>OV884003.1:76865142-78065142 GCA_930367185.1 Myathropa florea | reverse complement strand
CTAACAAATATATACCGCTCCTATTTCAGCATATTGGCACTGTTCATGGACTAATGTTCTAATTTGTCACTCAGCTATGTTTAGATTAATTATTTGAACTTTATACCACAGGACAAAAATTACACTCTCCCTCAGCCTCAATTCGATAGAAAGTTTTCCTCCAATATCCCACCCAGAAAGGACTGGGTGATGATTACAGATGGACTAAAAACTTAGTAAGGATTGGGAATTACGACTGGATGGCGCAGTTGGTTAAGTGCTTGCCCCAAGTTAGAGGGGTCCCAGGTTCGAATCCCAGTGAAGGCAAAGTTAATACGCATTTATCCGGTTTTTCAAATCTGGTCCACTCACCATTTGCCATTAGAATCAAATTAACGGCAATATCACTGAAGCGGTCGATCAGTGGTAGAAGTCTGACTGTGAATATCACAATGGACCAACAAGGTCTAAGTGTGCTGGTGAATTGACTAGCAGCCCCCTAACCTAACTCTAACCTAAGGATTGGGAATGGAAGTTTACTCAAGTTATATCAATATATACATTTCCAGCCACGAGGGTAATCATCGCGACCTCTTTCAAGGCTAGATAATTCTGATAAAAGAGGTACTGTCTTGGCTTTAACACAATTCAGAATCTTACAGGTATTTGTGGTGCATCAGGGCTGGCTGCAATCAAATCCCTTCGCTCAGCCACATTTTGCTGAAAGTCCGCTCTAAGCTGCCGACTGTCTCTCAGCGGGAGTGCACTTCAAAATGTACCTCATCTGGATGCCGAAGGTGACATTCAGTGAACTTGCGAAGGCGACGAATTCACAATAGCATCCCGAGAGACATAAACCTTACATGCAATAGGCACTACTATAGAACTCGAAAACAAACTTCCATACTAAAAGTTCCACCAATGAGATTTGGTCAGAAATCATTGCGTTTCCCTGAATCATAAATGACTACTCTGCTTTTTTTTATAATATGCGCGCACACAAGGGGTTACGAATTCCTTTAAGTGTCCGGAAGCAAGACACAGCACGGGACGAAGGTATAGAGGGAGAAAGGTACCTGTGCATTGCAGTGATGTGGATTGTAGTGAGTCGGAAAAATTGGGCCGGGAGGAGCAACTCTCTCTAAAAAGCAACTCTCTAAACTTAACTGTACGTCCCAAAACATCAGGGTGACCTGATGAGCATTTCTGGCGAGGCGAGTATTGAGAGTGAATCCATGAAGGGGAGGAATGCAATTGACCAGCTTACTTGAACATCGTTTGTTAAAATAGCGATGAAACAGTGACAAGGAAGACACGTTATGACAGTGTTCGAGTGAATCTATCTATATTTCTATGTTACTGTAGTATTCTATCAAGTAGGTGCGGAGAGGTCTTAGGAGGACCAGACCAGATATGAGCGTTATACTCAAGCTTGGGGCAGTTGTAGCACTTTTAAATTGAGGCCAAAACAGAGGGGGTGAAGTATTTCTTGCAGGCAGAATGTTCCACTCAACACAACGGACGATGATAGAAGAGAATACCGTCCCCCCGACCTAGACGAAGTCCGTCAAGATGGCGATATCGATACTGAAGTCTAATAAAGCTGCTGGTGCAGATAGTCTGCCCACTGAAATGTTTAAAGCAGCTGGAGATGATCTGGTAGGGCGCATGCACCAGCTCATCTGTAAGATATGGTCGGAGGAAAGCATGCCCGATGAGTGGAATCTCAGTATCGTTTGCCCGATCCACAAGAAAGGATAATGTTTTCTGGCGACGGTACCTAAGCATAATACCACTCACTTCTTAAATTTTAATACATCAGTTGCACCTAGAATATTTAACTTCTTACCACTTAATATCTGTATCATTAGGAACGCACCCAACTTGTTCAGGAAGATTAAAAAATGGCTTTTTAACTTTGATTTCAACGCTATAAATGATTTAATCAGAGTGTTAGTTTGAAATCACCCTTCATCACACTTTATCCTATCAATTAAAAAAAAAAAATATATATATACTATAATGAAAATAACAGATTCGATACATTCGATACTAGTTGCTACAACTACAGAATGTATCTATATATTATTCAATGCAGAATGAAAACTACTTCTTTGTAATTATTGATATTTATTATATGTACATGCTTTTTTATCTAATTGTAAAGTAATGAAGTAATGGAATTTGTATTCATATATATACTCTCAACATGTAACATATATAATAATGTATTGAATTAAATAAATAAATAAAAAAAAAAAAAAAAAAAAAAAAGGATACCCCTTTGACTGCGCCAACTACCGAGGGATATGTTTCCTTAACATCATCTACAAGATCTTCTGTGCCATTTTGTGTGAACGCCTGAAACCATTCGTGAACAAATTGAGTCCTTATCAGTGTGGTTTCAGGCCCGGGAAGTCCACCATTCACCAAATCTTCACACTGCGGCAGATCCTGGAGAAGACCCAAGAAATGCAAATTGACACACACCATCTATTTGTCGATTTCAAGGCCGCATATGACAGCGTGTATAGAGACGAGCTATACAGCGCCATGTCTAGTTTTGACATTCCTGCCAAACTCGTCAGACTAAGCAGGATGACAATGGAGAACTCTCGCTGCTCCATCAAGGTCGGTAACGAACTCACCAAGACCTTCAATATCAAAAAAGGTTTTAGACAAGGCGACGTGCTGTCATGTGATTGCTTTAACATCATTCTTGAGAAGATCGTGCAAAACTCACTGGCCAACACAAGAGGCACGATCTTCCAAGATTCTGTGGATGACATTGACGTGATTGAGCGAACACAGCGAGCCGTCACTGATGTGCTTGCTGGCATTGAAACGGAAGCGGCTTAAATGGGTCTGGCGGTAAACGAGGGCAAAACCAAGTATATGCTGTCATCGAGAAAGCACGCACAACATCGACGACTTGGCCAGAACGTCACCATAGGCAGCTATAACTTTGAGGTAGTGAAGGACTTCGTCTACCTCGGCTCCGCGGTAAACAGTACAAACAACATCAGTACCGAGATCAAACGCAGAATAACTCTTGCCAACCGCTGTTTTTATGGGCTCAAAAGGCAATTGAGTAGTAGAGCCCTCTCTCGGAAGACCAAGTTGACTCTATACAAGACCTTGATCATCCCAGTCCTGCTGTACGGCGCAGAGGCATGGACAATATCCCAAGCGGATGAACAGTCTCGTGGTCTTTTCGAGAGAAAAGTTCTGCGCGCGATCATTAGTCCTGTTTGCGTTGATGGCATTTGGAGGAGAAGGTTCAACCACGAACTGTATAGGCTGTACAGCGACATGAGTCTAGTCAGGCGTCTACGGATGCAACGCCTAAGCTGACTAGGCCATGTAGAGCGTATGGACAACTTAGCTCCAGCCCGAAGAGTCTTCGACTCTCAGCCTGTGGGACAATGCAACAGAGGACGTCCAGGTACAAGGTGGCGCACACAAGTCAAGGCGGACCTCGGCCGGCTTGGTATGCGAAACTGGAGACAGCTGGCGAAAGATCGTGCCAGCTGGAGAGGCATGTTGAGTGAGGCCCAGGTCCACCTCAGACTGTAGCGCCCTAAAAAGAAGAAGAAGAAGTATTTCTTGCATCGTTTTAGGAAATCTAGACATTTTGCAGCGTTTACAACTATGTGTTGTATTGATGCACATATCAAGGATGGAAGGTCTTCCGGTTTTATCAATACAAGCGCCTGGATAATGGCTAAGTGCCCCGACAGGTCTCCCCCCGGAACATTGCACCATCGGAAGACAGGCCAACAGATTGGGTCTTTTTGCCAAAAACTTCCACCGTAGCTTTTAAGGTGCAAAAGAGGAGGAAACAAACCCCCTGAACCATATTTCTGTAATAATCTAAGCGAGCTAAGCAACATGACCAACAATCAGTTCCATCGCATCATTGTTACCCCTGAGCAGTTTAATTAGGGTTAATTATCACAATAGTCAGCCACTAGAACAAAATTCTTCCCACGTCTACAATAAAGATTTTTCCAGTAAACCTTCATTTTCGTGGGAAGTGAACATCTGTCATTATTTTGTGCAGAGAAATTCCAAGAAATTTACACTCAAGCACAATAGATTTCCGTGTATTCGCAGCAGTGCAGTCAGATTGTGTGTTCATTCCTTCGCAGAACGCGCCTGTTCAAATTATTCAGCAAGCTCCAACTCTCATTATTCACTCCACTGTCTAGAATCCACTAACGAATCCCTGACAATAGTGCTAGAGTATCCCTATAGTTACTCGTATATATAGTTTGTCAAATTACTGCCTTACTCTCCACTGATGAGATAAAAATAGCACACACAGTTCGAGCAGTGTCGTAGAAGCAATGTTTCCTGTATAAGCTGCAATATCTTTCTTCTTCTTAGGGCGCTACAGTCTGACGTGAACCTGGGTCTCACACAACATGCCTCCCCATCCGGCATGATTTCTCTTCAGCTGCCTCCAGTTTTGCACACCAAGCCGGCCGAGGTCCCCCATCGACCTGTGTGCGCCACCTTGTACGTGAACGTCCTCTGTTGCGTTGTCCCACAGACTCAGAGTCGAAGACTCTTCGGGCCGGATCGGTTGTGTCCATCCGCTCTACATGGCCTAGCCATTTTAGGCGTTGGATCCGTAGGCGCCTGGCTAGACTCATGTCGCTGTACAGCCCATACAGTTCGTGGTTGAACCTTCTCCCCCAAAAGCCATCAACGCAAACAGGACCAAAGATCGCGCGCAGAACTTTTCTCTCGAAAAGACCAAGAGACTGTTCATCCGCTTGGGATATTGTCCATGCCTCTGCGCCGTACAGCAGGACTGGGATGATCAAGGTCTTGTATAGAGTCAACTTGGTCTTCCGAGAGAGGGCTCTACTACTCAATTGCCTTTTGAGCCCATAAAAACAGCGGTTGGCAAGAGTTATTCTGCGTTTGATCTCGGTACTGATGTTGTTTGTACTGTTTACCGCGGAGCCAAGGTAGACGAAGTCCTTCACTACCTCAAAGTTATAGCTGCCTATGGTGACGTTCTGGCCAAGTCGTCGATGTTGTGCGTCCTTTCTCGATGACAGCATATACTTTGTTTTGCCCTCGTTTACCGCCAGACCCATTTAAGCCGCTTCCGTTTCAATGCCAGCAAGCACATCAGTGACGGCTCGCTGTGTTCGCTCAATCACGTCAATGTCATCCACAGAATCTTGGAAGATCGCGTCTCTAGTGTTGACCAGTGAGTTTTGCACGATCTTCTCAAGAATGATGTTAAAGAAATTACGTTACGAAAATTACGCGTCGCCTTGTCTAAAACCTTCTTTGACATTGAAGGTCTCGGTGAGTTCGTTACCGACCTTGATGGAGCAGCGAGAGTTCTCCATTGTCATCCTGCTCAGTCTGACGAGTTTGGCAGGAATGTCAAAACTAGACATGGCGCTGTATAGCTCGTCTCTATACACGCTGCCATACGCTGCCTTGAAATCGACAAATAGATGGTGTGTGTCAATTTGCATTTCTTGGGTCTTCTCCAGGATCTGCCGCAGTGTGAAGATTTGATCGATGGTGGACTTCCCGGGCCTGAAACCACACTGATAAGGACCTATCAGTTTGTTCACGAATGGTTTCAGGCGTTAACACAAAACGGCAGAGAAGATTTTGTAGGCGATGTTAAGGAGACTTATCCCTCGATAGATGGCGCAGTCAAAGGGGTCTCCTTTCTTGTGGATTGGGCAAACGATACTGAGATTCCACTCATCGGGCATGCTTTCCTCCGACCATATCTTACAGATGAGCTGGTGCATGCGCCCTACCAGATCATCTCCAGCTGCTTTAAACATTTCAGCGGGCAGACTATCTGCACCAGCAGCTTTATTAGACTTCAGTCTCAATATCGCTATCTTGACGGACTTCGTCATCATCGTTCTATCATCGTCCGTTGTGTTGAGTGGAACATTCTGCCTGACAGCGGTATTTGTGTCCTCGTCGCCGTTCAACAGTCTGCAGAATCATTTTTCCAAATTCTCAGTATCGACTGCGAATCTGCTATTAGCTGTCCATTTTCGTCCCGGCAAGCTTCTGTCCGAACCTTATACCCATTCGATAAAAGTTTTACCCTTTGGTAAAACTTTCGGACATCCATCCGTGCTCTTTCTTTTTCTTCCTGAGAAGCCGGTTCTCTTCCCTTCGTTTCTGTTCGTAGAGCTCACGAACAGCTCTCGTTGTTCGAGGCAGCGTTGCCCGGTAGGCTTCTTGCTTTGCTGCATGTGCCTGCCTGCACTCGTTGTCAAACCAGGGATTTTTCCTAGGTGGTGTTTTAAAACCCAGCACATCAGTAGCGGCTTCTCTGATGGCTCTTTAACAACGTTGCCATTCTTCGTCTATTGTTAGTGCAGGCGACGTCTAACTTTCGGAAAGTTTCAGGGAGACTCGATCGGCAAAGTTCCTGGCAGTCTGTTGCGATTGTAGCCTTTCGACGTCAAACCGTGGTTACCTTCCTCGACTCCGTTGTTCCCTCGATATCCGCGTCCTTACCTTGGCTATAACAAGGAAATGGTCCGAGTCGATGTTGGTGCCTCGGAACGTTCGGACATCAAGAATACTGGAGGAGTGTCTGACGTCGATCGCAACGTGATCAATCTGGTTGACGGTTGAATGATCAGGGGATCGCTAGGTCCCTTTATGGATGTTGAGGTGTGGAAACCGCGTGCTAGCTACAGAGAGGTTGCGCCTCTTAACAAAGTCCACCAGCCTGAGTCCGTTTTCGGACGTGGTGTCGTGCAGGCTGTGTTTACCGATGACTCTAGCAAAGATGTCCTCTTTACCCAGCTTAGCGTAAAAATCTCCTAGAACGATCTTGGTGTCGTAGCTGGGGCATTGATCGTACGTTCTTTCTGAATGTTTAGCTACGCATGTTAATTGATGTAAACAAACGGTTTGGATATTAGTTAAATGTCAACTGGTTTATTGAATTGTAAAATATCTGTTTTTATACTACGTTATGGAAATAAGTAACAAAGGAATTTTACACAATGGAAAATAAGTTGGAATTAACTAAACTGCACTGACTGAAATATGGAACGAATACGTTGTATTCTGCAGTGATGTTGACTACCGGTGGCTTGGAATGTCCATGGCGTCATCTGTAATCCAAACACAGGAAACCTTACTTCTGTTGTTTGAAGTCTCTGCATGAGGACGCCACAGTACATACGTCAGGAGTCGTTGTGTGAAATCGCCACTGCTTTTTAATGGTTGACGACTGTCACTATGGTAGTGACATCTAGCGCCGTAAGCACGACTTACAGGTGCGTAGTAAGCCCGGTGATTGTTATAAAAGGATATTACCACATATACAACATCAATCGTAGAATTGGCATAAGTTCGTACAAAAACATTTCAATGTAACGTCAATAGGTTTATTCATACCATTAAGATTCATTCAATTTGTTATATACAAAAAACACAAGTCAATGTCGTGATGGCATTTCATCAAGCCGCACAACAAAGATAAAAATATAAACTAAACAATGATGATGTTTTCATTTTCTAAGAAGAAAAATACTCCAACTATTCGCTAACGATGTTCAATTACAGCAGCCTTGCTTAGACCATGCTACACTTCCATGTCACCACAACCAGAGTCGAAAGGAAAAGCAGCAGCCTGACTCCCACATGTGTTTCGCTGGCTGCACACAGGATGTTCTCATACTGTCTGCAATTACTGAAGTGTTTCTCTTCAGAAAGCATCCTTGCCGTTTCTCTAGCGAATTTCGCTGAATTTTGGTAGCATTTGTACCGTGCGCTGTTGTATATACAATTTTCATAAGCATGTCGGGAGCTGAAAAAGAAAAAAAAATAAATACGATATCAAATTTGTGATGGTGGTGAATTTTTAATTAATTAAGGTAATCCTAAGGCTAAAGCTCAGGTGACTTTTAAGGGCGAAGAGCAAAAGAAATTGCATGGTACATTAACTTCTACCTACGACTCTTAAGAGTCCCTAAACATGGCACAAACGCAACCATTTTGTTCTTCGGTGTCTGTCTGCCGTCACCAGTGGGTTTGCTATTAATGATCTATATTTACACTTAGTTCCTAATAATTTGCTTGTTTAATTAAGCCGCTGGAATTTAAATTGACGCAAAGGTCAATATACATGTATCAATATTGTAAATTGTCACAGCTGCAGGCCAGGAGAGATATCGTGATTTAAAAAATAAATATCGAATTTCCCTTTTGAGGAATACAATTTTCGTCTCTAAAGAAAACTTGTTAATTAAAATTTTTAGAATTAATACAGTCAAACTTCGATAACTCGAACCATCACTTGCCACAAAAAAATTCGAGTTATCAAGACTTCGAGTTATCAAGGATATTCAAAATGTATAGGTATAAGTATTTATTTATTTGCGTCAAAACACATAATACGTACAGGAACATAATTATTATTTAAATTAGTATGTCATACGTGATTGAAGAGGGGATTTTTTATTTTGATTTTAACCATTATACCGTGTATCGGTCGGTTGTAGGTACGAGCAAGTTCTGCCTCCTTTTCATTTTAATCGATTCCGAAACTGCTTTGTCCACATTTTCGTACGTTGGTTTTTTAAGTCTCTTTACAGTTCCACTTACACCACCATTTTCGATGGGACGGTTCGCTCTGTGTATGATTTTGTCTTCCACTTTGTGTTTTTCAGGTACAAAGTAAGTGTTACATGTCTTCTATTAAGCTTCATCAATACAAGCGGCACTTTCCTGGACACTGCCGAACGTGGGCGGGCCTGGATAAGCAAAAAGGATACTTTTATCTAAAGTCGTCAGCTCGGTTGTCTTATAACTGCACCAGTCTGGGCGGATACCCTAAAAAATAAAATCAACATGCCGGAAACTATCCTCGATTTACCGGCGCTGAGCGTTAAGAACAATAAGCGGCTACAGAACGATCTCAGACGAAGGCGCATTTGTTATAGCGGGAATGACCCCCATTGATTTGACGTCGAAAAGCTACAATCGCAACAGACTGCCAGGAACTTTGCCGATCGAGTCTCCCTGAAACTCTCCGAAAGTTCGACGTCGCCTGCACTAACAATAGACGAAGAATGGAAACGTTGTCAAAGAGCCATCAGAGAAGCCGCTACTGATGTGCTGGGTTTTAAAACACCACCTGGTATGACAACGAGTGCAAGCAGGCACATGCAGCAAAGCAAGAAGCCTACCGGGCAACGCTGCATCGAACAACGAGAACTGTTCGTGAGCTCTACGAACAGAAACGAAGGGAAGAGAACCGGCTTCTCAGGAAAAAAAAGAAAGAGCACGAAAAGCGCGCGATCGAGGAGATGGAGAGGTGTTATGGCAGGAATGATGTCCGAAAGTTTTACCAAAGGGTAAAACTTTTATCGAATGGATATAAAGTTCGGACAGAAGCTTGCCGGGACGAAACTGGACAGCTAGTAGTAGATTCGCAGTCGATACTGAGAATTTGGAAAAATCAGACTCTTAAACGGCGATGAGGACACAAACACCGCTGTCAGGCAGAATGTTCCACTCAACACAACGGACGATGATAGAAGAGAATACCGTCCCCCCGACCTAGACGAAGTCAAGATAGCGATATCGAGACTGAAGTCTAATAAAGCTGCTGGTGCAGATAGTCTGCCCGCTGAAATGTTTAAAGCAGCTGGAGATGATCTGGTAGGGCGCATGCACCAGCTCATCTGTAAGATATGGTCGGAGGAAAGCATGCCCGATGAGTGGAATCTCAGTATCGTTTGCCCAATCCACAAGAAAGGAGACCCCTTTGACTGCGCCATCTATCGAGGGATAAGTCTCCTTAACATCGCCTACAAAATCTTCTCTGCCGTTTTGTGTTAACGCCTGAAACCATTCGTGAACAAACTGATAGGTCCTTATCAGTGTGGTTTCAGGCCCGGGAAGTCCACCATCGATCAAATCTTCACACTGCGGCAGATCCTGGAGAAGACCCAAGAAATGCAAATTGACACACACCATCTATTTGTCGATTTCAAGGCAGCGTATGGCAGCGTGTATAGAGACGAGCTATACAGCGCCATGTCTAGTTTTGACATTCCTGCCAAACTCGTCAGACTGAGCAGGATGACAATGGAGAACTCTCGCTGCTCCATCAAGGTCGGTAACGAACTCACCGAGACCTTCAATGTCAAAGAAGGTTTTAGACAAGGCGACGCGTAATTTTCGTAACGTAATTTCTTTAACATCATTCTTGAGAAGATCGTGCAAAACTCACTGGTCAACACTAGAGACGCGATCTTCCAAGATTCTGTGGATGACATTGACGTGATTGAGCGAACACAGCGAGCCGTCACTGATGTGCTTGCTGGCATTGAAACGGAAGCGGCTTAAATGGGTCTGGCGGTAAACGAGGGCAAAACAAAGTATATGCTGTCATCGAGAAAGGACGCACAACATCGACGACTTGGCCAGAACGTCACCATAGGCAGCTATAACTTTGAGGTAGTGAAGGACTTCGTCTACCTTGGCTCCGCGGTAAACAGTACAAACAACATCAGTACCGAGATCAAACGCAGAATAACTCTTATCAACCGCTGTTTTTATGGGCTCAAAAGGCAATTGAGTAGTAGAGCCCTCTCTCGGAAGACCAAGTTGACTCTATACAAGACCTTGATCATCCCAGTCCTGCTGTACGGCGCAGAGGCATGGACAATATCCCAAGCGGATGAACAGTCTCTTGGTCTTTTCGAGAGAAAAGTTCTGCGCGCGATCTTTGGTCCTGTTTGCGTTGATGGCTTTTGGGGGAGAAGGTTCAACCACGAACTGTATGGGCTGTACAGCGACATGAGTCTAGCCAGGCGCCTACGGATCCAACGCCTAAAATGGCTAGGCCATGTAGAGCGGATGGACACAACCGATCCGGCCCGAAGAGTCTTCGACTCTGAGCCTATGGGACAACGCAACAGAGGACGTCCACGTACAATGTGGCGCACACAAGTCGAGGGGGACCTCGGCCGGCTTGGTGTGCGAAACTGGAGACAGCTGGCGAAAGATCGTGCTGGCTGGAGAGGCATGTTAAGTGAGGCGTTTGTGTGACCAGTTCAAAAAATACAGTTATATAAATAACAGGGTAGGTATGTCATACCCGGCCACACTCTCGCCGGGTTAAAAATGCAATAAAATGAACAAAATTAAAAATGTTTTCCATGTATTATGGCTTTATTAATAAGAACAAACATTTCCATTAATTATGAATTACAACGTCGTACAAGTGGTTGCCTCGGCTGGCTTCGCAGTAGCGCATTCTGTCACCCCAATTTTCCAAGACCTTGTTGATGGTTTCGGGCTGTTGTTTACGGTTTGCTTGGATGATATTGGCCTTAAGTACTTGAATCGTTTCCGAATTGTTGGCATAACATTGGTCCTACATCGCAGCTCCGAAGCGGCCAATTGATATCGCCAAGACGACTGATAACACGACTTGGGAATTTGGTGCACAAAATATCGATTATGGCATGGCATGTGTGGCATGGCGCGCCATCCTACACGAACCAGAGGTCGTCCAAATCCATGTCTTCAATTTCAATAAAAAAAAAAGTCGGTTAACATGGCTGTGTAATGCCTACCGTCGACCGAAACGTTGTTCCCAGCCTCATTTTCGAAGAAAAACGTTCCAATGATCTCACCACTCCACAATTCGCACCAAAGTACCACTCTCGGTGGATGGAATGGCTTCTCGATAATAACGTGCGAGTTTGCCGAGCCCCAGATGCGGCAATTTTGTTTGTTAACGTAGCCGCCGAGATCTGAACGCGTCTCGTCAGAAAAGATGATCGTTATCCAATTCAAACTGCTCTAAGCGAAGCGAAACTGCGAAGCAATAATTGAAAATCACGCGCCTTCAATTGATGAGTCAATTAGAGCTTGTAAGTGAATAATCCGGGATCTTTATGCAGAATTCTCCTCGGGCTAGTGCGTGAAATGTTGAGCTGTTGAGATCGATGGCGAGTTGATGTTCGTGAATTGAGTCTCACAATCTCGGCCACAGCAGCAATATTCTCATCTGTGCGCACCGACCGATGACGGATACCTTCTGTGTTGTTCACTAGCATACCAGTCTTAGGAAGTTTTTGCTCAAACTTGTGTACAGCAGTCGCGGTGGGTGTTTCATTTCGGGCAAAATTTCTTTTCGAAAAACGAACTGTTTGGGTTACACAGCACTCATTTTGGAAATAAGTTTTCAATATTTCCCAACGTTGTTCGAGGGTAAAGCGAGCTATTGACTTTTTGTATAGATATCGAGCGGGAAACAGTTGTCAGTTTCAAAATAACCTATGATTTAACCCTTTCCTATCTGACGGTACTAATTAGTACCGCCTACTTTTCCGCCACATATTTCAAATACCCGACCGCATAAGGAGCAATTATCATTGTCGATCCTTAAATATACCGTTGACAGCCAATGATAGCACGTTATTTGAATTCTGGCGAAAAATAAACAATTTGTGAAGCTTGCAAGTTGACACTTGAATAAACGGTGGATCAAATGAAGTGTGAAAATTTCAAAAACATATTAAAAATAGAAAACTTCTTGAGAACTGTTTTTCAGATTAGTAGATAAGTGTTGTAAATAAGTAAAGTAAAGTAAAGTAAAGTGTTGTAAATAAGTAAGTTTGTAAATAACAGACTTTTTGGTCCAAATTTACCTGGAGGTGCGAAAAGTCTAGGTTTTTGGAAAGTGTACTTAGAACTCCAATAAAAATATAAAATATATGTTGTTCCTTTTATATCATTTTAAAAGATTTTAATGCAAAAAGTTATATTTTCTTATTATTTCTAGTAGCTGATAGGAAAAGGTTAAAAATGATAGATGGCCCACCATGTATGTGATTTGGGAATAACGATAAATTAGTTGAATAATAAAATACCCCGCTTAAAGCCATGCTATCTATAAGAAATATTTTCTTTTACTGAAAAATATAATTTTTTCTTTTGCATTGCTTTCAATAAATGTTTGTATAGATGAAAGTTTTGATATAAGCCGATAGTTTTCTACTTCCTATCTTAAATCGCTTTTAAAAATTTGTGTTAGAAAAGAATACTTTAATTTATTTGTAAGTTCACCCTTTTTTAGCGACGGGTTAAAAATAATTTTAAATGGTCGATAAACCGGGACCCCATCGAAGTCTCTCGATTATTAAGAAAGTTTCATGTTTTCATGTGTTTCGCTCAAAATCAATGAAAGGCATTGTCTTAAAAAACACATATAGACCGAAGGCCTGGTAGCTGGTGCCGTAATTTAAGATTAATCATGTAATTTATTACTGATTAATAAGGTTATAATAATAATAATAATAATAAAAAACACACAATACAAAAAATGTAAGCTACGTGTTTGTTAATTTATACCCGCCCACTCTTTGAACTTACCAACAAAACTGCATAAATTTGCTTGTAATATTTTTGGGATGAGAATATCCATGCAGTTCATCGGACAAAATTTGTTGGAAATCCTTTGTGCATCTTTTCCAGTCTTCTTGAATGTGTGAAAAGCAGTCCTTGTGCCGCAAGTAATCTGAAAAGCAAAGCAGAGTACATAAGTTGGCAACGGTAGACATTTTCACATCCGCCGCATATTTAACAAAAGTCCAGGTGTCACTCTTCCCATTCATATTTCTTAATAATTTTACGCCTTAATTATTCAAACCACAATCCTTTATATAACATCCTAATAGCATCCTTAAGCGTCATTAAATAGGATGATTAGACCGCCCGATGTATCTTAATGGCTCTTAAAACTTTTCCTGTGGATTCATTACTACGGTGATACATAATACGAGGAATGGTCCTCTTAAAGAGCCACCTTCCTCGCCCTTATGTCTCTTCGCTTATTTACCCAAAAAGTTTCGGTAAATGATATTTCTATTCCCAGAATGAAGACGACATGCAACCGACGTCTAACGTTCGGCAACTTTCATTTCTTGGAACATTAATTCATTGAGATACTTGAATTCTTTCCCATCTATTCATCTCAATTCACTGTACAGCTAATTACATATTCCAATTCTTCGTCTTTCATTTGACTTCCAACCGCATTCCCCGCAGTTTGTTGCATGAGTACTTCAAATTAAATTTGCATGTAATTGAATGAATTGAATTTCAAATGCGTTTCCTGTAATTAGTTCGAAAACTAAAACATTTCCCAGATAATGGATACCGAAAACGGCACAGGAATACGCTCAGAGATTGAATATTCAAGTTTACTCGTGACGGCCGAGTTGATAAATAAATCCTTTAATCCATTAAATTCTTACTCGTGTTTATGAGAGACAGAGAAGAAGGGGAGATGTTGTCTTTTAACACAAAATTCTGTAACACAATAAGTGCGTATTGATTTTGTTGTTCTGTTGGAGTTTAAAGACTCCTTCGCCTCCTCTTGAATAAATAAAGACAATCAATATCTAAGAAGCTTTGTATTTATTTTCACTTGCTTTAACGAATGGAATTCTTACGGGATGAATTTTGCTGAATGGTGGCTCATCACATATGGTAGAAATGACTACGAAGATTAAAATTGGAAAAGGGTTTTTTTTTCGTTAAGTGTTGGTTAAAGTATCTAACTTAACTGAATCATCGAAATACATAGTCAGCGTCAAATGTGTGTGAACAGTCAGTCATCAGCTTAAAGTTTATCTACTAAATTAGTATTCACCGAAATGAGCAAGGACATGGATATTTTAAATTAACGCATAGTTCAAGCCCCCGCGGCAGCTGGCCCCCTCGTGGTGGGGGCGGGCAACAGGTTTGTGGTGTGCATATTGTACGGCGCAAGCCTGACTAATAAAACGCAACCCCCTCGGATGACCAGAAGATCACAGACAGCCTCGGATACCGCTTACCCTGGTGTGCCAGGACCCCATTCGGAGCCAGGCCTGAATGGTGGCAGTATGCGAGCGTCTGGTGGCCGGCCTGTCCCGCTCGGCAGCCGGTCGGGCTCAGCCCGGCAGTGGCCTCGTGAGCCACTACGGGGGTGGGGGCAGGCATCACGCCATGCACTAACCAGTGCATGCGAGGATTAAAAGGTAACGGACAACGGCATCGGATTAAGATAGGCACATGGAACGTCTCATCACTTACAGGAAAGGATTTCGAGCTAGTTGGGGAGGCTGCCAGGTATCAGTTTGATATCGTAGGCATTTCTTCGACGAAGCAAAGAGGATCTAGAACTGTGGATATTTCGGACGGTTGGAAACTCTACCTGTCGGGAGTGGTACCTCAAATGTCTGCACAGGCGGGAGTGGGGATACTCACAAGTCCCAGGCTGGCAGACAGGGTATTGGAGTGGATACCGTTAGGAGGGAGAGTCGGGATCTTAAAGCTCAAGCTTGAAAGATCAACTTTGGCTCTGGTGCAGGTGTATGCACATAATCTAGAGTCAGAGTATGCGGCTTTCCTGGATGAAGTCTATGCTGCCCTTGACAGGGTGGCTGAGATGGATTCCTTTATTCTGATGGATGACTTCAATGCTCACGTGGGTGTGGATGTAACGACAAGGGGGAGTGTGATTGAGAGGAACGGTAATCCTCATCAGAACATGAACGGAGAGAAGATGTTGGATTTTTGCTGTGCAAATGGCATGTCCATTATGAACACCTTCTTTCCACACAAACACATCCATAAATACACATGGTACCGTTAGAGTCTTCAACAGAAATCGTTGATAGATTTCTTTGTGGTACCATCGTGTGTGAAACGGATGGTTTGTGACGTTCGTGTTATGAGAGGCGCTGAACTGTCAACTGATCATCACCTGGTGTTGTGTATGCTCTATCTTACTAATAAAGTACCTCTTCTGCCAAGGCGAAAACCAAGAATGGTTACACGCATACGGTGGGAGAAACTATAGCGGTCCCCTCCACTCGTGAGAGAACAATAGCACTCCCAATACGAGTAGTTGTTGAGAAACTAGGACCAGGTCCACCTCAGATTGTAGCGCCGCCATTATTATTATTATTGTGCTGCACACTATCAGGGTCAGTCATTGTTTTTTTAACAACTTTTAAATTTAATACAATAAATAATTTATATTGCATTGATCGAGAATATGGTGCGTTAAATTATGTATGGAATGTTGATCAGGTGGCCGTGGCGCGAAATCGGGATCTAATAAGGATATTATTTGGAACAATGTAGGCGCCGTGGCGTATTGGCTAAAAGCCCGACTATAATAGGCATGAGCGTGCATGAGCTAATGTAACATTTTAAAGAATTGTTTCGTCATGCTTACACAAAACACAATTTCTTCCCGTGTTTTGTTGCATTCAATTGTAAAATGTCTTTCAACAATAACTTAATCTGAATTCAAACATTAAAACAAATTAATCTTTTGTTCATTATAATATAAAGCGTGTCTCCTATCATACAGACAAGGGTTCTTCCTTTTATTTCCTATCAAATCGTGAATAATTTGTAAAAGAAAAATTATATTTTTTAGTAAAAGAAATTATTTGTAACAACCAGCACGGCTTTATGCGTGGAAGGTCATGTTCTACGAACTTATCATTATTTTCAAACTACATATATGACAAATTAGAAAATCGTTTACAAGTCGATGTACTTTACACAGATTTCTCGAAAGCCTTCGATAAAGTACATCATAGATTGCTTTTAAACAAGCTTAGGTTGCTGGGAATTCACTCAGCAATGTTAGAGTGGTTTTCCAATTACTTAACAGGGAGGAAGCAATTGGTAAAGATCGATAGTTCAAAATCTCGGGTAATAAAAGTAAAATCGGGGGTGCCGCAAGGTAGCCATTTAGGTCCCATACTATTTCTTTTATTCATAAATGATGTTCATGAAATATTTAATTACTGCGAAATCCTAACCTTCGCTGACGACTTTAAGTTATATTTATCGATAAATAGTATAATCGACTGCATTAAGTTTCAATCGGATATACAAAACTTAGGGGGTTGGTGTAAACATAATGCCTTAGATCTAATATATCTCAAAATGTAAAATTTTTACGGCATATAGAATAGCATCTACTATTGTTTATGATTATCTCATCGACAATCATAGACTAAACCGCCAAGGAGAAATTGAATTTATAAGTTGAATTTTACGTTGCATTATGATTACACGATTGCTAAGACTAACGCTATGTTAGGATTTTTAAAAAGAAATAGTAAGGATTTTCGGGATATATCTAGTCTTAAGTCTTTATATAAGTCCTTAGTAAGACCATATTTGGAATACTCATCCATCATTTGGGATTCACCATATGATACATAAGAACTCAGACTCGAAAGAGTTCAAAAGAATTTCACGAGATATGCTTTCCGAAAATTGTATTCCTTTGAAGAACTTCCTAATTATGAAGAAAGATGAAAAACAATTGGCTTGCAAACCTTAAGTTTCAGGCGTAAGGCAATTTCAGCTATGTTTATTCGCGTTATTATTAATTATCATATAATTAATTAAGAATTACTTTTTCTCGTGAATATATATTCTCCCCAAAGATCTCTTCGGGTGAGAAGTTTACTCTCTGATATAAGGCATAGAACCAACTATGGTTGCAATGAATCCATTACAAGGTGCATAAACACATTCAATGAAATTGATTTTAGCTTGTGTTTATACATTGTTCTTTAATTATAATAATAATAATAATGGCGGCGCTACAGTCCGAGTTGGACCTGGGCCAAGCTTCTCAGCAACCACTCGTGTTGTGCGTGCTATTGTTCTCTCACGAGCAGAGGGGACCTACAGTTTAATCTCGACTCCGAACGTCGAGATTGAGAAGCTTTTTCTAGACAGTTATACTCTTTGAGATTTGTCAGTGACTCGAAAGAGGTGGAGCCGTGAAAAAAATGTTTTGATGTTTTTTTCGAGATTCGAACCGACGACCTCGAGCGTAGGAGTCGACGCACCTACCCACTACGCCACGGCGCCCGTTCTTTAATTAATATTGTTTATTTGACGTAATCTATGCGATAATATCGGTAGATGATCCTTAGTCGCGCAGCAAACATCTGCTGTGTAAAGAGATACTGAGAGTTAACACTTGGAGAACGTAGTGTTCTGTGTGCTCTGTGAAGGACAAAAAAAAAAAAAAAATTGCAGTTGCGCACCTGCTGTATTAGGATTTCTGTGTTGCTGTGTGACATCTGTCACATCGCACATACGCGGTGCGGTTCAGAGTGCACTAGCTCATGCTAAACGAAATATTTGTTTGCTTGTGTGCCACTCGGACATGCTTAACGAAATGTTTCGAATTGTTCGTGACCTGCACTCATGCGCCTTTGACTTATGAAATGCAGATCGACACCTTCCACCTATTTGTCGATTTCGAGGCGGCCGACGACAGAGTCTATAGAGACGAGCTATACAGCGCCATGTCTAGTTTTGACATTCCTGTGATACCCTTCAAACTGAGCAGAATGACGATGAAGAAGTTCTTATTTGACCCACCTAGTATGAACATGTCAATATTTGATAAGTCTGAAATTGTATCCGTTTTACGCTTATATTTGTGGCATTAAATATTTTAAGAGCGGGGACATTTTATGCTTTTTTGCACTATGAAGATTATTGTTAAAAAATATTAGTCACTTGTTGTAAATACAACAACTTAGTCAAAAAACTTTCCACTGAAAAAAGCACATACATACAAACATTCAAATATTCCTCAGACAAATGAATTTTATAAATCAGTCTTTCCTTGCAATTCATGAAATCAAGTCGTGTTAGCCTAAAAATTGTTTCCACAGAATAAATATTCTAAATTGAATCATCGTCTTTTCATTTACGTGGTTTTTTTTAACAATTATTAACATTGTGATTAACTAAAGAAGAGAGAGTGAATCATTCGATTATTTGTTCGTTCTATGATATAGTGATACGCAACGTTCTGGAGGATTTAAAAGCTCTACAGGAATGAAGCATCCATTAATCATGTCATCATGTCATTCAAGTCATTCCGACAATTTGCTTTAATTTCAGGTGATGATGTACCAAAAATATCTACCATTCGACAAATCATCCTCAGGAAGTACTCGTTCTATTAAGGATACCATCATACCCGTTTATTTTCCGGCACTCAGCTATAGAAGCTATAAGCCCGTACAGCTCGCATGCACGATTCACGGGTTAATGTGTTTCCCGTGCCAACGCCTCCTGTTCGCACTTCAAAACTCATCTCCCATCGAGACTGTTTGGTTGTTATGCCGGAAGTTTCACACCTCCCTCATTACAACACATCCACCTATTCCTCATATTTATTATTCACTCTGAGTGTGCAAAAAAAGCACACATGTGTTTCGTGTGGATCCTCACTCCCTCGAGCGAGTTCAATGGAAAGAAAGAAACTTTTTCCAAGCTGAAAATTTCCTTGAAAGAGATCAAATTATAGCACAGACTTCATAAAATATGCAACTAACCATCTGCTTACCATCTCAACAGCTTTACCCCTGTTAAATCTTCAAGAAAAGAAACCTGCCGCAGAGAAATGTATGCTTTTAAGCAAATAAGTCTGAGATTGTCGCATCCGCTTGATGGAAAAATAATAATGCTAAGAGAATCTTTGTCTTCTAAATAATTCTGGGCCATTGGATGTCTGACAAACGTGCATACTTTACTGCATTATGCGATTCCCTGGAGGGATATTCAACTCCACACGTGTGATGCTTACAAGTTCAGCTTACAACCGCATTTCAATTTTGTTAATGTAACCTGAACGCTTATTTCGTTATTCAACTTCCATTGTTCGATTAATTCTTCCAATCAACCTTCAGGGCAAGAAGCATGTTCATCGTAAGTTTTTCTCCTGAATATTATGTATCCAGCTTGCTCGTACTCACAGATTTCCAAGTTTCCTTCTCTTTATTTCCGCAACGTAATTGATCTGGTGAGTTCTGGTGGAAAACATGCTCAAAGTGGAAATAAAAATATATGACTAGTTCATAGGAGCCAGAGGATCAATTAAAAGAGCTCCAATGAGGTTTTTTTTATCTAAGCAGATACGTTTCCTGTCTCATGTTGTCTGAATAAGAAGGAAGTTCCTTCTGAATATTAAACCTGAAAAATATGGGTAAAAACCTTATATAGCCATTTTGAGTCATACATGTGTGTGAACTACAGGGTGAGCCAAATAAAGACTTCCAATGCTAAATGCGTATAACTCTTGTATTAATCACATTTTTTAATTAGTTTTTTTTATATATTAAATACATTTTGTGAACATTTTTATGTACTACAAGAGTATCCAGCGTGCTTCGCTACGCTCTCTTTAGTAGGCGTGTCCCCTTCTTTTTCCGAGGGATCTAATTTTTTTCGGTGTTCTTTACATCAATGCAAAATTTCATAATTCTCCGTCGAATGTTTGCTGAGAGATGCGAATTTCTGTTTTACCAATAGCCTATGACCAATTCCTGATTGATTGGTGCTAATAGTGTCAAAAATTACATAAGGGTCAGTGCAATTGTTTAGAAATGCAAACGAACCTTGAATGTTATATTTATAGATACTAAAGGAAAAATAAGAAAATGGAGAAGACCCAAGAAATGCGAATCGACACACACCACCTTTTTGTCGATTTCAAGGCCGCATATGACAGCGTGTATAGAGACGAGCTATACAGCGCCATGTCTAGTTTTGACATTCCTGCCAAACTCGTCAGACTGAGCAGGATGATGATGGAGAACTCTCGCTGCTCCATCAAGGTCGGTAGCGCTCTCACCGAGACCTTCAATGTCAAAAAAGGTTTTAGTCAAGGCGACGCGCTGTCATGTGATTTCTTTAACATCGTTCTTGAGAAGATCGTGCAAAACTCACATGCCAACACAAGAGACACGATCTTCCAAAAGTCTGTTCAACCGCTAACTTACGCGGATGACATTGACGTGATTGGGAGAACACAGCGAGCCGTCAATGATGCGTTTGCTGGCATTAAAACGGAAGCGGCTAAAATGGGTCTGGCGGTAAATGAGGGCAAAACAAAGTATATGCTGTCATCGAGAAAGGACGCACAACATCGACGACTTGGCCAGAACGTCACCATAAGCAGCTATAACTTTGAGGTAGTGAAGGACTTCGTCTACCTTGGCTTCGCGGTAAACAGTACAAACAACATCAATACCGAGATCAAACGCAGAATAACTCTTGCCAACCGCTGTTTTTTTGGGCTCAAAAGGTAATTGAGTAGTAGAGCCCTCTCTCGAAAGACCAAGTTGACTCTATACAAGACGTTGATCATCCCAGTACAAGGTGGCGCACACAAATCGAGGAGGACCTCGGCCGGCTTGGTGTGCGAAACTGGAGACAACTGGCGAACGATCGTGCTGGCTGCAGAGGCATGTTTAGTGAGGCCCAGGTCCACCTCGGACTGTAGCGCCCTAATAATAAGAAGAAGAAGAAGAATGGTAAAATAATAATTTAAAATTAAGGTTGGTTCACGTTGTCTCCAAGCAAGTTGCACATTCGTGACTTCAGGTGACTGTATGTCGTCTACTTTCGCTTAGGCATGATGAATATGAAACTCTAAATGATAACATAGCTTGTATAGCTCAAATTCCTATAAGACAAAAACGCATAAAAAACTCATTGACAACCTCCTCTTCACGCCTGCAAAGTTGCATAGAAATCGGTCCAGCCGTTTCGGAGATTAGCGCGAACAATCAGACAAACAGACTATTTCTGCTTGCAGGCTCTGTATTTCGCGTCATATATTCAGCTGCCTAATTGTCTCTGGTTTCATAACATACAGGTGGCCAAGAGAAATCTGAATCTATAGTCGTGCGATAGCAGTGTTTGCAGAATTTGGATTTTGTATGGGTGCACCCACCCAGCCATTACTACCAAATGGCAGCTACATGGGTATACCCCTTATATAATAATAATAATGGCGGCGCTACAGTCCGAGGTGGACCTGGGCCTAGCTTCTCAGCAAGCACTCGTGTTGTGCGTGCTATTGTTCTCCCACGAGTGGAGGGGACCTACAGTTTAATGCCGACTCCGAACGTCGAGATTGAGAAGCTTTTTCTTAGACAGTTATACTCTTTGAGCATTGTCAGTGACTCGAAAGAGGTGGAGACGTGAACATTTTTTTTTTTAACAATTGTTTGTCTGAACTTGGATTCGAACCTAGACTGTGAAAGTCGAATGCGCATAGGTCGACGCACGAACTCACACGGCCACGACGCTCACGGGTATGCGCCTTACGACTTGTAAATTGTTGCTATTAGCAGAAGCAACTCCGCTGTTTTTTTGAGCCCTCTCTCGGAAGACCAAGTTGACTTTGTATAAGACCTTGATCATCCCAGTCCTGATTTACGGCGCAGAAGTATGGATAATATCCTAAGCGGATGAAGAGGCTCTAGGTCTTTTCGAGAGAAAAGTTCTGCTCGTGATCTTTGATCTTGTTTGCGTTAATGGCATTTGGAGAAGAAGGTTAAGCCACGAACTATATGTGCTGTACCTCGACATGAGTATCAGGCGACAGCTCATGCCTGCGGAGTGTACATCGCTGCAGAGCATTTGGGGGTGGAAAAGGATCTGAAATAACACTCATCATCGTATCGAGTGGTTGATCACAACATGAAATTTATGTGTGAAAATTATAAACTTTGAAAGCTTAAGTCTTTGATATCTCGAAATTTGCACATAAATCGACATTTTGTTATTTTTTATTTCCTTATGCATTTGATCAGACCTACAAAACTGCGTTTTCAGATCTTCAAAATTCGCATATCGATGGTTGACCGTTTTCAATATTCAATATCTCGAAAACTATTAGGGCCAGAATACTTGAAATTGTTTTAAATGAAAGTACTCAATGAAGCCAAGTTTTCGTGATTTTTTTTTTCAGATTTTTAAACATTTCGGTTTGGAAAAGGCACGGGGGACGCATTAAAAAATATTTTGGAGCTCCATATTTTTCAAATGGAACTTTGGATCAAAAAGTGTTGAAGCAAACCTCAACCTCGTTTCAAAAGATCTGTCGATTGATATATGGCAATAAAATCCATGGCAACTTCACCCATACGGGAATCACCCCCAAATGGCCCCACTTTTTAAATCTGGGTGCATGGGCAATGATATCTAGGCCTGAAGTATGTACCTAATTCCAAAATTTCATGACGATGTCTTTATAAACTTCGGAGATGAAAAAGTCTGACAGACACTACAGACGAACGGACATACAGAAATTATAAAGGTGTTTGCAGACGGAACCTTAAAAAATCGATTATTTCAACGTGTTGTGTGTATCCATTATAAATAGCCAAAAACTCAATTATAACCTTTAAAAAAAAAGAATTATATTGGAAAATAAAAAAGGTATTCATGTGGAACATAGATTTTTTTCTTTTTTGGCCCACCCTGTACGAATAAAAGGCAATCAAATGTTTTTTGATTGAGAAATACAAACCATAAACCACGACAGTTATTGTATGTACGTATGTGTGCGTGTATATGCTATCGAACCCCATTTATACTACTCAATCAATGGTCACCGAAATCCTGAAACGCCATCAAAGGTCAAATAGAAATAAAACAGACCACACAATTCAGTACACACTTTGGAGTCATTAATCACTATGGACCAAGAGCGGTCTATGTGTGGCTCAGACAAACACCCCCCAAACTAACTTTGGAATGATTAATTGGATTTTATGTTCACAGATTTGACACAAATGGTAACGCTTCTACAAGAGAATCTGTTGAATGTGTTGGAAGTAATACGATGTTTTGACAAACGGCCTGATTTGTTTTTAACTGTTTTAGCCGTTTTGCACCGTACTAATCGGCACGTACCAGTGCGGCTTCCAGCCCGGCAAATTGACTCTAGACCAAATTTTCACACTAAGGCAAATAGTGGAGAAGACCAGCGAGTTTCAAATCGATTCGCTTCATCTTTTTATCGATTTCAAGGCCGTATACTACAGCATTCATCAACTATTTGAAGCCATAGCCGAATTCGGGATCCCGGGAAAACTGATCCGGTTATGTCGCACCACGCTGACACATACGCGATGCACCGTACAGTTCGGCTCGAGGACTTCCAAGCCGTTTGAAACCTGCACCTGATTTCAGCAAGCAGATGCGCTGTCGTGTGATTTCTTCAATTTGGTGCTGAAGAGGATAGTGCGGCGGCCTGCTGCATACACGAAGGGCACTACCTTCTACAAGTCAGTCCAACTGTTAGGATACGCAGATGACATCGTCGAGCGTTCCCAACACGCTGTAGTTGAAGCTTTCACGGCGATTGAAGAACAGGCGAAACGAGCTGGCCTTAAGGATATGACGAAATATATGCTGTCGAGTACAAATCGATCCATCGCACACCACCTGGGACAAAACATCACAATCGACAGCTACAATTTTGAGGTAGTGAAGGAGTTTGTCTACCACGGGGCAAATGTGAGCTCCACGAACGACATCGCAGTAGAGATCCGACGTAGAATCGCCCTTGGCAACCGATGTTACTTCGGTTTTTCAAAACAACTGGGGTCAAAACTCCTGACTCGAAGGACCAAAAATATTCTCTACAAAAGTCTTATTTTACCAGTGCTATATGGAGACGAAAGCTGGACACTTAGCAAAACTGCTAAGCTGATTCTTGGTGCCTTCGAAAGAAAAATTCTATGACGGATATATGGTCCTGTCTGCGAGGAAGGCGAATGGAGGAGAAGACACAGCCGCGAACTCTATAAGATGTACCAGGATGTGGAGGTAGTCCGGAAGACAAAAATCTGTAGAAAGGCCACATTGACTGCATGGACAACAACGCTTCAGCTAAAAGAGTCTTCGAATCCGAACCTCCGGGTTCGAGAAGGAAAGGACGACCGAACTTCCGGTATAAAGACCAAGTCATCGCGGATGCAAGACAGCTTGGTCTTGATGACTGGAAGCAGCGTGCCCACAACTGTCAATGATGGAAGGCCGTAGGTCGTAGGCCTGTTAAGTAAGTAAGTAAGCTCTCTCATTTGTTTACTTATTAGCTAAAAACTTTCTGTTCGTGTTTTAATTTGCTCGTATTCCGTCTCGCGTAACTCGGTACATAACTCGCACGCATATTATTAAAAAAAGCTCATTGTCTTGTAGGCTTCTTACTTTGCCACAAGTTTCTACCTACACTCGTTTGGCAAACCAGGGGTTTTTCGCAGTTGCTACAACGCTATAAGCTTCCATGGTAATTTGCCATCCAAGACCCTTTTATCCACTCGACTGATCGAATATTTCAAGAGTGTTTTTCTAATTTTGTTGTATATCCCATAAAATTTCAGGATATCCAATAGGACCACTGTCTAAGCAATTTATACATGGAAAGGATGTATCCCTTATTCGGCAAACCAGTAAACCAATTTCGCGACAGTCATATAATCCTTATATTGTGCTCAACGAATTTGTTCCAGCCGAAATCAATTTATTTTTCAGTCACGTTCACAGACACTTAATCGAACGTGTGGAAGAAAGTGTTTTCAGATACACATATACTCGCAGTTTCGTTTAAAAGTCAGCAGAAAAAAACCGAAATCCAGTTCAAAATTATAGTGCTACATCAGTGCAACACAGAACTTCGTTATCATAAGCATATTACAGTGAGGGAGAGTTATTTTTAATTTAATTTTAATTTAATTTAAACATTGAATTTTTCTAATAAAAATGAATTTTTTGTCCAAGAAGCTTTTTTTTATTAAAAATTCGTTTTAATCTGAAATCCACCATCTGTTCTGCAATTAAATTCTGAATACATATATTGTTCGCATATTCAAAGCCTATGACATCAAACCAGGAGGACAAATGGAATTTACTGTTTTATCATGTGGCATTGTTCACAAAGAAGTCTGTTTTTATATTAAATTTATTTTATTGACTTCAATTTATGTCAATAATGCCCTGGAATTCTTATGAATTCCGGAAATAAATTGTGCTGCACCTGCCATTTTTTCGTTGCAAAATTCAAAGCAATTGAGGCAGCTTCAGTGATGATGTGTAGAACGGTGCCACGTTTTTTTTTGTTAGTTTGAGTTTATTGTCTCAATAAAGTTAACAATGTGTACAATATTTAATTTTCCTTTCAAAGTCTCCATGGAGTTATCTCTTCAATGCTGGATAAAACCTTGAAGTGGTAGAGGAGAGTCTATGTGAAACGTTGGTTGGCCTTACACTATTATATACAATCAGTTATCAGTTATTTAAAAAATTATATAAAAGACAATAGAAAATCTGCGAAGCCTACAGGGTTTTCTGCAGAAGATTATTCAAATGGTTTTTACATATACTGGAGTAGTTCTCTTTTTTTTTATACACTTATATATTTATATTCTGTATAGTTTTAATGCTTTATATTGTTTAATATTAAATATTTTTTTATTGCATTTTTTCCTGGTATGCAAAGAGTGTATATTCCACAGAGAGCGTGGAAGTTGATTGAAAACCATTGGTACCACAAAGGAAAGTTGTTTTCTTCCATAAGAGTTGTGAATCATCGGTATTTTGAGAAGTCCATTCGCCCTTTGCCTTGTATAGACGCCGTGATCAATTGGATGTTTAAAGCGTTGGTCATTGTACATGTCGTTAATAAGATTGAAAAGAAAATTTTTTTTTTGACGGTTAGTACATTTAAATCTTCACTGGGACTATACACATTTTCTAAATAGCGACTAGCATACTTAGCTCGCAGCAGAATCTTGAAAATTCTATTTTGAACCCGTTGAAGTTCCATAATTCTGTATTGCGCTGCATTTGCCCACGCTGTTATTCCGTACTGAAGTACAGATTCCAACAGAGAGTGGTATACATGTTTCAGTAGTTCAAACGACGTGTAGTTGCTCAGATGGTATAGAGCGTATATCGACTGGCGTAGTCTCTTGCATATATACTTTATGTGGTAGTCCCATTTGAAGTTACAGTTTACTTTCACACCAAGGTATCGATACACGTTAACTGCATCAATATACTCTGCGCAATCATCTGTCTCAGGTGTTTGATGAGACTTGTGCAGGCACTCGAATTTATGGAACCGTATTCTTATTCACGGTTCACAACAAAAGAATTCCAAAGAGATCAAATCACAGCTTGGAGGCGGCCAATTGACATCGCCAAGACGGCTGATAACACGATTTGCGTCTCGTCAGAAAAGACGATTTCATTCGTTCGCCCAAAATCGTTGTCCAATTCAAGCTGCTCTAAGGCCGAAGCTGCGAAACGATAACGAAGCGGATGGTCGCACGCCTAGCTGAGGCAATTGGACCTTTTTTATGTATTGAAACAAAGTCTAACTTTTTTTACTTCAATATATATATATTCTTTATTTAATGTTAAGTTAGGTTAAGGTATTCTTTTTTTCTTGTGAATTGCATGTGCACTCGTTCGTAGTTGGAATTGAAGAGAGGGAAGACCTGTCATTGAAATCCCGTGTGACAAGCATTCTTGTAGTTACAGCAGTGTGAATTTGGTTACAGGGTGTATTGTTGTTGAATATTTAACACTCCTCCGCCCATGGATGAAACTACAACGGCCTTTGAGCCTGGTTGCGAATTCTCTCCGATCGACGGACTTCAGGCTGATTAAATTCTGGTTCAGGAATAGCTGGTATTGGCATCTCAAGAGTGTCTTCAGAAATCTTCTCTTCAACACTAGTAGTCGTCTGCTCAACTGACCGCCGACGAACTTGATCTGCATGTCGATAAACTTCTTGGCCACCATTTGATTCGATAGCAACAGAGACCGGACCCTTAACTTTTGATATTAAACCGGGTACCCACCTAGGTCCGGCTGCATAGTTTCGATGCCATACTGGTTCACCTCTTCATGGTCATTGGCCTTAGAAGTGTTGGCCGGAAAGCTTGTTTCGTTGACCGTCATTGAATCAGGATGGAGTTTGTCAAAATAGGTGCGTGGTCGGCGATTAAAAAGTAGTTCCGCAGAGCGCCAGTAGAAGTGTGTGGCGTCACGTGTTGATCCAACAGAAATCGAGCTAAACGCAATCGAATATCTCCGTTCGGAACCTTCTTTAAATATTCTTTTGTCGTGCGTACCATTCGCTCCACTTGGCCATTTGTGGATGGATGAAATGGAGCTGAAAAGATATGTTTTATTAAATTGTTTTTACAAAATAATTTAAAATCCTTGGATGTAAACGTTGTCCCATTGTCAGAGACGATAACATCTGGTAAACCATGAGTTGCAAAAAGTTTTCTCAAAACCGACATCGCACACATCGACGATGTAGCAGGAACTGGATGAACTTCCAACCATTTGGAGAATGAGTCCACTACCAAAAAGAAAAGATTTCCTTTGAATGGACCAGCAAAGTCTATGTGAACTCTTCGCCAAGGATTTTTCTCTTCCTGCCAAGTATAGCCCTTAATCGGAGAATTATCAGGGCGTATCTGTTGGCAAACATTGCATCGCTTAACTGTCTGTTCAATGTCAGCATCAATTTTAGGCCACCAAACGTAACTCCTGGCCAATGCCTTCATGGTTTGCATGAAGTGCTTCAAGTAGTTTGGTGCGATGAATTTCCGGTATTACTACTCGCTGACCCCATACCAGACACCCCCTAATGGACGAAATCTCGTTCTTCCGGTGGAAAAAGTTCTTAAAGTCGGGCTCCACGTCGGCCGGCCATCCGCTCAGCGTCCAGTGCAAAACGCGTGATAGAATTTTGTCCTTCTTGGTAAACTTCGCGATATCCCTTGCCTGTAGTAACGACGACTCCAGCCAATCTATCATCAAAACTATTTCCTCGTCGTCTTCTTCGGAATCGGATGAATGTCCTGCAGGTAAACGACTGAATGCATCGGCGTGTGCTATATCCTTTCCGGGTTTATATCGCAGTTTGAAGTTGTAAGCGCTTAGGAAAATAATGGAACGAAGCATTCTCTCAGAAAGTGTATTTGGCGTAGGTTTCTCAGAAGAGAACAAACCCAACAAAGGCGTATGATCTGTGAATATTACGAATTGCCTACCGTACAAATAGTCATGGAACTTTTTTATGCCTGCAATAATCGCTAAAGCTTCCTTGTCAATTTGCGCATAGTTACGCTCCGATTGTTTGAGAGTTCGTGATTAAAATGCAATTGGTCGCTCAGTCCCGTCTTGTAATACGTGTGCCAAAACTGATCCAACTCCATACGGCGAAGCGTCACACGTCAACACGACAGGTAAGTTATCGTTGAAAGGCATAAGAACACTGTCTGATGATAACAACCCCTTAAGGTTATCAAATGACCTTTGGTGAATCTTAGTCCAATTCCAAGCAGCGTTCTTATCCAAGAGTCTATGGAGGGGCTCCGCTAGTGTTGCTTTTGAACGAAGAAATGAATGGTAAAAATTTAAGAGCCCCAAAAAGGCTAGTGGGCGCCGTGGTCGTGTGGGTTCGTGCGTCGACCCATGCGTATTAGACTTTCGCAGTCTAGGTTCGATTCCAAGTTCAGACAAACAATTTTTAAAAAAAAAAAAAAAATTGTTCACGGCCCCACCTCTTTCGAGTCACTGACAATGCTCAGAGTATAACTGTCTAGAAAAAAGCTTCTCAATCTCGCCGTTCGGAGTCGGCATTAAACTGTAGGTCCCTTCCACTCGTGAGAGAACAATAGCACGCACAACACGAGTGGTTGCTGAGAAGCTAGGCCCAGGTCCACTTCGGACTGTAGCGCCGCCATTATTATTATATTATAAAAAGGCTTGAAGTTCATTCTTGTTCTTCGGAGGTGGTGTCTTTCGTATCAACGCAAGTTTTTCCTCTAACGGATGAATTCCAGCCGCATCGATGCGAAATCCCAAGAAGTTAATGGACTGAACGTCGAACATGCATTTTTCTTTGCGTAATTTCAAGCCAGATAAACGTATTCTATCAAAAATAATCCGAAGCTTTTTAGCTAGGCTATCAGAAGTTTCTCCTACAGCAACAACATCATCTAAGTAACACACAACCCCATTAATTCCGCGAAGCAACCCTGACATGCATTTTTGAAATTCTCCAGATGCGGAAGAAATTCCATATTGTAGCCTTTTTACCTTGAATGCGCCCTTATGCGTTATAATTGTTTGGGCCTTTGCTGTTTCCTCGTCTACAGTAAGTTGCTGGTAGGCTTGTGCTAAGTCCAATTTTGCAAACACAGCTCCACATGGCAGATTTGCAATCAACTCATGCATGGAAGGGATTGGATAACAATGCGGTTGCAACGCCTTATTTACCGTTGCCTTGTAATCACCACATATGCGTATGGTTCCATTTGGTTTTCGCACTGGAACAATGGGTGTAGCCCACCTAGAATAATCGATTGGTTCAAGAACACATTGCGATACCATGCGGTCTAGCTCTCTTCTTCCACCTTTGATCTGATAGCGAAAGGAATTTTCCTAGCAGGTAAATGGATTGGCGCGACTTCTGGATTTAATGAAAGAGTTATGGGCGGCCCTTTATAAGCCCCCAATTCATTTGAGAATAAATCGCTATAGTCATTGACAACATTCTGAACCGCAGAAGATGTCACGGAATGAACGCCTTGAATTGAGATTCCTAAAGGTGCAAACCAATTGCAACCCAAAATATTTGTACGCGTGCCAGCAGCAATAAGAAGCGATAAGTTACGGATTTCTCGGCCTTTATATAAAACGTTGACAGAACATTCTCCTTTAAACGTGATCGAATTCCCTTGAAAATCCAATATATTTAATGCTACCTTTGATAGTTGTGGTTTAAAATGTGGCCATAACCGATCGAAACTACTATCGGAAACAATTGTGAAATTGGATCCCGAGTCCACTTCAAACTCGCAGTTGATTCCATTCAAAACTATATGAGTTCGGTATTTTAAATTTGGAACACATGACACTAGATTAACGACTGTATTTCTCTTGGTGTTTGTATAACCTTGACTATTTCTCTTTTCACTTCGACATACCTTTTTTATATGGCCTGTTTTTCCACAATTATTACAGACAGCAGTGCGAAATCGGCAGGATGTGCTTTGGTGTGGTCCGCCGCAACTGTAACATGCACCTGAACGAAATTCTGGCGCGTTTGAAGTCTTAGATTTTTGTTTGTTAGCTCTTCTTTGCAATGCATTTATCTGTTCATCCTGCATGCTTATTGTTGGTGTATTTGATTTTATTAATTGTAGACTGCGAATAGTTGCTTCAGCTGCCAGTGCCCTCTCCTGAGCACTCTGAAACGTCAGTATAGGTGTAGCTATGAGTTCCTGTTGTAACCTGCTGTCTTTGAGTCCACAGACGAACCGGTCTCGAAGCATGCGGTCAAGGGAATTGCCGAAGTTGCAGCTGCTTGCAATTTTTCGAAGCTCTGCGACGTAGTCTGTGGTTTTTTCATCCGGTAATTGATCTCTCTTAAAAAACTTGAAAAATGAAGCAATTTCCGACGGATGTGGAGAAAAGTGATCAGAGATAGTCTTACAAATTGTATCATAATCAATTTCTGTTACCCTTTTTGGTGAAATTAAGGATTACAGTAGATCGAATAAAGGTGCTCGGCAAACCATGAGAAAGGGAGCTCGTTGAAGACTGGCTGTTGTGATTCCATTTGCTTCCAAAAAGATATCGAACCGCCTCTTATAAGATCCCCAAGCACTTTGTTTTGTGATATCGAACGCTTCTATGTGTCCGATCGAAATGGAGCCTTCCCTCGACATTTTGTAGTAGGTAGTAGGAGAACACTCGTTCTTAACTGCACGAATTTCTTTCTGCCGATCGGCTGTCTGAATTTCTTCTCCTTCGGATGAATCGCACATACTCTAATTAACACGAGTATCCCATCCTCGTCGCCACTTTTATGTATTGAAACAAAGTCTAACTTTTTTTACTTCAATATATATATATTCTTTATTTAATGTTAAGTTAGGTTAAGGTATTTTTTTTTTCTTGTGAATTGCATGTGCACTCGTTCGTAGTTGGAATTGAAGAGAGGTGTATTGTTGTTGAATATTTAACAACCTTGTAAGCGTTGAGATCGATGGCGAATTGATGGTCGTAAATTGAGTCTCACACTCTCGGCCTCAGCAGCCACATTCTCATCTGTGCGCACCGTATGACGACGGGGACCATGAGTGTGTCCAGGGCCGGCCCTACCATTTGTGCAGGATGTGCAAATGCACAAGGCGCCAATCGCTTGGGGGCGCATTGTAAGCCTAAACAAACAATATGCAATCTATCGATATGCTGACTTTCATAAAATTTTAGTTCGTCCAAGCTTCTTTTGCCTTTCTAAACGCTTTCTGAAGGCAATTCTTTTCAAATAATACAAGCTACATAATTTCACCTGTTCACACAATATGCCATTCACACGCAAGACTGTGCAAAATAATATCTTGCACAAGCACCTTAATATATCCTTAGGAAAAATTCTCAAAATAATAAACTCAATCCTCAGTTCCTATGTAATGATTTGAGTGACAACATGCAGGTTTTATTTCTGCACGTATGACACTTACTCAATACAATTTACATAATTTCTCGTCTCTCTGTCTTCTCTTCATTCTTCACACAAAAGGCCAATCACACACAGGACTGTGCAAGATAAGATGTGCACTCAAAAATCTCAAAATAAAAAACTTAGTTCCTGTGAAGGAGAGAAAATGTGGAGATTTTATTTCTGCACGTATGAAAGAGATTTACTCATTATACATATTTGTTTGAAAGGAGAATGAGTACAGTATTTTTTCCTCTTGTACCACCCTGCCGTAAAGGCAGCGACACTGAGACATAAAAAGGTCTATTGTACCGACAGGTTGGAGTTAATCCAAAAGATTAACCACTTTCCTTATGAAAGATAGTATATCTTTTGTAGTGGAGTTTTTCAATTCCACTGAAGTCAGTATTTCCCTGTGGAGAATACGTTTCCTTAACCAATGTAGTGCCGGTCATTCACATAAAATGTGCTGGGATGTTTCGTCTTCTTCAAGACAGAACCTACATTCCGTGTTTTGACACAAGTTCATTTTGTTAAGGTGGTAATTCAAGCTGCAGTGGCCAGTAAGAAAGCCCGTTAGCTTTCTTATGCTCTCCTTATCTAAGCTAAGGATTTCCTTATAGGAATAGGGTCTGATTAATAGCTTGGATTGCCTGAGACCTGACCAATTGGTCCAATGATCTAGGCGAAGTTTGTTTTCCCATTCGTTAATCAGCGCTGCAGCCGTCGCCCAATTGACACTGCAGTATGGTTCAGGGCCTATGAACGCAGTACTTGAACCCGCTCTAGCGAGTTTATCTGCGGATTCGTTACCTGCAATCCCTTTGTGTCCAGGGACCCAGCCAAGTTTCACTTTGTTGTGTTTGGCTAGGGATTGCAGAGCATCGTGGCAACATTTGACGGCTTTGGAGTCTATTTGACTGGACGATAAGGCCTTAAGTGCTGCCTGGCTATCTGAAAAGATTTGTATAATTGCGCCCTTGATACCTTTACCAAGATTATGTCTCGCGCAGATCTCAATGGCATGGATTTCGGCTTGAAACACAGTGGGACTAGACCCCATCGGTACAGAGATCTCAGTGTTGGGTCCACAGACACCAGCTCCGACTCCAGAATCCATCTGTGTACCAAACTTCTGGGGTCTAGTGTTGGAACACAATTGGACCAGTCTACCCGGTCCAATATTTCAACTTCAAATAACCTGCCAAAACAGTTCTGCCTGACCATAGTGTCCGGCATTGTACAAAACATGTATCCTAAGTATCCTAAGGTGACCCACTAGGTCACCTGGTTTGAATTGATATTCTAGCTGCAGTTTAATGGCATAAGTGGCAGCTATCTTTCTAACGAAGATGGGTAAAGGTGTCAGCCCGATAATAGCTTCGAGAGCTGTTGTGGGGCAGGTGCGCATGGCACCTGTTATGCCAAGACAGGCAACCCTTTACAGTTTTTGCAGTTTATTTGCCGATGACTGTTGAAGGGTTTTTGGCCACCAGACGATGGCCGCATATGTGATAATGGGTCTCGCTATCATTGTGTACAACCAATGTATAATTTTGGGAGAGAGACCCCAAGTCCTTCCGTAAAGACATCTACTGGCCCACAGTGCTCTGGTAGCTCGCTCTATGGCGGACTTACGAGTAATATGTGAATTCCAGTTAAGTCGTCTGTCCAGGATTACTCTGTCCAGATATTTTACCTCGTTGGAATAAACTAGTGTGGTGTTGCCGATTATTATGGGTTCAAGGTTGACACGAGTCCTCCTTGAGAAGGGCACTAGAGTACAGTAGGTATATATATATATATACACTACCTCATAAAATTGAGCATTGAGCCCAAAACAAAAAAATGTTTTTGGTTTTTTCTTCTTGAAAAAAAACATATTGCCTAGCAAACTCTATTCTCTATAATTTTGTTTGTATTTTATTAGCAGTGAACAAAAATTCCCAAGCCTTGTCAAGCACAGATACAGGATGTTTTTCGAAAAAGTTTTGAGATTGGGCACAACAATAGACTCACCTCGATCGAAACTGAAACAAAATATTAGAGAGCTGTTTTGCAAACACTAATTAGTTTAGTTAAATTTCTCGGTTCTCAAGCATTAACTTTTCGAGGAACTTCTGAAGTGTTGTTTGAGCTTAATAATGGTAACATTTTACAGCTTGTTGAGGAAGTAGCCTTATTTGATTTAGTTATGGGTAGGTGCGTCGACTCCTACGCTCGAGGTCGTCGGTTCGAATCTCGAAAAAAATCATCAAACATTTTTTCACGGCTCCACCTCTTTCGAGTCACTGACAATGCTCAAAGAGTATAACTGTCTAGTAAAAAGCTTCTCAATCTCGCCGTTCGGAGTCGGCATTGAACTGTAGGTCCCCTCCGCTCGTGAGAGAACAATAGCACGCACAACACGAGTGGTTGCTGAGAAGCTAGGCCCAGGTCCACCTCGGACTGCCATTATTATATTAATATTATTATTATTATGGGAGAGCACTTGAGGAGAATAACGAATCAAGAAACCCAAAATAAATATTTTAGCAGGTAGGTAGGTAGGTAGATAAAAGTGACGGTGGACATACAGATCCTGTTTTCGCACCCAATTAGCGCCATGAAAGCGCCGTTTTGATACCACATCCTATGGGATACCTAATATGTGAGATGGGGGTGAAAAAGAGTGTGTATTCACTCAGAATTAGCCTAATTTTGAAACCACTTCGTGGAATTTATGAAGGCTAGCAGACTATGAATGTTTGCTTCTGAGAGATTATTAGGGGTAATATTTTAGCAAAAATATACAAAATTAAATAATATCTTTTCTAATACTTTTACTAATCAAATTGTGTCCATGCTAAAAGAAACCAAATACTTTTCGCTTATTGTTGACTCAACAACCGACAAGAGTCGCATAGAACAAATTACTATTGTTGTTTAAAGTTTTTGAAAGGAGAACCAAGACCGGAGAGGAGCCTACAAAGTTAATTTTAGACAAACTCGAATTTCATGTTACGATAATGGTTTAAATATGAAGGGAAAAGAGTCTGGTGTTCAGAACAGAATTCGGCCAAAAGCATTTTTCGTCAAGTGCAGCTCATATTGATTAAATTCAGTAGTCAATGTTTCAGCTCGGTGCTGTTTCTGTTAAGCTTTTGACACAATTCAATGCTTACATAACTTTTTTTTAAGTAAAGGTATAGTTGGAACTAGAGGTGTGACGGATATCCGGCAAGTTTTCGGGATCCGGGCTATCCGGCTTCTTTTGTAATATCCGGCCGGAGCCGAATAGTCTTTTGATATCCGGCCGAATACCGGATAGTCATTTTTTCAGTAAAAAAACAACAAAATAAAAAAACAATTTAATATTGGAAGTTTACTAAAGCCAAATTATGATGAATGAAAATCATTTTTTTCTGCATTCAGGGGCAATAATTTATTACGTTTGTTTTCGTATACGATGCATGCTGCAGAAAAAAATCTCTTACTGTATACACTGCTACATGAAGATGAAAAATACGTTTTGGCAAATTTAAGCAAAATTGGGTACTGTCCTCCATTTACTGACCACCACATGGGTCACTATTCCGTTAAAAATAAACTGTTTTGATATATAAGTCATGCTTGTTGGCGGTATTTTTTTGGCAGAAAACTCAATCTGACTTGCCTTCCGCAAACTCTTCAAACATGTCCCAAAAAACTTTGCTGTGTAGAAAATAAGAATATCTTGTGGAGGGGAAGGAAAAAACTTGTTTAAGTTGGTTTTACTTGTAGCTGTCTGATTTAAGTATCAGATCACCAAACTTTTAATTTGGGCAGATATCCGGCCGCCGAATATTCGGCTATCCGGCCTAGCTGCAGGCCGAATATTCGGTATCCGGGATCCGGCAAAATCACTATTCGGTACAAATCTAGTAGGAACTTCATTAAGAATTTTAATTCGAGCTGAATTAGGACATCCTGCTCATGCTCATGCTCATGCTCATGCTTTTTTTCAAGTGCAAACCTTACTTTGAAACCTGTTCCAGAAACAAGGTGGGAAAGCAGGCTTGATTGATTGATTAAAACCATTAGCTGAGATATATGAAGCACTTATAGAAATATTTGGAAAGTCCCTCTGTCAATTTATCACCAAGTGTTGAGGTTTTAGAAAATATTAAACATATACTTTGATTGAAATGAGTTCAGATGAAAAATTTTATGATTACGAGTATGTTCAATAACAGAGTGTATTACTAGTAGTCTTGAAATATCATCTAATTTTCCAGAAACCTCTTCTTTACGATGGTGATGAATGTCACGAAACTAGCTGGGAACCGAAACAAGGGTTTAAGGTAGAATTTTAGTTTAAAACACTAGATCAAGCGAATTGATTAACAATTACAGAAGATTAGATTATCTTGCTTCCAGTCTAGTTATTCCAAATTTTAAACACCATGCAAGCCACAGTAGCTTCAGGAGAAGGCAGTTTTTCTAAACTTAATATGATATAAAATTACTTTAGGACAACCATGACTGAAAAAAAAGAAAGGGGGAGGGGAGCGCTAAACGTATGTCTTGCACAGTGCCTTTATCTAGCTAGGACCGGGTCTGTGTGTGCATGTCCACTCGCGTACCAGTATCATGAACTTCTTGCACAGACTTGCGTGCAGCAGTCGCGGTGGGTGCTTCATTTCGGCCAAAACTTCTTTTTAAAAAACCGACTGTTTGGGTTACACAGCACTCACTTTGGAAATAAGTTTTCAATATTTTTCAACGTTGTTCAAGCGTAAAGCGACCCATTTCGTTCCGCGGAGTTATGATATTGACTTTCTTTAAAGACCGCGAGCCGGAAGCAGCTGTCAAAATAATCTATGATTTATAAAAAGAACACTAGGAACAGGGTGGGCTGTATATGCTTTAATCGAAAAAGCACGCATTATCGACGGCTTGGGCAGAACGTCACTATAGGCAGATATAACTTTTAACACGGTAAACGACGCAATCAATATCAGTACCGAAGTGAAACGCAGAATAACTTCTTTTGCTCAAGAGGAAATTGAGTAGTAGAGCCCTCTCTCGAAAGAACTAGCTGACTTTGTATAAGGCATTGATAATCTGGGCGCCGTGGCCGTGTGGGTTCGTGCGTCGACCTATGCGCATTAGACTTTCACAGTCTAGATTCGAATCCAAGTTCAGACAAACAATTTTTTAATAAAAAAAATTGTTCACGACTCCACCCCTTTCGAGTCACTGACAATGCTCAAAAAGTATAACTGTCTAGAAAAAGCTTCTCTCAATCTCGTCGTTCGGAGTCGGCATTAAACTGTAGGTACCATCCACTCGTGAGACAACAATAGCACGCTCAACACGAGTGGTTGCTGAGAAGCTAGGCCCAGGTCCACCTCGGAGTGTAGCGCCGCCATTGTTATTATTATTATTATTGATAATCTCAATCCTGCTTTATGGCGCAGAGGATTAAACCCATGACTATATGGGCTGTAAAGCGACATAAGTCGATCCAATCGTCAGTGCATCAAACGCCTAAGATGGCTTTCCCATGTAAAGAACTTGGACAATTTAGCCCCAAAACAGTCTGTACTTGATTTTAAGTAATCATTCAGTAGTCGTAAAGTCTTAATGAATACTCAGTGTTATCACTGAAAAAGTATGTTTTCTTAAGATCTGTCACAAAACTGTCTAGATTTTTGACATTAGGAGTTACCTACTCAAATAATACAATTTTGATGGCCGCCTTCTGCCTTCTTTATGATACATATTGGCACCAAGCGACAAGTTGTCTCCCTTCTGTTATTTCATAAGAACGCTTCATTGTATATTTTTTAGTTAATGAAGTGAAAAAATTAGTTGATACACACATACTTTTGCTATCAAACTCTTACTGTAACTCAAAATTGTAACTTCAAAAACTTACCAGCTTGAAATTTGCGGTCATCACAAAATTTACTGAGGAATCGCTTTGCTCCCGCCACGTTATTCTGAAACAGTTGAACCTTCTCCTGTGTCAAACAGCGTTCAGTGTAACGATCAAAGCATCTCATGCCGCGTTTAAAAACACTGAAATGAAACAAATACTTCTAGTCATCACCCTGTCAATGTTAATCATATTTAAGGGATATATCTAAGAGGTGGGTACTTCACATTTCATTTGAACACATCGTTAACTTGAAATTGCGTTAATCTCAAATTAACTTCGGTGGTAATTTCATCCGCAAAAGGTGCCACCAGCGGAAGTGGCAATTTGGATTCGATGGGGAATGAGAAATTTAATTAAAATGTACGCAACTGTAGATGTGTTTCATATGCATAACTTAAATCTGTAAATAGCTATTTATATGCCATGATGAGGAGATGAGTATGGCAACAAAAGTATTAAAGCAATTCATATAAGCGTATATTGGAGCAATTACTGATTGCCGTGAACAATTCATAACGCATAAATAAACTTGCGTGAATAAATAACGAGAAAAGGGAGACGGGGCATTTATTTTAATGAATATGCACCGGGTAATTACTTTTATTCGAATATGTGTAATTGCATGGTACTCCCTGGCCTTTGAAACGCGAACTTCAATGATAAAAATAAATTTCAATTGAAAATGTAATTTCATATATTAAAAATAACCTTTCAACGGTTGCTTTATCTTTAAACCGGGTGGACCACCATTTATCCCTAAAGCATGGTATATTTTTGACACCAAGGGGGTAGGGTTTGACATAATTTGTTAAACTCATCCTATACAAAAGTATAATTTAGTGCTGACACTCATTAAATGTCATGCGATACCTGCTTCCCTATTCTACCAATGTAAAGGGTGACCAGGAATAAGCGATCGTTTTTCCAATTATTTTGTTTCAACAGCTGTCAAAATTATCAATGACAACCAGCTGGCAAACTATTCAATAAGGTTTAACATTTCATCATGCATCATTTCACACCTGCCAATCGTGGGGAAATTATTTAAAAATATTGTCGAAATCCTGGCTCAGTTGTAAATATGCAACCTGAATTTCGTCGTGGTCCTGTTTGTGTTGATGGCATTTGGAAAAGAAGGTTCAACCACGAACTGTATGGGCTGTACAGCGACATGAGTGTTGCCAGGCGTCTACGGATTCAACGCCTAAGATGGCTAGGCCATGTAAAGCGTATGGAAAGCTTAGATCCGGCCCGAAGATTCTTCGACTCTGAGCCTGTGGGTCTGTGGGACAACGCAACAGAAGACGTCCACGTACATCGTGGCGCGCACAAGTCGAGGGGACCTCATCCGGCTTGGTGTGCGAAACTGGAGACAGCTGGTGAGAGATCGTACTGGCTGGAGAGGCATGTTGGGTGAAGCACAGGTCTACCTCGGACTGTAGCGCCCTAAGAGAAAGAAGAAGAATTTCGTCGTGAGGTTGGTCGTCATCATGAATTCAGTGTGCAGGCATTTCGTTACTCCGTGGAAAAATTTGAGCGTGAGTACACTTGTTTGGATCCTAAGCCACCAACCAGATTGAGATTGATGAGAAATGCAGAAAACATAGCCCCCAGCATCGAAAAAGACCGAGAAATGTTGATTTAGCGTTGATCAGCTGAATTGGGCATCGCCAGAGAGACAATCAATTGAGATAGAATCGCAGTTATTTTCGAAACTATCCATACTTTTGGGAAGTAGTTCAGCTTAAGAATTGAATTATAGACGTTCCTAAGATAAGTAACTGATTTCTCAGGTAATTTGCTCTAAGATTTGTCCTGTTATCAAGTCATATCCGGGAGATTTTTTGCTCTTTATTTTGTTCGCTATGTGATGTTTTAATACATATGGGCCTACCATATTAAATTGTGCTGACGCAAGAATTGAAGCCGGACGAGCATGGACAACGCTATCTGTTAGCTAATTGAGCATTGGAAGTGTTGACCGAAGATCTGGACTTTGGCCAAAAAATCATCTTCTCAGACGAAGCCCATTTTTGGCTCTGCACTATGTCAACAGGCAACATTGCCGTTATTGGAGTGAACACAATGCACAAGTGTTCGACCAAAAATCAATGCATTCACAAAGATTGACTGTTTGTTTCGGTTTATGGTATGGTGGCATCATCGGACCTTCTTTTTTCGAACTGAGGAAGGATACACCTTAACTGTGGGTATAGAGCTATGTTAACCGACTTTCTCTGATCAGAGCTGGACAACGTCGATATATCCGAGATGTGGTTCCAAGAATACGTCCCTATAACCTATACAAGCGGGTGCCGTGGCCGTGTGGGTTCGTGTGTCGACCCATGCGCATTAGAATTTCACAGTCTAGGTTCGATCCCAAATTCCGACAAATAATTTTTCAAAAAAAAAAAAAAATTATTCACGACTCCACCTCTTTCGAGCCACTGACAATGCTTAAAGAGTAAAACTGTCTAGAAAAAGTTTCTCAATCTCGCCATTTGGAGTCGGTATTAAGCTGTAGGTCCCTCCACTCGTGAGAGAACAAGTCCAGAACAACTAGGCCCAAGTCCACCTCGGACTGTGGCGCCGCCATTATTATTATTATAACTTATACAAGCGACGCAACGCCCGAAGTTGTGAAGGAGAAATTAGGAGACTGGGTAATCTCACGACGAACGCTCATCAATTGGCAATTTAGGGTTGAAATGAATGTGAGAGATACCACCGATCAGCGTATCGAAATATCGATCTCAGCATGAAATTAATATGCGAAAAATATAATCTTTCAAATTGTACATCTTTGTTATCTCGGAATTCGCACATAAGGCAATATTTTGATACTTGTAATTTCTTCACGCTTACGCTGAGGTCTACATAACTGCACTTTCATATCTTTGGCCAATATCTCTAAAACAATTGAAGCCAGAATGCTTCAAAGTATTTTAAATGAAAGTTCTCAATAAAACCAAAATTTTGTGATTTTTTCAGATTTTTAAACATATTGGTTTAGAAAAGGCAGGAGGGGACGCATTAAAAAAATCTTTTGAACTCCATATTTTTCAAATAGAACTTTGGATCAAAAACTGTTGAAGCAGACATCTACCTCATTTCAAAAGATCTGTCGATTGATTTACCAATCATCAATGTGTCAAAATCCATGGCAACTTCACCTATACAGGAGCCACACCCAAATGGCCACACTTTTTAAATTTGGGTGCATGGGCAATGATATCTCGGCCTGAAGTACCTAATTCCAAAATTTCATGCCGATAGCTTTGTAAACTTCGGAGATAAAAAAGTGGGACAGACAAGACGGACAGACAGTAGACGGAACGTTATCAAAGGTTGGCCTGCACTTGCGTCGGTGCAGCACTAAAAACTACAACCCCTATCGGAATCTCTACGCGAAAATTCTACCAACTAAAATTCTCTCTAAATCTGACTGACCTTTAGACGCTGAATGGTCCTTTACGAGTTTTCACAGACGGATCCATCTTTCAAGATTCATCTTTCATATCTGTCATGGTTTAAGTTCGATGTGATATCCAATTGGGACATAGTCAATTCATTGGGCTCGGACACATTCCATTCAAAGAATTCACTTAAATGCCACCTGTCTCGTGATGTGATGGCAAACAGTTTAACTTTTACCTCATATCCCGTGGCACAGTGAAATTGTAATGCCGGCGAACAATCCAGATGTAACACGGTCTGTTCACATTTTCCTAATCCACACCAATTCGACGATCTGTTTGTCCAAAAAGTTGTGTTAACAAGACCCCATCAATAAACAAGTGGACTCAGTCGTATCAAAAATAACAATTTATTTATACTTGCATTTTACCGCCTAAATTAACCCACAGTTAAAAAAAATATTTTTATGGAGTAGTCCAAAGGACAAAAGAAATTGTTTTAATAAAAACATGTCGTATTTTTAATTCTAACTTATTCAGATATGTGATTCATGGCTCACACTCACTACCAATAATTCATCCCTTCATAAAAGAGTAATTCTCCCAACATTTCATTTGATTGTGACTTCTCTTTTAGTTACAAATCTCTGACTACATACATCTACAACATCTGCAAGGCATACTTAAAATAATATCATTTAGTATTGCCAAACCAAGGAACATTTATAGACACCAAAGCACTTTCAAAATATCTTTCCAAAATTTACTGACGTTTAATGTGACGGATCGTTTTTGTGGACCGACCCAAAAATGAATGAAACATTGCTCGGCCGGCAACAGGGACAAGAAAACCCATCTAGAGTAATTTGGGAGTTATTTCTTTGGGATAACAATGGTGTCATTGTAAAATTGTGAGACGAATCTTATACTGAGAGTGCCATGAGAACGAGCTCAGGATACTTCCCCCTACATAAAAGTATCATCCACATCAAGGATCAATTCTTGTCGTTCAGATAAAGCATAAAAGTAATAAATATATATATTGTAAACACAACAGGCAATTTCACTTTGTGTATGCAGGCCCGGTCCCAGCTAAATGAGCGCCCTGTGCAAGACCTGCATTTAGCGCCCACACCCCCCCCCCCTATTTTTTTGAAACATGGTTGTCTTAAGTTTAAATTTGGAGAGCAAAAACTAGATTGGGAGCAAGATAATCTCGGTTTGACCCTAAAATTTAATACTTCTAAACATGAGCTTTCTGGTTTTACAAGGGGACTAATACAGTTTTGTAAATTAAGGAATGAAGAACGTATTTTTCAAGCATTAGCTTGTTGAAAACTAAAAAAATATTTTAATGTTATTTGAAAACTCAAAATTCGTTTTTATGCTTCAAGCTACTCAAAACTTTCTTTTGATCTAGTGTTTTGAAATAAAATTCTACCTTAAAACTTTCTTTCGGTTCTAAACTATTTTCGTAACATTCATCACCATCGTAAAGAAGATGTTTCTGGAAATTTAGATGATGTTTCAAATAAGCATCGAATTGTTTCAAAAAACATAACAGGTGCTCATTAGGCACCGAGCTGAATTATTGACTACTAAATTGAATCAATACGAGCTGCATGGGACGAAAATGTTCTTGGTCGAATTCTGTTTTGAAGACCAGCATCTTTTCCCTTCATATTTGAACCATTATCGTAACTTTGACTTCGACAGTTGCTTATTGAAATTCCTTAAAATTCAAGTTTGTCTAAAATTAACTTTGTAAGATCCTCTCCGGTCTTGTCTTCTCCTTTTAAAAACCCAAAACAACACACACAATTTGATTAGTAACAGTTGTAGAAAAGATACGTGTTATCTAATTTTGTATATTTTGTTCAAATATTTATTTTGGGTTTCTTGATTCGTTCTCCTCAAGCGCTCTCCTAACACCAAATCAAATAAGGCTACTTCCTCAACAACCTGTAAAAAGTTACCATTATTAAGCCCAAACAACACTTCAGAAGTTCCTCGAGAAGCTAATGCTTGAGAACCAAGACATTTATCTAAACTAATTAGTGTTTGCAAAACAGCTTAGCTCTATCTAATATTTTATTTCAGTTTAGATCGAGGTGAGTCTATTGTTGTTTCCGTTCTCAAAACTTTTTCGAAAAACATCCTGTATCTGTGCTTGACAAGGCTTGGGAATTTTTGTTCATTGCATAAAATACAAACAAAATTATAGAGAATAGAGTTTGCTAGGCAATATGTACATAAGTCCCCCAGAAATGAAATATGTGTAATTGAATTTTCTAATACATTACATTACATTTTTTAAGAAGAAAAAACCAAAAAATATTTTTTTGTTTTGGGTGTATGCTCAATTTTTTGGGGTAGTGTATATATACCTACTGTACTCATTCTCCTTCCAAACAAATATGTATGATGAGTAAATCTCTTTCTTACGTGCAGAAATAAAATCTGCACATTTTCTCTCCTCCAAAGGAACTGAGTTTATTATTTTGAGTTTTTTGAGTGCTTGTGCAAGAAATTATCTTGCACAGTCCCGTGTGTGATTGGCCTTTTGTGTGAAGAATGAAGAGAAGAGAGAGAGACGAGAAATTATGTAAATTGTATTGAGTAAGGCGCCATACGTGCAGAAATAAAACCTGCACGTTATCACTCAAATGATTGCATAGGAACTGAGGATTGAGTTTATTATTTTGAGAATTTTTCCTAAGGAAATATTTGAGTGCTTGTGCAAGAAATTTTCTTGCACAGTCCTGTGCGCGATTGGCCTGTTGTGTGAAGAATGAAGAGAATAGAGAGAGACGAGAAATTATGTAAATTGTATTGAGTAAGGCGCCATACGTGCAGAAATAAAACCTGCACGTTGTCACTCAAATGATTCCATAGGAACTGAAGATTGAGTTTATTATTTTGAGAATTTTTCCTAAGGATATATTTGAGTGCTTGTGCAAGAAATTATCTTGCACAGTCTTGCGTGTGAATGGTATATTGTATGAACAGGTGAAATTATGTAGTTTGTATTATTTGAAAATAACTGCGTTCAGAAAGCGTTTAGAAAGGCAAAGGTAGCTTGGACGAACTAAAATTGTATGAAAGTCAGTATATCGATAAATTGCATGTTGTTTGTTTAGGCTCACAATGCGCCCCCAAGCGCTTGGCGCCCTGTGCATTTGCACATCCTGCACATATGGTAGGGCCGGCCCTGTGTGTATGTCACATAAATGGATGGACGTAGAATTTGATGGCAATTTTATGGAGAAAGGGAGTTGGGGAGCTTTATCTTTAAATTGTACTATAATTTCAGCGAAAATTGTTCATAAAATTTCTGAAAATTAACTAGCAAATTTGAACACAAGAAGCAATAAGAAAGGTCTGGACAGGTGTTCAGAAAATGAAGACACAGCGCCATAAGCATAAAAGTTTCAGAGCGATGGAACACTTGTGCATGGTGGGCCATCTACTGTTTTTTTCGGTCATAGGTTATTTTGACACTGTCAACTGCACAAAGATCTCGGATTATTCGCTCACAAGTTCCAATTGACTCAGCAATTGAAGGCGCGCAACCATACGCTTCCTTCGCACCCCTTAGCAGTTTGGGCCTTAGAGCAGCTTGAATTGGGCAACGATTTTGGGCGAAAAATCATGTTTTTGGACGAAGCGCATTTTATCTCGGCGGCTACATTGACAAACAAAATTGCCGCATCTGTGGCTCAGGAACCCGCACGTTATTGTCGAGAAGCCAATGCTTCCACACAGAGTGACAGTTTGGTGAGGATTGTGGAGTCCTGAACCATTTTTTTTTCGAAAATGAGGCTGGGAACAACGTTTCAGTCAACGGTGGGCGTTACAGAGCCATGCTAACCGACTTTTTTTTACTGAAATTAAAGACATGGATCTGGACGACCTCTGGTTCATGCAGGATGACGCGCCACAGCCCATAACATAATCGATCTTTTGCGCACCAAATTCCCAAGTCATGTTATCAGTCGTTTTGGCGATGTCAATTGGCCGCTTCGGAGCTGCGATTTGACCATTTGGATTCTTTGTTGTGGAGATCTGTGAAGGACCGATGTTATGCCAACAGTCCGGAAAAGATTCAAGAACTTAAGGCCAATATCATCCAAGCAATCCATGAGCAACACCCCGAAACCATCAACAAGGTCTTCGAAAATTGGGGTGACAGAAGGCGCTACTAACGTCATTGTACTTCAGAATTAATGGGAATTTTTGTTCTTACTAATAAAGCCAAAATACATGGAAAAAATAAAATTTTTTTTTGTTTGTTTATTATTATTTGTTCGACCCAGTATTTTTTTTTATTCTAAATGAATTCAGAAATCTATGCCGTAGAAAGATGCATTCAAGTCAATCTTGATAGGACTATATCAACCGGAATATAGCAATAATGTTAGGCAGTCTCGCTGCTATTAGGGCACTAGACTCTTACATCAACAAATCCAAGCTCGTGTGGGAATGCCTACAGAGCTTTAAAGAGGCGATTAGGAAAAACAGAGTAAAACTCTGCTGCATATCCGACCATACAGGGATAGAAGGGAATGAAATGGCCTACTCTTTGGCAAAGAAAGGAGCATCGGAACCCTTTACAGGCCTCAATAAAAGCAACTAATAGAAATTAGGGCAGTTGATTTTATTGAGTTTGTTGCAATAATCGAGTCAAAAAATTGTAGGTGCCAAAAATGAGACAAAAAGTTAAAAACGTCAGAATAGTATTGTAAAAAGAACGTGTTTTCCATTGGTAAGCAGACCAAAACTGATAATTTAATTTAATTCATAACAATAAAAAAATTCAAACTTTAATTGTTTTTTTTTTTAAATTGGGACACTTTTGATTATGTCTTTTTCGACGCAGAATTCTTTTCCACAGCAGACTGTCGTATATTTTCCAGAGCTAAAATGTGAAGCATCATTTTCTTCAGCTCATTGTAGGCAAATGTTTAGTGCTCGAATTGCAGCCTCTGCTTCAAATTCTTTTTCGTCATCACTTTCGACTTCTGATTCCGGATTACTACTAGTCGGTTCCAAATTGGATTCATTTTCGGCAATCGAATCAGTTATGTCCTGGGAACTGTCAACTCTTAAAACAAATCTTTAATCGATGATATTATTTTGGGTTCTTTTAGGATTTGGTCCCTTATAAAAATATGTATTCATGAGTTCATGAAACAATAGTTGCTTTTATTGAGTCGCCATTTTTTGAAGAGTTGTAATTACTGAGTCAGCAATGGTAAGATTTAAGGTGTTGCTTTTATTGAGGAGTTGCACGTATCGAGGGTTGCTTTCATTGAGGTCGCACTGTACAATAGAATAAATCGTGTAAGAGACGTCAACAAAAATTTTTTATTCGTTTGAAAGGTCTATTGATGTAATTTAGTATGATATGTAACATCCTTCAAACGTCCACCACGGCTTCTCTAGGTGGCGCGCATCCGAAATGTAAATTTTTTGACGGTTATAGCCTGGTCAAGGTTGCGAAGTTCTCAAAGAAGTATGGACCGATGACGGGATGCATTGGACGCTCTTGGATCTCATGTGGATTGGTATCGTCCCAAAATCGACAATTTTGTTTGTTGACGTACTCACTCATCCAGAAATGAGCCTCATCGCTGAAGATGATTTTTCGATGAAAATTAGAATCAGTTTCCAAATGCTCCACAGCACATTCTTATCTATGGTCGTTTACCTTCAGCTCCGGGTCTTCGAATTTTGTTCAGGTACAGGCCCAAGTCACGATGCAAAATTCGCCAAGTTGTGGCTTGCGAAAGGCCAAGTTCTTGTGAGCGACGTGAAACATCGACGGATACTCCTGCACACTCTCATGGACAGCGACAATGTTTTTGGCAGGTATTGCGTTTCGTCGACGTACGGGTGTTGGTTTATCGTTCACTGAATCATTGGACTCAAATCTATTCACCACACTGCGAATAGTCCCCTCGATAGGACGAAGCGCGCGAAACGTTGCCTGAAACAGTTTTATCATTTGCACGTGTTGTTAAACGCTATATCCTTGCATGGTAATTTTACAATATCAACTGAAGGGAACAAAAAAGATCTATACTCAACAATGAAACACAGTGGTGGTGCCAGCAAATATTTGAATTTAAATTTAAAAATATTCGTAAAAGTCTCAATTAACACGACTTGGGTCGTGCCTCTATATTTCCGAAAAATGATTCCCTGTCTCCTGTTAATACTCTTAAGCTTTAACAGCTTTATAGCTTTCGAAAACCGTTACAAACATCGGCGAATTTACCTTAACTTATCCCCAGACAACTTTTATGGAACTCTAAATGGAGTATTCGTCAGCTTAACAGTTGGCTAAAAAAATATTCTTAAGGAAAAGCTGGTTGAAGGTTGGTATAACTAAAGAAAAGTATTGGTTGAGTCAATAAGGCATTGTGGGTTTGTGCGTCGACCCATACGCATTAGACTGACTTTCACAGCCTATGTTCAAATCCAACCCCAGACAAACAATTTTCCAAAAAAAAATTGTTCGCGGCCCCACTTCTTTCGAGTCACTGACAATGCTCAAAGAGTAAAACTGTTTAGAAATAGCTTCTTAATCACAAATCAGTCATATAAAGATGCGTAACTTTCCAGATGGAAAACCCCTAGCCCACTCAAATATTTGATAGCTGTTCACGAATCTTCCAATAACTTTGACAGTTATTGACGAATCTTCCAATAAATTTGACGGTTGATGATGAATGCACAAATATTTCCTCATTTTCACTCACACTAATTTGGACTCATCATTACCCCACGAAAATGGCGGCACATTCATGAATGGTTGCCCATGGTAACCGCAATAAAGTCACTAATTCATGAATTTGACGGCTATCCGGAAATATTTTAAGGACTCTGTTCGCAGGCTTTAGTAACTAAAGCTGATTTGTATCAGCATTTATATTTTATAAACGTAATTCAAACATTATTTCTTCTGGGAATAACAATTATTTTTAGTTATTAGTAAATGTTTTATTCATTTAGATTTCGAATTTTATCAAATAAATTGTCAAATCGTCAAATTAAACAGTTTTAACTCAAAACATATATAATTGTTTAATAGAATATGTTTTCTTTTAAATTATGAAATTAAGAAGAGGTGTATCTGCCGTACAGGCATATTTTTATTTTAATATAATTTTTCATATAATAATAGAATTGTAATACAAGAAATATTGTACTACATTTTTTATCACCAATAACATTGACCTTATTTTATTGTTTATAAGAGAACTTGAGTCCTTAAAGAATGTCCGAAACCTTTCCAAAGCGAAATGGTTTCAATATTTATCCATTTTCAAACGTATTCCTCACAAGTTTCCAGTATTGTTTCCAATAAATGTTTCAGATCCTAAATATTAAAAAAAAATAGTGCTTAACGAATACATTTTGCGAACACTAACTTTATTGTTTAGCTCCTCCCACTTTTTATTTTGAAAATTTGCTATGACAACATTTAAAAAATAGATAACAAAATTATGAGTGTTTAGATGACTCTGGGAATATCGCATATGCATGAAATGTTTCCTGAGGAAAATATGTCGAAAATGGAACTATATGGGATAAAAACGGAACGGCTTCACCAGAAAATCAAATTTGAAGTAAGATTTTCGCCGAATCTACACTATTTCATTCCAACTTGTGGAAAATCAAATACTTTATTTTCGATACTCCTGCCTTCTTCCATTCATGTAAACACTGTTCATACCCATTTCACTACATCAGCTTGGAGGGGAAGTCTATCAGCTGTTCGGCATAGCTCACACGTATTCTCGGTAAATCGTATCGGTGAAAATGTTATAAAAAACGCTGTCAGATGTAATTAAGGGGCAAGAGAAGTAGGAGTTGGATATCTATATGTGACTGATTTGTGCCCTGCATACAACTGCGACTGAAATGTCAAATTCAAAAAAGGAAATAAGTAATTTTTAAACTGAAATGTGAATGATATTTTTTCATTGAATAAAAAGAAACGAGACAATATCCTGACAAGAGAGAAAAGCCTTTTTGAAAACTTTATAGAGCGTTGGTTGGTTGGCATTGGGAAAAAATTGCGCCATTGTGTCCCAAACTCTCTTCATCTGATTCCCTGTAATTATAGTTTGCTAAAAAAAAAATGGTATTTTTATAAGTCCTGTAATTCCCCTTCACTCATGAGAGAACAGTAGCACAAAAAACACGATTGGTTGCTATGGCAGCTAAGCCCTAATCCACCTCGGACTATAGCCCCATCCAAAGAACAAAAAAACGGATTATTTCTGTACCACTCGAAATGAACAATAATTACAATCTAACATCATATTGCCCCAACATCCCATACGACTAACTGCAAACAAAAATAAGGACAAAAGCTAAATGGCATGTGTTTCTTCTTCTTCTTAGGGCGCTACAGTCCGAGGTGGACCGGGCCTCACTCAACATGCCTTTCCAGCCAGCACGATCTTTCGCCAGCTGTCTCCAGTTTCGCACACCAAGCCGGCCGAGGTCCCCCTCGACTTGTGTGCGCCACCTTGTACGTGGACGTCCTCTGTTGCGTTGTCCCACAGGCTCGGAGTCGAAGACTCTTCGGGCCGGAGCTAAGTTGTCCATACGCTCTACATGGACTAGCCAGGCGTTGGATCCGTAGACGCCTGGCTAGACTCATGTCGCTGTACAGCCCATACAGTTCGTGGTTGAATCTTCTCCTCCAAATGCCATCAAGGTAAACTGGACCAAAGATCGCTCGCAGAACTTTTCTCTCGAAAAGACCAAGAGACTGTTCATCCGCTTGGGATATTGTCCATGCCTCTGCACCGTAAAGCAGGACTGGGATGATCAAGGTCTTATACAAAGTCAACTTGGTCTTCCGAGAGAGGGCTCTACTACTCAATTGCCTTTTGAGCCCATAAAAACAGCGGTTGGCAAGAGTTATTCTGCGTTTGATCTCGGTACTGATGATGTTTGTACTGTTAACCGCGGAGCCAAGGTAGACGAAGTCCTTTACTACCTCAAAGTTATAGCTGCCTATGGTGACGTTCTGGCCAAGTCGTCGATGTTGTGCGTCCTTTCTCGATGACAGCATATACTTTGTTTTGCCCTCGTTTACCGCCAGACCCATTTTAGCCGCTTCCGTTTCAATGCCAGCAAACGCATCATTGACGGCTCGCTGTGTTCTCCCAATCACGTCAATGTCAAATGGCATGTGTTTATATTATTTATATTTACCTAAGGATATGTGAGAAGTTCACCTGATTTTCTTGCACTCGTAATGGTCCGTAAAACCAAATCTGTTTTTAAGAAATCTTCTTCACACCACGTTTTCAATTCTTAATCCTGTCAGTATCTCCCAAGTTCTTAAAAAACAAACAAATAATCGTAAGATACACACAAAGATTGACAAAACCAAAATTATCGAATTTTTCAGTCACCTCAGCATTTTTAAGGAACACGTGAAATACATTTGACTTATTTTTTATATTTTATGACCTTTTTAGTAGCTTCTTATTTATAAATATTATCAGGCAGACTGACGTGAAATCTTTTCACCGATTTAATTAACTCTAAACAGCGTTTTGCTCTGCATACAGACAACATGATTTAATTAAATAAACCTCTTTCGGGAGATCGTAAAGTCGATGCGGAATTTTATGCATTCAAATCAAGGGTTTCCTTAACGATGAAAACTGCTTAGAAGAGTAATATTTTCTTTTGACCGAGACGTATTACCGTGATGAAATCATATTTAAATTGTAATCAAAGGAAAAGGAAAATGTACGGAAACCTTTCTTACAAAGTAAAGATTACAAACATAAAGATTGCTGCGTCGTAAAGCGGGAGGAAGAAGATCAGTATTTGACTTGTCCACAATTGCCAAATTAATTTCGATTGTATGCTAGTTTGTCTAAAGGTCGAATGAAAGCAATCAAACACAAACTGGCACATACCTTCTCTGTCTTTTGATTTCTGTTCGCACCTTCGACAGAAGATGTGGGAAATTGTTGTCGGCTGTAATCACCAGATATGAGGAGAGTGCGGGATTCGTGTCCATTTTAAGACCAGTTATGAAATGTGGAACAAATGGCGATAGCCCAACCGACTCCACCTTTCAAACGCCTATTGAGTCTGAATCACACAAAAAAAGATCTATGTGAACGATAGTCTCACGAGTTATACTAGGTCTTTATTCAATAAGGCAAGAGAACTTAGAGCAAAAAATTTATGTAAATTTGTGTGGATAAGAAATTCATGTGTATTTGTTAGGATCAAAGAAGGAGAAAGTGTTATTAAAATAAATACCTTTGAAGACATTTTTAAAATTGAAAATCAATATTTATAATTTGCATAATGTTAAGTAATATGTTTGATTTAACTTCTCCTTCTATTGATAATTATACAAATCTAAATTGTTTCTGTGTTAAACATCCAGATAATGAAATTTCTGCAGGTTTTTCTATTATCCATTACAGTAGGAAATTAGCCGGAAATATTGGAAACTCTAGGAAAGAATGGCAAGTTGTAAATGAGATTTTAAACAAGAAAAAAAAAAAATAGTGATATTGTGTTGAATATCAACAACTATACAATTTGTGAGCCTCTAGAGGTTGCTAATCAGTTTAATAATTTCTTTACGAATGTAGGATCTAGTTTTATTTCCTCAGATATGCACAATTCAACTTTGTCATGTAATGATGGTATATTAGAACCTAGTTATCGAGGCGAAAGTTTTTTCTTTTCTGAATTTTCTTCCCTTACCTTTACAAAAGCTCTATAATATCTTTAAAAATATCAAATTCAACTGCACTAGATAACATTTCTAGCAGAATTTTAAAACATATTTCGTTTCAAATCTCAGATGTTCTTTGTTTTATTTTTAACTCATGTGTATACAAAGGTATTTTCCCCACATCCCTCAAAACAGCATTTGTAATCCCTCTTCATAAAAAGGGTGACTCTAAGCTACTAAACAAAAACCGTCCAATCTCCTTGTTGTCAGTCTTCTCTAAAATTTTTGAAAAGGGGATAAAATCGAGAATGATTTCTTTTTTGAATAGAACTCAGTTCTTTAGTGAATATCAGTTCGGTTTTAGAAACGGAAAATCTACGGAAGATGCGCTACTTAAAGTGACTGGGGAACTATACTCGGGTCTAAATAATTCCCAAATTGCGGGCTGCCTTTTTATTGATATAACCAAAGCCTTTGACATAGTGAATCATAGCTTACTTCTAGTAAAACTTTCCAATGCTGGGTTTAGAGGCTTCATACACGATTGGTTTACTTCTTATCTTAAGGATCGTTAACAAATAGTAAAAATTAAAAACTCCCTCAGTTCTGTAACATATTTAAATGTAGGTGTTCCCCAAGGTTACCCTCGTGGGACGTCTGGGCGGCTGCAAACGAGAGAGGGGGGAGTGTGAGTCTACCAGGGCTCATCACTCTTATTAGGATGGCGGCGGAGGAGCTGGTCAACTGATTGGCCAACGGCGGCATCCACAACTCCAGTCAGCAGGAGCTACCTGGTTTCCATGGTAAGGTCGGGACCCTGGAATAGAGATGGCGGCGGATGAGCCCTTCTTTTAGGGCCAACGGCGGCGCTCACAGCCTGCAAGAGGCTACCGACACCGGATCCCTCCGGACCCCTTTGTCCGGGGGCTAAACAAATGGACCTGTCCTCCCAGTTGGAGGTTGTGCGTGGGGTTAACTTCCTCACCACATAAAAATGAACGAGTTCAGAAAGCACAAACTGCCTCGGATATGGACGGATTTACAGTTGACGACCCTAGCAAACGGAATAAGGACAATGACTTTCGGTTCTGCACGTGGAATGTGAGGTCCCTGAACAGACCACGTGCAGCCGATGAACTCGCGGAGGCCCTAGACTGCTATAAAGCAGACGTTATCGCAATCCAGGAAGTGCGATGGGATGGGCCGGGCAAAAAAGAGGATGAAAAGCTGCGATATCTACTACGGCGATTGTTACAGAGAGCGAAGGCAGCGATTATTTGGATGTGGATTTGTTGTTCGAGGCAGACTTAGGCAAAAAGTCTTAGGCTTTAAGTACATAAGCGAGCGCCTCATAACAATCCGCATCAAGGCTAAATTCGGCAACATCAGCCTAATCTGCGCCTACGCACCAACAGAGGATAAAGATGACGATAGCAAAGATGACTTCTATGATCTCCTAGAAAGAACGTACGATCAATGCCCCAGCTACGACACCAAGATCGTTCTAGGAGATTTTAACGCTAAGCTGGGTAAAGAGGACATCTTTGCTAGAGTCATCGGTAAACACAGCCTGCACGACACCACGTCCGAAAACGGACTCAGGCTGGTGGACTTTGTTACAGGGCGAAACCTCTCTGTAGCTAGCACGCGGTTCCCACACCTCAACATCCATAAAGGGACCTGGCGGTCCCCTGATCATTCAACCGTCAACCAGATTGATCACGTTGCGATCGACGTCAGACACTCCTCCAGTATTCTTGATGTCCGAACGTTCCGAGGCGCCAATATCGACTCGGACCATTTCCTTGTTGTAGCCAAGGTAAGGACGCGGATATCGAGGGAACAACGGAGTCGAGGAAGGTAACCACGGTTTGACGTCGAAAAGCTACAATCGCAACAGACTGCCAGGAACTTTGCCGATCGAGTCTCCCTGAAACTTTCCGAAAGTTAGACGTCGCCTGCACTAACAATAGACGAAGAATGGAAACGTTGTCAAAGAGCCATCAGAGAAGCCGCTACTGATGTGATGGGTTTCAAAACACCACCTAGGAAAATCCCCTGGTTTGACAACGAGTGCAGGCAGGCACATGCAGCAAAGCAAGAAGCCTAGCGGGCAACGCTGCATCGAACCACGAGAGCTGTTCGTGAGCTCTACGAACAGAGAAGAAGGGAAGAGAACCGGCTTCTCAGGAAGAAAAAGAAAGAGCACGAGAAGCGCGCGATCGAGGAGATGGAGAGGTGTTATGGCAGGAATGATGTCCGAAAGTTTTACCAAAGGGTAAAACTTTTATCGAATGGATATAAAGTTCGGACAGAAGCTTGCCGGGACGAAAATGGACAACTAATAGTAGATTCGCAGTCGATACTGAGAATTTGGAAAAATCATTTCTGCAGACTGTTGAACGGCGATGAGGACACAAATATCGCTGTCAGGCAGAATGTTCCACTCAACACAACGGACGATGATAGAAGAGAATACCGTCCCCCCGACCTAGACGAAGTCAAGATAGCGATATCGAGACTGAAGTCTAATAAAGCTGCTGGTGCAGATAGTCTGCCCGCTGAAATGTTTAAAGCAGCTGGAGATGATCTGGTAGGGCGCATGCACCAGCTCATCTGTAAGATATGGTCGGAGGAAAGCATGCCCGATGAGTGGAATCTCAGTATCGTTTGCCCGATCCACAAGAAAGGAGACCCCTTTGACTGCGCCAACTATCGAGGGATAAGTCTCCTTAACATCGCCTACAAAATCTTCTCTGCCGTTTTGTGTGAACGCCTGAAACCATTCGTGAACAAACTGATAGGTCCTTATCAGTGTGGTTTCAGGCCCGGGAAGTCCACCATCGATCAAATCTTCACACTGCGGCAGATCCTGGAGAAGACCCAAGAAATGCAAATTGACACACACCATCTATTTGTCGATTTCAAGGCCGCATATGACAGCGTGTATAGAGACGAGCTATACAGTGCCATGTCTAGTTTTGACATTCCTGCTAAACTCGTCAGACTGAGCAGGATGACGATGGAGAACTCTCGCTGCTCCATCAAGGTCGGTAACGAACTCACCGAGACCTTCAATGTCAAAAAAGGTTTTAGACAAGGCGACGCGCTGTCATGTGATTTCTTTAACATCGTTCTTGAGAAGATCGTGCAAAACTCACTGGCCAACACAAGAGGCACGATCTTCCAAAAGTCCGTTCAACTGCTAGCTTACGCGGATGACATTGACGTGATTGGGCGAACACAGCGAGCCGTCAATGATGTGTTTGCTGGCATTGAAACGGAAGCGGTTAAAATGGGTCTGGCGGTAAACGAGGGCAAAACAAAGTATATGCTGTCATCAAGAAAGGACGCACAGCATCGACGACTTGGCCAGAACGTCACCATAGGCAGCTATAACTTTGAGGTAGTGAAGGACTTCGTCTACCTCGGCTCCGCGGTAAACAGTACAAACAACATCAGTACCGAGATCAAACGCAGAATAACTCTTGCCAACCGCTGTTTTTATGGGCTCAAAAGGCAATTGAGTAGTAGAGCCCTCTCTCGGAAGACCAAGTTGACTCTATATAAGACCTTGATCATCCCAGTCCTGCTTTACGGCGCAGAGGCATGGACAATATCCCAAGCGGATGAACAGTCTCTTGGTCTTTTCGAGAGAAAAGTTCTGCGAGCGATCTTTGGTCCTGTTTGCGTTGATGGCATTTGGAGGAGAAGATTCAACCACGAACTGTATGGGCTGTACAGCGACATGAGTCTAGCCAGGCGTCTACGGATCCAACGACTAAGATGGCTGGGCCATGTAGAGCGTATGGGGAACTTAGCTCCGGCCCGAAGAGTCTTCGACTCTGAGCCTGTGGGACAACGCAACAGAGGACGTCCACGTACAAGGTGGCGCACACAAGTCGAGGGGGACCTCGGCCGGCTTGGTGTGCGAAACTGGAGACAGCTGGCGAAAGATCGTGCTGGCTGGAAAGGCATGTTAAGTGAGGCCCAGGTCCACCTCGGACTGTAGCGCCCTAAGAAGAAGAAGAAGAAGTTCCCCAAGGTTCTGTTTTGGGTCCAGTTTTGTTTCTCATTTATGTAAATTCGTTGTTCATTCAACCTTTTAAGGGCAAAATTACATCTTTTGCTGATGACACTGCACTATCATACTCTAATATTAGTTATTATAACTTATATCTAGATGTAAATAACGCTTTAGACATACTGCGCATATGGCTTAAAAAAAATTAATTGATAATATGTACGCAGAATAAATTTATGGAGTTCAATATCAAGGGTTTAATATGTGAAGACTTCCCTTTATACTACCACAGTCCAAGCTGCTTACGTTTTTGTTCATTAACACATGATCTTGTTACTTTTAATGATAGTGCTGCTTGTAGCAAAGAGTGTTTTAAAATTGAATGTGTCAATCGTTTTCAATATTTAGGCATTATATTGGATAATAAGCTAAATTGGTACGACCACTGCTTACATCTTAAAAACCACCTTACTAGAATAGTTAGACATATGTATCATTTGAGTCTCTATTGCAATAATCATGTATTAAAAATGGTATACAACGGCTTATTTAAATCCAAATTGCAATACGGTATTTCATGCTGGGGTGGAGCATATTTTAACAAAATAGAACCATTGCTAACTAAACAAAAGCACGTTATTAGAATTATGACCAAAGTTAATCGCAGAACTCCAAGCTTTCCATTGTTCAAATCTCTTGAAATTCTTCCATTAAGACATTTGTATTGTTATAAGGTGTTAAAAATATTTTTTGAAAAATCGAGGTTTTATGATGTAAGATTTCACGCCAATTATAATTTACGTATTAATTCGAGGAGCCTTGCAAACATTCCAACTATTTATAAAACACACTTTTCTCGGTTTTATTATGTGACAGCTCCACGATTATTTAACATGTTATCAGAAAACTGTAGGTGTGAGAGAAAGAAAACAGTATTCATAAGTGATATAAAATCTTGGCTTTTCTCTTTTGACCATGATGCAATAGATACACTTCTTGTTCCAGTTAAACGAATATACTCTTCCTTTTATTAATTATTATTCCCCATCAATATTATATTTGTAATCCAATGTGTTTATAGTCATTGTGCAATTGATAAATACTTTCGCCACTTGCCATATGGCAAAAGATTGTATTCAGCTATTTCTATGGCAAAAAATGTTATATTATATTTAACTTGTATTTATTTATTTTATTTATTCTTTATTGTATATTTTTGTTCAACATTTGTTAAAAATGCATTATATTTAATTTGTCATGAAATAAAGCAAAAAAAAAAGGAAATCCTCTAAAATGCGCCAACTATAGAGGCATCAGTCTTCTGAACATTGCATGCAAGATCTTATCTGTCGTGTTGTGTGAACACCTAAACTCATTCGTCAACAACCTGGTCGGTCCATACCAGTGTGGCTTTAGGCCAGGAAAATCCACCATTGACAAAATATTCACACTGCGGCAGATCTTGGAAAAAACCCAGAAACAACGAATCGATACCCACCACCTTTTCATCGATTTCAAGGCCGCGTATGACAGCATCTATAGAGACGAGCTATACAGAGCAATGTCTAGTTTTGGCATCCCTACCAAACTCGTCCGTTTGTGTAGGATGACGATGGAGAATGCACGCTGCTCCATCAAGGTCGGTAAAGACCTAACCGAGACCTTTGATGTCAAAAAAGGATTCAGACAAGGCGACGCGCTGTCATGCGACTTCTTCAACATCATACTTGAAAGAATTGTGCAAAACTCGCACGCCAACACCAGAGGCACAATCTTTCAGAAGTCTGTCCAGCTACTTGCATATGCTGACGATATTGACATAATCGGAAGAACACAGCGTAATGTCAATGGCACTTTTCTGAGTATTGCGACGGAGGCCGGGAAGATGGGAAGCATGGACTTGTCAAAAGCGGATGAGGTTGCTCTTGACTGCTTTGAGAGGAAAATTCTTCGGGTGATTTTCGGTCCCGTCTGCATAGAGGGTGAGTGGAGGAGAAGATATAACAACGAACTGTACGAGCTGTTCAGCGACATTGACTTAGCCAGAAGGGTGAAGATCCAACGATTGAGATGGCTACGTCATATAGAGCGAATCGAAACCAATGCTCCGGCCCGGAAAGTCTTCGAATCCACCCCCGAGGGACGGCGCAGTAGAGGAAGACCGCGACTCAGGTGGCGCACGCAAGTGGAAAGGGACACCAACCAACTGTGCGTGCGAAACTGGAGGCAGCTAGCTAAAGATCGAGCTGGCTGGAGACGCTTGTTGGTTGAGGCCCAGGTCCACCACGGACTGTAGCGCCACCTTAAGTAAGTAAGTAAGTAAGTATTGGGTCTGAATCTCCTCCACCCAAACTCCACTTCTTCGGTACATCATGGTCCAAGACAGAGTGCGACCACAGAATCAAAAAGCTTAAGGAACAAAACCATCCCAGTGAGAAAGAGCTCACCCCAGCAGGGCCCCACGAAAGATGACTGCTATACAGCTGAAGGGGTTCATGAAAGAAAGGTTCATTTTTGACATCTTTAAATGCAACAACTTGAAAAATCGACGAGTGGCTGCTTACGAACCCGTTCGGCGGCAATTATAAAATAAATAGCTTAAGTATAAAAAAAACTGTCAGTTTCTGCTAAATCTAGTCACCCTGACTGGTGTAAATAATAGCCCCCATCTCTTAGGAACACCCACCAAGCGCACCCCTTTAACAAGGATCCCAATTGGAGCCTTAAAGTTGGCATCTTTCCGGCCTCCTAAAAGTAGCCCTAAACGACGAACATGCTCGCCGAAATAACTCGTTTGCGTTATCCCCTACACGGCGAACACATTTGGCGAACATTCATTTCGTGTTGTTTCTTTGGACCGTCAATATGTGTGATAGGGTAGGTGAATAGAAGTGGTGAATTCCTCGATAAAATCGTAGCTGACTGTTGACATTATGCATAACCCGCGATATGCACTCGGCGACGTTCACAGCAAAAATGAGGTTTGCTCGAGAACATGGCCCTACATGGCGAACATCATAGCCAACGAACACGACAAAATTGAATTTTTTTGCCAACAGCGAACGGCTTGAGAACGAGCTCATACACGACGAAAACGCGGTGAGGACGAGCAAGTTCAGCGAGCATGTTCGTCGTTTAGGTTTACCTTCAGCTAGTTTCGTTTAATTTGACAACTCAACCTACTACCACAGATCCGTTTCCCAAATTTGACCTAAAATCTGGTGCCAAATATCCAAGCATATCCAAGATCCTGCAGATCCCACATTCTCAATCCATCATCAACATCAAATCTTAATCCTGACTTTGCACTATTTACTCCCTCCACTTCACATCCTAACTCTGCAAAACCACCTTCCAATCCCCCTAATTTACCTACTGAACCCAAATCGTTCCTGGACCCACTGTTCCCTCCCATTGCGAAACTAACCAAGCAACTCAGTGACATCGGTGAAGATGGCCGCTATGTTCTGTCACGCTTTCGTGTTCGCAAAATTTACGGCAACGTTTGTCTCTATCTGGCGTATTTACATGATAAGGACGACTCCATCTACGTTGACCAAAACAAATGTTATGGTCTCATCTCTCTCATCAAGAAGGTCTTCTCACGGACCCCACAGAATTAAAAAAGATTTTCGTCAATTTTCATGAGAGACTAAATATACCACCTAATAACGTTACAAATGATCTATCCACTTTGCGTCCCATATTACCACGAAGCGCATTGCCCATCTTCAAAGACCTGGTTCTAATTACAGAAACTATTTTCGTTCCTAACCCTTCAAATCACGAAATTAAGCACCTGTCTATTTATTATCAGAACGTTCAAGGTTTACGCACTAAGTCTTCTTCCGTGTTTCTTACTTCTCAAAAGTTAATTATCTCACTTCTTCCTTTAACGGCAATGAGTTCTTTACTTCTGTTTTGACATTCCTGCCAAGCTCGTTAGACTGAGCAGGATGACAATGAAGAACTCTCGCTGTTCCATCAAGTTCGGTAACGAACTCACCGAGACCTTCAATGTCGAAAAACGTTTTAGACAAGGCGATGCGCTGTCATATGATTTCTTTAACATCATTCTTGAGAAGATCGTGCAAAACTCACTGGACAGCACAAGAGGCACGATCTTCCAAAAGTCCGTTCAACTGCTAGCTTACGCGGATGACATTGACGTGATTGGGAGAACACAGCGAGCCGTCAATGATGACATTGAAACGGAAGCGGCTAAAATGGGCCTGGCGGTAAACGAGGGCAAAACCAAGTATATGCTGTCATCGAGAAATGACGTACACTATGGACGATATGTCCAGAACGTCGCAATAGGCATCTGTAACTTTGAGGTAGTGAAGGACTTCGTCTCCCTTGGCTCTGCGGTAAATTGTACAAACAACATCAGTACCGAGATCAAGCGCAGAATAACTCTGTTTTTTTGGACTCAAAAGGCAATTGAGTAATAAAACTCTCTCCCGGAAGACCAAGTTGACTCTGTATAAGACCTTGATCATCCCAGTCTTGCTTTACGGTGCAGAGGCATGGCCAATATCCCAAGCGGATGAAGAGTCTCTTGGTCTTTTCGAGAGAAAAATTCTGCGCACGATCTATGCTCTTGTTTGCGTTGACGGCATTTGGAGGAGAAGGTTCAACCGCATACTATATGGGCTGTACAGCGACATGAGTCTAGGCGTCTACGGATCCAACGCCTAAGATGGCTAGGCCATGTAGAGCACAACGCTTTGTTCCACGCTTTGTTTGTGTCAAAATTTGACCTTTTCACTTTTGTTATGGAAATAAATGCAAATTTTATTAGAGGTTGCTTTACGCCTCAAAATCGAAATAACGCCAAAATGACAAACCGGGTATTGTCGATTTAATAGTAAATTTTTCGAATTTGACGTTATTTTATTTGGCCTTATTTCACGTCACCTAATTGGTTCACGATACACATGCTCTGGCGATTTGTTGAGAGAAGAAGTTGTTTATGACAGAATTAGCCAGTTAAGTTAATACAATTGTCATTCATTTCCGTGTAAGTTCTCCTAGAACAAGGTATGGTCATACCCAAAACTGAACCGAACCCATTCGTAAAATTGTTATAACAAGATGATGAATGAAAGTGTTCAATTGATTAGTTATGATTCTTTAACCATAGATTTCCATGAAACTCATTCAAAAATGTCGAAGCATTTTCATTGCCAATTCATTTCTGAACTAAGTTCAATTGGCATTAATCTTTTAATTAGCATAGGAAGTATAACACTCGAAAAAACCGGATGCGCTTCTAAGTAAATCAGTATATCATGGTGCTACCGAATCGCAAATGCCACACAAACCTAATTAATTATTACATTATTAATGTTGGATAGTAGTGCCTATCGACGGGACTGTGATCAGCAAAGAATATAAATAAAGGAGCATATCTAATTAGCCTTATCGGATAACGTGTGGGTTAACAGAGTTATGTACTTTACCCTAAGTTAGCTGCCCTTGCACAGGGTCCCCTTGAGCCTTTTATCCAAGAAGCAGACGTTTGTGTCCGTACGACTAGGTATCTTTCGCATTTGACCATCTAATCTCTTAGGGATCAACGTGGTGTATTAAGATGTTATTTTGTGTCCCTAATCTTCTTTTGTAAATCATGTCATCTCGCATCCCAGGCAGGCTGTTGTGCATAGTATCCCTTAAAAGGCCACCCTCAGAACCGTCCCTTCGGTTTGATGTTTCATTTCAGAAAATATTATTCAGGACATCCTTTCACAAAGGAACCTCATTTTGGGTTGAGTTGATAAGTAAAATCTGGATGATGTTCTGCTCGCAGATTCAGAAAAGAAATAAAGTCGGGAATGTACATGTGTCCTTCCAGCCTCAGGACAAAAATTCCAAAAGAAAAGCCTTTCTGTCACTGACATTCGGTTTCGTACAACATTAAGATTAACTATAAACCTTAACCCTTCCTTAACCCGGAAGGGAAAATCAAATAAAATAAAATACGGAAGACGCCGCCAAGGATGAATTTGCACACATTGCTACGGAAATTCCTCGCAAATAAACTTTACGCAGATTTATGTACGAGAATGTCAAAGAGATGTGCATATGTATACAGAAGACATGGGATCGGAATTTTAGTGGTTCTTCCAACGATCCAATTACACACATATTTGCCTGCGCACGCATAAATTAGTAACGAATGCATACGCATATGGAAGCCTTTGATGTTGGCTGCTTCTTCAGCTTGCCAAGCAAAAACCAGAAGAAAACTGCGATTTAAAGTCTCGGAACAGAGGCAGAATAAACCAGGACTTTATTACCTCACAATCGGTTATACATGGGATGATGTGCGCTGAGTCACGTACAAGGAGTACCTCGAAAGAATGTGCGAAAAAACAGCTCGGGTATCAATATCAGACAATTTGTTCAATAGAGGAATCTGATTCCTTTCCGGAGCTTCAGCAATGCTTTCAGCAGAACATGGGATGGGATGACATGCTTTGACATGTAATTCTACCGTCAGTTGCCGTTCGCATGTCATCGTGGAAATTTATAAAGCATATTTGCTTAATATGAGCATAATGACGAATTTCTGGAACGTAGAATTTTATCTGCCGGTATTAGGAAACATAAAGAGTCGAGAGAGACAAGAAAAAAATGTTGAGAAAATATAAAGAACACCCCTTTTTAAATTGCAATGTGAATAGAAAGCATGTGCAGCACGTATTTTTCCAGCGCCGGCGTTTTTACATGAAATCGGAATGAATCTAAGAGGGAGAACAACAAAAACCCGACAACATTGTAAGCATTACAAATAACATCACGAAGCTAAGTATGACACACAATAAAGGAATGCTTCTGCAGAAAAGACTTTCAACGGCTATAAAAATTTGATCTAGGACAAAAATCTGACAGACACTAATAATAGAGATTGGCCAACCAAAACCCTCGCGGAAAAATACTGGAGTCCTACTTAGGAATTAATTGAAGACAGCAGGGATATTAATGACGTGGATAACATGATAAAATATTCTCGTCTACCAGTTTATGCGCCATGGCGTAGTGGGTAGGTGCGTCGACTCCTACGCTCGAGGTCGTCAGTTCGAATCTCGAAAAAATCATCAAACATTTTTTCACGGCTCCACCTCTTTCGAGTCACTGACAATGCTCAAAGAGAATAACTGTCTAGTAAAAAGCTTCTCAAAATCGCCGTTCGGATTCGGCATTAAATTGTAGGTCCCCTCCACTCGTGAGAGAACAATACCACGCACAACACGAGTGGTTGCTGAGAAGCTAGGCCCAGGTCCACCTCGGACTGTAGCGCCGCCATTATTCTTACTATAAATAAACTTCTTTATGTTTACTGTTATTTTAAATGAAATGTAGCTTATTTTGAAGTGTGATTTCAGAGCTTTTATTTAAGACATCAATGTCAGACGTAGACCATTCCAGTCAATTTAGAGGAATACTTTTCAGCTAATGACTGTTTACTCACGCTGACTGCACACATTTTTAAGGCTTTCCAGCACAGCTGACTCTCCTGCACTTTAAATGGATTTGAAAACTTTTTCGACTTAATGTACAGGGTGGACCATCTAGTCGTTTCTTTAAATCATAGGTTATTTTGACACTGATAGCTGTTTCCCGCTCGAAATCTTGATAGAAAGTCAGTATCATATCTCCGCGGAACGAAACGAGTCGCTTTACGCTTCAACAACGTTGGGAAATATTGAAAGCTTATTTCCAAAGTGAGTGTTCGTATCCCAAATAGTGCGTTTTTTGAAATTAAGTTTTAGCCGACCCACCGCGACTGCTGTATGCAAGTTTGTGCAAAAAGTTCGTGAGACTGGTATGCTAGGGGACAACACTCATGGTTCCCGTCGTCGTACTTTGCGCACAGATGAGAATGTGACTGCTGTGTGGATGCCGAGAGGGTGAGACTTAAATCACGAACATCAACTCGCCATCGGTCTCAACAGCTCAACATTTCACGCACTAGCCTGAGGAGAATTCTGCACAAAGATCTCGGATTATTTGCCTTTTAAGGTCCAATTGACTCAGCAATTGAAGACGCGCGACCATCCGCTTCGTTATCGCAGTTTTGGCCTTAGAACAGCCTGAAGTGGACAACGATTTTGGGCGAAAAATCATCTTTTCTGACGAGGCGCATTTTCATCTCGGCGGCTACGTTAACCTTTAACAAACAAAATTGGCACAACTGGGGCTCGGAAAATGAAAAACCCGCACGTTATTGTCGAGAAGACAATGCATCAACAGAGTGCAAAGTGGTACTTTGGTGTGGATTGTGGAGTGATGGCAGCATTGGACCAATTTTCTTCGAAAATGAGGCTGGGAACAACGTTTCGGTCAACGTTGGGCGTTACAGAGCCATGTTAACCGACTTTTTTTTACTGAAATTGAAGACAAGGATTTGGACTACCTCTGGTTCATGCAGGATGGGGCGCCATGCCACACAGCCTATGCCACAATCGATCTTTTGCGCACCAAATCCCCAAATCGTGTTATCAGCCGTCTTGGCGACGTCAATTGACCGCCTCGGAGCTGCGATTTGACCCCTTTGGACTTTTTTTTTGTGGGGAACCGTGAAGGACCGATGTTATCCGGACAATCCGGAAACAATTCAAGCACTTAAGACCAATATCATCCAAACAATCCGTCAGCTACAGCCCGAAACCATCAACAAGGTCTTGAAAAATTAGGGTGACAGAATGCGAATGCGCTACTGCGAAGCCAGCCGAGACAGCCACTTGAACGACGTTGTATTTCATAATTAATGGGAATGTTTGCTTTAACTTATAAAATACATGGAAAAAATTCAATATTGTTCATTTTATTGCATTTTTAAAAAGAAACTTGTATTTGGCCCACCCTGTACATATACCTATACCCCTATCCAAATTTATCTAACACAGAAAATCCCGTCCATCATACCCAATCACTGTAATGTATTTTTTATTGTTTAATTCATGTTGATAATTATATCCTAGAAAAAAATACCTAAATCTAGCTTAGCTATCTTAACAAATGATCTTAAATCTAACTTACTGACCCTATACGGATACTCTAAGCTAGTCATTTAAAACATTTAATATGCCTTTCGGCCTAGTCTACCTTAATTTAAATTTAAAGGTTTGGAAAGGTCCTTTATTTTCTTATCCAAGAAAATTTAAAAAACTTTGACGTACTTCGTTTTTTTATTTTTTGTCTTGTCCTACCTTAAGTAACTTAACATAAAATAAAATATACTATGTATGTACAATTAACTTAAAACTATTTAAACAACACTTAACTATGTCCGCAAAACGACTAAGCTCAACGCGGACGTATGTATATTTGTATATATATGCACCAGGACGTATATTTATTTATATGCTTGACATATACGAGTAGATCTAATACGTCGTGATGCCTTTTGATGACTTTTTTTTTGATTTTTTGTTTTACGACTTTTTTTTTACCTAATCACTCCTTATGCCTGTGGTGTATACATTGCTGTTGAGCATTTAGGCGTTGAAATGAATTTAATGGAGAGATAATACTCATCACCGTGTAGAGGTTCCGATTACAGCATGGACTTTATATGTGAAAATGAAAATATTTATAATTTCAAATCTTTGATATCTCAAAATGTCCACATAAACCGATATTTCGATATATGTATTGTCTGTATTGTAGTGTCTGGTCGCATATTCCGGGCGTTTTTCGGCTACTACTCTCTTCAAACGGATTGTGTTCAGTAACATTGTCCATTGATGGTTTCACCCGGTTTTAGCAGCTCATAATACAGCACACCCTTCCGATCCCACCAAATACAGAGCATTACCTTCGCGCCATGGATATTCGGCTTTGTCGTTGATTTGGCTGGTTGGCCGGATTTCACATATGATTTTTTGTGCTTGGGGTTGTCGTAATGGATCCATTTTTCATCACCAGTAACAATCCGATGCAAAAATGTCTTCCTTTTGTGCCGTTCCAGCAGCATTTCAAACATGCAAAACCGCCTTTCGACGTCTCTCTCATGTAGAACCCAATTTCCTTGCTTTTGAATATATCCAGCTGCTTTTAAACGTTTTGAAATGTCTGCTTGAGTGACACCCAAAGATTCTGCTAGTTCTTCTTGTGTTTGGCAACAATCTTCATAGAGTAATGCTTCCAGTTCTTCATCTTCAAACTTTTTTTGGCTGCCCAGGACGTTCATCGTCTTCCAAGCCAAAATCACCACTTTTAAATCGTGCAAACCATTTTTGGCACGTTCGCTCAGCTAGCGCACGTTCACCATAAACTTCCACCAAAATACGATGACTTTCGGCAGCAGTTTTCTTCATATTAAAGTAATGAAGAAGAACTCCCCGCAAAAACACTTTTTCAGGCACAAAGTTCGACATATTTGTGTGAAAAAAAATTATTGTTGTTTAAGCTTTCAAATGAATGACATATATTGAAATGACGTACAATGACAGTAGCTTTCCAAAGCATGTTTTAATGGAATAATAACAATGGAATATTACAAATTACGCCATCTCTCAGCAAACCGCACGAATTAAGTTATAGACCCAATACATACAGTCAAAAACGCTTATAACGACATCGGTTATAATGATCAAATCCTTAGGTTTCGCCTGAGCTCCATTATATGCAATCCTATAGCAAAATAAATCGTTTACAACGACATATCGCTTACAAAGACCAAGACCAAGGTCGTTATAACCGATTTTGACTGTATATCATTCTTTGTGTTTACGCCGAGGTTTTTAAAACTGCGTTTTTAGATCTTCAAAATTCGCATGTTGGTGATTAACTGTTTTTGGCCAATATCTCCAAAACTATTAGGGCCAGAATGCTCGAAATATTTTGTAATGAAAGTACTCATTGAAGCCACGCTTTTGTGATTTTTTCAGATTTTTAAACACTTTTGTTTAGAAATGGGGGGCATTAAAACGCATTAAAACCGACTTTGGAGCTCCATATTTTTCAAACGGTACTCAGAAAGTGTTGAAGCAAACCTCAATCTCATTTTCAAAGATCTGTCGATTGATATATCACTCAAGAGTTCAATTACCCAAATTACTAATTTAATATATATATTACAACGAATTAAATTATTATATATATATATATATTATATTAAATTATTATACAGTTGAAAGATATTAACATTATATCACATCTCTGTATTGTAAATTGTGCGGTGGCAAACCTTTGTAATATTATAAACGAAAATAAAAAAATCTAATCTAATATCACTCAAGAAGGTGCATCAATATTTCAAAATCCATGGCAACCCAAATGGCTCCACTTTTTAAATCTGGGTGCATGGGCAAAGATATCTGGGCCATTCCAAAATTTCATGCCGATATCTTTATAAACTTCGGAGATAAAAATGTGTGACAGGCACGACAGATGGACGGACGCACACACCAAAATTATAGGGGTTCCGTTTTAGTAGACGATAATAATAAAAAGTGAGCAACACAAAAATTAAGTACTATTTAAAATCGTAAAAAATATCGATAAAAAATACAAATAAACTAGAAAAAATGCGATACATGAAATTCTAAATTAATTTAAAATGTATTTAATTTTTGTATTCATGCTTAAGCCCGGATTCAATTTTTTTCTCTTTTTCTTCAGTTTCCAATATTGGAGCTATTATCAACACGTGCCACCATGTTCATACTTCCTTTCTGTCACAAATGTATTCTATTAAGCAAATCGAGTAATGTGATCCCTGATAATGAAGAATCTTGCTCAAAATTTCGTAGTACTCGTAGCCTGTTAACAGATGGTAGTTGAAGGAGACTATATTGATTTTGAATTAACTACGAGGAAAGTTCAAAAAGTCAACGACTTATTATTATCGATTCGCTCTCGTACCTTAAAGAGTGGTTGAAAGTTGAAGTTCGACTGTATGCTCTCCATTAGATTCTTCTGGAAGAATTTGTCATTTCAGAGGATATGCAGAGGCTAGAAGAAGCGGTCACCTACCTGATGGAATCGCATTCAAGGCACGCCTCGGAAGTCGTGATGATGGGGACATTCGTGCCACGTGACCAAACCAACGTAGTATAGACCTTTCCGTTCGAAGAAGCAGCAGGCCAACATTGAGTACCTCGCGCACTGTTGTGTTTCTCACCCTATCCCGGCGAGTAATTCCCACAACAGCACGAAGAAATCTCATCTCGGCAGCTTGTATTCGCGATCTTATTCTTTCGGTCATTACCCAAATTTCATGACCATAGGTGAGAGTTGGAACAAATACTGCGTTAAAAGCCGCTAACTTGGCTTTGACACCAAGCTCGGCCTTGATTGCAGCTAAGTGAATGTCTTCAGTTAAAAAGTAGATAAAATCGACTTAACCTATGTTTTTTTTTGTTGTTTGTAATCCACATCGTAAGAGACAATAATCCCAACAACTGAATAACCAACCAAATAGGTTACTTTTGGATATAAATCTTGGAAGGAAAATTACAGTTTGATGATGCGCTGATGAAATGAAATACACATCATTGGCTGACCCTTAACTCAGAAAACACTTTGACATCTACAACATTTTATAGCAACTAAAACAGTGAACTATGTCAAATCAAGATTTGAGGAAATAGTCCTTACGCAATCCACAATGTGGAGAACCTAGTCCGCATTTCTGGTACTCGTCAGGGAGTATATGGGATTGCAACTTCATGGGCCTTACGCTACATTGACCGAATCTACCACCACTTCTGAAGTTCATGGCTTAATCTATGTGGACCCAAAATAATAATAAACTTTTAAGGCCCAGTGATCATTACCCAAGCAACTTTAACAATTCAAAATAATTAGATTTTCTCTGTACGTCCTATACATAATATGGGCTGGGAATATGAGTGTGTTTTGAAAATGTGTTTTGCTCAAAGTTTCACCACTAATTTGTTGTTGTTTGTTTGTTGCTGTTGAAATAAATTTTGAATAAGTAAGCTAATTAAGCACTAATGAAATACAGAGAATATGACGTAATTGCATTCATGATAATTATGGATACTGATGTCTACATATCTATTCATCCATGAAGTGCCTGCGTAGTATTTTTAAAAAAACACTTTTAAAACAATATCTGTTTATCAATAAAAGAGTGATAATCAGGGTTAGGATTTCTATGTTAATACATATTTTTTTTGGATAAAGATAGAAGCAAACAAATAATATAGTTTTTCGAATCAGTGGATTTCCTTTAAAATGGTATTTAATCGTTAGAGCATATTTTTGCATATATTACTATAAATGTTTTTTTTTTGGTTTATTGAACATATTTTTAAAATAAATGCATATTTTTAGTTCATATTTTCATAATCTTTAAAATATTTACTTTGAAAAATGTGCATACGCACCTTACAACTTTTAGTTCCAACCTACATGGATCCAACAGATACATTAAGGAGATTACAGACTGGAGGGTTCTGTCGGCAACGTTCCTGTCAGACCATAGGTACATCAAATTCCGAATCGAATGCGAAACCATAACTTTGCTGAAGAGGAGGTATCCCAGAAAAATCAACTGGATACAGTTTAAGGATGAGCTAGATAATCGTATAGAGCCCTAAGCTCAGAACGAGACAAAAGGTTGAGAAAGCCGTTCTAGACTTGAACAATACATAACCAAATGTTTTGAACTGACGTGTCCAGCTAGAAATACCCCCCGCAGATCACCTGTTCCATGATGGAACGTAGAACTGCAGACAATCTGCAAGGAAACCAGAAAACTGCTTAATAGATCTCTCAAGACGGACTTGGAAGAGGGCTGGAGCCTGTACCGATCAAAACAAAAAGAATATAAGAGGTTAATTCGGATACCGAAAAGTGCCTCCTATAGGTTTTGTGGAAAGATCGAAACACTCGGTGAAACCAGTAGACTGGTTAAAGTTCTTAAAAAGCACAAACCAGCCAAACTGGAAAACCACACTGAGTCAAAAGCTGAAACCCCCAGCCTCATGATTGAGACTCATTTTCCAGGTAACCAGATTACAACGGGCTCAAAACCAGTTCCTATCCCTGGCACTGAAGATGAGCTGATTAATGTAACATGTCGATGCTGGCTTGTTTTATCGCTCGTGGTGACAGATGAAGCTATAAAATACGTAGTCGTGTCCTTCGATTATTACAATTATTGTTGAGCGTGTATTGCACCGCGACCTTTAAGATCTATTATGCCCCCTTTCAATACCTTAGCACAATTACGAGTTCCCCTCAGAGTTGTATTAAGGGTAATGGACTCCTATTGCGCATAGGTGAAGAAATCTGTTCCAGAGTATTCTCTCTAAGCCAGTTTCCTTCAAGAATCTGAGAATGAGAGATGGTTCTAGTGATTGCATTTCTTCTTCTGATAGTAGATACTTGCCCAGACTTCTTTTTCTTTTGTGGGCCAGTGCCTCACAAAATCCCAGTATATGTTCTGGAATTTCATTAAATTCTCCACAAAATCTGCAGAGACCTTTTTCTGATACCCCTAGTTTCTTTAGATGCTCTCTGAGTCTACAGTGCCCCTGGAAGCCTGTTAGAATACTCAGGCTGTTCTTGCTCATTTTGATGCATGCCTCGAAACTGTTCCGGTTATATTGCCCTAAGAGTTTCTTGGCCTGCTTCATTCCATGAGCGTTATTCCAGGTTTCTGACCGATTCCTTTTTTCCAGTTCCCTGAATCCTTCTCTGAGGAGATGGTCTCCTACAGCGCAGAATGGTTCAGTGCCTATAATGGGTTCTGATGCTCCTTTCCTTACCAGGGAGTCGGCCATTTCGTTGCCTTCTATCCCCGTATGGCCAGGTATCCAGCAGAGTTTTACTCGGTTTCTCCTACTCAATTCTTTGAGCTTTTGCAAGCATTCCCATACAAGTTTGGACCAGTTTGGACTAGTTTTACCGTGTTGCTGCTCAGTCTGTGGACCATGGATTCATTGCTTTAGTCCCTTTTGGTGCTGAGCTTGCTGGTAAATTTCTTTTGGAAATTAAATTTCCTAATCACGTCATCCTTCGGAATGGCCAGGAGTGGTAGCTTTTTGACTAGTGCGTCGAATTGCCTCGATGTAATGCACCTGTATTTACCTATCCCTTCTTTTGCCATTCTCATGATTGTTTTGTTTGCACACTCTGCTACCACTAGTGCAAAGGAGTCAGCTCCAGTAGCACCTCCATGGCAGCAGTTGGATAAGTTCTCATGGCTCCTGTAATACAGATGCATGCCAACCTTTGAACGCGTCCTTCGATGGTTTCAAGTCGCCGGGTACCGATGGCATATATCCAGCCTTGTTGCAAAAGGGTATAGACCAGTTGCTGCCGGTTCTGAAAAGAATTTTCACAGCCAGTCTCTCACTGGCCTATATCCCGACCCCTTAGCGCACAGTTAGGGTAGCCTTCATTACAAAGATCGGTAGGGGGACTACTCACTCGCCAAGAACTTTAGACCAATCAGTCTAACTTCCTTCCTGCTGAAAAGCATGGAAAGGCTGGTTGAGCTTCATGTGCGGAAAACCGCTTTGCGAATTCATCCTCTGTCTTAGATGCAACATGCCTATCAGCGCGGAGAATCTTGCGAGACTGCACTTCAAAATCTCGTTGGCAGAATTGAATGTGCACTCGACAGGAAAGAGTACGCGCTGGGCATTTTCATTGATATAGAGGGTGCTTTTGACAATGCGACTTTTGATGGCATGTGCAACTCGGCCAGAGAACATGGTGTAGATCAATCATTAGTGCTGTGGATTAAATCAATCCTAATGAATAGAACTATTATTGCGGACGCGGATTGTGGCCAGTATGTTATGGCGGGGGTAAATAGGGGCCTGCAGGGTGGCGTCTTGTCTCCTCTGCTATGGTGCATGCTGGTTGACTCTCTGCTTGATGCTCTCAATAGTTCTCACATCTACGCACAGGCCTATGCGGATGATCTAGCTGTTCTGTCTGTCGGATCATGCCTAGCGGCTGTGTGTTCAAAAGCGCAGGCAGCTCTAGACGTGATCGACGATTGGTGTACTAGAAAAGGGCTTTCAGTCAACCCCCTTAAAACCGAGGGAGTCCTCTTCACGAGGAGGAGAAAAATGACTGGTTTGACTCAACTAGTACTAAAAGGTGTCAGTATCCGCTTTTCCGATGAAGCTGAATATCTGGGTGTCACTCTAGATAGGAAGCTTCTGTGGAAAAAACACATCGAAACGAAAATTGCGAAGGTACCGTCAGTTTTCTGGCAGTGTAAGGGAATTTTCGGCAAATCATGGGTCTATCTCCAAAAAGATCCGTTTGGATCTACACGCTTCTCTCCTATGCATCGCTCGTTTGGTGGAATGAGCTTTCGCGTAAATACGTAAATGCTGCTTTCACCAAACTTCAAAGAACGGTCTGTCTCGGCTGCATAGGGGCCTTCCCTGCTCTTGATGCACTGCTGCACTGCCCCCCCAAGATATCCACTTCATGGAGTGTACTCTTAAGGACATCTTCTGTTTTAAAAGAAGTGATTTTTGGTACAACTCGCACTGGAGTTTCGATGACCTTGCGCACCGCATTTCCTTTGACCCCAGTCTGATGGATATGCCGTCTGACGCACGGACACCTGTACCCCAACTGCGACGAACATACAAAGTCGACTTTCTCTGCACTCAGGACTGGCTTTGGCCAGAATCTAAGCCAGGAAAGGAATGTAGTTGAATCTTCACGGACGGCTCCAAGACCAATGAAGTATCTGGTGCTGGTGCCTTCGTGGAGAGCGACAACTTTAAACTGCACACTTCGTTAGCTAAATTTGCGTCGGTTTTCCAAGCGGAAACCTATGCGATCCTAATGGCTACGAGCTATTTTGTGAAGAATAGGTGGAAGGGGCGAAGTATTTGTGTCTGTAGCGACAACCAAGCTGTGCTTAAGGCCTTGCTCAACCCTTTAACCACTTCCAGGTTAGTTCAGGAATGCAAGTCTTCTCTGAATTTGATCGGTAGTTTAAATTCGCTAAGATTTGTCTGGGTCACGGGGCACGACGGGACCACAGAAAATAAGATAAGATTAGGATAAGATGAGGCATTCTCAGGACCTGAACCTACGCTGGGACTGCCTGCCTCCTTCGGAAGACCATAAAATTCCATTAAAAGTAGGTTGCTGCCTGGCAATACAATGGACCAGTTTTTGAGTCTGAGTGCTCCAGTGTAGTGTTACAAAAACCTCCGACAAAAAAAAATACATGGAATAAACAACTTGGTAGCACTAAATACAATTCGAGCTTTCCAGTTTTCTTTTTGAAAATTTCAAAAAACAATTTTTGGTATATGTAAACAAAGCATTTTCAATGAAAAGGTGATGCGTATCCATTTGAAACTCGGTGAATTTCCAGGATTTCGGTGAGTATGACAATTTGGTCTATATTCGATTTGCCGGGCCGGAAGCCGACCTGGTGTATGCCGATTAGGGCTTTAAATGCTCACACAGTACGCTGTGTATGATCTTGTAGGCGACATTGAGCAAGGATTACCTCTATATTTGTTAAATAAGGTTCACCCTTTTTGTGGATGGAACATATAGAGCTAATAGTCGAGTCATCGGGCATGCTTTCGTCTTCCTAAATCCATGCACCATACCAGGACATCGTCGCCAGCCTTGAAAACTCTGATAACAAGCCACCATCATCAAGCAGTGGTTCTTCTTTTTAGGGCGCTAAAGTCCGAGGTAGGCATGGCCCTCATCCAACATGCCTCTCCAGCCGGGGTCATTTTTCGCCAGCTGTCTCCAGTTTCGCACACTAAGTCGGACGAGGTCCCCCTCGACTTGGGTGGACGTCCTTTATTATATTGTTCCATAGATTTAGAGTCGAATACTCTTCGGGCCGGATCGGCTTTGTCCATGCGCTTTACATGGCCTAGCCATCTTAGGCGTTGGATCCGCAGATGCCTGGCTAGACCCATATCGCTGTATAGCCCATACAGTTCACAAACGCAAACAGGACCAAAGATCTCGCGCAGAACTTTTCTCTCGAAAAGATCAAGAGCCTTTTCATTCGCTTGGAATGCCTCCCATGACTCTGCGCCGTAAAGCAGAACTGGGATGATCAAGGTCTTATACAGAGTCAACTTGGTCTTCCGAGAGAGGGCTCTTCCAATCAATTGTTTTTGAGCCCAAAAGAACAGCGGCTGACAAGAGTTATTTTGCGTTTGATCTCGGTATTGATGCTCTTTGGTCTGTTTACCACGGAGCCGAGGCAGTGTTGCCAGTTTGTGGTAAATTTACCTTTTTATGGGAAATTCCAAATCCCATTTCACACATTTGGTTAAAAGGTATTTTTATAAAAAAAAAGGGTAAATTTAACTTCAAACAAATATCCTTCCGTTTCTTTGTGTTCTTCAATAAACCTATGGTTGGAATATTCTGAGTTGAAGGGATGGCTGAAACCTGTGCCTCAAAAAAGCAAGCTGCAGAGCTAAGAAGCAGAAATTGCCTAAAAGATACAACTATGAAATAAGGTGAAATAAATTTGACAGTTTTCTTCGCGGAGAATAGTGCAACAATTAACTTGACAGATCATTCGGTTTCCCTTAAAAACAATATTTGAAAATTCCGAATTTGCGAAAAAATTTTTTGGAAGTGGTAAATTTTCAGTGAGATGGTAATTTTTCCTCTCCAGTGTGGTAAATATTAATTATAAATACTGGCAGCATTGAGCCGAGGTAGACGAAGTCCTTCACTACATCGAAATTACAGCTGCCTGTTGTGACGTTCTGACCAAGTCATCGTGCGTTATTTCTGGATGACGGCAGATACTTCTTTTTGCCCTCGTTTACCGCCAGATGCATTGTAAGCCCTTTCGTTTCAATGCCAGCAAAAATATGTTTACTTGACACAAAAATCGAAACATACAAACATATATGCGTACCAACTTTACTGATTGTGTTTAAAAGAAACGCATTTTTTAAGTACAATTGCAGCAATTAAATTTAAAATGATTTATTTTTTCCTTTAAACCATTACACGAATCTCAGAATTAGTTCACAAATACTTGTTGTTGACGAAAATCGCAGATTGATAAATACAGGTTACTTACCAGCATACCATATATCCAAGGGGAACTTGAAAAAAAAAAAGTTTTAATTCAATTTTCAAGACTGCTGTTGTACGAAATTCACTTGATTTTCTTTTAACAAGCACAATAGAAGTGATAAGACTTGGACAACTTCAAGAAGTTTTGAATTGAAATTTTCAACAAATAAAATTAGGCACTTGTAGCAACCATCAAAGTATTACACGAGTGGGACACGAGTGTCAATTAAAACAGCTTAGTGAACTGAGAACTGGTTTCTGAGAATTCTAAAATCATGGAAATAATACGATCTCAAAAGAGACAAACGAATATTTAAAATAGAAAAGGAAATAATCCCAGTAAGTTATTTGTGAAAAACAAATTTTGTATTCTTCGAACGAGGTTGAGGTGGTAACGAAAAGTTTACATTCTTTTCTCGTTGGCGTAAGTCTTGCACATGATCCAGACAGAGTAGTGGAATTCAGAATTATGAATACAGAATTAAAACATTTCAACACAGAGGATTCAGGAAGGTCGAATTGAATTTTGTGGAAAATTACAGATAAAATGAAAACCCAACCCACATTACGGTCTGAACAGAAAACCCTCATACCCAACAGGGCTTTCGGCGTGGTAGAAGGTTTTCTCTCTGGAAATCCATTCATATACACAGTGATGGGTCTAAGACGGACAAGAGAATGGGTGTTGGCAACTTGAGTTTTAGAACCTCATTTCGTCCCGTTAATCTGTGTTTCAGACAGAGATCATGGCAATCAGCGAAACACTGTCTTGGCTTAAAGGGAGATTACTATCCGCCCGTGATATTCTGTGAAGATACCACAGATAGTCAGCAGCCATTTAATCCCTGGATTTAGAATCTATGAACTGAAAAGGGGCGATAAACTATCGCGCCAGATGCCTGTTTGGGTAGCAGGTCATAAAGACATTCCAGAGAACTGCGAAGCATATGAATTCTCCAGGTATTGGAAAAATTAGAAGTTAGATGCGCAAACTGTCAAAGAAAAAGGATTTTTCTAACTTCAGATAGATTACAGGCACCACTCGTCAAACTTCTAGATTGATCTGGCCCTAACTAGATCCTAAATGCTTCAAAAATCTGATCACCCTCAAGAAACAAAAAATAGATTTTACAATTGGTGTCATCGAAGAACGCTGCCTAATAGGTGCACACGCCAAGAGACTTCTTGTCCAAATTTCGCATAGACGGGGAGGGGGACAAGAACATCCTCCCCATCCATCTACATCCAAAGTGGCGCAAAATTAATCATCTTATCGAAAAATGTTATAATTTTTGCAAAAAGTCTCTTGGTGTGTACAATCATATTTGACATGTGTGAACTGGACAGCTCGCAGTATAATTATAATTATAATGGCGGCGCTGCAGTCCGAGGTGGGCTTGGGCCTGGTTACTCAGCAACCACTCGTGTTGTGCGTACTATTGCTCTCTTACGAGTGGAGGGGACCTACAGTTTAATGCCGACTCCGAACGGCGAGATTGAGAAGCTATTTCTAGACAGTTATACTCCTTGAGCATTGTCAGTGACTCGAAAGAGGTGGAGCCGTGAACAAAATGTTAGATGTTTTTCCGAGATTCGAACCTTAGACTACGAGCGTAGGAGTCAATGCACTACGCTACGGCGCCCACAGTAGCAGTGTGCAGTGTACAAACAGATAAACAAGCAAGAACATGGAATAATTGTGTCGATTTTTTTTACCAATAATCGGTGGTCGGCGGTGTTAGCGAAGCGTAAATTTCGTCGTCGATTTCCTAATCATGTCGTGAAAACTGGTACTCGTAAATATTCCGGCGCTTAGCTACTCGACTCGAAGAGACGGGAACTACAGGAGACCATGCAGGGCGTGGCCGCCACCGGACTGGTTGGTCGGCCGAGAATATCGCGGCTGTGGCTGCCGGTGCCGCTGAGAACGAAGAAATATCAACCAGACGACGGGCCACGCAATTGGCACGACTCCTTACTGCCAGAATTCGATGAGCAATGATTGGTGAACATGTGGTTTCAAATTCATTTATGTCAGGCTTAAAAAAACGATTCGACGAAGGAGAACTTCTCTAATGTGGTAGCCGCCGCATATATTCCTTCTGATCGCTTTTGGAGACATCATAAGTAGCAACTGACAAAGCTGGCTCTCAATTAGTGCGTACATACATATATAAATGCACATATATGTGCATACATAATAATAATAATAGTGGCGACGCTACAGTCCGAGGTGGACCTGGGCCTAGCGTCTCAGCAACCACTCATGTTGTGCGTGCTATTGTTCTCTCACGAGTGGAGGGGACCTACAGTTTAATGCCGACTCCGAACGGCGGGATTGAGAAGCTTTTTCTAGACAGTTATACTCTTTGAGCATTGTCAGTGACTCGAAAGAGATGGAGCCGCGAACAATTTTTTTTTTATAAAAATTGTTTGTCTTGGATTCGAACCTAGACTGTGAAAGTCTAATACGCATGGGTCGACGCACGAACCCATACAGCCACGGCGCCCACATATGTGCATACATATCTACCAAAATTCAGTTCACCCATACATAAATTACAATGACAAAGTAAAATACAGTCGAACTTCAATAACTGATAACCATCACTTGCCACAAAAAAAATTCGAGTTATCAAGACTTCGAGTTATCAAGAATATACAAAATGTATAGGTATAAATATTCATTTATTTGCGTCAAAACACACCAAACGTACAGGAACATAATTATTATTTAAAATAGTCTGTCGTAAATGATTGAACAGATGATTTTTTATTTTGGTTTTAACCATAATTAAGTGTATCGGTTGTAGGTAAGTTCTGCCTCTTTTTCATTTTTAAAGATTCCAAAACTGCTTTGTCCACATTTTCGTACGTTTGGTTTTTTTAGTCTCTTTGCACTTCTACTTACACCACCATTTTCGATTGCACTGTTCACTCTGTGTATGATTTTGTCTTCCACTTTGTGTTTTTCTAGTACAAAGTAAGTGTTTCATACCTTCTATTGTGTGTTCATACTGCTACTAAAAGACAATTCTTAAGAAACCACGATTTTCTACTAGTTCATAGAAACATACAGTGTCAGTGACAGTGTCTCAAAATTCATTATAAAACGAACATGCAAAACACGCAGAATTTGGGAATTGCTTTCAGAATTCGACTTATCGAAGTTGACGCCAAATAATCTGTTCGAATTATCAAGATATTCGAGTTATCGAAGTTCGAGTTATCAAGTCAGTTTTGGCTCTAATGCCAACCAATTTCATTCGAGTTATCAAATATTTGAGTTATCGAAGTTCGACATATCGAAGTTCGACTGTAGTTGATTTTATTTGATACTAAAATCTTTATTTAAAAAATAAATACCGAAATTCAAAATGTTTTTTAATTGTTTTTATTGATTATCTTCTTTTGTTGATGCTGTTGGAATTGTTGGTGTAATTGGCTGCAGTGAATCAGATTCAGTTTGTAAATTAGCTACACGAATCTGATGAATTTCCTTTTCATAACGAACAACAACACACACCGTAAATTGAAAGTTGAAAATGACAGTTCATGTGTCAATTATCAAAAATATCCCAAGGGAAATTTTAAAACTGAAAGTTGGAGAACTTCAGGAGTTATAATAGTGAACAAAATCAATTTCCAACTCTCCGGTTAAATCTCGAGTTGAGACCTACTCCGAAGTTTATCAACTCTGAAGTTTCCGGCAAGCAATAGTGAACAAAATGACCCTTAACCACTTCGCCACTGTAAACCCGGCTTTTAATCAATGCGTTCTTCTTAAAGAAGCAATACATGCTGAGAAAACAACATCCACTGCGAGGTATGAAGAGCAATCTTTTCAGACCTCTGCATATTTTTAGACCTATTATAATAAAATAGACTGTGCATTATTTGCGCGTAGTACACATGCGTCGTAGGCGCCGTGGCGTAGTGGGTAGGTGCGTCTACTCCTATGCTCGATGGTTTCGGTTCGATTCCAGAAAAAAACACCAAACATTTTTTTTCACGGCTCCACCTCTTTTGAGTCACTGAAAATGCTCAAAGAGTATAATTGTCTAGAAAAAGCTTCTCAACCCCGCCGTTCGGAGTCGGCATTAAACCGTAGGTCCTTACCACACGTGAGAGAGAAAATACATTCAGTATTCAAAACTAACAACATCTCCCAACTTCAACTTGCAAACCACCTTTCTATTATTCGGAAACTTTCTTAAAATATAAATCAATTTTATTTCCGCACAGGGTAAATGGATCAGAATGAATAAAATAAAGTGAAAAGGAAGCACTTCTCAGTAAACAAGGGAACAAAAGAAAAGAAGGATTTGCGGAACAAATCAAAACAAATCTGCAAGGGTAAGTGGAATTCCTCGACCAAAGGGTTTTGTGAGTTGAATAAACCTTTTGTGAATTGTTTTTATTTGAGTAAAATGTAAAGTTGTTTTTCCTGGATAAAGTGAGGAATGTAAAGACCGCAGGGCTAAAAAATAATTCATTCTTTGTTTCTTTGTGAACATTCACATTTATCCTATTCCCGTACAAAAGCCATTGACGTCGTCCTGAAAACGTACCTCTTTTTTTAAATTTTGAAAGAAAAGTGATACTTTGGTTTGAAAACTGACCAGCAAGCTTAACTTTAATACAGTCGGTTTAGAAAGAAAGGAAAAACCCTAAAAAATATAAAAATGTTGTTTGATTTTGATACCATTCAATTAAACTGTGAAAATGAAGGAGGGATTCCATTCTAAGTAAAGGCCAAACAACAAATGAATTATAAGAACGCACTCTACAAATGTTATAATTCTTTTATGAATAAATTCTTGCAAATGTCACAGATTTTGGAACAAAAAATCAAGGAAATTTTACCTCCATTCCAATATTTTACAAGAAGTAACTCATTAACTCCCAAAAAATGAGAGAATAAGTGAATAAACACAAACCATCATTTTATCCTGCGTATTTCTTGAAATAGACGTGCATTAAACTGCGTGCAATGAAATTAAAGAACATTGTTTTTTATGTAAGTGGACACATGTGTTTACTGTACAGCCACGCATCCATGCTAGTTGTCCCCAGTTCTAACTTTCACAAAGCGACATAAGGCCAATTGGCTTTATGTCGCTTTTCGCTGTATATCTGATTTAGGCTTGCCTTGTTAAAATATACCTTCCATTAAACATTCTGAGACATTTAAAAGGAAACGGGTAAAAAGTGAAGTGAAGGTGCAAAATTGGATAACGAGTATGTTACTTTTTCAAATCCATTCTAAATATGAAAATAAGGAAACATTGGATACCACCAACCTCGCACCTATCCCAAATCTTATCTGCGGCCAAGCTGGGGGCTGCAGGGGGCAGCATGAACCCTCATACTTCACTTTTTACCCGTTCCCTAATACTAACTCCACTGTTCAATTTCATTTTAATTACAACAACATGTTATTAAAAATTGTGGAATTATGACCCACTTGATGTTTACCGATATTATTATTTCGTGTTATGTCTCAAAAATATTTGGCGTTATGTCGCTTTGTCGAGCGACATAAGACCAAATTCTGAAATTTGGCTTTACATATGTCACTTTGAGAAAGTGTCGCTTGGCGTTATGTCCGGGCAGTAGGCAGTATCCATATAATCGTCAAATTTATCGTTTGTTCTACTCATCGTGTTGCGCGCGAATCCTGTACGATTATGTATGTACAACATGGCGCAAAATTAATCATCCTATCGGAAGATGTTATAATTTTTACAAATGGTGTCACACGTCAATCATATTTGACATTTGTGAACTAGACAGCTGCAATACACAAACGGTATATAAAAGTTAAGCCATCCTCAATCTCAACAACGGAGAGGATTTTGTTTCGAAAATCGTCATAAGCGACGAGGCGCATTGCCACTTAACACGTTGAGTGCCACAAGAGACCACTTTAGTCTCACACGAATTTGGGCCAGACCAGAGTGGTATCATAGTAGGTTCGCACACATTTGTGTATGCAGCATTGTATTAGACTCACAATATGTATTGAATCTAATGCCATTCTAAACTATACACCCAAAAGACTGTTAGGGTTGCCTTGGTTTTCGGCTGTGAGATCAATGTGTCTCTAAACGGAGCTTCGAACTTGCTATACTTGCGCGTATCAGTGTTGTCATCATCGTCAGTATCACTGTAGACTATGTTTCCGACTAATTCGTCTATTATTGCATCTACCTTATTGAGAAGTTGCTTCGGGTTTTTAGAACCCGGTGATACTGGTTCCTGAAGCTTCTGGTACGGCTGCTTGAGAATATGAGGCCACTGAATCAGATAGTTGTTCTCAACTTTTCTCGCTGGAGGTTCATAATCTGATTTGGAATCTGAATTGCAACTTTTTAAATCCGGTAAGTATTAGTCCGATGAGACATCTCCTCAAAAGCATCCACTCCTCCAGTTTCTTCATCCAGCATCAATTCTTGGATCATTGCATTCAAGCGTCTTTCTCTTTTTTCGTAAGACATTTTTCCAAATTTGCAAAATACAACTACTGTTAGTTCGCAGATTTCTGCCACCGGGAAGATAACTTCTCACTGTTTGACACAACAGCAAATACACAAACTGAGTCCTTTACTGAAAATACTTTCTCCGTTTTCTCCCGTTGGAATTTGCGGCTCCTCGGGATTTACTCTACACCTGGTGGCCGCGTGAGACTAATGTGTCACCGCAATAAAACAACGGAATATAATCAACAGGTGGGCGCCGTGGCCGTGTGGGTTAGTGCGTCGACCCATGCGCATTAGACTTTCACAGTCTAGGTTCGAATCCAAGATCAGACAAACAATTTTTCAAAAAAAAAAAAAATTGTTTACGGCTCCACCTCTTTCGAGTCACTGACAATGCTTAAAGAGTATAACTGTCTAGAAAAAAGCTTCTCAATCTCGCCGTTCGGAGTCGGCTTTAACTGTAGGTCCCCTCCACTCGTGAGAGAACAATAGCACGCACAACACGAGTGGTTGCTGAGAAGCTAGGCCCAGGTCCACCTCGGACTGTAGCGCCGCCATTATTATTATTATTATTATCAACGGTAAGTATAATCACGCAAATCAATTTATCTAAAATGATTTCCCGATAGTTATACCTAAAATAGAAGTGTCAATAAAAAAAACCTGTGACCTGTGGGGACAGTTTTTCGGATTGTATGGTGGCACTTAACGTGTTAAGCGGTTACGTCAATAAACAAAATCTTCGTTTCTGGGGCACTGAAAATTCGCGTGTGATACACGAACATCCACTCAAAGCCACTGAGTGATTGGGCCGTATTTTTTTTGTGATCTTGTGGAAAGTCATTGAAAATGCGATAAACGGGCACAAATGTGTATCAACACAGACGGCGAATATCATCTTTTCCACTTAGTAGAAAAAATTGTAAACGTTCAAATAAAGATTTCCGTCACTCAAAATAATTTTTTTTTTCATTTAGTAAAAAAGTAATTAAAAAAAAAAAATTGGATGATTAAGTTTGATGCACCTTGTATATGGTACACAGTTTGGGGTTGCTTGAAGCAAATACAAAGTGCGTGTTGCTTGTACATGGAATGTATTATATTTGTTGCGTTTTACGTTTTTTTACGGATGAGTTGTTTCTGTTAAAAAAAAATATTCTTTTTTTATAAATATTGGCTTGTTTTCTAATAACTGCAATGAAAAATTGTAGTTATATTCTATTTTTGATGAATTTTACTTCAAACCATACGCATTTTGATGAAATTTGCTCCAAGCAGTCCACGCTCGTTACAATGAACAATCTCGCTACAGTGAACAGGCCCGGTTTTTATTAGTTCACTATATCGAGCGTTCACTGTAGTTATTTTCTTTAATTTATTACGCCTTTCCACATCCATGGCAAAAATAATTTTTTTCTCGAAATGACAGCAACCGAATGCGAAAACGACTGGATGACACAGTTAGTTAAGTACCTGCCCCAAGTTCTAGGGGTCCCAGGTTCGAATCCCAATGAAATCGAATCTGGTCCAATCACCATTTGCCGTTGGGATCAAATTAACGGCACTGGAGTAGGTTGCTGCCTCTCAGTACAATGGACCAGTTTTGAGTCTGAGTACTCCAGTGTAGTCCGACAAAAAAAACAAAAATACCGAATGCGACGAGATGTAAAAACTTAATTGAGTTTTCATCTGTTTTGAAATGCATTTTTCCATCAATGCAGAAGTAATTTAATGTATATTTGTCTTTATACAATAATTTTATGCGGCGCACTACACAATAAACATACCCCAAGAAGATTATATCAAGCTAATGAATGGGGATTACTTTAAATGGGGTGGGATGGATCTAAAAGAACGAATTAAAATTTTAAAACCTAAAAATCATCTTTCAATTTATTCGCAGTAGCATAAATCTATAAACTGTCCAGCATCTTCAATCAAAAAATACCGATTACGTTAAAGGAAGAGGTTAAATTGTTGGATGATACACTGGATCATAAACTTTCCTAGAACGCACATGTCAACACAATATGTACAAAAGCTACTAAAGCTCTTTGGACTTAACCCGAAAATGAATTGTGGATCTACAATCAAATGATCCAACCAACCATGTTCTATGGCGCTGTAATATGGTGAAAAAATGCCAACAAAGGCTGACCATCATCAAACTAAAAAAACTACAAAGGCTAGCGTGCATTTGTACTACAGGAACAATGAGAACCACTCCAACGGCAGCTACTAAACCTTCCCCAGGTACATATTGCTGTTGAAGAGAAGCCGCAGGACAAGCTATAGCCCGACAAAGAACATATAACTTTAAACTTCATGGGACATCTTGAGATTCTGAGAGAGGTCAATCATATTAGTGAGCTAACCGAGTTTAGTGATCTCATAGCCCCAGTCTTAGACTTCAACAAAGAATAGAAAATGATTTTCCCTAAAAGAAAAGAATGGGCCAATAGCCCACCTTGGATGAACGCCTACACCCCAAAAGATGACATATGGACGGATCGAAGTCGGAAAGTGGAGTAGGAGCAGGCATTGTGGGACCCAGATACCATTTACATATTCCTCTCCCCAGGGAGTCCGGAATCTTCCAAGCCGTACACTTCGCCTTAAATGAAGCAGTGCATTGCATCAACAGTAGGAAACAATCCAAAATAAAAATTTAGATATTCTCAGACAGCCAGCCAAATCTTCGACTCTGAGCCAGTGGGACAACGCAACAGAGGACGTCCACGAACAAGATGGCCCACACAAGTCGAGGGGGACCTCGGCCGGCTTGGTGTGCTAAACTGGAGATAGCTGGCGAGCGATCGTGCTGACTGGATAGGCATATTGAGTGAGGCCCAGGTCCACCTCGGACTGTAGCGCCCTAAGAAGAAGAAGAAGAAGAAGAAAGTCAGGCAGTACACAAAGCCATTAACAGCTTCAGAATTAACTCCAGAGCTGTCACAAAATTCAAATAGAAAGTCAGGATACAACTGATATGGGTGCCAGGACACGAAAACCATGTGGGTAATGAAAAGGCAAATATGCAAGCAAAAAAGGAGTAAACTCCTTTTATTGAGCCTTTCCCTCTATATGGACTCACCAATGTGGACATACTACATCATTTAAATATTTGTCAAATAAATGCCGCATCTAGCGCATCCCAAAAGCTTCATAAAGTTCGATCACAGAAGAACCAAAGAGACCTTAAAACCAAATAAGCCTAACGTACGGATACGGTTTGGTGCACTTAATGGCCACTTCTCATGCCAGCACAGCAGCACGAAAAACTGTAGACATTGCGGGCAATCGAAGGAACATATAGGCCAACTTAGGCCCATAGTGATACCACGCGGATCGGATGTCACCTATCCAAAAAACCATTTAATACTTTCTACTCTTTAATTATTGAATGCCGACAATGAGCAATTCCCTCAAGTCGTTGAAGAAGTAGGCTCCAAGGTGTTTCTTCCTGCGGGAGGAGAGAGCGCTACAAGTGCAGAGGAGATGCGTTATGCTTTCCTCTTCTTCTTCATCTCTGCAACTTCTGCAGAAGTCTTTGTGCAAATGGCACAGTATCCTGTGATAACGCCGATGAGAGTCCTTAGGGATGACCTGTTCTTTCTAAGAAGATAGAGTGAACGTTTTAGATTAAGTTTAGGCCAAATTTGCTTTGTGATGAGGCACGACCAACTTAAGTTGGTGTTTGATTCTTTAAAAAAAAGTTTAGCTATAGCGAATGGCATAGGCGGAGGATCTCCATTAGGAAGGTTTGTGGAGACCGTTCCGCTACTGGCGAGATCATCGGCTTCACAATTCCCTGGAATGTCACTGTGTCCCGGCACCCGCATGAGGTGAATATTAAAATGCTCAGCCATCTCGTTAAGAGACAAGCGGCAATTCGGGGAGGTCTTAGAGAAAAAAGTGACCGAGCTCAGGGATTTGATTGCTGCCTTGCTGTCTGAACAGGTGGTGATGTCCATCTTGGATATCACATTGTTCTTAAGCCAGGACAGAGCTTCTTTTATTGCCATAGTCTCAGCCTGGAATAGGCCACAATATTATGGAAGGTGGAGGGATGTACTAAGATTGAGTTCCTTGGAGTAGACACCTAATCCTACTCCCTTGTCCGTCTTGCATCCATCTGTGAAGATACGCTGAGGACCGTTCAGCGTCTGAGTGTCAGACTTTCAGTCAGACCTGGAGGGTATGATGGTAGAGAAGTTTTTCTCAAAGACGAGATAAGGTAGTAGGAGGTCCGTGTCGTGCGATAGAAACTTTGGGTTATCTAGAATGGTGGTTATTCCACAGGTGTAGTGTTCTGAGTCTTATCGCTGTGCAAGCTCCTACTTGTCTGGCATACAAGTCGAGTGGAGGGAGATGTAGTATAATATTTTGTTCTTCGGATCAATAAGCGGATATAATGCACTGAACAAAACTACCTTCAGAGGAATAAACTATCATTTTTTTCCTTTTTTTAAGAACAGTAAAAATAACTAAACATGTCACACTGCTTCTAAGTGATAACTAGCAGTATATAGTATCAAGACACAGTTGTGAAAGAACTTTTTCTGTAAGTTCTTGGCTCACAAAAACCTATAGGAAGCTTTCGATATTTAATTCTCGCAAATATACAGTGGCTCAAATTAAAAATCGGACACCCTTCTGTGAATACATACAGGGCGGGGCAAATACAAGTTTCTTTTTAAAAATGCAATAAAATAAAAAAAAAATTTTCCATGTATTATGGCTTTATTAGTAAGAACAAACTTTCCCATTAATTATAAAATGGAACGTCGTTCAAGTGGCTGTCTCAGCTGGCTTCGTAGTAGCACATTCTGTCACCCCAATTTTCGAAGACCTAGTTGATGGTTTCGGGCTGTAGGTCACGTATTGCTTGGATGATATTGGCCTTAAGTGCTTGAATCGTTTTCAGATCGTTTGCATAACATCGGTCCTTCACGGTTCCGCACAAAAAAAGTCCAAAGGAGTCAAATCGCAGCTCCGGGGCGGTCAATTGACATCGCCAAGACGGTTGATAACACGATTTGGGAAATTTGGTGTGCAAAAGATCGATTGTGGCATGGACTATGCGGCATGAACCAGAGGTCGTCCAGATCCATGTCTTTAATTTCAGTAAAAAAAAAAGAGTCGGTATACATGACTCTGTAACACCCACCATTGACCAAAACGTTGTTCCCAGCCTCATTTCTAAAAAAATTGGTCCAGGACTCCACAATACTCACCAAACTGTCATTCTGTGTGGATGCATTGGCTTCTCGACAATAACGTGCGCGTTGTCTGAGCCCTAGATGCGGCAAATTTTGTTTGTTAACTTAGCCGTCGAGATGAGAATGCGCCTCGTCAGAAAAGATGACTTCGTTCGTTCGCCCAAAATCGTTGTCCAAATCAAGCTGTTCTAAGGCCCAAACTACGAAGCAATAAGGAAGTGGATGGTTTCAATTGCTGAGTCAATCGGACCTTGTAAGTGAATAATCTGAAATCTTTGTGCAGAATTCTCTTCAGGCTTGTGCGTGAAATGATAAGGTGTTAAGATCGATGGCGAGTTGATGTTCGTGAATTAAGTCTCAAACACTCGGCCATAGCAGCCACATTCTCATCTGTGCGCGCCGTACGACTACGGGGACTATGAGTATTGTCCACTAGCATACCAGTCTCACGATATTTTTGCACAAACTTGAGTACAGCAGACGTGGTGGGTGCTTCATTTCGGCCAAAACTACTTTTCAAAAAACGCACTGTTTGGGCTTCACTTTAGAAACGCGTTTAAAATGAAAAATCAACTGAAATAGTTTAAAAATATCGTCTGATATTCAGAAATTCATCACTATTATGCGAGGGAACCTTTTCAGTGCGAGTACAACTCACATTTGGCCAGTTTATTGTGAGATGATGTGCTTTACAATATTGTCAACTTGACGAAAAAGGAAAATTTTCCTGTTTACGTTCCGTTCTGTCGCTTTTTTAAGTCAAAACTGGGAAACAGAAGGCAGAAGGCAGAAGAAGAGCTATGCTAACTATTTTCAGTCAGGTCAACATTTGTTTGTCAGAATGGAAAACGCCATTAGGTTAGAATCGAAGGACAGCAACAACAACATCAGGTTTTTGAGCAACCATTAATGGGTGTTTACAAACAAATGAGCAATCCGCCTGGGCCGATCGGATCGATAAGGGATGAAAACAGGCATGCTTCACCAGAGAATCTACTTTGAAACCGGATTTTCGGGTGAAGAAGCAACTTTTCGGCGCATCCAACGCATCTCTTTCTCGCATGTGAAAATCATATATTCTGTCTCCTTCTTCCGCTCATGTTATCATCGTCTAACAGCCAATATCTGAGACGGTAGATTGTTAGAAGACAATGGAAATAATTAAGGTGCCAAATAGATTACTAGTCACTTTAAACCCAAGCCATAACAACGAGTATGCATCAAAAAATCAAATTCAACGAATCGAAGACTGCCCAAAGAAGTGAACTTAAGATATCCGCAGCTCATTACTATCAGCCTCTTCACTTCATTCACTTGAGTATGTCACATCACACAAGCTCTAAAAAATAATCTAAACTGTTCAACTTTTTCGCAACCGTTTTCAACAAATCAAGAAGAACTTGAAACTTAATTATAACTTTATGTCCACCTTCATCACATTGTATACATTTTTTATTTCGTCTACAAACACACTTTAAGTGATTAAAACCCGTCACAAGGGTTGGATTCTATCGTAACAATCAAATGAATAAGAAGGTGAGAATTCAGTACCCCTCCTAACCTTTTTTTTTATGTAAAAAATATCCTCTTCTTCTTTCACAAAAAATAAATACTTGCTATATCCTGAGGGACCATGCAGTAAGTGGAATGCTTTTATCAAAAAGGCCAAGGATATCAAAAAAATAAATTATTTTGTATATTCATTTGGCAATTCAAATCCACTACTGAATTGATCAACCAGACTTCTTCAAATGTTGATCCACTTGAAAGTTAATTTCAACAAAACGCCTACTATTCGCTTTTACTTAAACGTACGCCCCGAAGCATAATCACGCTCTTAGTCAACGTCTCTGTCTCACCGAATTTAAATTCAATTTAATCCGTATTTAAATATCCTTCTTACGTGCACTTGGAAACAATTTCATCCTCATTGACTGCGATTTTCGTTGTCTTCAAAAACTCCATTAGGTGCGGTGGTAAATCCTTAAAACAAGTGTCAACCATTTTTTGAGTTTCACCACAATTAATCATTGGCGCCAGAGTTAAAAACCCCCGTTCTGTGGTCGTGCTCATCAAGTCGAATTGTGATTCTGCACACGACATTAAAATGAAAAGCAAACAAATTAAAGTTTTATACACCACACGGAATCGGAAGGACATAGTGAATGGCTATCACAAAAATTTAACGAGAGAAGTCGACGTAAGAAAAGTTTTTGATAGATTTATGAATTCGCGTATACCGCACAAGACTGCTTTAAAATTCAATCTTACGAAACTTTCTTCTAGGAAAGAAAGTCACACATTCGAGCAGTCCAGCTAACCGCGAACGACTGTTCCCAAAGCGAGAGATATCCTTCGTTATCACTGTGTCCAAGGAAGCGTTTTTTTATGAGGAAATTCTGTAGGGAGTGGGTGTTCGAAAAAGCTCTTAGTTTCGAAGAAGCAGACTTCATGCGTGTGGGTGGATACACCATAGCACGTGCTCCAGTGGGGTATAATCAACAGGAGGCTGTGATAAGTTGTAGTTCTCTTGTTTTTCACATAACAATACAGCAAAGCAGGCAATGGAACCGAATAGGGTACGACAGTTCCTAACGAATACTTGAAATTCGTTATGAAGAGAATTCCTTACGTAATAGACGACAGTTTTTAGTGAGGGAGTTGACATTACACAGTTTCTGGAATTTAAAAATACTTGTAGAACTTCATTTGGAAATGACGGCAGAGACTCACCACAGTATATGTACCGTTATATTTGTCCTGCTTTTGTTTTTAGTCGCACTCATCTCAAGAAGAGAATAATATAGCCCAAATCAAGCAGAGTTCTCAAGACATTAAGAGAGAAATTTCAAGAAAATACGGCCAAAATACTAGGCGCCGTACAGAACACAAACATGTTTGCGCAAGCACGCATATTTTATTGTTGCCCCCTTGTTTTTGCGGATGGTTTGTGTGGTGTGTATTTATGTTGTCTGCATGCACCACGGCTTGCGCAAGTTCAAAGTATTTTGAAATTATCTTGTTTGTGGTGAATTAGCACATACTGGCAAGAAAAGATATGTGCTGCATGTCGTATCCACCATTTTTCTACTGTATTCTTTGGGTTGGTTGTCGTGTGACAGTTTTCTGGTTGAGATTCGTATGAAAGCGGGTGATTACATGAGCGGAAAAAGGCAGGATTGTCGGAGACACAATATACGATTTTATCAAGCGAGAGGGTGAAAAACAGCCTTCTTCATCCGGAAAATCCATTGATTCATGGATTCTCGGGTGAACCATACCTGTTTTCATCCCTATTCGTTCTGTTTTCGACATGTCCTCATTCTCTGCTGATCGTTGATCGAGTAACACCTCACGCATGCTGCGTGGAATTTTAGGAAATTTGGTCACAGGGACGATTTAACACGTTGAGCGCCACCATACAATCCGAAAAACTGTCCCCACAGGCCACAGGTTTTTTTTTATTGACACTTCGATTTTAGGTATTACTGTCGGAAAATTATTTTAGATAAATTTATTTGCGTGTTTATACTTGCATTTTACCGTTGTTTTATTGCGGTGACACATTGGTCTCACGCAATGTGTCACAATGTGTCACCGCAAATTCCAACGGGAGAAAGCGGAGTAAGTGTTTTCAGTAAAGGACTCAGTTTGTATATTTGCTGTTGTGTCAAACAGAGAGAGGTTATCTTCCCGGTGGCAGAAATCTGCGAATTAACAGCAGTTGTATTTTGCAAATTTGGGAAAATGTCTTACGAAAAAAGAGAAAGGCGCTTGAATGCAATGATGAAGAAGAAACTGGAGGAGCAGATGCTCTTGAAGGAGATAGCTCATCAGACTAATACTTACCGGATTTCCAAAGTTGCAATTCGGATTCCAAATCAGATTATGAACCGTACCAGCAGCTTGAAAAACCAGTATCACCGGGTTCTAAAAACCCGAAGCAACTTCTCAATAAGGTAGATGCAATAATAGACGAATTAGTCGGAAACGTAGTCTACAGTGATACTGACTATGATGACAACACTGATACGCACAAGTATAGCAAGTTCGAAACTCCGTTTAGAGACACATTGATCTCACAGCCGAAAACCAAGGCAACCCTAACAGTCTTTTGGGTGTATAGTTTAGAATGGCATTATATTCAATACATATTGTGAGTCTAATACAATGCTGCATACACAAATGTGTGCGAACCTACTATGACACCACTCTGGTATCATGCGGCACAGCAAGCCCAAATTCGCGTGAGACCAAAGTGGTCTCATGTGGCACTCAACGTGTTAAATGCAATTTTAATGTTCTTTTCACTGCATACACATAGTAGTACATGCAAACATTAAATTGTAAACAAAAATTGTTTTTATCCGTCATTCATGAAAAACACAAATTTAAAAGATAACATTACTCAATTCTCTGTAGAACATTACTGAGTGAAAACATGATGCAATTGATTCGATTCGGGTGTTGCACACACAGATAATATTGCCTGCCCAGGTGGATTGCCCAGTCGTTTGTAAACAGCCGCAAAGAACGATACAAAAATTACGTTTGTGCAGTGTACGACAAAGGAATATTTACACATACACAAATTTACACGACGCTTAGCTGCGCGTATGGTACAATGTATAATATAAACATTTTTTGAGTTGCACCTCGGAAGGAAAGTCAACACATTTACCTTGTAGCAAATTTATTTAGGCCATGTATCAATTGCGTTAATATATCAGGACAATTTTGGACACTTGTGAGGTGAATATAGATCTAAAAATTCATCATAATTTGGAGCTGCATAAAATGTGTCCTTCAGGTTAATTTTTGGCAGAAAAGTGGTAAAAATAAAGGGTCTTCCAATAGGATCTTCCGAACTTTGACAGTTGATAGCGGCCATATTGTTGAAGATACGTCTATCAAATCGGCTGTCATTTAAACAATCTGTTTTGTCAAATCACCATGGACATAGCGTTCAATAACACGTGCAAATGATAAAATTGTTTTATCAAATGGCTGTTCTGTTCGGGCAACGATCCGCTCGCTTCGCCCATTGTACGGTCACCATAATCGACCTACCGTGAGGTCTCTGGGGGATGAATTTGGGCCCACTGTTTCAGTAAACGATAAACCAACACCCGTACGTCGACGAAACGCAAGATCACAACTTGGCGAATTTTGCGTCTCGACTTAGGCCTGCACCCATACAAAATTGCACTGACCTAGAAGCTGAAGATAAACGACCAGACCATAGACAACGACATGTGTTCACTGAAAGGGCTCTGGAACTATTGGAAACTGGCCCTAGTTTTCATCGAAAAATCACCTTCGGCAATGAGACCCATTTCTGAATGAATGGGTACGTCAACAAACAAAATTCTCGAATTTGGGATGATACCAAACCAATCCATATGAGATCCAAGAGGGTCCAATGCATCCCGAAAAAATTACTGTTTGGTGTGAATTTTGGTCCATATTTCTTTGAGAACAGTGTTAACCAGACCATCGCCGTCAACAGCGAGCGCTATACATATGTAGGTCGATAATTACCAACTTCTCTTGGCCGAAATTGAATGATATGGAGGGCGCTACGCGCCACACAGCTCACTCCACATTAAAAATGCTGCACTCGCAATTCGATATTATGGATCACGTGGAGGTGATGTGAACTGGCCACCGAGATTGTGCGATTTAAGCCCGTTAGACTTTTACTTGTGGGGTTTTCTGAAGTCGCCGGATTTTTGCGAACAAGCCACAAACCGTAGCGGCCCTCAAAGCCAACATAAACCATGCCTTCGGCCAAAGTCAGCCAGATTTATGCACCAGTGTCATGGAAAATTTGACATTTCGGATACCCGGAGAAGCCGCGGCAGACATTTTAACGATGTTGTATTCCATATTCCTTAATGGCATCGATGGCATTTCAAACGAATAAAAATGATCGATGTTATCTCACACACACTTTGTTGTATTCAAATTTAAAGACAAGAAACGCTTAATGAGGTACCCTTTTATGCTCAGCCTAATTTTTGACACTTTTGAGGTGAATATAGATGATATCTGCTCTGGAGGTAAGCAAAATGTATGCTTTGGGTTTATATTTGACAGCATATCTACAATACGATTTATTTCAAATTTAATCTGTTCTCTGTTCATCTCCCGCAAAAGATAAAATTGTATTCAACTTTGTAGATGCGTCAAAAATTACCCTGAGGTTAATATAATCTTTTAACGCAATTGACGGCCATAGTAGAGGTGATTTTAATTGTTATTTTGAAAACGAACATTTTAGATCGTATATAAAGGCCAAATGGCAACAAGGCGCTCGCGCTTTCAGACTGACAGGCGTTGGTATGCGTTTTATCGATTTTACGAGAATCTAATGTCAAAGCACGGCACCCTCAGTTTTCCAAATCGAAATAAAACGAGCACGTTTGACAGATAAGACATATTCAAGGGTTTTTTTTATTCTAATTTTGTTGCAAAATATACAATTAGTATAAACAAAATCCCTACAAAAAATCAATTACACTTATAATTGCCTTTGCCCGTGAGACTTCTGTCCGAGTAGAGAGTAGCTCTACTCCAAACTTTCTGCTCGGACTTACGATATTACGGTCTGTGAAATAACAACACGCGACCGCGCTCTTCCGACTTCACTGAGGACTTACATGTATTCTACAGAAAATATCAAAGTCCGAACGCACGAACGCGGTGTTGCGATTTGAGTATAAGACTTACTCTAGGGAATTTTGCGTCTTTCTGATAACTTTTCACTCCGAAAGCTCTAGGGTGGTGAATATTCATTCTAGATTACAAGGTCAATGAAATTGTTCACATAAATTATTACTAAGTATTTAAACTAAAGTTGTTTGTGCTAAGTCATCCAAGTTAGAGGTTAAACACAAAAGTGAAGACAGAATAATCTTACAAGCAGACAACATATTTCCATCCCTCATAACAGAACACATCAAATCCTGTCTTTTTACCCTTATTTACATAAAAACCGAAGCAATTTGTCAAATAATTTTAGATATTATCCCTCTTTCAATCAGTTAAACATTTACTAGAATGAATACACCTTAAATTTGATAAATTATAAACAGAAATCTTATAAGTCCATCAGAAAATCAATAATTCTAATGTCACATAATTATTCGAATTTGGCAGCATTGAAATTATATTTTTCTCAATTTAATGTTTCCCAACCTGAAGGGGCCGGTGTTTTTGTTGGGCGACGTGTCATTTGCTTCTACATCTAATCGGCGGAGTTACAAAGTGGCTAAGAAAATTTTTCATCGTAAGAAAAAACGGAAAAACGTGGAAAACACCCATTGGACGAATGCTTTTTAACCAGCAGAAGTTACAACAATAATACGATAACTTCATTTTACTGTCCCAACACGACAGTAGAAAAGGATAAAATGAATCGTCCCGCTAAGATACTCAATCGAAAAGCAGCTGGCTATAGTAGTCTTATTACATTCGCTGTCCTGCTGATTGCTTGGTTGGCCGGTTTTGCATCGCGTCTCTTTGCTGTTATCCGTTTTGAAAGTATCATTCATGAGTTCGATCCGTGGTTCAATTATCGCGCGACCGCATATATGGTACAACATGGCTACTACAAATTTCTCAATTGGTTTGATGAGCGCGCTTGGTATCCACTCGGTCGGATAGTCGGTGGTACTGTGTATCCGGGTCTTATGATTACCTCTGGAGGTATCCACTATATTCTTCACGCGTTAAACATTCCCGTTCACATAAGGGACATCTGCGTTTTCCTTGCGCCCGTCTTCAGTGGGCTTACATCGATTTCAACATATTTGCTGACCAAAGAACTGTGGTCTCCGGGTGCGGGTTTGTTTGCGGCTAGTTTTATAGCGATCGTTCCGGGTTACATCAGTCGTTCTGTGGCAGGATCGTACGATAATGAAGGTATCGCTATTTTCGCTCTGCAGTTCACATACTTCTTGTGGGTGAAGTCAGTGAAAACTGGATCGGTGTTCTGGTCGGCGATGACGGCACTTTCATACTTCTATATGGTGTCAGCATGGGGAGGCTACGTGTTTATCATCAATTTAATCCCTCTTCATGTCTTCGTTCTACTCATTATGGGGCGGTATTCCCCACGATTATTGACCAGTTACTCAACGTTTTACATCCTTGGGCTGCTGTTTTCGATGCAAATTCCATTTGTTGGATTCCAACCGATTCGAACCAGCGAACACATGGCGGCATTGGGCGTTTTCGTCTTGCTCCTGGCGGTGGGTGTTCTAAAGCACTTGCAAACGATACTTTCGAAAACTGAGTTCAAGAGGCTCTTTATCGTCGGTGCACTTGCAGCGGCTGGAGTTGTCTTTTTGGCTGTGGTCCTGCTTACAATGATGGGTGTAGTCGCGCCGTGGAGTGGAAGATTCTACTCTCTCTGGGATACGGGATACGCTAAAATTCACATTCCCATCATCGCCTCAGTTTCGGAACATCAACCGACTACGTGGTTTTCGTTCTTCTTCGACCTGCACATTTTGGTTTGTGCATTCCCAGTTGGCGTGTGGTATTGCATTAAGAAAATCAACGATGAACGAGTTTTTGTCGTCCTGTACGCCATCAGTGCGGTATATTTTGCTGGCGTTATGGTGCGGCTGATGCTCACTCTAACTCCTGTTGTGTGCATGCTAGCTGGAATTGCATTCTCTTGCCTGCTGGAAGTGTTCCTTAAAGAAGATAGTACTCCCAACAAGGCGACGGAGGAAACGGAAGAAACTTCAGTTGAGAAGAAAAACATGTATGACAAGGTAAGACTTCGAATTTACATTTTATACAAACACATTCATATCTGTTCTTTTTTAGGCTGGAAAACTGAAACATCGACCAAAACATGATTCCGCGCACGAAGGGGCTTCTGGCATTGGGGCAAACCTCAAGAGTGTCGTTATCCTCGTCATTCTCATGCTTCTGATGATGTTTGCCGTGCACTGCACCTGGGTGACGAGCAATGCATACTCCAGTCCGTCTATTGTATTAGCGTTTCACAACAGTCAAGATGGGTGAGTTCTCATGAGATTAGACAATTGTTCAAACATTAAGGAAATGTGTTTTAGCGTGTGTGCTCTGGTAATAAGGTGTGGTTAGGAAACAAATTATCAAACTTTTAGCTTAGGCAATTCAGAACTGAGTTCACTACCGGCGCATGTCATTTTGTATAGAAATGTCACCAGACCCACAAATGTTTTATTGATTGGTCCTATCGCTGACTTAGAGATATTCAATTTCTATCTGTTCTAAAATAATTCATTCGTTTGACGTATCGCATTCTTTCAGAAAACTCCCCCTCCCTAACTGCATTTGTTTATCTTCAGTATAGGTTAAGTCGGCTAATGTCATAGTCTATTTAGTCTCTAGAAAATTCAGCACATCAATTAGCACATGCGCTTCACAGATAGTTGAGTAAGTAAGGTGTTGTTGTCTTATCAGAACATTTAACGACACCTTATTGATTTGGTTGGGACATTTTATTGCTTGGCGAACAAGCGTTATCGTCGGAGATAACATACTGAGCATTTTAAAAGGTTTCTATTGATTAGTTTAGAACATTTTTGTAGAATGGGTGAGTATATTGCTCTTATTTTTATGGGAGATCAGTAACTCGTTTAGGCGCTCAATCTCTTTATTTCTGGTATGCAGTTAGGTTAGTTGGGCGCCGTGGCGTAGTGAGTAGGTGCGTCGACTCCTACGCTCGATGTTGTCGGTTCGATTGCCGAAAAAACACCAAACATTTTTTTCACGGGTCCACCTCTTTCGAGTTACTGACAATGCTCAAAGAGTATAACTGTCTAGAAAAAGTTATTCAATCTCGCCGTTCGGAGTCGGCATTAAACTGAGAAGCTTGGCCCAGGTCCACATCGGACTGTAGCGCCGCCATTATTATTGTTATTATTATTATTATTATAAAGGAGAGAGTGATGGTAGAGACATTACTTCAACTCGGAGGTCGTAAGGCCTATTGTAAATCCCTTCATTTTTGTGGTACACAAATTTTACGAAACAATCCTATCACTTGATGGACGAAACCACCCCGTGCTCTTTATAAATTTTAGGAGATCCATTAAATTTGCGTTCGCTAAGTCCGATGTCACTGTGAAAAATCTTTGGCCCAACGAAATTAGGCGTCGGTACTCGAGTGCTGAGCAGTGGGACAGCGGATGTTAGATCGTTTCGGTCTCTTCCTCATCACCGCAGCTCCTGCAGAGATCGTTGAACTCCGCATTCCATTTTCGAATGATTATTCCCATGGGCCAATGTACTCTGATTACTCCGACAAGCACCCGGAACGAGTTTCATTCCAACGCCATGAGCTTCTTTGTTTTACCATTGTTAAGCTCTGGCCACGTTGATCTTGTCGTGTGACAATCATTTCTCACAAGCCAGGACGAGTTGGCTTTTATGCCGTTTATGATCCGGTACAATGCACTAATCGGTAGCCGCAATGACGTGTCCGCCTCACTGATGCCCATTTCAGACCTTCGTCTAGCCAATTCAACTGCTCTCTCGTTCTCTGTGATAAAGGTGTGTGTGGTCCGAGTATGCAGTTCATATTTACAAAGACAAATTCATTAGATTTTTCAATTCATGTTCTAACGAATAATTTGCCAGTTAAATGCACGCAAAGTTTTTGGACTACCCAACAACAAACTCTTCCGTATCTGTGCAGATTGATGAGGTCGCGATTGGGGCTTTCTCCAAATTGTCGTACTTGAAAAAGGGAGACAATATCATTTTTTTAATACAATCTTGATTGATTCCTCCTTTCCCTGAAACCAAGACTGGACTTGGCAGTGGTAATTTCTTAAACGAACTAAATATTAGTTTCTCCTTTCGCTTACCCGGTTATTGTTTTTCAGCCGGAGACAATGGCAATTAGTGAAGCTCTGTCCTGCGCGTGATATTTGCATTTTCATGGACAGCCAGGCAGCTTTCTGGGCTCTGGAACTAGTCTCTCTAAACTCTAAATTATATATAAATAGTCTTTATTATATTAATAATAATATTAGCCTATGTTGGGTACCAGGCCACAGAGACATTCCATCTGTGAACCTAACGATCTTGCCAGAATCGCAACCACCCTGCCTCTAATAACGAAACATAGCTACTTGCCAATTGTTGCTACGAGTAGAAGCAACTCAACGAATAACAGATGGACGAAAGGGGCAGCATGGCACACCTCCAGAATGATCTGGCCCGAGCTAGACGTAAATCGATCTAAATTTCTGATCTCTGACACTGCCTCATAGGAGATCGTGCCAGAAGACTTGACAGTTTGCCTAAAAATTTCTGCAGAAGTTGCTTAGATGAGAAAGAAGTGGAGTTCTTTCAACATCTTCTCTGCACCTGGCCGGCCCTGGCGTCCCTTTGACGCCAATTTTTGGCGATCTACTTTAACGATAGCATTTGCAAACTCAGTGAGACTCAGTCTACTGTACTACATCAATAGCTCCAAATGGTTTCCCATAACTGGACAATTGGATTGATTCCATTCAATCCATGTGACGGTACAATAGATCAACTCTCGTCTAAGCACCTCCAGTTGGCACGATCCTTAGCCACTTGTCACCAATTACACACACCAAGTTGACTGAGGGCCTGCACCACTTGCGTTTACATCCTCTGTTGCTTTGCCCCACGGGTGTGAAGTCGATGACTCTTCGGGCCGGAGCTAAGTTGTCTCTACATGGCCTAGCCATTTAAGGTGTCGAATTCGTGATTGAATCTTCTTTTTTCAAATGCAATCAAAGCAAACGAGCCAAAGTTTAAACGCAGAACTTTCCTCTCGAAAAGATCAAGCGCTTCTTCATCTGCTCTTGTGGTTGTTTATGTCACCGTGAACAGGGATGATCGTCCTGTTCTACTCTATGGCGCAGTGTTATATAAATGCAATATAAAGTTAAGTCGAGAGAAGGCTCTTTTATTCAGTTGCAGCGGTTGGCAAGAGTTATTCTGTGTTTGATCTCTGTGCCGATGTTGTTTGTACTGTTTACTGCGGAGTCGAGGTAAACGAAATCATTCACTACCTCGAAGTTATAGATGCGTATGATATGATATTATTGTCTGCCTTTTTATTACCCTCGTGGTTTTCATGTTCTGGCACCCATATCAGTTTTATTTTGTTTTTCTTTGCCAGCGTTTTGTGTATTTTGTGGCATTCCCAGACAGCCCTGGAGGTAATTGTGTAGCTGTTAATGGCTTTGAGTACTGGCTGGCTGTATGGGGATATCTAAATTTTTATCTTAGATTGTTTCCTCTTGTTGATGCAATGCTCAGCTTCATTTAAGACGAAGTGTTCGGCTTGGAAGATTCTGGACTACCTGAGGAGAGGAATGTGTTCATTACATCTGAGGCACTGCTCCTTCTCCACTTTCGACGCACAGACCCATTACGACACACCGCCCACTAGGTTGCCTTCTTTGAAATTGTAAGTTCTTTGTTTTGTTTCAGCTTGCCCTGCTGCCTCGACAGCAATATGTTGCTGAAGGGGGTTTAATAGTGCTTTCATTCCTGCCGTTGGGGTGGTCCTCATTGGTCTCGTAGTACAGATACAAGCTAACCATTGTATTGTGTTAATATGGTAATGGATTTGCCTTCTTTCACATTTTGTTTGTTGACACAAGTTAAAAACGCAACAATTGGCATTTTCACCAGGACAATGCACCAGCTAACACGTCTCTGAGTTTTCGACCCCCACTCGTCTCCCTAACTTGCTAGATCTCGCTCGTTCTAACTTTTTCATCTTTCCAAAAATTGAATCCAAGGTGAAGGGAAAGAGATGTAAACTGTTCTGGAGAGTCAAACCATATCGTAGGAGAAGAAGAAATTACTATAAAAATATTTTAAACAGTGGAAAACACGCGCAAGTGTATTTCTGTATGTTATTATATTTTTAGAAAAGTATCATACATTAGGTTTGTTCTCATACTTTTTGCACTAAAATACACACTTCGATAATTTTCAAAGAGTAGGGATGAAATTCTCTTATAGTGGCTATTTGCGAATGCCTGGACATGCGAGATTTTCCGCGTGTGCACCACATGAGTCGGATCAATTGCATCTTATTTTTTTCACTCAGTAATGTTCTATCACGTATTGTGTTATGATATATATGAATGACGGATAATGATGGACATGCAACTCTTTGATAAATTTTTAAGGTTCCGTTTATGTGAACTGAACTTCGGTGTTTCCGCCCATCTGTCTGTCACACTTTTTTATCTCTTACATTTATAAAGACATCAGGATAACATTTCGGAATGATGTGCTACAGACCTAGGTTAGGTTAGACTGAGATCAATCATTGTTCATTGTTCATTTGCGGGAAAACATTTGGAGCTTAGAATGTAGCGTAGTAGATTGCTTATAGGAACCTCACTAAGTTCGCATAAGTTCTCAAAGAAGTAAGCCCCCAGATGTTGGCGTCGAAGGGACGGCAGGGCCGGGCAGGAGCAGAGAAGATGTGGAACGCTCTCCACTTCCTCCTAGTCTAGGCAGCTTCTGCAGAAATCATTAGCCGGAGTTCCTAGTCTTCTGACGTGATCTCCTATGAGGCAGTGTCCTGTAATGACACCGACGATTTTACTTATGTGGGATAGATCTTTTGAGATCTAACTTAGGCCAGATCATTCTGGAGGTGTGGAACGTAGTGCCTCTCGCCGATCTGTTACAAGTTATGAGGGGCATACCCATGTAGCTGTCGTATGCGGTCTTGAATTCGACGAATGGGTGGATGTCGATCTACATTTCTGGGGTATTTTCCAGATCCTGCCATAGTGCAAATATTTAGTCTGATTGGTCGTTGTATTGTTGTTGAATGTTGTCTTCGAGCTTATCCAAAGTAATTGTCTTGTTAGAAAAGACTGAGAACTTTACGTAGCCCCAGAGACAACAATCGAATGATGCCGCATGATCGCGGCGTCCAATTGATGAACGCTCGCCGTGAGATGACACAGTCGCCACATTTCCTTCCACCCTCACAACTTCGAGCGTTGCGTCGCTTCTATGGCATGTAACGCCCTCTTGTTGGAACCACAGGTCGGATATAACGGTGTTGTCGAGCTCTGGTCACAGCAAGTCAGGTAACATCCCTCCATACCTGAAACCATTGACGGTAACGGTGTCTCCGCACTAAACCGTCAATCTTTTTCTCTCGCAACGACCCAGGAAATCCTCATCCGCTTTTGTCAAAATGCATGCTTCAGCGCCATAAAACAGAAGTGGGATGATCAAGGTCTTATAAAGAATCTCCTTACTTGTTCGGGATAGGGCCTTACTACTCAATTGCCTTCTCACCCCAATTTTCCAAGACCTTGTTGATGGTTTCAGACTGTAACTCACAGATTGCTTGGATGATATTGGCCTTAAGTGCTTGAATCGTTTAGGATTGTTGGCATAGCATCGATCCTTTACGGCTCCCCACAAAAAAAAAGTCCAAAGGGGTTAAATCGCAGCTCCGAGGCGGCCAACTGACATAGCCAAGAAGGCTGATAACACGATTTGGGAATTTGGTGCGCAAAAGATCAATTGTGGCATGGGCTGTGCGGCATTGCGCGCCGTCCTGCAAAAAACTGGACGTCGTCCACATCCTTGTTTTCAATTTCAGAAAAAAAAAGTCGGTCAACATGGCTCTGTAACGCACACAGTCTACCGAAACGTTGTTCCCAGCCTCATCTTCGAAAACAAATGGTCCAATGATGCCACCACTCCACAATCCACACCAAACTGTCACTCACTGTGGATGCATTGGCTTCTCGACAATAACGTGCGGGTTTTACATTTTCCGAGCCCCAGATTCGACAATTTTGTTTGTTAACGTAGCCGCCGAGATGAAAATGCGCCTCGTCAGAAAAGATGATTTCTCGCCCAAAATCGTTGTCCAATTCAAGCTGCAATTCGGCCCAAACTGCGAAGCGATTGGATGTTGAGATCGATGGCGAGTTGATGTTTGTGAATTGAGTCTCACACATTCTCATCTGTGCGCACCGTACGACGACGGGGACAACGAGTGTTGTCCACTAGCATACCAGTCTCACAATCTTTTTGCACAAACTTGCGTACAGCAGTCGTGGTGGGTGCTTCATTTCGGCCAAAAATTATTTTCAAAAAACGCACTGTTTGGGCTCCACAGCTACTGACTTGGGAAATAAGTTTTCAATATTTCCCAACGTTGTTCAAGTGTAAAGCGACTCATTTCGTTTCGCGGAGGTATGATACTGGCTTTCTGGCAATATGATCAACCTATGATCAAACCACTAGATGGCCCACACCGTACTTGGTTTTGAAAATTTGATCGAATGGACTTTCCTGGCCTGAAACCACACTGATTTTGTATTCGATGTTCAGGAGACTGATGCTTCTAATTGTAATTGGCGCAGTTGAGGGGGTCTCCCTTCTTGTAGATCAGTCAAACGATGCTGAGATTCCCCTCATTAGGCATACATTTGTCTGACCAAATCTTAGAATAGATGACTTAGCTTATTATTATTCAATCGTGAATGTAAATCATGCTCGTTTCTTTGTTTCTATTTTCGTTTAAAAGCAAGTTCAAGTTTCTACTTTTGAAATTCCATTTTTTTATAATAATGCAAGGAAAAACCATGTCGGAGTGAATAAATTCAATTAACCTTTTGTTGTCAAGCCGTTACTCGTCATTATAAATTCCCCGCTACAGCGGCTTGGACTATGCATGACTTGTTATCATCTCATCTGTGGGTGACAGTGGTCTAATTTTTTTTTAAGACAATTCTATTTTATTTTGTTCACGTCAAATGTTCAGTCTGTCTGCCTCGTTCCTTTTTTTAATCAAATTTCTTTTTTAGATCCCGCAACATTTTAGATGATTTCCGCGAAGCATACTACTGGCTTTCTCAAAATACTGCTGATGATGCGCGTGTTATGTCTTGGTGGGACTACGGCTATCAGATAGCGGGGATGGCAAATCGAACAACTCTAGTGGATAATAATACATGGAACAATAGTCACATAGCACTTGTTGGTAAAGCAATGTCTTCTACCGAAGAGAAATCTTATGAAATTATGACGTCACTTGATGTGGATTATGTACTCGTAATATTTGGCGGTGTTATTGGTTATTCCGGAGATGATATAAATAAATTCTTATGGATGGTTCGTATCGCCGAAGGCGAACATCCAAAAGACATCAGAGAGAGCGATTATTTCACCGATCGCGGTGAGTTCCGTGTGGATGCTGAAGGTGCCCCAGCATTGTTGAACTGCCTCATGTACAAACTCAGTTACTACCGTTTCGGTGAATTGAAGCTAGATTATAGGTAAGTTTTCTCCCTCAATTCCCTAAGGTTGAATGAAAAGTTCGAATGTTATTCATTTTTTTTTGTAACAGAGGCCCAGCTGGCTATGATAGGACTAGAAATGCTGTGATTGGTAACAAAGACTTCGATCTCACTTATTTAGAGGAGGCCTATACATCAGAACACTGGCTTGTGCGTGTCTATCGAGTGAAGAAACCACATGAATTCAATCGTCCGGCACTTAAGACAAACGAACGAACTGTCTCATCTGGCAGCTATGTTTCTCGAAAAGTAAGTTAAATTCATTTCAACCGAACCATAACCAAATATCGTTGACATTCTTTTGCAGAACTCAAAGAGAAGGAAAGGTTACATCAAGAACCGACCGGTTGTGGTTAAAGGCAAAAGAACTCGCAAGTAGATGAAAGCAATTAAAGAGTGAGAATGGCAACAAACTATCACAATAACAAAGGAAACAATTTAAGTGAAGATAGATAAAAAGTCCTCAAATAAAACGCCCTAAATATAAATCTAATTAAATTTAATTATACACACAGTAATTGTATTTTGTCTCTAGTTTTTAATTATTTTCTATTGATCTTATTTTGCTCTACAAACACTCGATTATACGATAACGCATCATCGTCTCAACAGGGCCGGCACTAAGACAACATTCGTTCACTTGTTTGCAACACAAAACACTTGAAGTGGTACCTTAACGTCGTCTCAGCAGAGACATTACTCTCAGACACTTTCTTTCGTTTTTTTTTCTTTATTCATCCGTCACACAAGCCCTTACCAACTAACAAACGAACTTGTTAATAATATTAATCAATTAATGCAATTGGTTGTTTCTGTGTATATGTAAATTATAAGAATTATGAACATTTGTCTTAATTTGAATTTACTTCTTATTTTATTTTTTTTTTGGTTTTACTTCAACAAATCCGATTTATCTTTACAAAGAGTCACTAATTACAAAAGGAAATAAAAAATAGAATTGTTTTTGTTAAAAATAGAAAAAAAAGAAAACAAAAGAGAACTTAACTAAAGTGAGGCCTGCACTTTTTTTAAAAAAAGAGAAAAATAAACGAAATAAAGAAAACTGTTTGGCATTTATTATTGATTCTACGACAATTTGGAAATGCCGATTAGTGGTCCAACAATGTGAATCATCAGTACCTGGGAGAGAGAAACTGGGACAAAATGTTTGACCGAGGAAGGAAGTAGGGGTTGGCAGCTCAGTTGCAACCTCCGCGCGATTGGGTAAGACCTCATGCGTCTTAATAAATCAAGTGCTCTGTCACTTATCACTTAATTGACCAACATAAACTGATAGTGGAACAAACGCCGTGGCGTAGTGGATAGGTGCGTCGACTGGTACGCTTGAGGTTTAAGGTTCGAATCACGAAAAAAAAACCCTAACATTTTTTTTACGGCTCCACTTTCGATTCACTGGCAATTGTCAAAGACTGCAACTGTCTAGAAAAAGCTTCTCAATCTCCCGTTCGGAGTCGGCATTAAATTGTAGATCTCCTCTACTCGTGAGAGAACAATAGCACGCACAACACGAGTGGTTGCTGAGAAGCTAGGCCCAGGTCCACCTCGAACTATTATTATTAAACTGAATATTCCTTTAATTTTAATGTAAAAAAAACCCACAAGATTGTACTACCGATGACTAAGAACTCACCGAGACTCATCGCGACCTTCAGAGTTAAAAAGAGTTTTAGACAAGGCGACGCGCAGTCATGTGATAACATCGTTCTTGAGAAGATCGTGCAAAACTTACTGGCCGACACAAAAGGTACGATCTTCCAAAGGTCTGTTCAACTGCTAGACTACGCGGATGACATTGACGTGATTGGGCGAACACAGCGAGCCATCAAAGATGTGTCTGTCATTTAAACGGATGCGGTTAAAATGCATCTGGCGGTAAACGAGGGCAAAACCAAGTATATGCTGTCATCGAAAAAGAACGCACAACATCGACAACTTGGGCCGAACATCACCATAGACAGCTATAACTTTGAGTAATGGACTTCTTCTACCTCGGCTCCGCGGTAATTAGTACAAACAACATCAGTACCGAGATCAAGCGCAGAATAACTCTTGCCAACCGCTGTTTTTTGTGCTCAAAAGGCAATGGATTAGTAGAGCCCTCTCTCGGAAGACCAAGTTGACTTTGTATAAGACGTTGATAATTCCAGTCCTGCTTTACGACCCAGAGGCATGGATAATATCCCAAGCGGATGAAGAGACTCTAGGTCTTTTCGCGTTGATGGCATTTGGAAGACAAGGTTCAACTACAAACTATGTGGGCTGTACAGCGACATGATTTTAGCCAAGCGTCTACGGATCCAACGCTTAAGATGGTGCGCGGTCGAGGGGATGGAAAGGTGTTTCGGGTGGAATGAAATCCGAAAGTTTTACCAAAAAGTAAAACAATTATTCAGAGGATCTAAATCTCACGGGATGAGATATGAGAATGGACAATTAGAAGTAGAGGCACAGTCGATGCTGAGAATTTGGAAAAATCATTTCTGCAGACTATTAAACGGTGATGAGGACACAAATACTGCTGTCAGGCAGGGTGTTTCACTCGCTTTGGACAAGAATTCCGTCCCCAGACCTAGATGAGGTTAAGATGACAATGTCTAGACTGAAGTCGAATAAATCTGCCGGAGCGGATCACAGCGACTAAAATAGGTCTGGCGGTAAACGAGTACAAAACCAAGTTTAAGTTGTCATCGAGAAATTACTCTTGCCAACCGCTGTTTCCTTCTGAGGTAATTGAGTATCAAAAGCGAAGGATTCAGTCGCTTTATGTCGAAGGATCAAGCTGACTTTATACAACACCTTGATTATCCCTGTCCTGCTCTATGATGCGGCGACATGGACAATCACAAGGGCAGATGGAGAAGCCTTTGGTCTTTTCGAGAGAAAAGCTCTGCATTCAAACTTTGATCCTGTTTGCGTCGAGGGCATTTGAAGAAGATTCAACTACAAACTGTATGGGCTGTACAGCGACATGTGTTAGGTTTAACGCCTAAGATGGCTTGGTCATGTAGAAAATTTGGATAACCCCTTCCCACACAGAAGTTTTCTACTTCACGCACATGGTACAACCTAATAGAGGACGCCCACGAAACCGATGGCTCATCGGATCTCTTACACTACACACTTTCTCGACTTACGTTTCAATTTGCATAGATTTTATGACCCTTTTATGGATGGACACCTCCCTTAACTGTTTAAGCAAAGATTTTTTCACCGTGGCTGTCCAGAACAGGATGGGAAATAGGTGCAAGTAGAACATGGGCCCCCATGACAATTTCATGAAAAACAGAATGGAAATCGAACTTCACCGTGGTAGTGAATCGAGGAGTAGAACCCGGTTTGTATGAAAGCAGTATTAATTTGTAAGTGCAATGTGCTCACTTATGTATCTTAACCAACTGAAAACGAATTGTATGTTCACACCTAGTTTAACAGTTTGCAGTTTTGGTATTTAATTATTCGATTCCTTCTAGTTTCGACAACTCGGTTTGATATAAATGTAATTCGGTTTGACCCGAATTGACACATCACTAATGAAGTACATCACCATCACATCCTTCCTTCTTGTGGCGCTACAGTCCGGGATGGACCTGGGCCCCAAACAAACAATGCAGACCAGTTCCAGTCGTTAGTACTCAACGATTGACGAACAAGTTTGAATAATAATAAATTTTGGAATAATCTACCACTTTATTTGGCCAAACATTCGAATCACTTAATAGAACCACAAACGACATACAATGGTAGTGTATAACAAAGAATCATTTAATACTTCAAATGCGCCTTTGCAAATGCAAAGCAACAGTGCACCCAACAAAATGTTTACTTCAAATGTTTATCAATAACAAAATAATAAGCAATTAGGAAATGAAAAAAAAAGAGAAGAAGTAGTTATACCCGTGTATCAACTGCAATAACAAAGATAAATACAATTCTTTTAATTTACTAGTCGGTTGAGGATTTGGGATAGAGATACATGCGAATTCAAGTATAACTTTAATGTTTTTGCAGGTTTTTTGGGTCTCAATGAAGCTACGTGTTCAAATACTTTTGCAGATTGTCGCATGATGGGGTATTGATGTTCTGCGCCTTTCTAAACAGATCACGATCTCCAAATGCTCTTGCCTTAGCTAACATTCCATCTCCTGAAATACAAAAGAAAAGGATCAGTCAAATGTACGCCATTGAAATCAAGTTTGTAACTTACGGTAGTTCCTTTCTCTAACACACGAATGTTTCAGATGATTGAGAAAATCTTCCTCCACTGAGGCTTCCAGTCGTCCCACAGAGCCTTGATACTCAGAATAGAAATTATCTTTGACGTAGTACGGTATTTTTAAGGCATTCGTTTCTCGTTTCACTGAATATTTGCTGTTGAAAAAATAGCACGTGTAAGTTTAATCAAAAATTGAGTCCACTGCGAACTTACTGTGATGGCTGCAAACTGTAAATAGGATCCGAAATGAAGAATGATGACATCATGCTGAGGCCGATTAATAGCAAAATGGGTAGGAGGTTGATCAGTGCTGATGAACTCGACTGATTCTGTCAAAAGAATTTTCAACAAACAAAAAGAAAATAAGGGTAAGATAAATAGAAAAATATTATACACCAATCATAAGGCAGCTAAAAGAAAGACGATATCAATCTAATAGTATATAGTGGCGGACAACTAGTGTGATTTTCAATAAAAGTCGAATGATAATCCTGTTAGGTTTTTAGGTTAGATTCGGTTCAAGTTGACGGCCGGCATAAAACGAGCCGCAGACACTCGGACATGGTGCGAATAAACTTGGTACGCGTACCAGTTCGTGTTGATTTTGGATGTCTGCGGGTTAGTTCGAGTACAAATTTGTTGGTTCGAGTAAACCAAACATTTGTTCTCACCAAAATCGATATTTTTCGATGTTCGAGTGCAGAGTTGCGTGTTCTTGGCTCCAAGTTCGACCAGTTTCCTTGCACATTTAGTCGACCACGTCATTTAGTTTGCGTTTTAATACAAAAAACAGCTATGCGCCTTCATGAATCAACTAAAAATACTGATGTGCTTTACGAGAAGAACAAAGAAAAAATGAAGTGCGAACCGCACTGTTTGCGGAAGCCCTTGTTCTTTTCGAGGGAAAAGTTCTGCTTTCAATCATTGGTCCTGCTTGGGTTGTGGGCATTTGAAGAAGAATATTCAATGGCTGTAAAGCGACAAGAGTCTAGCTATACGTCTACGGATTCAGCGCCTAGGATGGTTGGGACAACTTGGCTTGGTGCATGGACAACTTGGCTTCAGCCCGAAGAGTCATCGACTCCGCACCCTTGGGGCAACAAAATAGACGACGCCCACGAAACTGATGACCAACACAAGTGAAGAAGGGCCTCAGCCAACTTGGCGTGCGTAATTGGAGGTAGGTGGCTAAAGATCGTGCCAGCTGGAGAGGCTTGTTACATTAGGCCCAGGTCCTTCCTGGACTTTAGCGGTATCAGAAGAAGAATAGGAAGTCTGCGAGGTTTACTCGCACCAAGTTTACTCCCACCAAGCTCGAGTGTCTTTGGCCCGCTTATGCTAACCGTGGTACCACGCGGTTTGGATATCTCCTACCCATACAACTATTCCTAAATTTTCTAAAGTGCTTATGCTGACTATGCTGTTGCCATTCAGTTCACTCAGATTGTTGAAGTAAGTCCCCAGCATGAACCTTTCTGCTGATAAAGAGGAATCTACAGAAGATGTGTGTGTTAAATAACGCTGAAGAGAATTTTGAGTGATGGTCTGTTCAAAATACGCTACAGAGGAGGTGTGTATCTTACAGCCTCCTCCTCATAGACTCTACAACTTCGAATTCGTTGAATGAGAGACCCATTCTCGTAGCATGGATGCAAATAGTGCGAGTGTTCTGTAATAACACCGATGAGACTTGAGTGCTCGTCTGTTCATACTAATCAAACAAGTCGCCCTAATTAAAATCACATTTGTGTCGAATAGATCGATCGCGAGCGATTTTAATTCATGGAAAATCATGGTAATAGAACTCACAGCCAATACCAGCTCATCATAGTAGAAGATTAAAAAAATTACGCGGAACCAATCTTTAAAACATAGTGTAGTTCTGCACTACATGCAAAACGGTCCGCTAGCCGATTTTATATTTTGGAAAGAGGCAACTATCTGTCCAGGTGAATGACCTAAAGTCTCCACTTATAATAATAATAACAATGGCGGCGCTACAGTCCGATGTGGACATGGGCCTAGCTTCTCAGCAACCACTCACTCGTGTTGTGCGTGCTATTGTTCTCTCACGAGTGGAGGGGACCTACAGTTTAATGCCGACTCCGAACGGCGAGATTGAGAAGGTTTTTTCTAGACAGTTATTCTCTTTGAGCATAGTCAGTGACTCGAAAGAGGTGGAATCGCGAACAATTTTTTTTTTTTGAAAAATTGTTTGTCTGAACTTGGATTCGAACCTAGACTGTGAAAGTCTAATGCGCATGGGTCGACGCACAAACCCACACTGCCACGGCGTCCACAAAAGGTCTCCACTTAGTGACATATAAATACGTTGACCGCAACAGCGAGCGCTGTTGAATGAACGGCATGTAAATAACATAAATTGATTGCTCATTCTGTAGGTAAGAATGTGGGTAGGCGGGCAAAGGCCACTACTCGCTTAGGTCCTTGAGCATCCATTGTGATGCCCAATTGAGGATTAGTATCCCCTTTTTCCCTTGCCGTACTCGTAGCCCTCGGTTATTTCTTAACCATCCCGATGATTTTATGACTTGAAACCTAGAGGTTCATTTGCAATTTCGTGAGGATCTTGGAATAAGAGTTCCGTAGCACAACTGGCAAAGACTAGGGCAGTGGCAGAGGTAGTGAGGGGTATCCTCTCGTTCCTCTTCATCACCACAGCCTCTACAAATATTGTCCTTGGTGAGTCCCATTTTCATGGCGTGGTTCCTAAGACGATTATGACCGGTAAGAGCTCTAACCACTTCGTTAGCAACTCTTTGTCGCACTGAAGAATTTTGCCGGTTTCTGCTCGATTGTATCTGGGCGATAGTAGGGCACGCCATCTACTGTTTGCTATTTCAAGAACCCTACTGTTCAGCTTTTTCCTCAAATCTGAGAGGGGCGGTTTGATCCCATGAATTACTTGTGACAGGTCGGTCACTAACCCTTTTCTGGCACTTTCATCACCTACCTCATTGCCGGCAATGTCCCTGTTTTCAGAAAAAGCTTCTCAATCTCCCGTTCGGAGTCGGCATTAAACTGTAAGTCCCCTCCACTCGTGAGAAAACAATAGCCCGCACAACATGAGTGGTTGTTGAGAAGCTAGGCCCAAGTCCACCTCGGACTGTAGCTCAACCATTATTATTATATTATTATTAAAGTATGAGAAGCCTTTGGTAATGTGCTCTCTGTAAGGCACATTTTCATAGACTGTCCAAGATCGAATCAATCTGATGACCAACCGGATGTGTCCAAAAAACTGCCCGAAATCCTTAACCCAATAACTGGGAAGACAATACACATTAGATCTGCAACATCACTTTATTAAAAATAATAGTATTGTGGCACTTTAGAACGATGTAGAATGGAATGCTTCTGCAGCAAACAAGTGTATTGTAGGTGTTATTGTTCTCTCACGAGTAAAAAGGAACTACTCTGAACGGCGAGGTTTGAGAAGCTTATTCTAGACAGCTATACTCTTTAAGCTCTGTCAATAAATCGAAAGAAGTTGAGCCGTGATAATATGAAAAGTGCTTTCTGGTGATCCGAACCTAGACTTGGTACATAGATCCGACATACTAACTACGCAACGGAGACCTTGAAATCCAAACCTATGCTAAAATGTGAACATATTTATATCAATGCTTAAGGTAATCTCAAGTAAAGTGGTATATTAAAGATTAGATTGCTATCTTGGACAAGATGGCATCATATGACTGATTGCCTAAACGCTTTCAAAAATATATTTTTTATAGACTTCAAACCAAAAAAGTATGTTTATTTTTTTTTTTTACTCACCTCTCTTTCACCTCTTTGCGCCTCGGCACGCTGACGTCTTTGTCTATGAATATTCTGTTGTGGGATACCACCACCAAAGAACATATTAAACAGATCCTCAGCCGTAACATCTCCTTGGAAACCGCGTGCATAACCGAAATCATTTGCATAATACGTTCTTCCCATACCACCTCCAGTATTACCACCACCACCACCACCACCGCATGGATTAAATGGTTCATTTATTCCATGAAGATCGTAAGTTTTTCGTTTTTCTGGATCTGTTAAGATAGCTGCCGCATTGCCCACCGCTTTAAATGCCTCTACTGCTCCGGGTGCCTTATTTTTATCGGGATGTAATTGTAAAGCTAATTTCTTGTAGGCTTTCTTTATTTCTGAATCTGTAGCTTCTTTTGTTACACCTAAGACTTGATAGTAGTCCTTGCATCTAAATTGAAAAAAACAGAGGTCAACGCATTAAGCTATTAAAATGAAGCATACCAATTTTGCAAACAAAACTCCCAAAAGGGGAAACAATTGTGGTGTTCAGGTTATCTACTCTTTGGTAGGAGATAAAGCCCTAGGAATAATGGGCAACAGAACGACAGAAAACCCACAAATACCAAAATATACATATTCTCAGACAGTCAAGCGGTTCTTAAAGCGCTAAAGGGCTACACATTCAACTCTAAGGCTGTCTGGGAATGCCACAATATACTAAACAAAGTGGCAGGTAACAACAGGTTAAAATTGATCTGGGTGCCAGGCCATGAAAACCATGAAGTGAATGAAAAGGCTGACATACAAGCCAAGAAAGGTGCTCAGGTACCTTTTACAGGGCCTTCACCCCTTTATGGATTCAACAACACGGACACAAACGTACACCTAAACAAATGGGTTATAAAACAAAAGAATCAGTTCTGGAACAACCAAGAGGGTATTAAACACTCAAGAACGTTCATGGAACAAAATCACAATTCCAAAAGAGCCAAAGAAGCTCTAGAACTTAATAAAGCAGACCTTAAAGTTCTATGTGAAGCACTAACAGGACATGGGGCATGCAACTACCACCTTCACAAATTGGGTCTTAGCAGCACAGAAATCTGTAGGCAATGTGGACAGGCCAAAGAAACTATGGAACACATACTGACCGTCTGTCCAAGTCTTGCCCAAGAAAGATTTAAAATGACACACCAAACAAATGTAACAGGGAAAGACTTTCAAGAAATCCCATCTAGAGAAGTTGTAAAATTTTTAAAGGCAGCACTAAAATCCTAGATCAAAGGAAGGGGGTACAATAGATCTTTATGGTCGCAGTACTAGTGTTACATACTTGACACACCTCGTGTTCTTCAATTCAATTCAATTCAAATGGGCAACAAACAAGACTTGAAATTTGAAAGCTGAGATTGGATGACATTTGTTAAACTTACAAACTAACTGGACCTGCAAGTCATTGGTAATGTCCGCCTCAAAGCTTGAACCCAATCACAATTTGTGTTTCGGATTTGCTTTGTCAAAGACTTGACTAATTAATTAACCCATTCTTGAGTTATGTAATAGCTAAGATTTTCATCATCATCGGCGCGACAACCGGGATCCGATCCTGGCCTTCATCAACAATTTTTTCCAAACAACCCGATGGCGCGCACACACACATACATACAAAGGTTTCGGGCGTCCTGGTCTACGCCATCTTTACAGCGTAAGCATTAGAGTCCGACCGAAGGTCAGTTTTCCGGCCGAAGCCGAAGCCGAACTTCGGCTTTTTCATCACCTTCGGCCGAAGCCGAAGCCGAATGTTCAGTCGGACTCTATTTGAAACATATTTTGCAAGTTGATTTCGCTTCATTTTTACGAAATAATCCCAAATTGGCTTTTTAGCTGCCATTTTTGATGTTCTTTCTACCTGAAACCAGTACAAATAAATTGCATGCAGACCACTTAATAGTTTACCAACTTGCAAATGCAAAATCTTTTGATTTTGAAGCTGTAAACAATCGCACTTTCAAACTACAAAATATCCGACAATAACAAAACAAAAAACACAGCGTTCCTTGCAGCTTCTATTTTTGCAGAAAAAAGAAATATCAACCTGATTTGGCCGAAGCCGAATGTTTTGCCGAAGGTGATTTTTATAGCCGAAGGTGGCCGAAGCCGAAGCCGAATGTTCGGTCGGACTCTAGTAAGCATAATCTACCACCCTGCTGTCTATCCTAAAATGAGCTAAAAAAAAGACTTTCCGGGCCGATTAATCTTCGCTCATGCGACCTAGGTGTCCTGCACACCGGAGCGTACCGAATTTAATTTTTGTCAGTATATCAGCTGCGAGATAGATCGCTTAGAGATCGTGATTGTAACGTCCCCGGAATCGTCTTTCCTCACATACGGGGCCAACAATTCTCCCTAAAACTTTTCTCTCCAACGCGGTTAAAAAATCGGATTGCCTTTACTTAACACCCAAGTTTCGGATCCATATGTGAATACTGGTAGAACCATGGCAGCTTGGAGGTTATGGTTAGATCTCTGGATTTGAAAAACCTTGATGGACTATAGTACAGCTTACTTTAAAAAAATCTTCAAAAATGTACCTATGTGTGTGATACATTTTACATCAATCCATATCACATTACATCATGGTAACTTAACAAACGCTGCCTTTCTTGGTATTCTCTTCTACTTCTATGCACACAAAAAGCCCTACGGGCTATGGAATTTAAGTTCTCTTACAGGTAGAATGACGTATGTGTACACTAACATGAACATGCTAAGCCCGCACGCAAGTGTTTTAAAATGTTTCTTGCAAATTAGCAATTTACTTCAGTCGTGCGTTAACTCGTTCACACGATTTTTTTTGGGTGATTACATATGCCTGTATATGTACGTCTACTATTCATAAGTATTCATAAGTTCATTCTTATTTTGTATTAAAAGTGGTTGTGGTTAAAAACTTAGCTCCCATAATCGATCGCATTATTCGTCCAGTGAAGTCCACAAGCACACGTAATTTCTATGTTTGCAAACAGTGCCTATTATGTAGGCCTTTCTACGAAACCATAAATCAATATTCACACCATGTCATTATTAGCAATTGAAACAGCTGAGAAATAGTGAATCACCACTTTAACAGCCTTGCAATCGAAAATACTTAAGTCATTTAAAAACAATCAAAACATACTTTTTAATTTTTTTCACTGCCTCTAACTGGTCATTGGTGTAGTCCGGCTCCATATCCTTTTTCATATCAGCGAGCAAATCTTTGAAAAAGAAAAGTCTTAATTTATGTATTCCTCCATCATGTGAATATTGCTTACCTTTTGCTCGTTGAGTGGGGAAGAGTTTTTCCGCTTTATGCAGAAATTTTTCAGCTTTTTCAAGTTTTCCATCTTTGATGGCATTTATGGCAATTTCAATGCACCGATTCGCTTCATCCTTATTGCCTTCCATGTTGACAATTGCCTAAAATATGTAAATATATTTACTACTGCACATTTCTCTTTTTCTTTTATTGCACGTATGAGGTAAGGTATATCTGTTTAAATATGGAATCTTGCTCGAAACTCATACCAGTGTAAAGCTGCTGCGTAAATAGATTAATAGAAAAACTATCTACACTACCGCTTATAAAAAAACAAAGGCAAATCAGTTAATTAAGAACTTCGATTAAGTGCATATCATTACAGATTTCTTAAAAATTGATTAATCTTTGGAAGTGGAAAACTGAAAATTATCCTGGGAAAAAAGAAAAATGCTTTATGACAGATCAAATGTGACAGTTGATTACACGTCAGGCTGAATACATTCAGAGATTTCCAGTGATTTTATAAATGTCTTCTTATTTCAGAGTTTCTAAGTAAAATCAAAAACACTTTCCCGTTGTAAAAAATATTATAGCACTTCATTTCAATATCCAATATTGACTCATTTTTTAATGAAATTAACTATTTACTTTCAATTTGCTTACAAACATGAAGAAGTTAGTGAATTGAGAATTCTCAAAACGAGCCTCTAATTTGATTTGCTTGGATTCGTTCATTGTCTTTTGCGTAAACCAACTACACCTCACTTCATCATACATAATTCTGACATTGCACTTTCGGCTTTGTGTAAAGAAAAATACCAATACGAACTAATAGAAGTTTCTTGTTTCATTATTATTCAAAATATATAATTAGCGATGCCCGATTATCTAGGATCCGATCAGAGACGTGTCAAAGATGATAGTAAAGAAGAGAAAGAGATTAAATCTCTGGACGAAGGAGATATTGAATTGCTGAAAACTTACGGTCAAAGTCAGTATCATAAGGCGATCAAAGTTATTGAGGAAGACATCCACAAAGCCATCAAACAGGTCAATGAGCTAACTGGAATAAAGGAAAGTGACACTGGACTGGCTCCACCGGCTCTTTGGGACTTAGCAGCCGATAAGCAAACCCTGCAAAATGAACAGCCTCTTCAAGTGGCAAGGTGTACCAAAATCATAAACGCTGACTCAGATGACCCCAAGTACATCATCAATGTGAAGCAGTTTGCAAAGTTTGTAGTCGATTTGGCGGATTCAGTAGCCCCCACTGATATTGAAGAAGGAATGAGAGTTGGTGTCGACCGAAATAAATATCAGATTCACATACCACTTCCACCAAAAATCGATCCAACTGTCACCATGATGCAGGTCGAGGATAAGCCAGATGTTACCTACAGTGATGTTGGTGGCTGCAAGGAACAAATTGAAAAACTCCGAGAGGTGGTTGAGACTCCTTTGTTGCATCCTGAAAAGTTTGTGAATCTTGGTATTGAGCCACCAAAGGGTGTCTTGTTGTTCGGTCCTCCTGGAACGGGAAAAACACTATGCGCCCGTGCTGTGGCAAACCGCACAGATGCCTGCTTCATTCGCGTCATAGGTTCAGAGCTTGTTCAGAAGTACGTTGGTGAAGGCGCTCGTATGGTACGTGAACTTTTTGAAATGGCCAGATCGAAGAAAGCGTGTCTCATCTTTTTCGATGAAATCGATGCGATTGGCGGAGCGCGTTTCGACGATGGAGCAGGGGGTGATAATGAAGTGCAGCGGACTATGTTGGAACTGATCAATCAACTGGATGGCTTCGATCCCAGGGGAAACATTAAGGTACTTATGGCAACTAATCGGCCGGACACATTGGACCCTGCCCTCATGCGACCTGGACGCTTAGATCGTAAGGTAGAATTTGGCCTACCAGACTTGGAGGGTCGAACGCATATATTTAGAATTCACGCTCGCTCAATGTCTGTGGAACGAGACATTCGCTTTGAGCTACTTGCTCGCCTGTGTCCGAACTCAACAGGAGCTGAGATCAGATCCGTCTGCACCGAGGCCGGTATGTTTGCAATTCGTGCCCGTAGGAAGGTCGCTACAGAGAAGGATTTCCTGGAAGCTGTGAATAAGGTCATTAAGAGCTATGCCAAGTTTAGTGCAACTCCTAGGTACATGACCTACAATTAAGTAGAGCGATTGAACATTGAATTTGTTTTTGATATGATGTAACCGATTTTCTCATGAATAAAATTATAACGAGCGACTTTTGATTGTTATTTAAATAAAGAGCATTTAACATCTTACTTTAAGGAAGACTAAGTTGTTTCACTTACACAGAATTGCAGCGGACATCAACGCTGCCAGGGAAAGCAAGACGTTTACCCGAGGAGTTTAGGAGTCGAGAGAAGTGGATGACACTGCAACTTTTAAGACACGATACCACGGCATTAATTGTAAATCTTGACGCTTGTCTGCGAAACTTTAACATATGTATCCTATTCAGGATCACGACAAGATGTTCGTATTGCATTGCCTTGAGCGCGAGTATGCTAATCAATACAAAAGACTACGAAAGACTCAAGTATTGCACTCAAGAAAGTCCCTATATAACTTATGTATTGGGTTGTACCACACGTACAGAGCGAAATAACAATAAATTACGACTTATTGTTATTTCAGTTGGAAATAAGAAGTTCTCGAGCGAACATCTGCGCCAGAACGTTTAAAATAAAGCGGTATGTGTACTTGACGTATGAACATTTTAGGATTCGTTAAAAATAACGTTATTTCTTTTCAATGAATTATTTACCATGCTATCGGCAGTTCAAATTCGAACCTTCTTCTTTTACGAACTTAAAATGGAACATAATACATCACATAATACAGCCAATGAAAAACATTAATGATGCATTTGAGGATGTAGCGCTAAACGATCGCACTATGCGACGTTGGTTCGGAATGTTTCATTTGGGAGATTTCAGCCTCGAAAATAAAATAAAACCACGGGGTAGCCGGAAACACTAGTTGACGACGATGTTATAAGAGCAACGGTGGATGCGGATTGCACAAAGAACGGGAGCATCTGCCATGGCAATAAGTCGACACCTATGTCTAACAAGAAAAGTGAAATGCCTCAAAATCAATAGAAAGACAACAAACAGCTTTCAAAATTGCGTTAAGAGTAGAGGAACTGGGTACATATTATTTCTACGAACGATAGTAACTACTTTGCAGCAACGAGAAGAGCTGAAGCTTCTATGTAGAATACTGAGAGGTAATTTAGCAGACTATCGGCATGTAAAATGTGTTTGTTTGCGTCTACTATAGCATAGTTGGAGTGCAATCGTATTCGTTTTCGGAAACGTCTGTATACAATGTCCTGCGAATTAAAGAACTTGTCTGTTTTTCCTAAGTTTGAAGGGGTTGATGCTTATGTTGTTAGCAATAGTGTCATGATGAGCATAGGTTTTTGGACGGGCGGAAACATAAGGTTTTTGGTAAATATCAACGCATCGTATGCAGTTGAGGAACACTTAGAAATCCATGTATTTATGTATTGTATTAACACTTTTTTTTTCTAACAGTAGTAATCGGTGAATTGTGGGAGTCAAAGATAATCGGTGCAAGGTGATTTGTAAAGATAAATGCTTCATATCATAGCGTTGTGCGGAACCAACTTCCTTTCCTGAAAGTTTTTTTGTGGTAAAATTAAAGATGTTTCTGAGGCCTCCAGGTTCAGGAAAATCCTCTCCACATGTTCGTCCATACCTAGCTATTACAATAAGCAAGATGGCACCTGGACTACCTCTAGTAAGGAGTTCCTGGAGATTCTACTAGAAACTCACTTCCTAAGCTGCTTGGATGCTCATCCGCCTTCTTTCATTGGTAGTGCAATTCTAATAAGCAGCCACTTCAATCTCACCACTAAGCATAGAATAGGGTGGCTTCAGAAGCGTATAAATCTGCTGGTCCCGATGGAATCATACCAGCCGAACTTCAAATGAACCTAGACCAGATTCTCACCTGGTTGGAAATTATCCTCAAGGGTTGCCTATATCTGTCCCAGATCCCTTTAAGATGGAGATAGGTGAACGTAATTTTCCTACCGAAATTGGGTCGTAGCTCTAATCGTCACAGAGCTGAGTTCCACCACCAACACAAGACTACTTTTGTTACTAGAAGATGCAGGGTGAAAGGTGATAGCTTATACGGATGAAATTACTGTAGTAATCTCGGGTAAATATCCTTCAGTGTTATGGAACCTAATGCAGGACGCCCTCCCCAAACTGTCTGCGTCTGTGTCTGCCTGTGTGAATAATGGCCTTGGTGTAAACGCTCACAAGGCGGAAATTGTCCTTTTCACAAGGAAATATAAAATTCCTCTGATCCCCCAACCATCGACGACAACAGCTGTGCTTTCTTTAATACTGCCAAATACCTAGGACTTATTTATCCCAGGTAAGAGACTTAGCTGGAAGCCGAACGCTTTGGAACGCGCTTGAAAGGCCACGCTTGCTCTATATATGAGCAAGGAAGCTATCGGCGAAAAATGGGGTGTCCAACCGCATATAATCCAATGGATCTACGCCGCTGTCGTAAGACCCATTCTGACGTATGGAGTGTTAGTCTGGTGGCCCATCCTAAATAAAGCCATACATTATAACGACCTTAGGAAAGTACAAAGTCAAACCTGTATCTGTGTGGGCGGTGCGTCGAGAACCAACCCTTCTGATGCTACTACTAAGCATTATCCTCAATCTCATCCCACTTAATATCTTCGTCCTACAACTAGCGGCTTGTAGTGCTGTACGTCTCAAGGCCTTATCCCAGGGATCCAGCGCTTCATATGGACACTCATCTATATTAAGTTCAATACAATTCCCAACGAGAAATTTTGACCACTCCACTTGCCTGAGAGGAATTTCGAATCCTAGATTCCAAACAGGGACTTTTAGATTGGTAATCCTGGACCCTTCGTAGGATCCCTTCATCTCTACATGGAGAGTCTACACAGAGTTGGGACTAAAACCAAGAATGGAGTTGGTGGCATGTGGCATTTCTGCCAAAGCTGCTTAGATGAGGATGAAGTGTAGAGCGTTTCACATCTCTGCACCTAATCGGCCCCGGCGTCCTTTCGACAATTTTTTGGCGGCCTCCTTCAAAGATAACATTTGCGAACTCAGTGAGGTTCCGATTTGATTACGGTCAATCCATTTGGCAGCACAATGGATCAACCCTAGTCTAAATGCATTTCTCAGCCACTTTAATCCGCCTTCCTAGTCTGCTGCATTTAAATAAAAAAACATGATTGATATTTTGATATATTTTTAGTCGTTCCAATTGATCTTCGTTGCAATGTGAGAAATAGGATAATGAAATGCAGCATTTCGCCGCTAAAATGTGTCCATCTAATTGGACAAAAGTTAATTCAGATTAAATTTGTTAGACCTTACTCCCAAACATTAGGTAGCTTTGAAGTGGCTAAGGTATGCACTTAGACCAGAGTTGATCCATTGTGCAGCCACATGGTTTGACTGAGGTCAATCCAGTAAAGTATTTGTGGGAAACCATTTGGAGCCTGTAATGAAGCGTAGTAGAGGATTAATGGGAACCACACTGAGTTCGCATAAGTTTTCAAAGAAGTAGGCCCCTAGATCAAGGCGTCGAAGAGACGCTAGGGACGGACAGGACCAGAGGTGTGAAACGCTTTCCACTTCCTCCTCGTCTAAGCAGCTTCTACAGAAATCATTAGCCGGGACGCCTAGTCTTCTGGCATGATTTCCTATGAGGTAGTGTCCTGTGATGACACCGACGATTGTACTTATATTCGATCTATTAAGAGATATTAAATCTTTAGGTCTTCTGAGATCTAGCTTAGGCCAGATCATTCTGGAGGTGTGAAACGTAATGCAACTCGCCCAACTGTTGTTTATTTCATGAGTTGCATCTACTAAAAGCAACAATTTAGAAGTTGTGAGGGGTATACCCAAGTTGCTGTGTTTAGGTAGCAATGGCCGTGAAGTAGCGAACATGGCAAGCTCATCCGCTTTACAGTTACTCGGAACGTCTCTATGGACTGGCACCCAGCACAGGCGAATATTGAACTGATCGGCCATCTTGTCTAAAGATGAGCGGCAGTCTATTACAGCTTTAGCCTCCCAAACATTAAGCGCAAACTTTTTTTAAGAAGACGATACCACCTCACTTTCATGAAGCAATTTCTCTTGCTTGAACCAGACCCTTAACAATTATTTTAAGTTGACATTTAAGCAAGTTCTTTATCACTGTCAGTAGCTCCTCGTGTTTGATGTTGACCTAACGATTTGTGCTTCCCTAACCTAGAAATACCAGCCTCCGGACATTTTGTAAACTAACCCTCAAAAAAGCCGACACATGTACAAGTTTGCACTAGATTGACACAATAGAATAAAAGAATGTTTCTTTACTTAAAACTTTATTTTTACTGCTACCACGATCAAATGGTAAAATAAGAAAACATAAGCATAATTCCACAGCTTATCGCTTCCTGCGCAAGTGTAGACGGTTCTTGCGTTTCCAGGCAGCGCGGCGTGAGCCTCCCACAGTTTGTGAGTATCTGTAACCCTTGCCAATGCCACGTGAGCTCTTGCCGGCTGAAGTAAGACCGCGCAACTCGCGATGCTTGTGCACGTGCTTGCAGATCCAGTTGATCTTTGGATCACGACGCACAGCGTTGTGGTGGATATCGATCAGAATGACTTCAAAGTACTTGTATGAAGCATCCTGAGCAACCCAGTAAGAGTTGAGCACTCTCAAACCTCCTAGTCTACGACCAACACGTTCCTGCAAAGAAAAGAAAATTACAAATTAATGCCTGATTGCAAACGATATAATGTAGAGTTTGTGTGATGTTTTCAGACATCTAAGGAAGGTTGAGATATGGTCACCAAGGTTCTGGCTGATACAATCTGTGTTCTCATCAGTGAAAGTAATGGCTAACATGATTCATTGTGATAACTTACCTCAGCAATGGATTGCAGACCACGGTATGGCTTCAATTCGTTGATACCATGGCTCTTGGGTTTGCCGTAGGTGCAGCCCTTTGGTACTGGACGTTTGCGACCACCACGGCGTACACGAATTCTGTAGATAACGTATCCCTGCTTTGCGCGGTATCCCAACCGGCGTGCCTTGTCTGGGCGAGTTGGCCTTGGTGAGCGGTGCAATTTTGTCAATTGACGATATTGCCACACGCGAATACGAAGCAAGTAACGCATAACATCGCTCTGCTTCTTGCGGTACAGTTCTTGCATATAACGATACGCACCCATCTTGACGACCTTTCACGGCGATAGACCTAGTAACAAACGTTTTTGAAGGTTAATTGATATTTTTTATCAATAACTGTCACATCATCGGTCTATCGTTTTACGGATATGTAACCGACATCTTGTGGAAGTCATTATTTCTTAGTTTATCTGCTAAAAATAGATTCATTAGCTTTGAAAAAGAAAGAAATGTTTGTTCTGCAAAAAGTGCAAAATTAATTAAAATCGTGTTTCTTTCAGCTAGCCATATCGACATTATTGTCTTCCGAATGGTGCACGGCCAGATAAGTTTATCATCACAGTGAAACACGATTTTATCACACAAACAGTAGACCTGCAGTTTTTTGATTGACTGTTAATATTTACCTATTGAAAGAATCTTCGCCTGAAAGAAGAAAAATTCCCTGTTAATATTTTTATTCACAAAAGAAGGCACCATTTCGAAAAGTGCTGATTATTTAGTATGAAATACGATAAGACACTTGAAAAAGTGATTGATGATTATAGAGATAAATTCAAATTACAAAATATTGAAATTGATGGAGAACGCACCTTCACTTCACGAAGTTTAAGTGAAAAAGAAAGGAAGTGGCTGAAGTAGTGCGCAAGTAAGCCAAGGAAGGTTTTACATTTTTGACAGCTGTCAATTTCATGTTATGGTGGAAACATACGGTTGAGGGTAATATTACATTTAAGAGACTTTGCAAATGTTTTAACAGAAAATGAGTTATTCCTTAATTTTTATAAAACGTCCATATTTTACATGTATTTTAAACTGATTTATTAGATAAAAGATAAAAATTGAGTCTCTGTCGTAAAAGTAAAACTTAAATTTAATTAAATTGAAAATAAGTAACATAATTTTTGATTTATTCGGATGTATGTAGAATATAAGGTAACGAATATGGCGAGTGGTGAAAAACTGTAACTGTTTCAAAATGAAAGATATTATTTAAGGGCCTTTCATATCAGTCGCGAATTGCCAATGCGAATTTTTCGAAATAACCATATTTCAGGAAATATCAGCAAAAATATACACTTTTTGGTATGCCAAAATGTGCGTTTTGAATTATCGAATTTTTTATGAAGTAAAAACTCAAATAATATTGTTTATACAATAAAATTATCAATTCCATATTTTTTCAATGACTTTAACAACCTCTACGTGAATTGTCAAACTGATTTTACGGTCCACAGTGGGTCGTTAGCGATCCACAAATTCACAAATAAAAAATTCGCTAAATCTCCGGGCGCGATCATTCGACATTTTAAATTTCAAACTGACAATTCGTGGCTACAGGCGAATTCCATGTGAATGAAGTGTTAAAATTAGCGAATTTCGCAGTTATGAAAGACTCTTTATTCGTTTTGACAAAGCCTAAATGTCAATCACATAAACTGTGATCAGCCTCCAATCGACCTGCGATCTGTGAAAATTTCTGCAAATTTTGACATTCATTCGCATGAGTCGCAGATCGCTGCGATTTTCTTACACAACAAAACCGTCGCAAGTAGAATGTTTGAATCGCAGTTAATTTGGATTAGTATGTCAAAGCTCGATGCGCTGTTGCGATTTGGGTACTAAGCTGTTTCTAAATGAATGATATTATTAAGGCGGCCGATATTGAGATATTGAGAGAATGACCGATAATTGAAGCAACTGACATCCTCATGTAAATTCTTCCTTATTCTTCTTGAAGCTTAAAAGCAGTTTGATTGATTTCTGCTTGAAAGCCTGCACGCACATTCAACACAAATTGTGTATATACAGGGTGGCGCACGAATCGTGCGATAAAAACAAAACGTTATAACTCTTTTTCTGTGTGAGTAAGTTTTTTTTATTTGACAGGTTACTATTTAGATTTATTAAAATGAATGCTTGGGTTATTGAAAAGAGGATTTTGATAGTGCAGCGGTACCATGCTTTGCAGTCCTTCATTTCCGTCCAAAGGGAATTTAGGCGGGAGTTTGGCGGCACTCTCCCGAGTAGATGGACCTTTATGAGGTTGGTAAACATGTTTGTCGAATCTGGAAGCATCGCACGAAGACCGTACCGTCGAGATTCCTATGCTCGGGTTCAAGACATAATCGTGGCTGTAGCATCGTCCAATCCTTCGTTTCGACTCGAAACGGTCATTACAACGGATAATTCATGATGACTTAAACTTGTTTTCGTGCAAAGTCCAAATAACAAGCAAGTTAAACCCTCTGGATTAGCCTATTGGCCTGGAATTTAAAAAAAAAATGATTCAAATGGCCGAAGAAGACAATAGCTTGATAAATTGCTTCTTTATGTCTGATGAAGCCCATTTTGATCTAAACGGCAATGTAAACAAGCAAAATTGTCATATATGGAGTGAATCTAATCCAGAAATACTCCATGGGACAGAACTGCACCCAGAATGAGTCACTGTGTGGTGTTCAGTTTCATCAAGGTGTATTGTGGGGCCATGCTTCTTTGAAGAAATTGGTATAACAGTAATTGTCAATATTGACCGTTATTTAAAGATGTTGAAAGAGTTTTTTTTGACCCAGAACTGCCTCGAAGACTATCCGTTCCAACAGCTTTTGGTTCCAATAAGATGGAGCAACTGCACACATAGCCAGACCGGTTAAGGCGGAGCTCCAACGAAAATTCCCAAGCAAATTAATAGCCAGAAACTACACTTCCCGCTGGCCCCCGAGGTTCCCTTACTTGACTGCATTACATATTTTTTTCATGGAGCTATATCAAGCATCTCCACTCGTGGGAGAACAATAGCACGCACAACACGAGTGGTTGCTGAGAAGCTAGGCCCAGGTCCACCTCGGACTGTAGTGCTGCTATTATTATTATTATTATTATGTAAAGCAAGCAAAAAAAAATTAATTCTCTATACAGTAAAAAAATGAAATACTTACATTAATTAAAAAAAAAATATTTCAATTCCTTATTGTAGCACAATTGGAGCGCTACCCTGTATTATATTGATGGTCCCTTCTAGAAGTGGTGCAGATTTGAACTCATAGATATTTTTCACTCTTTTTCTAAAACTTCCTGCGATAAACTTTTCATTTCTTGCAGGAAGTTTTTCTTTACAATCAGTTTAATACATACATACATACATTTAATACATACTTCGTTATAATATTTTCTAACAATCAATAGCAGAAAAATTGTGTATTTAAAATTTGTTTTTCTTCAAAATGATTCAAATACAGAATATATTGAAACAAACAGAGCTGATGACGTTAAACCAATCGAGACTCGTATCGCAAACAATTATGACACTTGCCCATCAAGTGACAGCTGCATGCATTTCGCTTCGCCATAGTAAATATTTTCTCTAACGCCGTTTTCGAATAAAAACTTCAATTAGATTTCGCTAAAAACCTTACGTATTTAGTAAAAAAAACTCATAATGGGAACCGATGTTATTAAGTCTTACGATTCACTTCAACAGGAATTAGACCGTGCTAAGCATACACTAGTTAGTCTTAACGATAACATCAGACGCATCATAGGCCGCGACCCAAAAGACACAAATTTAAGGTTAGTGCATTTCTTGTAATGAAGAAAAAAAATCCCGCAAAATCTGAATTATATTTAATAAATTGTATTCTTCTCACTAGGGGTGATAGAAAGCGTCAACTCAATGATAATCGTCGCAACGAAAATCCAAATGATCGATCAAGAGTTCGTGATGGTAGTCCTCCAGCAAAACGTCGTATACAAGATGCAAAGTCTGTGTTCAGTCGCTTATCAGGTCCGCCGCCTATTACGCCACCTTCTCGTGATGATGAACCTGCCAAACCGCGCATATTTTCCCGTGTGATAAGAGAACTTCCTTCAAGACAAGAGATTGTCACAGCACAAGGGCCCGATGCAGAGTCTAGAGCACGCAATCGCCGTATGTTCGGATCGTTATTGGGAACTTTGCATAAGTTCTGTCAGGAGGAATCACGTCTGAAGAAGAAAGAAGAACAGAAAGCAATGATTGAGAAAAAAGTCGAAGAGCAGGAGATAAAAGAACGGGCCAATCTAAAGAAGGAACGTGAAAATCTGTTCATGGACCGAAAACGAAAGCAATTGGAAATCCGTAAACTGGAATTGAAAATGTATCGCCTTAGGGACTTTGAGGCGTGGGAGAAGTCTAAAAAAGATCTAGTTCATTTCATTCGAACGAAGTCAAAACCTCAGATATATTTTCGACCAAAGGTGCTAAACAAGAAGACCGAGAAACTTCTAGCAGAGAATCGAGCTGCAATTGAAAAGGAAATAGAGAAAAAACGCGCAGCACTCAATGAAGAAATTCTAGAAATCGAAAATCGTTTCAAATTGCGGGAAGACACAGAAGAAGTGAAGCCACACAATAATGGTGCGCAGCATTCAGCAAAACATGATCGTCAGAAAGGAAACGATGAAGACGACGATGAAGACGAGGAAGAAGATGAAGAAAATGTGGAAGAATTAGATAGCGAACACGAGGAGAGGGAAGTCAGTCGCATCATAAGTAACAATAATCTCGAGGAGCTTTCATCGATACAAATTAAAATCCAAAATGGTACGAATGGGTTTGGTGCGCTAGTTGGTATTCGCATATGTTAAGCGTTTGAGTGGAAAAGAGGTCAAGATGATGACAGTTGATCTTGATCGTTGTATCTCTCAATCAGTTGTTATTGGAACGGTAGTCAAACAGTGCGGATACATACTTCGAATAAGATAAATTTTAATTTGCATGTTCATGTGCTCAGCACAAAGTCAGACTTGTGTTGGCAGGTTGGCACGCATAGAAGAAACTTAGTCACTAAGTCATAACCTTTAGTTTAACAAATTATTCCCCGACTTAACCCTCTTTCCATCTCTTTTATTTCAGATATAAAAAAAGAAGAACTGGACGACACAGTTGAAACCAAAACAAATTTTTCGAATGAGCGAACTTTGGTTAGCAGCATTGTAGTTCCCAATAAGGAAATAAAACGGTCATCAGATTGATATTTTCGAAAAGATGATGCAAAGTCGCGGCGATGACCAAAAGTATAAATGTAGATCGGAATCGGAGATTTTTCACCATTGATGTAGTATTTTACAAAACAAACTGTATAATTGAATTGCTATTTAAAAAGAGTAAACAACTTAAGGAGAAGATGAAAAAAAACACGTAATTTGGTATTTCCTTTCATTTGAGAAGTACAATAAATAGACAACAGTGCACATAGTGACTGTTCTTAAAGCAAAAACAGAATAATGCATTAAAGATCGAAAATTATGTTAAAAATGTATGAATTTATTGAACTTAGATTATGGGGGAGAGACATTTTTCAGTGGAATTAGGATGATAGGACAAGGTCATCGTTTGATTGGATGCTTTCTGTGCATGTTTCATATACACATCTTATTTAACGTCAAAATAAAGGTAATCTTCGGGTGAATTTGATATCAACCTATTCAACTGGTTGAGGACCGGAATTTTGTTTATACAACATAAGAGTATCTTAACCAATGAATTTCAGAGCAGACTCATGTAGAGCAACTTGATTTTTATTGCCGAATGATATTATCATTTGTCATTTGTAGATAGATCAACTTGAGGAACAACTCTTCTTCAAAGCTGACAAATCATGCTAAGCTCTATTTAATAGCCAGTGGACTTTCGATTTATTATCTCTAAACAGGTTTAAAATGAATGGGGATCAATCAAAACTCATGCGTGTGGAGAAATCAATTCAAAACTAGAATATCTGTTCAAGTATCCATTGATAAACATAGACATTTATACTGTGGTTGCTTTGGTGGAAAAAACCAAATGGCCGTTGGGTGTCGAATTGATTTGAAGTTTTTTTTATCGTGACTAGTTTCTCAAGCCCAGGGGTAGCCCTGTACATGTTTGCATGCATTCATTTGTAAGCACGGAGTGGAAATAGAGTGAATATCAATGGAAACTATACCATCTCGATTATTTAAGTGAAAGTTCAATGAACCTCACGTTATAAGCACAGCATTCTGGGTAAAGGTGATTTACGTTTATAATTGGACTGCTTTTAAAGGTTAAAAGGATTTGCCCTAAAAGGATCTTGGGTTTTACCTTGGGACCATTAGCCTTGGTCCACGGACTGGGCATTAACGCTCTAAAAACGGAAATTGTTTTCTTCACACGGTAATACAAAATCCCCTCGCTCTACCCCCTTATCATTGATGGCACAGGTTGCAGATTCTCAGAGTCTGCCAAATTTCTAGGGTTCATCCTACACAAGAGACTTAACTGGAAGCTGAACATAATGAAGCGAACCCGCAAGGCGACGCTGGCTCTCTACGTATGTAAAAGAGCACTAGGAAAGAAATGGGGTCTACAATCTCATATGATCCGTTGGATCTACACAGCCGTCGTTAGACCCATTCTGTTGTATGGAGTGCATGTCTGGTGGCCAATACTAGACAAAGCCATACACTACTATCTCATCAGGAAGGTTCAACGTCAAGCCTGCATCTGCATAGGAGGTGCTCTGAGAATTACACCTTCAGATGCTCTGGACGTTATCATGAACCTATCCCCACTTGACAGTTTTGGTAGACTACTAGCAAAAAACACTGCTATTCGTCTTATGGCCTCCGCCTAGTGGACCAATAATCCCTTTGGACACTCCCCTATGCTAAGTTCTCTAAGTCTAAGTCTAGTCTAAGTTCCCGATAAAAATTCTAGACCATGCCACACCCCAATACTTCCCTGACAGACACTTTGAAACCCTGATTCCAGATAGAGACTTTTGGAATGATAATCCTAAACCTTTTGCAGGTTCTCTGCACTTCTTTACGGATGGGTTAAAGATCAGGATGGGGTTGGCAGTGGCGTTTTCTCTAATGAATTAAACATAAGTCTCTCCTTCCGCTTACCTGACAACTGTAGCTTGTTTCAGGCGGAGATAATGGCGATTAGTGAAGCTCCGTCCTGGCTCAAATGGAATGTAATATCCGCGCATGATATTTGCATTTTCATGAACAGCCAGGCAGACATCAGGGCCCTGGAATTAGTCTCTATACACTCGAAAGCTGTAATAGACTGTCGCTCATCTTTAGATAAGATGGCCGATCAGGTTAATATTCGCCTGTGCTGGGTGCCAAGCCATAGAGAGATTCCGGGTAACTGCAAAGCGGATGAGCTTGCCAAGTTCGCTACTTCACAACCATTGCTACCTAAACACAGTAACTTGGGTATGCCCCTCACAACTTGTAAATTGTTGCTTTTAGTAGATGCAACTCATGAAATAAACAACAGATGGGCGAGTGGCACTACGTGTCACACCTCCAGAATGATCTAGCCTAAGCTAGATCTCAGAAAATCTAAGGATTTAATATCTCTAGGTAGATAGTACAATCGTCGGTGTCATCACAGGACACTGCCTCATAGGAAATCATGCAGGCTCCAAATGGTTTCCCACAAACACTCTATTGGATTGACCTCGGTCAAACCATGCGGCTTCACAATGGATTAATTCTGGTCTAAGTACACACCTTAGCCAGTTTTTACCTACCTACCTACCTATTTAAGGTTAGAATGTCGGATATATTCTTACATAGACTGGCGTAGGCCCATAGTGTCGCCACAATGTTCTTAAAAATAACTAGGTTAATTAACCATTGTTTTCATCCTCAATGCAGAATGATTTTAAAGCGTGTACTAAGCTGATGATTGTGGTGATTGACATGTCACAGCTTTGAGGGAGTCTAAGCAGTATCTATCGAGTGTCTTCTTCCTGTTTTGGCCAACGCAGGGCAAGAACACACAAGATGCTCCAGTGATTCGATCTCCTTCAGTACTCTGCAGTTCCTGAAAGTGTTGGTCGAGACTTGTCCTAGTCTGTGAGCATGTGTTCTGTGATAGTAATATAATAATGGCGGCGCTACAGTCAGAGGTGGACTTGGTCCTAACTTCTCAGTAACCACTCGTATTGTGCGTGCTATCTCTCACGAGGGGAGGGGACTTACAGTTTACAACAAAAAGTTTAAAATTAAATACCTACTTCGAACGGCGAGATTGAGAAGCTTTTTCTAGACAGTTATACTCTTTGAGCATTGTCAATGAATCGAAAGAGGTGGAGCCGTAAAAAAATTCTAGGTGTTTTTTCGGAGAAAAGGTCAAAAGGTCAAAAAGGTTTACTATATTTTATTTTAATTGCTTGGTATCAATTAATAAGAAAGAAATTAACATTTTAGGTTTACCAAGACCCGAAATAGTTACTGCACTACAGAAGCGAAAGTTTTGGTTCTGTCGCGAAGAAAAGAAGGAAAATCTCTGTGTGAAATCTCGAAATGTGTGGGACGGTCACTTCATTTTGCGCAAAATGTTGTAAAAGCTGGGCCCCAAAAGGAATTTCGAGGCAGATCGGAAAAAAACGACCAGAACGCATGATCGCCGTATAATAATATTATCAAAAAGTGACCCATCTAACTTGGGGCAGGCACTTAACAAACTGCGCCATACAGTCGTATAAATCAAAGCATACTTCGAAACCAGTAAAAAAAATGCTTTGTTGACAACAAAATCGACCTGCTAACTTGGCCAAGTGAATCTCCAGACCTAAACCCTATTGTAAACTTGTGGCTGTATCTAAAGAAGAAATTGGTTAAGCAAATATTTAGAAATAAAGACAAGCAGTGGTAGTTTGTTAAAAAAAACTTGTCATAAAATACCAGTAACAAGCATTCATAAGCAGTATGCCGAAAAGGATGGCCAAAGTTGTAAAGCAGAAGGGTAACTTCTCAGGGTATTAGTATAATTGGTTTTGCAACTGAAATAAACAGGCATTTTAGCTTTTAATTTCAATATTTTGGAAAAAATTACAGAGTATCTGTTTTTTTGATCGCACGATTTTTATGTGCTGACACAATTTTATCTTCATAAAAAAATAAAATATTTCTAAGCTTTAAGTTTTTAATAAGTATATAGAATATTAGCCTTTTTTGCGAGCTTTAACTATTTCTTTCATTGTGCTACGCTATAGACGAAAAATCTAAGGTATTTGGAAGTGTATCAATTTTTTTGATCAGGTGTATATATAGGGCAGAATGCTTGAAATTATTTTAAATGAAAGTACTTAATGAAGCCTAATACTAGCAGCCTGCACAGCGGTAAGACTCAGAACACTACACCTGTGGAATAACCACCATACGGGTCATTCCACCATTCTAGATAACCTCGAGTTTCTACCGCACGACACCGACCTCATACTGCCTCATCTTGTCTTTGAGAAAAACTTCTCTACCAGCATACCCTCCAGGTCAGACTGGAAGTCTGATACTCAGACGCTGGACGGTCCTCTGCGTATTTTCACAGATGGATCCAAGACGGACGAGGGAGTAGGAATAGGTGTCTACTCCAAGGATCTCAATTTTAGTATATCCCTCCACCTTCCAGAATATTGTAGCGTTTTCCAGGCTGAGACAATGGCAATAAAAGAAGCTCTGTCTTGGCTCAAGAACAACGTGATATCCAAGAAGGACATCACCATCTGTTCAGACAGCCAGGCAGCAATCAAATCCCTGAACTCGGTCACTTTTCTCTCTAAGACCTCCCTAAATTGCCGCCTATCTCTTAACGAGATGGCTGAGCATTTTAACATTCACCTCATGTGGGTGCATTCCAGGGAATTGTGAAGCTGACTATCTCGCCAGGAGCGGTACGATCTCCACAAACCTCCCTAGTGGGGATCTTCCGCCTATGCCATTCGCTACAGCTAAACTTCTTTTAAAGAATCATACCATTAAAAACACCAACTCAATCTGGCCTAAACTTGATCTAAAACGTTCACTCTATCTTCTCAGAATGAACAGATCATCCCTAAGGATTCTCATTGGCGTTATCACAGGACACTGTGCGATTGGCAATCACGCCTCAAGGATGGGACTCCCTCATAATGATTTCTGCAGAAGCTGCAGAGACGAAGAAGAAGAAGAAAGCATAACGCATCTTCTCTGCACTTGTAGCGCTCTCTCCTCTCGCAGGATGAAACACCTTGGAGCCTACTTCTTTAACGACTTGAGCGAATTGCACACCGTCGGCATCAATCAATTAAAGAGCTTCGTTGAAAGCACTAAATGGTTTTTCGGATAAAGGAACACAAGATCCGCGTGGTATCACAATGGGCCTAATTTGGCCTAAGTGTGACTGTTTTCTACAGTCAGCCACTTCAACCTAACCTAACTAAATGAAGCCAAGTTCTCATGTTTTTTTTTTCAGATTTTTAACACTTTGGTTTAGAAATGGCAGGGGGGATGCCATAAAAAAGCTTTGAAGCTCCATATTTTTTAAATGAAACTTTGGATCAAAATGTTTTGAACCAAACCTCCACCTTATTTCAAAAGATCTGTCGATTGATATAACATTTAAGGGGGTGCGTGACTATTTCAAAATCAATAGCAACTTCACCCATACGGGAGGAATCCCCAAATGGCCCTACTTTTTAAATTTGTGTGCATGGGCAATGATATCTAGGCCTTAAGTACTTAATACCAACATTTCATGCCGATATCTTCATAAATGTAGGAGATAAAAAAGTGTGACAGACACCACAGTCCGTCCGTCTGTCTGGGCGGACACACCGAAATTATAAAAGTTCCATAAGAAGAAGATAAAGGACTTTAAAAACCTTAAAAAGAAGCTAGGCCCAAGTCCACCACAAACTGTCGCGCCACCCAAGAAGATTTGATCTATGCATGTATCTACAACATTCACCGATCTTAAAGACGTTTTTGTCTAATTTCAATAAAACAAACATTTCGAGTAAACCGAATGCCTGAAACTCAGGAAAAGTTTATCCATGAACTGTTGCGGCCAACACGAATTATGGTACAGAATAATTGACATATGTTAACACAAATTAAGTATGTAAATGTGTATTAAAATTAATTGCTGCCCACTTACACACTGCAGCAGTTTTCAACTCACTAAATAGTTGAGTCGATATTCTCGGCCAGTCGTAGGCAGACAGTTCGGTCGAGGATACAGAGGCAAACCCCATTCGCATATTATTCAATAGAGAGCTCGTTAGAGCGCACGCATCATCGTTATAGTTCTTGACTCTGGAGAGGAGAAATTGAATTTAATTTTCAGAAAAATTTCCAAAGTTAATTAAAAACTTTCATTCAGCTCTCAGCGACCTTCAGCAACATATTTGTTTGCGTGTGCAGTTGTGTCCGGGACCAAAAAGGCAAACTCACTCTGCTGCAGATACAAACTGAATGATAAATTCTAAAAACGGTAGCGGGGGCGGAGGCGCACACATATGCAGAGGACTATTTATCCTTGTTTTGCTACTGTTCCGAAATGTGTTGAAGTTATGTAGGTTCGATAGGAAATGCTTTTGAATCTCTGGCAAGTTCATTACTATACCAACAGAGCATGTGAATATATCCGTATGGTGGGGGATAAAATTGGAATAATGCAAATGAACGAACGTGCGGATGGAAGGGCATAACAATTTTCCAGATATTCATGGTGCAAATTGGCTGAACTAATTGAACTTTTAAGACCATCAGGAGATTCTGGAATTGCAATGTTAAACCCGATGGCCCTATTGCATAGAGAGTTCTGTAATATTTACGTTTCCGTTTACAGTCGAAATTTAACAGGGGTGGAGTTATTTATTTTATAATTTTCCTGTGGATAGTCATACATCTGTACAAACTGGGCCAGAAATTTGCTGCTGAAAACTAGTTTTTATTTTATTTAGTTTTAAATTAAATACATCGAATTGAAACGACCATAAAGTGCTCTATACAAACATCTGGATGTGTATATCTAAGCCACGCAAATTCATGGAGCTTTATTTAGGAAAGGTTGTAGTTTTAGGAGAGTGTTAGTGCTTAAACTATAATTTAGAATTTTGTTTGCCTATAATATGGGTATTATTTTAATGGGTCTGAGCACAGTCGCTTATAACAATCCGCATCAAGGCTAAATTCGGCAACATCAGCCTAATCTGCGCCCACGCCCCAAAGGAGGACAAAGATGACGATAGTAAGGATGACTTCTATGATATCCTAGAAAGAACGTACGACCAATGCTCCAGCTACGACACCAAAATTATTCTAGGAGATTTTAACGCTAAGCTGGGTAAAGCGGACATCTTTGCTCAAGTCATCGGTAAACACAGCCTGCACGACACCACGTCCGAAAACGGACTCAGGCTGGTGGACTTTGTTACGGGGCGAAATCTCTCTGTAGCGGTTCTTACACCTCAATATCCATAAAGGGACCTGGCGGTGCCCTGATCATTCAACCGTCAACCAGATTGATCACGTTGCGATCGACGTCAGACACTCCTCCAGTATTCTTGATGTCCAAAAGTTCTGAGGCTCCAACATCGACTCGGATGATCATTTCCTTGTAGCCAAAGTAAGGACAGGGATATCGAGAGAACAACGGAGTTGAGGAAGGCAACCACGGTTTGACGTCGAAAAGCTACAATCGTTAGAAACTTTGGCGATCGAGACACCCTGAAACTCTTCGAAAGTTCGACGTCGCCTGCACTAACAATAGACGAAGAATGGAAACGTTGTTAAAAAGCCATAAGAGAAGCCACTACTGATGTGCTGGGTCTTAAAACACCACCACGAAAAAACCCTGGTTTGACAACGAGTGCAGGCAGGCACATGCAGCAAGGTAGGTAGGTAGGTATGTGGGTAGACGGGCTTAAGCCACGCCTCACTTAGGTCCTTAGGGACCCATTGTGATGCCCAATTGGAGGATAGTGTCCCCTTTTTTACCCTTGTCGCACTCATGGTCCTTCGTTGCGCCGGAGCCATCCCGATTTCCTTATAAACCTGCAAAGAGATCTAAGAGGTATACTTGAGATTTCATGTAAGTCTTGGAAGAAGAATTCTCCCAGTGTTCTATAACGCAACTGACAAAGACTAGGGCAGTGACAGAGGTAGTGAGGAGTATCCTCACGTTCCTCCTCGTCACCACAACCTCTACAAATGTTGTCGTTGGAGAGTCTCATTTTCATGGTATGGTTTCTAAGATGATTATGGCCAGTGAGAGCTCCAACCACCATCGTTAGCAACTCTTTGTCGCACTGAAGGATCTTGTCGGTTTTTGCTTGGTCGTATCTGGGCCATAATGCTTTAGTAGTCGCACATGTAGACAGACCGCGCCATCTACTGTTTGCCATTTCTATGATCATAGTATCCACCTTTTTCCTCAGTTCTGAGAGTGGCGGTTTAATACCCTGAATTGCTTGTGACGCGTCGGTCACTGACCCTGTTCTGGCAAGTTCATCAGCTATCTCATTGCCGGCTATGTCCCTATGTCCTGGGACCCAGCACAGATTAATCGAGTGCTGTGAGCCAAGAGCCTTTAGATCTTCGCGACAGCTTGCGACTAGCTTGGACTTGACTTCTATTGCGGATATAGCTTTCATGGCCGCCTGACTGTCAATGAAAATGGTAATATCAGCTGGTGATATCGCCATCATTAATATCTTTTTGGCCGCTTCTTTGACCGCCAGGACCTCCGCTTGAAACACACTGCCATAATCAGGTAATCTGATTGAGCAGTGCAAGTTTAGCTCGTTGGAGAAAATGCCCGCGCCTGTGCCTGCTTCCATCTTTGACCCGTCGGTATATACCTTTATTGACGAGTTGTTGATGGGTTCATCGGACGCCCACTCCTCTCTGGTGGGGTATTGGCATTTGAAGGGTCTCTCGAAGTCGAGGAATGGGAGCCTGTAGTCGCTCTCGACTTCTGATACTGCAAGTTTGTTAAGAATACTTGCATGTCCAGTGGTACCTGAGCGCCAGTTGCAAGATTGACTGATTCTCGGAGCACTTTTAGCGGCGATTGCCTGCATATGAAGGTCAAGCGGATCGTTTCCAGCCCAGCTGTTGGGGTAGAGCTGATTGCGCCAGTAACTCCCATACACGCAAGTCTTTGTATTTTCGTCAATGCCTTAAGATTAATGGCTTTCAATGCTGCCTGCCACCAGACTACGCTGCCATACGTAAGGATGGGTCTGACAATAGCGGTATACATCCATAGGATGGTCTTGGGGCTTGGTCCCCATTTTTTACCGACAATTTTTGCGCAGATATAAAAAGCGCATGTTGCCTTTTTGACCCTTTCAGAGACATTAAGTTTCCAATTTAGTTTCCTGTCAAGAATGATACCTAGGTATCTAGCACTGTCGGATAGCGTCAGTGTGGATCTCTCGATAGATGGTAGCCTAAATTGCGGTATGACTCTTTTGTTGGAGAAGAGAACCAATTCAGTCTTACCTGGGTTAACACCCAGTCCGCAGTTTTTAGCCCATCTTGCTAGTGTGCTTATAGCGCTCTCAAGTACCTCACTTATGGTTGGGAGGAATTTGCCTCTAGCTATCAACACTACGTCGTCTGCATAAGCAACTACTGTCACCCCCGAGTATTTGAGCTTCTCTAAGACTTCGTCGATGACAAGAACCCAGAGCAGGGGTGAAATTACCCCTCCCTGCGGTGTGCCTCTAGAGGCAATGGCTTTCACGAGCCTGTCACCCATGTTCGCGTAGATTGTTCTTTTACTGAGCAGGCTAACAACGGTTGATGTTATTGATTGCTCAATGTTGGCCCTCTCGAGGGCTGACTTAATCGCTCTCGTTTCCACATTATTGAAAGCGCCTTCAATATCCAGAAAGGCTGCGAGTGCGTATTCTTTGGCTTTGAGAGTGCTTTCAATTACATTAACCACGCTGTGAAGTGCGGTCTCCACACCTCTGCCTTTAATGTAGGCATGTTGTGCTGTGGAGATTGTTTTGGTAGAAAGCTTACTGCGAATATAAGCATTGATTACCTTCTCAAAGGTTTTGAGAACAAAGGAAGTCAAGCTTATAGGTCGGAAATCTTTTGCAGCTGTGTGGCTAGCTTTACCGGCTTTAGGGATAAAGACAACCTTTACTTCCCTCCAAGTCGACGGTATGTAGCCGTTTATTAAGCTGCATCTATATATCCTACTCAGGACAGGGATTATCATATCCTTAGTCTTTTGCAGCATAATTGGATATATGCCGTCTAAGCCAGGAGACTTATATGGGGCAAAAGAGTCAATGGCCCATCCAATTCTGTCTTCGTCAACAACGGTATCCGGAACGTAGAGTTCATTCACCGCGTCGTCGGCTGGCGCCGAGATGTCGCTGCCAAAGGTGCAACCCGGGAAGTGAGTGGACACCAGAAGATTGAGTGTTTCCTCTGCAGACTGTGTCCAAACACCGCCGTTATCCTTAAGATACCCTGGGACAGCAGGTTCTTTGGAGAGAATTTTCCTTAGCCTAGCTGTTTCAGTGGTACTCATTATTTCACTGCAGTAGGTACGCCATGTGCATCGCTTAGCAATGGCTACTGCTTTTTTGAAGTCCCTTTGACTAGCCTTGAAAGCTTCCCAGTCTTCGGGCGACCTTGCCGCCTTGGCTACATTAAAAAGGGTTCTGGTTCTTTTCCTGATAACCCCAAGGTCTTTATTCCACCATGGGGGGGATTTTTTATTCCTGAAGGTCCGAAGAGGACATGCTTTTATGAAAGCTTTCTCATAGATGTTCTTAATATCTAAAGCAGTCTGCTCAATGTCGCTTATGGAGACCATTGGTCTGACCATTAGATGCCTTGAGCAACTGCAACTGCCCCAATTTGTATTTTTGGGGTTCCTGAACCTGTCCTCCTTTACCATCCTACTGTTGACCGTGAAGGTTATTAGCTTGTGGTCCGAGAAGGACGGTGAATCTAACACTCTCCAATTGCTGACCTCCATAGTGGCGGAGTCATTATAGAGAGTTATGTCTAGAACTTCTTCCCTATTTCTGGTGACGAATGTAGGTTCATCACCCAAATTAGCTATTCTTAGATTATTTAATAATATAAAATTAAAAAGTTCTTCACCTCTTATGTTGGAGTCCGAGCTTCCCCATAGTGTGTGGTGGGAGTTGGCGTCGCACCCCATGACGAGGTCCCAGTTGTTCTTACTTGCCGCGTCCACCAGGATCTTCGTACTTTCCTCTGGTGGGCCGAGCACCGCGTCGTAAGGCATGTAGACTGACGCGAGTAGAAGCGGAGGTCTATCTTGCCTTTCGACCTTTACAACCGTCTGATCGCAATCACTATATTTAGATAGGATGAAGATATTAGAATTTTTCCTAGCTACTATACAGGATCTATATTTACTTACACCAGAAGTTGCGTGATATGTTACCAACTCCTTATTGTTCAGCCCCAGTATCCTGCCTCGGCAGAGCCAAGGTTCTTGCACCAGGGCGATGTCTACACTCCCTGTTGTAAGGAGGTATACCAGATTTGCGCTGGCCGCTTTACTGTGGTGAAGGTTTATTTGCACCACTTTCATTACGACCAGCGGAATCTGTAGTCCTTTTTCTGCCATTGGCCGCCAGGAGTCTGAGCTTGCAGCGGGTTGTACCCACACGAACTTTGAACTCCTGTTTGCGCAGCAGTGGCAGCGACCTATGGCTTAAGAGAACATCGACCTCCATACCATTGTCAGAATGTTCCCCTACCTTCACCACCTTCCACTCCCGACTGTTCAGCTCCGGATTGAGGTGTTGAAGGTATCGCTCTATCCTTTCCTTCGGGAGGTATGGTCCCTGGATGAGGATGCGGCCTTTAGGCCTGGTAAGCTCTAGAATTTCCCTCTTATCTACAACTTGTAGGTCGGCATTATCCCATGGGGCTACCGTCTTGGCTACGAAGTTCTTCAGCCATTCGAGGGTGCTCAAATTATCACATTCCATGACCTTGAAGCCCTTGACAGTAGTCAGCTGTCCGAAAAGAGGGATCACTTCGTCCTTCTTCAGGATAGCGTCATTCACACCATCAAGAATGCGCAATTCGATCAGTCTCCATTGATGTTCAGAGAGCCTGCGTTCTGGGTTACCAAGGTCAACAATTGCGACCCGCAGACTCTCCTTCACCTTGTCAGAGAATTTGGCCTTTTTTGCCACAGCTAAGTTAGGGGAGAGCGAAGCATCAAGACGAACTCTCTTGGAAGTTCCTTTATCCTCAGCAATTCGGGATATGTCCTGTTTCGCTTTGGATAGAAGACGCTTAGCCGCGGTACCAGCTGAGGATAGAGGTTGTCCTCTCCTCCTCGCTGATATCGCATCACCGCTCCTTCCTTTCGGGGTCACTACTCTACCCAACCTACCTGCCTTGCCGTTAGAGGAAACCTGCTTGGAGCATCCTGGAACCGGCTCAGGCTCAGTAGCTACTGTTCCCTGGACGGTCGAAGAACCAGAAGCTTTTTCCGCTCTCGGAGAGGAGGAACGAAGACCCTCCTTCTCAGTAGCGGTCAAGCTTTTTGCTCCCTCCTGACCATGTTTCCTCTTCAGGCGACTCTCCCGCCATGCCGCCTGGGTTCTGGCTATTGTAGCATTCGCCCTAGCCAGAGAAACCCTTTCCCTATCCGTTAAGGATTTGGGGTCACGGCGCTTAAGCCAATTGATTAGGCGCCTGGCGTTGGCACGTTGCTTTAGCGGGTCCCTAAGCTCTAGTGACGTCACGGTTCTAATAACCGTCCTAACACTATCTAGCGTAGAGTTCGCCTCCCCAAATGACTCGCCTAGAAGGGGGGCTTTTCCGGTTATCGGTGAAGGAGGATGCGTCCGACCTATGCCTTCACAGGCTTCAGTCTTAGCATCCTTCTTACCCAACGCACGTTCAGATCTGACGCTGCCAGAGTGTTCATCGGGACATGGCCTAATGTTACACTCGGACGCGTCCATCTGAGGGGTTGCATTCTGCGGATCACCCTCTGCTACATTCGAATTGGCTGATCCGGTCCCTCCCTGCCCTGACGGGATATGTCCTGTCACAGACAAGGGGGGTCGCATCAGGTCATTCTCACCCCTGACTTTCTCTGGAGCATTCCCTACGAGGGTACTAGCTAATGGCTTGTACTCCTCTGCGGATACCTCTTTGAGGAAGTCAAGAGCTTTGCGCAGCCTTTCCTTCTCCCTATCATCCAAAACACTCTTGTTCCTAAGCCTGCGTATCGTCTGCCTGCAGTTTTTCAGTACTCCACTGATAGAAGCGGCAGACGATAGTGACAGTTTGGAAGAGCTAGCAACGGAGCAAGTATCGTCATCCGAGTTGGATGATGCGATGTCTTTTGTCACCCTAGCCGCCTCAATTCTTCCACCGCTGGCATGCGCATCGGGACATGGCCTAATGTCACATACCGCTGTGGAGGATTGATTAGCAGCACCTGACCGCACCGCTGCTATCCCTCCCCTACTGCCACAAACTACTGACCCGGCTCCCCTTGGCCCCGACGGGATATGTCCTGTCACAGGGAGAGGGGGACGCATCAGTGCTTCAGCACCCTCGACCTCCTTTTGAGCATTCCCTATGAGGGTACTAGCTGATGGCTGGTACTCCTCCGCGGATACCTCTTTGAGGAAGTCAAGAGCTTTTTGAAGCCTTGCTTGTTCCCTGTCATTGAGGATCCTGTCTCTCAACCTACGTATCGTTTGCCTGCAGTTCTTAATCTTACTGCTAATGGAGGTGGCAGACGATACAGAGAATTTGGATGAGCTGGCAATGGAGCAAGAGTCGTCATCTGTGATGAATAATTCAGCCAGATTGACCACCATTGCCTCACTGCCATCCTCACCCGAAGCCTCCTTGCTACCTGGGTTAAGGAGACGGTTCTCCTCCTCATCCGTGATGTCATAATTGGAGCCGGTTTTATGAAGAGTTCTGGTACCCGGCTCCTTTGTACCAGACCTTCCTGAAGATTTATTGGTTTTATCAATTTTGGTCCCACGAGTACGGGGGAAAATGAGGTCACGCTGTACTCACCCCCTGTATACAGCGAAGAGGACTTACTATGAAACTGGATTGCCTCAGGTGTCCAGAGTTCACCGTTAGAAGACATACTAACGCAATGCCATTCATTCCTAGGCACGGTTGTATGACACCTGGAATTGCGGATTTTATCGAGTTGTCCTCTCTAGATCCGCCATATTTAGTGGAAGCAGGGACACCTCGTGCAGGTTGTGACATAGTCACGTATGGACGGTCTTGAGGACTAACCTCCTGGTTAGCTAGAAGTCTAGAGTCTAGAATCTAGAAAAACCTTGCCCCCCACACATGCAGCAAAGCAAGAAGCCTACAAGGCAACGCTGCATCGAACTACGAGAGCTGTTCGTGAGCTCTACGAACAGAGAAGAAGGGAACTGAACCGGCTTCTCAGGTAGAAAAATAAAGCACGAGAAGATCAAGTTCTGTACACTTTCATACCGAATTGTACATCCCAAGACAACAACCATCAGCATCAGAGCCAAGACCCAATACATCGGCAATGCAGATCGACGATCTTGTAAATTAAAAGAAGCTAAGCTTGGGAAGAAGCTTCTCAGTGCTGAGAAGCTAGGCCCAGGTCCACCTCGGACTGTAGCGCCGCCATTATTATTATTATTATTATTATTATTATTATAAGCTTGGGAAGAGGACTCGCGCCAAAAGAAGAGTTTGGGATGATTTTGTTTTTCCAGGTACTTGCGTAAACAATAAAATGTTATTTCCAAATAAAAACGAGCTTGGTAAACAAGTCCAAGTCAGTCTTGACTCAAATTTGTACAGTGAACAATAAATATAAAATTAAATTTGAAAAAACAGTATTTTATTTTTTTAAAAGCAATAACTCGCGCGATCGAGGAGATGGAGAGGTGTTATGACAGGAATGATGTCCGAAAGTTTTACCAAAGGGTGAAACTCTTATCGAATGGGTACAAAGTTCGGACAGAAGCCTGCCGGGACGAGAATGCACAGTTAGTAGTAGATTCGCAGTCGATACTGAGAATTTGGAAAAAATCATTTCCGCAGATTGTTAAACGGCGATGAGGACACAAATACCGCTGTCAGGCAGAATGTTCCACTCAATACAACGGACGATGATAGAAGAGAATACCGTACCCCCGATCTAGACGAAGTCAAGATAGCGATATCGAGACTGAAGTCTAACAAAGCTACTGGTGCAGATAGTCTGCCTGCTGAAATTTTAAGTTTAGTTTAGTTTAATGGGGGCAATACCCCCATTTATTGCGCTTAATACAAGGTTGGAGCTTAAACAATCTACAGCAATTTAAAGTAGCTAGAGATGATCTGGTAGGGCGCATGCACCAGCTCATCTGTAAGATATGGTCAGAGGAAAGCATGCCCGGTGAGTGGAATCTCAGTTTCGTTTGCCCTATCCACAAGAAAGGAGACCCCTTTGACTGCTGCAACTATTGAGGGATAATTCTCCTGAACAAGATCTTTTCTGCCGTTTTATGTGAACGCCTGAAACCATTCGTAAACAAACTGATAGGTCCCTATCAGTGTGGTTTCAGGCCCGGGACCATCGATCAAACCTTCACACCGCGGCAGATCCTCGAAAAGACCCAAGAAATGCAGACCGACTCGCACCACATAATCATCAATTTCAAGGCCCCATATGCCAGTGAGCTCTACAGCGACATGTCTAGTTTTGACATTCCTGCCAAACTCGTCACACTAAGCAGGTTGACGATGGAGAACTCTCGCTACTCCGTCAAGGTCGGTAACGAACTCATCGACATCTTCAGTTTCAAAAAAAGGCTTTAGACAAGGCGGCGCACTGTCATGTGATTTCTTTAACACCGTTCTTGAGAAGATCGTGCAAAACTCACTGGCAAACACTAAAGGTGACCGAGGACAAGTCCAAACCTAGATAGAAAATCAACTTTCAATGAGTTTGATATGCTACCCGACTCCATCACAAGAATTGTATCCCTGTATCGTCACACTGAAATTGTCATTGCGGGCGATTTCAATGTACACAATTCTAATCGGCTTCGACATTCAGGCCAGACAACACTCGAAGGACGGTATGTAGAGATCATCGCTGAAGTAAATAATCTGACCCAGTTTGTAAATGAGCCAACACGAATACCTGACATTGCAGACCATTCCGCCAACACCCTGGACCTGTTTCTCACATTTCATCCTGATAAATATTCTATTGACATATTGTCGCCTCTAGGCTCGTCCGACCACTGTATCACACAGTTAGAGAACAAATTCTAAAAAAAACCGTATGGCTATACGAGAAAGCCGATTGGAGCGGACTTAACAGCTTCTGTAGGAATTTTAATTGGTCACTACGTTTCGTCGATTTGGGCGCCGTGGCCGTATGGATTCGTGCGTCGACCCATGGGCACTAGACTTTCACAGTCTAGGTTCGAATCCAAGCTCAGACAAACAATTTAAAAAAAAAATTGTTCACGGCTCCGCCTCTTTCGAGTCACTGACAATGCTCAAAGAGTATAACTGTCTAGAAAAAGCTTCTCAATCTCGCCGTTCGGAGTCGGCATTAAACTGTAGGTCCCCTCCACTCGTGAGAGAATAGAATAGCACGCACAATTCGAGTGGTTGTTGAGAAGCTAGGCCCAGGTCCACCACGGACTGTAGCGCCACCATTGTTATTATTATTACGTTTCGTCGATAGTGATGCGGATGTCGCTCTATCATTCTGCTGGGTATGAGATCCTTCATTCCTCACAGAGTGAAGAGTATCAAACCCATGAATCGAGCAACAAAGAGGCTATCAGGTTGAGTGAGTTGAGTTTTCGAACTTACAGGCCAACCCTAATGAGAAAAAATTCCTATGACCAAAAGTTGAGGCAAAAAAGTCTACAATGTCACAAGGGTAGCAAAAACGTTTTAAAATTTGTAAAAATATAAGGAATTCAGTCTCATCTTCAACTCCCACGCTCATTTGCAATGACACTCCAGCTGTCAGTTCTTTAGACGATGGCAATCTGCTTGCTGCGCATTTTATGGCCAGCTTAACGCTGCCAGATTCGTCTTTATCTCTGCCTCTACTTCAGAGCGTCGATTGTACCATGGGAAAAATCCATTTCCGCACTTGTACAGTTGCAAGAGTACTAAAGGATCTCAACGTGCGTAAATCCGCTGGCCCGGATGGTATACCCTCGATACTCCTGAAGAGGCGTTCTTATGCGCTGGCTTTTTCATCTGTCCTATTCTTGTGGTCACTTTCCTAGTGGATTGTCACCCTTCGTCATACCGACCCATAGCACAAGCGCCTCTTCTTTCCAAGGTCATGGAAACGCTGATAGACCGTCAACTTATGAAATATCTTGAATCGCGGAAGCTTCTTAATGATCGGCAGTACAGTTTCCGCAGCAATAGGTCCACTGGTGATTTGATGGCATAGTTCACCGAAAAGTGGAACCAATCTTTGCACTATGCAAGAAAGCAAGGTCGTTGCGCTTGATATTTCTAAGGCATTTGACAGAGTTTGACATCAATCTCTTTTGTCGAAAATGCGTGCTTAAGGCATCGATGAGCCTCTTCTTCTATGGATTAAAAGTTACCTTTCGAACCGTTCATCTATTTTTGTTGAGTTCAACTCTAATATTCACCAAATAAACGCCGGTGTTCCCCAAGGCTCTGTTTTCTTTTCGACTCTCTTTCTCATTTTTATAAATTATCTCCTTACTACTACTTCTAATCCAACAAACTCCTTCGCTGATAACAGTACTCTCAGCTTTTCACATTTTTCCAAGACGCACGACTCTGTCCTTCGGGCGTAGAATTTGAACATTAAAGTCTGAACTTGACGGCATAATCATTTGGGGTAAAAATAATAGAGTAACAATTCAATGCTTCCAAAACTCAATGCAATCTACTGTCACTAAAGCAAACCCAGAATAATCAGCCATTATCCTTGAATGAAACTTTCATCGAAGAAACCGAAAAACTTTCCATTCCCGGTAAGTGTATCAACTCAACACTTACTTGGAACGATCACATATTCGAGGTCGTCAAAAATGCTGCGAAATGCCTAGGTTTCCTTAATCGATGCAAAATATATTTGACTCCCTCTGATTTGGCTTTAATTTACACGGCGTACATCGGCCGGATGTATTTTACTTATTTTACTCATCGAAAATTGAGTAAGACGCTCATATCTGGTCTGACGCTCGCAAGACCTCTCTGCACCTGCTAGATAGAATACAACAGGGAGCGTTAAAGGGTAAAGAAGACAGCAATATCGCGAAGACTATATACTCGCTTGAACACCGCCGTAAAGTGTCTTCCTTGTTTCTGTTTTATCGCTATATTTACAAACGATGCTCAAGTGAGCTAGCCAATTGCATTCCTTTCATCCATGAATTTACCCGTAATACTCGTCTCGCCAGGAATGCTCATCAGTTCACTCTTAAGCCCACTTTCGGACGTACAGTTAAGCTTAGAGACCACACAGAGACCACCACAGGCATTTAAGACCACCGCGCACAGGTACTTCCTTTCACTTTCTCCCTCTATACCTTTGGCCCGTGCTGTGTCTTGATTCCTTTGGTTGGCGTTAGTTGGCGAAAGCAGTTAAAATGGGTCTGGCGGCAAGCCAGGCCAAAGCGAAGTATATGCTATTCTCAAGGAAGGACGCACAACATCGATGACTTGGCCAGAACGTCACAATAGGCAGCTATAACTTCGAGGTAGTGAAGGACTTCCTCTACCTCTGCTCAGCGGTAATCAGTGCAAACAACATCAGTACCGAGATCAAACGTAGAATAATTCTTGGCAATCTCTGTTTCTTTGCGCCCAAGAGGTAATTGAGTAATGGAACCATCTTCGAAAGACCAAATTGATTACGTACAGGGTTGGCCATCTAATAATAATTATACTGGACTTGGGCCTAACTTCTCAGCAACCACTGTTGTGCGTGCTATTGTTCTCTCACGAGTGGAAGGGACCTTCAGTTTAATGCTGACTCCGAACGGCGAGATTGAGAAGCTATTTCTAGACAGATAGAGCATTGTCAGTGACTCAAAAGAGGTGGAGCCGTGAAAAAATGTTATTTGTTTTTTCGGGAATCGAACCGAGAACATCGAGCCATCTAGTGGTTTTTTTAAAACATAGGTTATTTTGACACTGACAGCTGTTTCCCGCTCGAAATCGTGTCAGAAATTCAGTATCATACCGCACGCGATCCGTGGAACGAAACGAGTCGCGTTATGCTTTATGCAAAGTGAGTGCTGTGCATCCCAAGCAGTGCGTTTTTTAAAAATAAGTTTTGGCTGAAATGAAGCACCCACCGCGACTGCTGTACGCAAGTTTGTGCAAAAAGTTCGTGAGACTGGTATGCTAGTGGACAGCATTCATGGTTCCCGTCGTCGTACGGTGGGCTCAGATGAGAATGTGACTATTGTGGCCGAGAGTGTGACACTCAATTCACGAACACCAACTCGCTATCGATCTCAACAGCTCAACATTTCAGGCACTAGCCTGAGGAGAATTCTGCACAAAGATCTCGGATTATTCGCTTACAAGGTCCAATTGAGTCAGCAATTGAAAATGCGCGACCATCCGTTTCGTTATCGGTTCACAGTTTGGGCCTTAGAGCTTGAATTGGACAATGATTTTGGGCGAACAAATTAAATCATCTTTTCTGACGAGGTGCATTTTCATCTCGGCGCCTAAGTCAACCTACAATATTGCCGCATTTGGGGCTCGGAAAACGGAAATATTGTTGAGCATCCACATAGACTGACAGTTTGGTGCGGATTGTGGAGTAGTGGCATCATTGGACCATTTTCCTCGAATATGAGGCAACGGTGGGTGTTACAGAGCCATGTTAACAGACTTTTTTTTGTTTACTGAAATCGAAAACACGGATTTGGGCGACCTCTGCTTTATTGGTTCATGCAGGATTGCACGCCATAATTGATATTTTGCGCACCAAATTCCAAAATCGTGTTATCAGCTGTCTTGGCGATGTTAATTGGTCTCCTCGGAGCTGCGATTTGACTCCTTTGGACTTTTCTTTGTGGGGAACCGTGAAGGACCGATGTTACGCCAACAATCCGGAAACGATTCAAGCACTTAAGGTAAATATCATCCAAGCATTCCGTGAGCTACAGGCCGAAACCATTAACAAGGTCTTGAAAAATTGGTTGAATGAATGCGCTACTGCAAAGCGCTACTGCAAAACCAGACGAGGCAGCCACTTGGACGACGTTGTATTTCATAATTAATGTGAATGTTTGTTCATACTAATAAAGATATAATATAAGGAAAATGTTGTTCAATTTATTGCATTTTGTAAAAGAAACTTGTATTTAGTCCATCCTGTGTAAGACCTTGATAGTCACAGTCCTTCATTAAGGCGCAGAGGCGTGGACAATATCGAAAGCTAATGAAAACCTCTTGGTCATTTCGAGAGAAAAATTCTGCTTGAATCTTTGGTACTGGTGATTAGAAAAGAAGATTCAACCACATAGGTCTAGCCATAAGTCTACGGATCCATCGCTTAAGAAGGGTATGTAGAACGCATGGCCAACTTAGATCCGGCCCTAAGAATATTCAACTCTGAGCCTGTGGGATAACGTAACAGAGGACGCCCACTTTTAAGGTGGTGCACACAAGTGGAAAGGTACCACAATCAACTTGGTGTGCGCAATCGACGACAGCTGGCAAAAGATCGTGATAGCTGACGAGGTTTTTTGGTTGAGACTCAGGTCCATACCGGACTAGGGATGCAACATCGTTCTTAAAAACATCGATGTTTGAAACATCGATAGTTCAAGGACAAACATCGATGGTAAAAAAACATCGGTATCAACAACGATACATCGATGTTTTTCCGATGTTTTATTTATATTCTACATCACACGAATTGTTGGCTATATTTACGATGTACTATACCTAAACAACAAAACACACTAGTCGTACCAGTTTCAACCCAAAAACCTTCTCCGTCTTCCGTTTCGTTAATGATTGAATTTTTACTTTGTGGCTTATCGGGCCAACGAAAAACCCAAAGTAACGTTGGAGGATTCTACGATTAGGGATTAGGGTTCCCGAGCGGGCCCTTCATGCACGTTTATATAGCGAGTCGCTTGCTCAAAGACCGACACCCGTTCCCAGCCGCACCCCGTTGGTGAACAGGCGCTAGTTTGGCTGTTGACATAAGGTCTGCCATGCTTACGCATCCAGCCAATACATGACGAAACATGAGCCCTCTCCGATTAGCCCACAGTTCCATAGGAGTTGTATACCCGGTCTCCTTCAGGGTTGCTCGATGCCCAAAGTAAACCACTTGGAGGTTCGGAGTAGGATATTAAAAAAGGAGAGGCTAAGATATGCAAAAATTGTATTGCGCATCTCTAGCTCTTTTACACCCCATTATTATTACAAGAATACAAGCACATTTTATATATAACACATTTTGGGAATGTTTAACGAAATGAATGAACTATGTCGATGTTTGACAATTTTGCCGTCGATGTATCGGCGATGTATCGGTTAGCAAAACATCGATGTCAACATCGATGTTTATGAACGAAACATGTTTTGCAAACATCGATGTATCGTTTGCATCCCTATACCGGACACCGGGGCACATTTTGCTTTGATCAATAGACGTGCCCAGTTGATTGATGTTGTGTTCAAAAAATAGTCCAAATGAATTGTAAAGGACCAAATTACGTCTTATATGGAAATAGGTTGTTTTCAAAAAAAACTCAATGTTCACATACAGACATCAAATATGGCGCGCCCTGTTTTGTAGTCATATTTAACTAATTAGCTCCCATGCCTGCCATAAACTTCAGTCAGATACATACGTCACCATTTTAGCTCAATTCATTTGTAGTTAATAGGTCCAAAAGAACATACAAATATATGTACCGACAGATTTATATTCAATACGTATATACAGTGGATTCCGCTTTATTGGGTCATCGCTTTATAGGGACAGGCGCTTAACTGGGACAAACGAAATAGAACGGAATCGAAAAAAAGATGAATTTGTTCGGTTATTGTGGACAGCAGTTGTTTAATCGGGATACATACTCGTATATTCATCGCAAATCTTGCACACATTTTGACGAAAAAAAAAATGTCGCCACATTTCTTACCTGCAATGTATCGAATAGTGTACAACAGCAAAAGCAAAAAAAAATCGTTTGGTTGTAGTTACAATGGCGGCAAAGACGAGAAAAAAACATACAATGCGATTAAAATAACGGTATGTCTAGTGCCGTTAGTGCGGAGATAAAATCAAATTAGTTGTCGTCGTACCGCGTGTGTTATTAGTCGCGTATCGTATAAATTGACTGACCAGATTTTTTTATAGCTTGTCAAAATGTTATTGCTTTATTGCCACATCGCTTTATCGAGACAGCCGCTTAACTGGGACAAAAAAATGTTGACTGATGTGTTCCAATTAAGCGGAATTCACTGTATTTGAAATTGTTGGTAATTATAAGTTTACTTTTCTTTTGCCATTTTCAAAACAATCGCAATTTAATATCATTTTTAACCAAGGACCCCCAAAATTAAAATTTGTAAACCGAAACCAATCAAAAAGCATAATTAACTCACTAGCTGTGTAATGAATTTAATTTTATGCTCGTCACCATCGATTGGCGATAGAATTGAATTAACTCTGGTATCATGACTCTAATTGCGTTGAAATTAAATAATTGCATCATTCATCAGGAAGCACTCGGTGGCAATATGCCAAATTGAGTGCATGCGGCAACCCTATTTAAATGAATTTTCATAATTAAATCACCGATCAATCGCGGCTCATGTGTGAATTCCTTCGGCCATTCCAACCAACACCATCAACTGGGCCTTAGCAACCTGCAACAACAATGGGGTCCGTATATGTTATCCTGTCCCGCGCACCGGAAAGCTAATTTCCATAAATGCTTTACTAATTAACCAAACGAATTGATTAATATTTTCATCCACGCACATTTTTTTTGTTTTTGGTAAAACTGTTTTTTAATTATCTTTAATCCAGGAATAATGCTATCTCTTTTTGTTTTGTTTTTGTTCTGCTCTATAGTTTGCTGGACGGATGGACTGCTCAGCAGGAAAGGACATGTTGTTTTCCTATGGAATAATATGGTGGAAAAAAATGCTCCTGATTGTCATAATGAGACTATCACCGCGGCATACACATTTGCACCCCGACGAGGAAAAGCGTTTAAATTGGCTGTAAAGCAAGTGAAATTAAATTGTTTCCATATACTCGTACCGACACGTCCATTATACTTCAGCCAGCTATCAGTGAAACAAAGCTGGGGTAGCTGCAATGAGCTGACATTATTCATTTATAATGACATCCCTTACAATTAACCTGCCTGCTGATTCTACTTTGATGGAAGGATCAGGGTAATTACAATACACACCAGCACTTGTCTTTGGTTAATTGTGGCGTGATATTCACTGCAATTAGCCGTGCTTAGCTTCAACTGAGTACTCGACTGTATATGTTGCAGTTCAAGTTTTGTTGTTTTTTAATTACTTTGTATTGTGCTGCAGATAAAATAAAAACAACAACGACGAGGAATGAACTATTTTATGAATGTTTTTGTACTCAATTGTTTATTGCAATAACATGATGGTTTTGTTTATATATTTGGCAGGCAACCTTCTCCGCGAGGTGAAAATATTGCTTGTTTTGCGGGGAAAAAACATCGAATCAGTTCAAAAAGTTCAAATATTTTACTCCCTGGAATTTGGTTCATAAAGTGGTCCCGGGGGTAATGCACGCAAGAGAGAGCTCCAGGACCCTCAATCCTCCGCCATCGAATCTAATTCATCAGGAGCTATGTCTAAGAGCAATCAGGTGAGTGTTAGGACTTGGTCCAACCATCTAGTCCTGGGTCTGCCAAGCGGTCGCCTACCTGATGAAATCGCATTCAAGGCACGTCTCGGAAGTCGTGTCGTGCCACGTGACCAAACCATCGAAGCACAGCCCATTCCGTTCCAAGAAGCAGCAGCACAACATTGATTTTCTCGCGCACTGCCATGTTTCTCACCCTATCCCGGCGAGTGATTCCAACAACAGCACGAAGAAATCTCATCTCATCATATTCTTCATATTCTTTCAGTCATTACCCAAATTTCATGACCATTGGTGAGAGTTGGAACAAACATTGCGTTAAAAACCCCTAACTTGGCTTTGACACCAAGCTCGACAGATCGACCAAGCTGTTTCAAAATTGACCCAGCTTTGCCAATCCTACAGGAAAGCTCAGCATTATTCATCCCATCACTCGTGAAGAAGACCCCGAGATACTTAAACTTCTCCACCTGGTTCAATGGGACTTCACTAACATGTAGAGTGCATTGAACAGGCGTTCTGGAAATGACCTTAACCTCGAATTTGTCCACGTCAGATTTTGGTTTTAATCATATTTGAATAACAAAATTATGGGCAAACGTAGGTAATGTGAGATATAAGAGCGTTAGTTTATTGTTAAGAAGGAATGTAGCTGCACATTAAGATTACAAAAAAATCTTATAATTTTGTATAGGGGCCTTATTTTGTATTGCGTTTTCCATAATAGGATTTTTGTTACACTTCCTTACCGACATCCACTCACTTTTTCGATTGCGTTTTGAATAATACGAAAACCAGAGGATGCGAAAATATTCCCTCCGCAGTCAATCCGCCGTTTTCCATAATCGGCATGATAGTATCGGAAATCTATTCGAAAAGCGGAAATTTGTATTTTGTACTTCTATAGCAAATACATACTATCCGCATTCGAAAAATAAAAGTTATGCCAACTCGTTTACGAAAATTTACTATTTCGTATTCCGAATGCGGATGTCAAAACCTTCCTCACTTACGGATTCCCATTCGAAAACTCTTTTGTTATCGGATTGTGTGCGCTAATGTTGTTTTGATTTATTTATTTAATTGTTTCATACAAAAGAGAACCAAATTAAGATACAGTTGATGCTCGATATAGTGAGCTAATAAAATCCGGGCCTGTTCACTTTAGCGAGATTGTTCATTGTAGCGAGCGTGGATTGATTGGAGCAAATTTCATCAAAATGTGTATGTTTTGAAGTAAAATTCATCAAAAAGAGAATATAATTACAATTTTTCTTTGCAAGCCAATATTTATAAAAAAGAATATTTTATTTTTAACAAAAATAACTTATCCGTAAAAAAAAATAATACATTCCATGTACAAGCAACGCGCATATTGTATTTGCTTCAAATAAACCCAATCTGTGTACCATATACAAACGGTAATTTTAGACGATTGTATGGATACTACTGTTTGCATAGCGCTAGTGATTTTTAGAAGTGTTTCTGCATGCTAAAGGGTTCAAGGAAAAAAAACATAGGTTCACTATGGCGCTATTTAGAATAGCTTGTATACAATTTTGTGTATTAGTAATAAATACCAAACATGCAGGTCTTGCAAAAGGATTTCCTCCGATGCGGAATGTAAATGGCTGGGGGAGGTCCAAGCAAATACGTACCTCTCATGCCACTGGAAGAAAAGTGACATCAGAGATATTAGGTCTCACTTTTGCCATAAATGGCACTCCAAATGCACCATAGTTTGGAATATCACCCACCCAACCACAAAAAATCCTTGAAATATACTCGCGAAATTGAAGATTTCAACTTAGCAATGTCGCCAGTTATAGACACTGAAGAACCGTCTTTTTCTGAACCATCTTTAAGAACTAGAAACCGCTAAATAACAGATAAACGATATGATAAACTATGAAACAATAAAATTGAATTAAATTTACTTGCAACTAACTTCTGTTTGAATGATTATTTTTTGATTCGATAGTTTCAATTTTGGAAATTATAATAATAATGGCGGCGCTACAGTCCGAGGTGGACCTGGGCCTAGCTTCTCAGCAACCACTCGTGTTGTGCGTGCTATTGTTCTGTCACGAGCGGAGGGGACCTACAGTTTAATGCCGACTCCGAACGGCGAGATTGAGAAGCTTTTTTCTAGACAGTTATACTCTTTGAGCATTGTCAGTGACTCGAAAGAGGTGGAGCCGTGAAAAAATGTTTGATGTTTTTTTTCGAGATTCGAACTGACGACCTCGAGCGTAGGAGTCGACGCACCTACCCACTACGCCACGGCGCCCACATTTTGGAAATTATTCATAAAAATTTGGCAGCATTTAAACCCAATCCGAAAGTACGAATTTATTTGAGTATCGGATTTGATTTCCGAATCCGAATCCGAAAGTGATACAAAATAAGGCCCGTCTACAATAACGGAACCTTTATAATTTCGGTGTGTCTGTCACACTTTTTTATATCCGAAGTTTATAAAGATATAGGCATGAAATTTTGGAATTGGTACATCAGACCTAGATGTCATTGCCCATGCACCCAAATTTAAAAAGTGTGGCCATTTGGGGGTGGCTCCAGTACAGGCGAAGTTGCCATTCGTTTTGAAACATTGTCGCACCCCATCGACTTATATATCAATCGACAGATCTTTTGAAATGAGGTAGAGGTTTGCTTCAACAGTTTTTGATCCATAGTATCGTTTGGAATATATGGAGCCCCAAAGTTTTTTTAAATGCGTCCCCCCGTGCCATTTCTAAACCAAAGTGTTTAAAAATCTGAAAAATCACAAAAACTTCGCTTCATTGAGTACTTTCATATAAAATAATTTCAAGCATTCTGGCCCTAATAGTTTTCGAGATATTGGCCAAAAACGATCAACCATCGACATGCGAATTTTGAAGATCTGAAAACGCAGTTTTGAAGACATCAATGTAAGCATTAAGAAATTATAAATTTCAAAATATCGATTTATGTTGAAATTTTGAGATATCTATGATTTAAAATCATAACTATTTCCATTGTTAAACACATAAATTTCATGCTGTATTCGACCCCTCTATGCGTTGATGAGTGTTAGCTCTTAGAACGATCTCAACCCCTAAATGCCAAACAGCAGTGTACACAAGCACCGTAGGCATGATCACTGATTGGGTATGGATGGAAGGGATTTTCTGTGTTGGATAAACTTGGATAGAGATGTAGGTATATGTATGGATGGGTGGATGCTTGTTTGTTTGGATGTATAAATGTATGAATGAATGGTTGATTTGGGTTGAAGTTAGAAGAAAATTCATCTGAAATAGTTTACGTCGTTTGATATTCAGAAATCATCCATCAATATTATGCGACGGAACCTTTCCCGTGCGAGTGCAACTCGCACTTGTCCAGTTTATTTTAGATAAAATATTGGTTATCGACGCAGGTGTTGGTGCGACAGCATTTTTTTCTATAACGGTAAACGGTTTATCTGTAGATGCGATGTATCTCTGTACATTGAATTTTGGATATGATACAGCTTACCGTTTGTTGACATGATATTCTTTTTGTTTCGCGTTTATTATTGGTTGATATTATTGTTGAAGATCTTGTCTCTGGTTTTGTCTTCCACTTGAACTACGTTTTATTTCATAATTAATGTGAATGCTTGTTCCTACTAATAAAGCCATAGTATATGGAAAAAGTTTAATTTTGTTCATTTGATTCCATCTTTAAAAAGAAAACCTGTAATTGTGAATCGAGAAATAAGGCATACACTTGGTTGACCTCTGAATCTTAGAGGCTTATCTGTTGGAACATCAACGGGGAAATTTGATGACCCCACCTAACATGCCTTAATAAATACCAAATGATTTATCAAATCATGAAGCTTGAATTTAAAGATATCATTTTTACTCTGACTTGGAATGAAATAAATCACGTCAGGTTTGTTTTCTGATTATTAATGACATTAATGTTTGTGTTGTGAATGTTTAATTTAGGGATACAATGATTCGTGTCACAAATTCATCAATGCATGAGAGCTGTTATTGTTTTATTCCAGTAACACTGCCAATTATTTTATGCATTCCATTAAATTAATTAAATACAATTTGAATTTTGATCATGCTTGATTGTGCCAAGGGGAATAATAATTGTAATTTCATTTAAATAGATACATCGGAAACAAAGGAAATCAAACAAAATATTCAATTTTTTCATACGAAAGTATGCTACAATTTCGCTGAAGAGCCACTGTTTACATGTTTGTTGTATTTACATTTTAATTCAGTTCCGTTTGATTTGACATGGGAAGTATTTACTTTACGTTGACGTTTTATTATTCTATGAAAATAAAAGTATGTATTTACAATATTTTGTAGCTATCATAGATGCATATGCTAGAAAGTTGCCTTGGAACTTTGCGTTTGTTGCATACCTCAAGGCTTACAGGGTATCTTTTATGCTATCTTTTATTTTGGTGTGTGAAAGGTGAGTAACTTTGAAAAAAATAACCCATTTTCATATGTTAGGGTTTGTGTTTTTAATTTGGTCCTTTGCAATTTATTTGGACTACAACTTCAATCATGTGGCCGCCTGTATTAACCAAAGCTGCGTTTGCTGCGTTTTGCATCACTTTTTCGAGCATTTCGGGTTGTGTAGCAATGATTTCAGCACGAATGTTTGCCTTGAGCTCGCCAATAGTCTGAGGCTTGCTGGCGTACACTATGCTTTTCAAAGAATCCCACAAAGAGAAGTCCGGATCGATAAAATATGACTATTATTTATTGATCAATGGATATTTATCTGTTGACTTCAATTTAGAATTTACTATATTTACAAATTATTGGGTAATGATTATTATTTGAAATTCTCAAAGCAATTGTTTTACAAATATCCCTATTCATTTGAAGGTCAACTTCATAAGAAATTGAATTAAAAAGTGGTAATGAGCGAGTTATAGGTTCATTAAGCCCATCGTTTGTCCTATGACCTGGAACAAGAAAGAGAACATCCTTGTTTCTAAGATTTCTCTCAGGCGCATTAAAAGGTATAAGATTTAGCAATTCTGGTGAACTTACTTTTCCAACTAAAATATCCTTTGAAAAAAGTATATATAGAGTTTCTCTACGGCTTTTTAAGGATTTAAGATCTATCAATGCGCACCTGGATTTGTATGATGGTAAGCCTTCTGACCAACACAAGTTTCTCAATGCAAAGCGCGTGAACCTTCTTTGAATATTTTCTATCCTATTAGAAAAGTTTTTATAAAAAGGAGACCAAATAACACGACAGTATTCAAGTAAAGGAGTGATTAAATACATATAAATAGCTTTTAATGTATATCTATCCTTAAAAACTACTGTGCTTCGTTTTAAAAAACCTGAAAGTGAATTTGCTTTAGATATAATAATAATAATGGCGGCGCTACAGTCCGAGGTGGAACTGGGCCTAGCTTCTCAGCAACCACTTGTTTTGTGCGTGCTATTGTTCTCTCACGAGTGGAGGGGACCTACAGTTTAATGCCGACTCCGAACGGCGAGATTGAAAAGCTTTTTCTAGACAGTTATACTCTTTGAGCATTGTCAGTGACTCGGAAGAGGTTTGTCTGAACTTGGATTCGAACCTATACTGTAAAAGTTTACTGCGCATGGGTCGACGAACGAACCCACACGGCCACGACGCCCGCTTGATAACGGCATCACAGAGTGTGAAAAAGACCTTGTCGGTCATCAAAATTTGCTTCCAAAAATAGGTGCAGTGTCAATCGTTCGAGCTACTGTTTGGCCGTACTACAAGCGACGTGGACGGTCTTTCAGCAATTTTCTTTGAGTCAATTGCACTTTATACGGAAACAAATGCAAAACATACTTTAAAATCCACCGGTACCACTGACGCCAAAATGCAGAGCCCGGTGACGATATGAGATATGTAGGCTCTCGGCAACACTCTCTCTTACCACTTTAACCAGTTCATTGCGTTTCATTCGTTCATTCGTTTTGGGTCTTGATGATGGTTGGGAACTCTAACTTAAAGTAATGTTAACCCAATCAAGGCTGAATTGGTCCTTTTCACTAATAAAAGAGTCATTCCGCAGTTTAGACTTCTAGCTATAAGGATCCACACTGACGTAATCCGACAGTGCTAAATACCTAGGTATTATTCTTCACAAAAAACGAATTTGGAAACTCAATGTCATTGAAAGGGTCAAAAAAGCAACATGCGGTTTTTATATCTGCGCCAAAATTGTCGGTAAAAAATGGGGACCAAACCCCAAGACCATTCTATGGATGTATATCGCTATTGTCAGACCCATCCTTATGTATGACAGCGTAGGCTGGTGGCAGGCAGCAGTGAAAGCCATTAATCTTAAGGCATTGACAAAAATACAGAGACTTGCGTGTATGGGAGTTACTGGAGCAATCAGCTCCACACCAACAGCTGGACTGGAAACGATTCTAAACATGCTACCACTTGACCTATATATTGTAGGTGATTTCAAAAAATGTGCTACTTACTGTAGGCCTGGTCTTAATTTACATATGTACACCTGTGTACATGTTTTCAATATTTCTCTCAAATAAATAAGTCACCGTTAATTCGGGCCTAAGGTATTTGAACCCTGATCGCGCGATTCTCCCGCTTACCTCAGCCTATTTAAGGTCGTGTAACAAATATTGCGGCACTCAATAAAGCAGTATTACACGCAGAGTGAAGAGTTGTTTTTTTTGTTTTGTTGGCCCACCTACAATATGCAGGTAACCGTCGCTAAAAGTGCTCTGAGAATCAGTCAATCTCTCGACGGCGCTCAGGTACCATAGGACGTGCAAGTATTCTTAACAGACTTGCAGTATCAGAAGTTGAGAGGGACTATATGCTCCCATTCTTCGACTTCAGGAGACCCTTCAATTGCCAATATCCCACCAGAGAGGAGTGGGCGACCAATGAACCAACAATAATACGACCATAAAGGTATACACCGATGGGTCAAAGATGGAAGGAGGCACATGCGCGGGCATTTTCTCCGATGAGCTAAACTTGCACTGCTCAATCAGACTCCCTGATTATGGCAATGTGTTTCAAGCCGAGGTCCTGGCGGCCGAAGAAACGGCCAAAATGATATCAATGATGGCAATACCTCCAGCTGATATTACCATTCTTATTGACAGTCAGGCGGCCATGAAAGCTATATCCGGAACAGAAATCAAGTCCAAGCTAGTCGCAAGCTGTCGCGAAGATCTAAATGCTCTTGACTCACAGCACTCGATCAATATGTGCTGGGTTCTAGGACATAAGGACATAGCCGGCAATGAGATAGCTGAAGAACTTGCCAGAACAGAGTCAGTAACTGACATGTCACAAGCAATTCATGGAATCAAACCGCCCCTCTCAGAACTGAGGAAAAATGTGGATATAAAGATCATTGAACGCAACAGTAGATGGCGCGGTCTGTCTACATGTGTGAATATTAAAGCATTATGGCCTAGATACGATCGAGCAAAAACTGACAAAATCCTTCAGTGCGACAAAGAGTTACTAACGATGGTGGTTGGTCATAATCATCTTAGAAACCACGCCATGAAAATGGGACTCTCCAACAACAACATTTGTAGAGTCTGCGGTGATGAGGAGGAACGAGAGGATACTCCTCACTACCTCTGTCACTGCCCTAGTCTTTGTCAGTTGCGTCATAGAACGCTGGGAGAATTTTTCTTCCAAGACTTACATGAGATTTGAAATAAACCTCTAAGATCTCTTTACAGGTTCATAAGGAAATCGGGATGGCTTCGGCACAACGAGGGACCATGAGTACGGCAAGGGTTATAAGGGGACATCAATCCCCAATTGGGCATCACAATGGGTCCTCAAGGACTTAAGTGAGGCGTGGCTTCCGCCCGTCTACCCACTTACCTAAGTACCTACCTTCCTGCATCCCAGTGCAGTTTGTTCAAGAATCCGAACAGCAGAAATTGTGTACATAATCCCAGCCATATCCAGAAACTGGAAAACAGATATTCAGCCAAGAGCTGAATAATTTGATTGAAACGTGATGAAAAGATATTATTCGTTACAGTCAAAATAAAGGAGTAATTCACTTTCCATGTGATATTCACTTTTTATCTGTGATCCCTCTCCTCTTGGGCATAATTTCTGTTTGCTGGGGGGCAGATCATTTACTCCCAACGAACACCATTAATTTTCATCTAATCTTACAAGTGATATTGAGTCCAGTGCCTCATTCGAAATCGGATTTGAGGATACCCTTGAGTCCTTAAGGAACCCTGCAGAGGGTACATTAGAGGGCCAGCCAAATTGTTTCCCATTCAATTGTGTACGCCTACGAAGGTCGCTTGTGGCAGTGTGAGTCCTCCTTTCTGTGTGCGAGGACGAAGGAAATGGAAAATGAGTTTTATTCCGATTGCCATTCTGGAATATGACACTCGTTTGGAATTTATCCGATGGACCAAGCGCCGGACAGGACATGTCGAGAGGCGTATCGTTGCCAAGATGAAGTCTAGTGTTTTTTCTCCTCCTTTTGTTTTATTTTTTTGGTCATTTGGCAGGCAATCCAATTTTCTTTTAAATGATTCTTGTTGGCCGTTGACTTGTGAGAAGGAATAAGTCTGTGGCAATTTATTAAAGAGTCCTTAAGAGAATTCATGCCATCGTGCCGGGGATGGTTGAGTGGGACTGTGCATGGGGCTGGCATTAATTGCTTAAGGAGTGAATGAACACTAGATGGCAAATTTGTATGTTCCGGAACATCATGCATCTTTCATGCTGGGGAGAGATTTTGCCAATGAAAGTGAGCCTTGAAATGAGGGGTTTTCGAATGTAAATTGGTCTACATATGAGTATATGGTTTCAATTTATGGTTATGAATGTTTTCTTTTCATCAACGGATTTTGAAGAAAACTTTTGGAGCGAACAAGGATATCGTGTATACTTAATAAAATTAATAGGTTAGAGAAAGTCCTAGTGGCAGGATGTAATAAAAATAGCCACTCTTAGGCCAACCAAAGCTCCTTGTGATACAGAGCAGATAAAACTTCTCACAAAACTAAGCCGAGCTAACAAAGAAAAGATGAGATTGATTGTTGCCACTATTCTTTTGCTTCCTTAGATTTTGGTCCAAGGGGGATATTTTTTGCGGAGGACAACACTAGGCAGGGGCCTGTGCATATAGGGTAAAGTTGTTGATTGTACCTAACTTGGCGGGATACCAGCAACGATCCTTGGAAATGCTCAGGTCAAGATGACATGCAAGCTCTTCGCGGCGCCCCCTTGGTAGACTTTACAACAACCGTTGTGAGGTCAACTAAGGTATGTAGTGACCGTTCTAGGCAAGATAACGGAACACTACCCCGTACGAACAGATGGTTGTGCGGAGAGCTAACAACCTGCCCACGTAAAAAAGCCCATTTTTATAAAGAAGCAAGCTGCCTCGGAGGAACGAACGGAATGAAAAAGGACTATGATTTGCGAGTGTGCTCCTGGGATGTTTGAACACTCTACACTCTGGAGGCTGCTCATCAATTGGAAAAGATCCTCACCCAGTATGAGACGGATATTACTGCGATCCAGGAAGTACGCTGGAATGGACAAGGAATGATGAAGAAAAGAGAATGCGACATATATTAAAGCTGTCACAAAAGGCTGTACATGTTGGGATGCGGGAACTTTTCTTTCTGAAGGACCAAAAGTTCCTTCATCTGGATCCTTGAACAACGTTGGGAAATAATGAAAACTTATTTCCAAAGTGAATGCTGTGTAGCGCAAACAGTCAGTTTTTTGAAAATTAGTTTTGGTCGAAACCGCGACTGCTGTATGCAAGTTTGTGCAAAAAGTTCGTGAGACTGGTATGCTAGTGGACAACACTCATGGTCCCCGTCGTCGTACGGTGTGCACAGATGAAAATGTGACTGCTGTGGCCGAGAGTGTGAGACTCAATTCAGGAACATCAACTCGCCATCGATCTCAACAGCTCAACATTTCACGCACTAGCCTGAGGAGAATTCTGCACAAAGATCTCGGATTATTCGCTTACAAGGTCCAATTGACACAGCAATTGACCATCCGCTTCGTTAACGCATCGTAGGTTGGGCCTTAGAGCAGATTGAGTTGGACAACGATTTTGGGCGAACGAATGAAATCATCTTTTCTGACGAGGCCTACTTTCATCTAGGCGCCTAAGTCAACCTACAAAATTGCCGCATCTGGGGCTCGGAATCCGGAAAACCCGCACGTTATTGTCGAGCTTCCACAGAGAGTGATAGTTTGGTGCGGATTGTGGAGTAGTGGCATCATTGGACCATTTATCTCGAAAATGAGGCAACGGTGGGTGTTACAGAGTTACAGTTAACCGACATTTTTTTTTACTGAAATTGAAGACATGAATTTGGACGACCTATGGTTCATGCAGAATGACGCGCCATGCCATACATTCCATGCCACAATCAATCTTTTGCGTACCAAATTTCCAAATCGTGTTATCAGCCGTCTTGGCGATGCCAATTGGCCGCCTCGGAGCTGTGATTTGACCTCTTTGGAATTTTTATGTGGGGAACCGTGAAAGACCGATGTCACGCCAACAATTTGGTAACTATTCAAGCATTTAAGGCCAATATCATCCAAGTAATCCGTGAGCTACATCCCGAAACCATCAAGAAGGTCTTGGAAAATTGGGGTGACAGAATGTGCTACTGCGAAGCCAGCCGAGGCAGCCACTTGAACGACGTTGTATTACATAATTAATGGGAATGTTCTTTCTTACTAATAAATTCATAACGCATGGAAAAAACATTTAATTTCGTTCATTTTAGACTTCCTCTTTAAGCTGATTTAGTGGGCATAGACATAGACATAGGTATAGACAGTGTTTACATGAACAGAAGAAGGCAGGAGTATCGAAAGGAATGTGTTCCATTTTACACAAGTTGGGAGGAAATGGTTTGGATTCGGCGGAAAGCCTACTTCAAATTCGATTTTCCGATGAAACCCGTCCGTTTTTGTCTCGTATATTTCCATTTTCAATATATTTTCCTTAGAAAGCATTTCATGCTTATGCGATTTTGCCACAGGCATATAAACACTCATAAGTTTGTTATTTATTATTCAAATGTTGTGGTGAGTTCTACAAGGTGGCGCAATTACTTTTTGGTTTTGATTTTGAGTGATGAAAATCTTTATTTTTACAATTTTTTCTGCTAAGTGGAAAAGATGATATCAGCCAAGTGGCTGCCGCCCGTGTTGATACACATTTGTGCCCGTTTTACCGCATTTTCCATGACTTTCCACAATGATAACTGCTCGCATTCCTGTCGAGTACTCTCGTTAAGGGCTGCGATTGTCCAAGGCTTGTTGGCATAAACCCGCGACATCAAGTAGCCCCAAAAAAAGCAGTCTGGGATGGTTAAATCGGACGAACTTGCTGGCCATGTCTTCTTCTTCTTCTTCTTCTTCTTGGGGGCTCCAGTCCGAGGTGGACCTGGGCCTCACTCAACATGCCTCTCCAGCCAGCACGATCTTTCGCCAGCTGTCTCCAGTTTCGCACACCAAGCTGGCCGAGGTCCCCCTCGACTTGTGTGCGCCACCTTGTACGTGGACGTCCTCTGTTGCGTTGTCCCACAGGCCCAGAGTCGAAGACTCTTCGGGCCGGAGCTAAGTCTTAGGCGTTGGATCTTAGGCGTTGGATCCGTAGACGCCTGGCTAGACTCATGTCGCTGTACAGCACATACAATTCGTGGTTGAACCGTCTCCTCCAAATGCCATCAACGCAGACCGGACCAAAAATCACGCGCAGAACTTTTCTCTCGAAAATACCAAGAGACTGTTCATCCGCTTGCGATATTGTCCATGCCTCTGCGCCGTAAGGCAGGACTGGGATGATCAAGGTCTTATACAAAGTCAACTTGGTCTTCCGAAAGAGGGCTCTACTACTCAATTGCCTTTTGAGCCCAAAAAAACAGCGGTTGGCATGAGTTATTCTGTGTTTGATCTCGGTACTGATGTTGTTTGTACTGTTTTGTATTACTGCGGAGCCGAGGTAGACAAAGTCCTTCACTACCTCAAAGTTATAGCTGCCTATGGTGACGTTCTGGCCAAGTCGTCGATGTTGTGTGTCCTTTCTCGATGACAGCATATACTTTGTTTTGCCCTCGTTTACCGCCAGACCCATTTTAGCCGCTTCCGTTTCAATGCCAGCAAACGCATCATTGACGGCTCGCTGTGTGCGCCCTATCACGTCAATGTCATCCGAGTAAGCTAGCAGTTGAACGGACTTTTGGAAGATCGTGCCTCTTGTGTTGGCCAGTGAGTTTTGCACGATCTTCTCAAGAATGATGATAAAGAAACCTGAATTTCTTGGGTCTTCTCCAGGAACTGCCGCAGTGTGAAAATTTGATCGATGGTGGACTTCTCGGGCTTGAAACCACACTGATAAGGACCTATCAGTTTGTTCACGAATGGTTTCAGGCGTTCACACAAAATGGCAGAGAAGATTTTATAGGCGATGTTAAGGAGACTTATCCCTCGATAGTTGGCGCAGTCAAAGGGGTCTTCTTTCTTGTGGATCGGCTGGCCATGTCATATCATCAAAATGAAAGATTACGCGACCAGAAAACGCTTCCTTCACAATATTCATTGTGGCTCGTGCTGTGTGTGTGGGTGGACCGTCTTGTTGAAACCACATGTTCACCAAGCACTGCTCATCCAAATCCGGCAGTAAGAAGTCGCTGTAGGGTCTGCCTGGTGATGCCCAATTGCGTGGCCAGTTGTCTGGTTGATGTTTCTTCGTTCTCAGCGACATATGCAGCCACAGCCGCGATATTCTCGTGCGAATGATCAGTTCGGTTGCGGCAACGCCCTGCATGATCTCCTGTGATTTCAGTCTGCTCGAGTCGAGTAGCTACAGTGGTGTTCACATAAATAGCACTTAAATTTTCGTACATTATGTTGCGCCAAACGTTTGAAAAGAGAATCTGAAAAAACACAAAATTAATTCAAATTACATAAAAATAATAATTCAAAATAAGGAAAAACGTAAAAAGTTGTTGTTCATATAAATAGCACAGTCAACGAAATGTTTATAAAAATCAATATAGATAGATATAGATAGATTTTTATTCAGATTATTTATAAGTTTACATGGTCTGAGTTACCGCACATTGCTTTACACAGAGATTTGATACCTAATCGCATCTTTCTACTGAAATAGTCAATTCTTCACTATACGCGAAGTATGCTTTGGATTATTATCATGTATAAAAGTCCATGATAAAGGCATCGAGTCGTCAGTATATGGCTCCATTTGGTTCTCCAGGATTAGCTAATATTAATGTTGGTCCATAATGATGTTGATTTTTACGATTGGTCCAACGCCCTGCCATGATATTGCCACCCACACTATTATGCTGCCACCGCCAGGCTTGACGGACTTATTGGTGTACCTGGGATTGTACTCTTGGTTTGCTGGCCTCCTCACATTCTTTTTTCCATCTGATCCCAACCTATTGAACTTATTTACATTGCTCCACAGGATATTTTTCCAAAAGGACAAAGATTTGTTCTTGTGGGCGTTTGCTAAGATAAATCTTTTCTTCCGGTGTCTTTGGGAGACAAGAGGCTTTTTTCTGGCGATCCTTCCATTGAGTTGGAATTCAATGAGATGGCGACGCACAGTTACAGCTAACTGTTGAATTATCTCCGGAAAGGTTGAGAAAGAGTCACTGCCGTTGATTCAGTGTATAATCCTTCTTCTGAGAAACCAAATATGTGCTACTTATATGAACACAAAATTTGCAATGATCACCAATTCGCACGATCGCAAAATAAAGAAATACTAGCGGGATCTTCTTTGCCGTCTGTTCTTATATTCATAAAGGTACTACCTTACGATATTATGGCCTTACTCCTATGTCTGTTAAGTTCAGTGTGTATTGCATACAAATAAACATTTGAATAAAGGTGTGCTCTTTATGTGAACACCACTGTAAGTGCCGAAATGTTTGTCCGGTTGGCGGGACACGATTAGGAAATCGACGTCGAAATTTACGCTGCGCTAACACCAGCGACCGATTATTGGTAAACAAATCGACACAATTATTCCACGCTCTTGCTTGTTTGTCCTACACTGCAGCTGTCTAGTCTACAAATGTCTAGTTCACAAATGTCAAATATGATTGACGTACGACGCCATTTACAAAAATTATTACATCTTCCAATACGATGATTAATTTTGCGCCATCTTCTAGAACCGTCCCCTTACACACCATCTAAATGAGCAGTCTTTGGTCTTTATAAGTGCTTCCTATCTTTAAATTTAAATAAAACAAAGTGTGTGTAACATATCATAGAAATTTTGTCCTCCTTTGAAAGGCCTATTGCTGCCATTATGTATGAAATATAACATCGTTCAAATATCCGCTGTGGGTTCTCTGGGTGGCGCGCATCCGAAATGTCCAATTCTCCATGACTCTGGTGCATACTCGTAAATCGGGCTGGATTTGACCGATGAAATTGCTTTTGTTGGCTTTGAGGGCTGCTGTGTTTTGTGGCTTATTCGCATGGACCTGCAACTTCAGAAAACTGGTCAAATTGAACGATATCGGTGGCCAGTTCACATCACCTCCATGTGAGATGACCATGCCCTCGATCGATCGCTCGTGCAGAGATTCCAATGTGGTGTGAGCTGTGTGTCACGTAGCGCCGTCCTGTTGAATCCACATGCATGTCGTTGGCGTCCAAATCATCCAAATCAGGTCAAAAGAAGTTGGTAATCATCGACCTATAGCCGTTGACGGTGATGGCCTGACCAACATCGCTCTCAAAGAAATATGGACCGATGACGCCGCCAGCCTAAAATCCACACCAAACAAAGATTTTACCGGAATGCATTGGACCCTCTTGGATCTCGAGTGGATTGGTATCGTTCCAAATTCAACATTTTTGTGTGTTGTTATCTATCGAGAAATGGGCCTCAACGCTGAAGATGATTTTTCGATGAAAATTAGGGTCAGTTTTCGACTGCTCCAGGGCCCATTCAGCAAACACACGTCGTTGTCTATGGTCGTTTACCTTCAACTCCTGGGTGAGTTGAATTTTGTACGGTTGCAGGCCCAAGTCACGATGCAAAATTCGCCACGTTGTGGTTTGCGAAAGGCCGAGTTCTTGTGAGCGACGCGACGCGAAATCGACTGCCGCGGATTCTGCTACACACTCCCACTGACAGCGGTGCGGCGATGTTTTCGGTAGATCTTGCGTTTCGTCGACACATGAATTTTGGTTTATGGTTTATTGAACCAGTGAACTCAAATTCATCGACTACACTGCGAATAGATTATGGCGACCGCAAAATGGACGAGGCGCGGCGACCGTTGCCCGAACAGAACACCCAATGTGGTAAAACAATTTTATAATTTGCACGTTGTGTTGAACGCTATTCCCATCCATGGGGATTTGGCAAATCAGACTGAATAAATGACAGCCAATTTGACAGATGTAGCTTCAACAATATGGCCGCTATCAACTGTCAAAGTCCCTATTGGAACACCCTTAACTGAGAATAAAATATTTTCGTTTGTAGGAATAAATTCATAAAATAATCAACAGTCGGGACGTACCACAAAAACTCAGAAGGCACTTGAGAACTGGTCAGTTTCACAAGTCTCATACATAAATACCTTCAAATAATGATTGCAGGACAACATTTGCGTCTGGTGCCGATTGTAGGGAGAACATGTGTGCACATAACATTCTAAACTGCTTTAATATTTTCACAAAAAAACCGTCCACCTTGAAATGCATTTCTGGAGGGATGAGAAAAGGAAAGGATACTCTAAATTGAATTATGGCAATGTATGTATGTATGCATGCCCATGTGTGGGAACCTGCTGGTTAAATCCATATTCCCGAAAGTAAATATTAACTTTCTTCAGGACTAGGAGCATAGAGAACGTCACTCAACTCCATCTCACAACGTAACAAATCGCTTGTCAAATCACGGAATATCCTTGCCAGTTAATCCGATAAGGAAACGCCAGCACGCTAAAATGTCAATAGCTTTCCAGGATATAAGAGGTATGCCCATGGAATATAAATAAAAGTCCCCAAAAGGGATACCCCAGGGCTCACCACTCACCACTCACCACTCCCCAAAACCCCGCAACAACAATGCACTTACTGCAACGGTAGCAATACCGAAACATCCTTTAAGATGTGCAGAAGCAGCACATCATGATGTGTAGCATCGGTCCCTTCGAAAACAAATACCTACTTCAGCATGTTGGTGACGACGGCAACGACGACGACATCGACGATGAGGACGGTTGGAATTTGGTCTCTGTGAGAGGGGGAATTACACGAAAGGCCGAGGACTGCCGGGAGAGAACGAATCTGGTATGATGTCCCATTTTACTCTGGGTTAAGGTGACAACCGGGTAACGACGACAGGTGAATCTCGTTACATTGGAGAAATCATTTGCCTATTCAATTCACATCCGATGGGAATTTTCATCACTTCCGCAGGTCGATCGGTTCGAGCTGGAGCTTTGGAAGGTTGTGCTTGCCTTGATCTTAGCCCAGTGGAAGGGGAGGAAAGGAAGAGCGGGTGGTACGACAAACCGTGAAAGGTTATAACATTTTCCGGTCACGAAACTTATCCCTCCGCCGGGCGGTAGTGGTGGTAGAGCTTGCAGCTTATTGGCATGGTCCCGTTAAGGGCGTTAAGGGGGCACAAAGATTTACATTTCTCATTTCCTGAAAAGAAACACCCGAACAACAATAACCTCCGGAAGCATTATTTCCTTCCTCGCACGGAATAGGCGAAAAGAATCGAAGAAAATATTTGATTCTGATTAACATTTACTGGGAACGCCTAAATTATGTGGAGGTAGGAACAACGGTGGAAGCGAGCATTTGCATGAGGAAATAGCTTTCCGATTCATGGGAACTGCCGGGTATGGGGTGGGATTATCGGGTGTACTGATTCAGTGAATCGGTTGTAATGGGGTGTAAACATCGTTTTTTGTTTCAAGGGAATCGTGTTCGGTTAAGCTGTGTACACATGCGACTGCGGAGAGGAGTGGTGTCCTGTTTTTTATTGAGAATGGGGCATGAAATAGCTCAGCACGTGCCAGAAAGGCTCCAACATGTTTCCCTTTACACAGGGCTGTATCACATCCGGAGGGCGGATGAATCAGGAGGTGGAAATCGAAATGACTCGTAGTCTTGGAAGTACTGGTGAATTCGTCGTAATTGAAGTGGCAGGCATGCCAGATATTTGAAACAAGTTGTCTGTCAAGGGAATTTTTGGATAGACTTATCTTGTCGCACGGTGTTGCTTTGATTTAGGATGCCGGGAAATGTGTAACGCATGTCGGTGTGCTCGGATGTATCAGCAGAATCCTGAATTAAGAAGGTATTGAATTCCGCTGCATTCGTTAAGTTCCTTATACGTTGGCTTTAACATGAATAAAGTTCGTACATTTTTGTCGTTGGTTGAAAAATATTGTAGACTTTGGCTAGCAAATGTTTTGTAGTGGCTTTTTGCAATCCCTGGTAAAAGTTGGCTGCAAGACAAGGCGCTTTCATGCGACTTTTACAACATCGTTCTTGAGAAGATTGTGCAAAACACACTGGCAAACACTAGAGGCACGATTTTTCAGAAGTCCATTCGTGGACGACATTGAAGCGATTGGTCGAACTCAGAGAGTCGTCAATAAGGTGTTTGTTGGCACTGAAACGGAAGCGGCTAAACAGGGGCTAGCAATAAACGAGGGCAAAATGAAGAGTATGCTGTCACCCATAAAGGACGCATAAAATCGACTACTTGGCCTGAATGTGACAACGTAAAGGTAGTGAAGGACTTCGACTCCTCGGCTCCGCGGTAAACAGCTCAATTAATAACAGCAGAGGTTCCGCCCGGTGAATCAGCCTTAACCATCCCGTTTGCGGATGTGGTGTCGTGTAGGCAGTGCTTACTCTAGGAAAAATGTGCTCTTTACCCAGCATTGCATTAAAATCTCATAGAATGATCTTTATGTAGTAGCTGGGGCATCGATCGTATGTTCTTTCTGGGAGATCATAGAAGTCATCCCTGCTGTTTTTTTTTTTTTTTTATTTATTTATTTATTAGTTTATAGCAAACTCTTAATACTAAGTACAATTCTTTTAGAGTAGATTAGTTTTTAACAAGCTGTTGTCATCCTTGTCCGCTGTAGAGGCGTGTGCACAAATCAGGCTGATGTTTTCGAATTTCGCCTCGGTATGATGTGGTCGCTTATTGTACTTAAAGCATCAAACTTTTTGCCTCGAAGAACAAATCCACATCCGAATAAGCGCTGCCTTTGCTCCTTGTAGCAATCTTTAGTAGATGTCACAGTGTTTTATCCCCTTTTTGGCCGGCGCACCCTGGGCTGTGATAATTTCTGTCTTGTAGGCTTCTAGGGCCTCAGAGAGTTCATCGGCAAGTGGTCTGTTCAGGGACGTCACATTCCACGTGCAGAACGGAAAGTCAAAGGACAACCTTTTTCGTTTTCTGGGGTCATGAACAATAGATCCGTGCGTATTCGAGGCAGGTCGTTTCTTCGGAACTCGTTATTTTTTACGTGGTGATGAAGTTAACCCCACGCACAACCCTCGAACCTGGGGAAGCAGGTCCCTCTTTAAACATCTGGACCGAGGGGCTGCTGCATACATTCGTTCACCTCTAAGCGTTTGCTGTAGAGGCTATCCATATGGCGCTACGAAAAGGCTGTATGTCAACCCGCGTATTTATAGGGATCGTTGCTGGCATCTCGCCAGGTTAAGAGTAATCAACAACTTTCCCTAGATGCGCAGGCCCTCCGAAAGTTGTATTTAGCCACTTACATCAAAAAGAAAGCAAAGCTTCATCATGTTTGAACTTCAGTCCCCGAAACGAACCACAAAATCGGCGCTCAGATCAGTCACAATTGATGAACAATTCCCAAGTTCCTTAATATTAAAGAGCTGTTGGCATTGCAATGTTTTGCGAATTTCGAATATGGTGTCACGAGCTTATTTCCCTTTTCATGCGAGAAACTGATGGGCTTTATATAGTAAAGGGTGGTCCAATCATAATGCACGATGTTAATTGTGAGTCACACCTTAACGTCAAGTTGTTTTGCCCAACTTAATTTAAAATTTCCTTGTTTCAGTGTTCTGACAAATTCAACCATGGAGAGGTACACAATTGAGCAGCGCGTTAAGATTGTTGAAGCCTCTTACGAATATGGGCGTTCAAATCAAAATGCATTTCGTGCATTTCGTGATTTTTTTGGTCAGCATAATCGACCAAATGTGTCCACAATTGGTAGAATTGTTCGCAAATTTCAGCATTTGGGCAAATGAGACTCTACGAGTGATTGTTGAAAAGCGGATGCGTCCACAAAGAGTGACTGTTTGGTGCGGTTTATAGGCTGGCGGCGTCATCGGGCCGTACTTTTTCGAAAATGAGGTCGGCAAAGTAGTTAACGTGAATGGTGTTCGCTATCGTGAGATGACAATGGACTTCTTGTGACCAGAAATTGAAAATATGGACCTGAACGACATGTGCTTCCAACAGGATGGTGCCACTTGTCACACAGCCAACGAAACAATGGCTCTTTTGCGCGAGAAATTCAATGTCCGTGTTATCTCACGTTGTGGCGATTTTAATTGACCGCCACAATCATGTGATTTGACACCGTTCTTTGGGGATATTAAAAAGAAAAAGTATACGCCAATAAGCCAAGAATAATTCAAGAGCTAAAGGATGAGATAATTCGGCACATTAACTACATTGAACCTCAATTTGTGTCAGAGTCATTGAAAATATGGACCATCGGATAGAGGTATGCCACCGAAGCCGTGGTGAGCATTTGGCCGACATTTTGTTTCACACATAATTGTCATATATCCTTCTATCGTAATAAAAAATATTAAGATAATTCCCTGACAACTTTTTGTTTTATTTACAATTATCATCGTGCGTTTTCGTTGGACCACCCTTTATTTAACTTTTTTTTAAATGTCTGCCAACTGTAATTCGTATCTGCTCTGAACGGTCTTCTATCAGAAAATTGGACATATGCCGCAGCGTATGAATGCGCAATTTTTCACGACATTACCACATAGCTCTTCATCCCTGAAGCAACATTAACTAAATGACTGTTAATTGATTTATGCACAATGGTAAATATTGTAGTTGGTCGGTAACATCCAGCTGTTATTGTAGATTGTATTATTCGGGGTTGTAGATCTCCTCCCGAATTTCACTTGCTGCCCAGCCAGGGAACAAGCTCATATACGTCGATAATTTATGCACAACTCCCACAGATGACTGATATGCGTGAACGCCAAGCACTGTCGGTGGCTGATATCTACAATACAGCAATCGGCAATCAACATAAATTTATTGACAGCAAATTGATATGTTGTAATAATTATGGCGACCAACGCAATTAGCTTATCAGAGAGGTGCGGTTCTTTTGTGGGCACAGAGGACGGTTGGACTCATTGATGCGCTAACGAATCGTGGCTGGAGGGAGAGTAAAATTAATCTCCGGCTTTAAACTGCAACAAATAGTCTCATCAGTGTTAGATAAACCTGTTACATACGTCACTTAATCCATTCGAGACCGCGTGCATCTGAGGCGAGGGTATGAACAGTTTGTAATTAGATTTTTGAGGCGACGTGAATTATCTGCTTTTAGACAAATTATTTATTTACGAGCAATATTGGACTAAATATTGTTGATGGGTTATCGATTTTATTGTTTAGCAGTGGGAAGCTGACATTAACCTGATTAGTCGAACACAGTGAATCGTCAATTAAGTGCTTGTTGACATTGAAAAGGAAGCGGATAGACTGGATCTGGTGGTGAATGACAGGAAAACGAAGTACGAAGGATGTAAATAACGACTACTTAACCAGGACGCCATAATACAGTCGTCAAACTTGGTGACGAATATTAACCTTTGCTCTTTGCCCTAATTAAGTAATCGAATTTGTAGGAAAACTTAAAATTTTTTTTATTCAGTTGTTTGTTTCGGAAATTTTTAGTATTGAATTTTTATTTTATTTTTTAAGTGATCGAGCTTGGCTCGGAGCGACTGTAGGCAGCTTTAACTTCGAAGAACAACAGACTGAATAAAAGCTATGAATTGGAATATAAAACATGCAAAAACTAACTGAACAAGGAAATAACGGCAAAAAATCCTTTTTTTATAAAATCAAGTTCAACCAAATCAGATCTGATCCTCGCAAAACCTGGAGCTTAATAAACGAGATACTGGGAAGGAAAAGCCGTGGAGTTGATGAAATTATCTCAAAAAACTTCTCTGCAAAAATGTGTCTGAGTAACCTAGCTGTTACTTCGACACACACAAACTTAACATTAGCTAGATCTATGTTTGTAAGAGAAACAAGTTTCCCTGAAATGCGGAAAATAATAAATTCGCTAAGCAAGTTCGATAGGAGGTCAGGTTTTGATGGTATAAGAGTCGGATATATAAAAAGACACGCCAATATTTTTGTCCCAATTCTGTGCAATTTCGTGAACTTGAGCATTAATCAAGCAAAAATCCCTGAAACCCCGAAAACTCCCGTAGTCAGGTCAGGTACCAAAACGGAACTCAACAATTACAGGCCAATTTCAATATTGCCGGTAGTAGAAAAGTGCTTCGAAGAAGCCATGACAAACGACAAACGACAAAAGGATTTTATCGCCAAAAATTCCTTGATAAACACAAAAGACACAAGATAATGCGAAGTCCACAATGCAAGACTACACAAGGTAATATCTACTTCAAGAATGAATATTGCTCGACAGCAATTTTCTTTGGGATGTGCTCATCAATGGGTTGCGTGCGAACCTCAGCAAACCTGATGAGCGGAATCTCAGTATCTTTTGCCCGATCCTCAAGAAAGAAGACCCCTTTGACTGCTCCAACTATCGAGGGATAAGTCTCCTTAACATCGCCTTTAAGATCTTCTCTGCCGTTTTGTGTGAACGCCTGAAACCATTTGTGAACAAACTGGTAGGTCCTTATCAGTGTGGTTTCACGTCTGGGAAGTCCACAATCGATCAAATCTTCAGACTGCGGCAGATCCTGGAGAAGACCCAAGAAATGCAGATCGACACATACCATCTATTTGTCGATTTCAAGGCCGCATATGACAGCGTGTATAGAGACGAGCTATACAGCGCCATGTCTAGTTTTGACATTCCTGCCAAACTCGTCAGACTGAGCAGGATGACGATGCTCTATCAAGGTCGGTAACGAACTCACCGATATCTTCAATGTCAACAAAGGTTTTAGACAAGGTGACGCGCTGTCATGTGATTTCTTTAACATCGTTCTTGAGAAGATCGTGCAAAACTCACTGGTCAACACTAGAGACGCGATCTTCCAAGAGTCTGTGGATAACATTGACGTGATTGAGAGAACACAGCGAGCAGTCACTGATGTGCTTGCTGGCATTGAAACGGAAGCGGTTAAATGGGTCTGGCGGTAAACGAGGGCAAAACAAAGTATATGCTGTCATCGAGAAAGGACGCACAACATCGACGACTTGGCCAGAACGTCACCATAGGCAGCTATAACTTTGAGGTAGTTAAGGACTTCGTCTACCTTGGCTCCGCGGTAAACAGTACAAACAACATCAGTACGGAAATCAAACGCAGAATAACTCTTGCCAACAGTTTTTTTTTTGGGCTCAAAAGGCAACTGAGTAATAGAACGTTCTCTCGGAAGATCAAGTTGACTCTGTATAAGACCTTGGTCATCCCAGTCGTGCTTTACGGCGCAGAGGCATGGACAATATCCCAAGCGGATGAACAGTCTCTTGGTCTTTTCGAGAGAAAAGTTCTGCGCGTGATCTTTGGTCGTGTTTAAGTTTCAACCACGAACTGTATGGGCTGTACAGCGACATGAGTCCGCCAGGCGTCTACGGATTCAACGCCTAAGATGGCTAGGCCATGTAGAGCGTATGGACAACTTAGCTCCGGCCCGAAGAGTCTTCGACTCTGAGCCTGTGGGGCAACGCAACAGAAGACGTCCACGAACAAGGTGTCGCACACAAGTCGAGGGGGACCTCGGCCAGCTTGGTGTGCGAAACTGGAGACAGCTGGCGAGTGATCGTGTTGGCTGGAGAGGCATATTGAGTGAGGTCCAGGTCCACCTCAGACTGTAGCGCCCTAAGAAGAAGAAGAAGAATCCAAATTAATGCATGAGCAACACACTTCAGAAACTTCAAGACACAGTTCTGAAGAAAATATTACATAACCAGCGTAATGTTCCATAACAACGACAATTTAAAGTTCTTCGAGTAGAAAACATCTTTAAGATGACCCTTATACTGGAGTACTACGATTACAATCGGTTTATCATGCCAATTCAACGTGGGATCAACACCAGAAGGCGGGCGCAAAGCCTGTTTGAAGAACCCAGATTCTACAACAACTACGGGAGAAAACAGTTCAAATGCAGTGTACCTGAAGTCGTAAACACATTTCGGCAGAAATTAAGACACATACAAAATTTCAAAACTCGAAAAAAATATATTAAGTATTTTTTCTAAAGAATAATTTAAACAACTAAATTTCTAGAACTTTATTTTTTTTTATTTTTAACTGTAAAACTTTTTGAACAAATTTGAAATTGAACAAATTTAATTAAGTTTAATATAATAATAACAATGGCGGTGCTACAGTCCGAGGTAGACCTGGGCCTAGCTTCTCAGCAACCACTCGTGTTGTGCGTGCTATTGTTCTCTCACGAGCGGAGGGGACCTACAGTTTAATGCCGACTCCGAACGGCGAGATTGAGAAGCTTTTTTCTAGACAGTTATACTCTTTGAGCACTGTCAGTGAATCGAAAGAGTTGGAGCCGTGAAAAAATTTTATATGATTTTTCGGGAATCAAAACGACAACATCGAGCCTAGGAGTTGACGCATCTACCCACTACACCACGGTTTCATCTAAGTTCTTAAGGCTTCATCCACTAACTAAGTTTATTTCATATAAACTTTAACTTTAACTTTAACGAACTTTGTAACACAATCTTCTGCAGAAAAGCTTTTATTGGGCTTCGCAGAAACATATAACCATTGTTAAAAGTTTTTTCTATATAAAATTGATTAAATTGTCAAGTACAGTGGAAGTCCCTGTACAAATGAGCCATATCAACTGATACCAACAACTCATGACACCGGGTGCGACATCCATCACGGGATTTTTCTTTAGACCCATGTTATTTGATGTCCAAGTTATGATGTTACTTGTTGTGCCCTACATTGTCCACTCTATTGCTTAAATTAATGTTTCCAATCCGTTTCTCTCATCACAATTGGTATTCACTTGAAATTTGAAAAATGATTGTGTTCCAAAAATCATTCTCTTCACTAACTGCCATGTCTTTTGATACTGGGTTGTGTATAAATAGGAGCATTCTATGTACAACGAATTCCTCGGTGACCTACATCGAAGATCCAACGTCTCCATCAATGGTTCTTTATCTAACCACATTAGGGTTTCATCCTTCCGCTAAATGGAGTAGAATATTTCAAAATAAAAGTCATTGGCAGCTCAACAATTCAGGCCAACTACCAACCATCTTACAAAAACCAAAATCCACACCACTTACATCCTTGACATCCTTCAACATTAGGCATACGACAAAAATGTATTCTCTTCCTTATTTATTGCGGAACATTTAGTGTAGAGAATTGTAAAACATATCCCTGTAATCCCTGCAGACGCAATTTATTCCCCGCTAACACCCACGTCTTAATGCCGACTCCTGTGGAACAACGGAAATGCGAAAAAATAGAGAACAAACAACAGGAAAAAAAAGAAGAAAAAAAAGAAAAACACGAGGAACAAAGGAACCAACTGGATGTAGGCAAAAGGAAAAAAATTGCAAAAATGTGACTATGGATTCCTACAGCTCGTGCCAGCTATCTGCGATGATTCCGGGTGATTGCTTCATTAGGCGATTGTTACACGAAATTAAACTTTCTCAGAGAGGATTCCTTGGGCTTTCTTTCATTTTTGTAAGAATGTCTCCTGCCTGGCACTGCAGAAGTGAATGCCAGACCATTACTTATGGTGTTATCATGATGTTATCGCATTGACGGAGTAAATCCTGTTTCTGCTCTAGATGAAATGATACTATGCTTGGACGATCATCCAAATTGTGTTGATGGTATCCATTTGGACGGGCGGCATGATGTGGGATAAGTGTTACGCAAAGGAAGTCCCATTCGGTTTAGTTTTTCATTGCTTTGTTCACTTACAGTTGGTGCGTTATATATAGAGCCAATATGACGCATTTTTACCTTAACTCAAATACGTCCATCATCTTTTCGAGTTGAAACCACCATGATGGAATCGGGAACTTGACAAGTTGCGCAAGGAAAGCAGGAGATCATTCAACAAAGCGAAGCGCACCCGAGATGCTGATGATTGGGAAACTTACAAAAGTTCTCTCAACACCTTCAAAATTGAACTAAGAAGAGACAAGTGTATCTTGGAGACTCTTCTGCGGCAAAATTGAAGAAGTTTCTGAAGCCTACAGGCTGAGGAAAGTACTAGCATCGCTCCCGAAAGCACTCAGCTTTCTCCAAAAATCGGATGGTACCTGGACATCTTCCAGTCTAGACAGACTCTAAACCTTCTTGTGGACACCCACTTCCTGGGAAGTTTAGCTGCTAGATCGATCTGTCCTGGCAGTACACCATCCAGCTCCTCCTGTAGCCGTCTTAAAATAAACAATGCTTCTGTCAAGTGGGCAATAAATCATTTTAAACCATATAAATTAGCTGGCCCGTGGTGTAGTGGGTAGGTGCGTCGACTCCTACGCTCGATGTTGTCGGTTCGAATCTCGAAAAAAACACCTAACGTTTTTTTACGGCTTCACCTCTTTCGAGTCACTGACAATGCTCAAAGAGTATAACTGTCTAGAAAAAGCTTCTCAATCTAGCCGTTCGGAGTCGGCGTTAAACTGTATGCCCCCTCCACTCTTTGGAGAACAATAGCACGCACAAAACGAGTGGTTGCTGAGAAGCTAGGCCCAGGTCCACCTCGAACTGTAGCGCCGCCATTGTTATTATATTATAACTTAGCTGGCCATGATTGCATTATACCTGCACAGCTCCAAGCAGTTGCAGATCTTATTCTCCCCTGGTTGACAAGCATCTTTTAAGCTTGTTTAGATTTATGATATGTCCCCAGGTCTTGGAAGGAGGTTATAGTAATCTTCATTCCCAAGGCCGGCAAATCCTCACACAGCAAGCCTAACGACCTTAGACCTATCAGCCTCTCTTCTTTTCCCCTAAAGACACTCGAGAAGCTGATTGATCACCACATCAGAAGCAGTATTGCGTCTGGTAGACTCTCGCATGCTCAACATGCGTACAATAAGGGTAAGTCAATGGAGACAGCTCTACACACCCTCATAGGTACGATTGAAAAATCACTAAAATACAAAGAATTTACCCTGATAGCTTTCCTTGACATTGAAGGAGCCTTTAACAATCACGCCCGAGGCAATTACCTTAGCGCTTAACAATCTCGGTATTGAAAAGTCCCTTGTGGCTTTTATTCACCAGCTACTGGTTAGCAGCGTAATAAATTCTAAACTCGGTGAATCCAATGTCCGAAGAATAGTTAATAGAGGAACCCCGCAAGGTAGTGTACTCTCTCCTCTTCTATGGAACGTTGTGGTCTATGAACTGCTGCTACCAACTTAGAGGAGGCAGGATGCAGGACTTGTTTGCGGTTTAGTATACAGTTGCGCTTCTTATTTAGAAGCAGAATTATAAATTAACCTTTCTTCAAAAATTTTGGACAAGGAAGGTGAATAGTATAGGGTGTGTTACTTACAGATTCTGTTTTTCGAATTTGCTATCTTTGACAATTGACAGCTGTTGGATGTGTCGTTTGCAGGAGTGGAATCAGCTTGACTATTGCGTACGTCGTACGTTAGGCTAAAAACTTCCATTTGACTTTAATTTTAACTATGAAATGTTGTTCAGCTATGAGGGTAATCCTTGACTCAATAACTGAGTCAATATTACTACACTTTTAGTGAAACAAATTCACAAAACGTCACTGTTTCAAGGACTGGTGTAATCGGTGGTCAAGTTTGTTGTTAAAAACACTGTAGGGCAGAACGTTGTTATCAACGAAGGGCATTATGAATTTTCGACTTTTTAATTTTCCAAATTTCATACATAAATGTAAAATAGAGCGTTCCGCCATCACTTAATTGAAGGAGACGTTTGATAAGCCCTTAATTTCGCACTCTGGAACTATGAAATAGCGCCCAATTCTTGTTACTTAATGTTTCTTGATTAAAATGCGAAGTTACCCTTGTCGATGAAAGAGGTAATGATCAGGAAGTTAACGGACATAATAGTCACTCGAAAAAGTGATCGTAAACTTCCATATGTTTAAATATGAATTCGTTGGCTGACCCTATCACTTAAAGTCATACAATAATTTTCATGCTCCACGTAGATACAGTCAAACTTCTTTAAAATGAACCTTTAAGGGAACAAAAAAATAATAATAATAATAATAATGGCGGCGCTACAGTCCGAGGTGGACCTGGGCCTAGCTTCTCACCAACCAACTCGTGTTGTGCGTGCTATTGTTCTGTAACCCTACAGTTTAATGCCGACTCCGAACGGTGAAATTGATAAGCTTTTCCTAGACAGTTTATACAATAATACAATGATTGATGGTTTCGGACTGTAGCTCATGGATTGCTTGGATGATATTGGCCTTAAGTGCTTGAATTGTTTCCGGATTGTTTGAATAACATTGGCCCTTCACGGTATCAAAAAAAAAAATGTTCAGAGGAGTAAAATCGCAGCTCCGAGGCGACCAATTGACATCGTCAAACGGCTGATAACACGATTTGGGAATTTGGTGCGCAAAAGATCGATTGTGGCATGTGTGGGCTGTGTGGTATGGCGCGCCATTCTGCATGAACCAAAGATCGTCAGTAGAAAAAAAAGTCGGTTAACAGGGTTCTGTAACGCCCATCATTGACCAAAACGTTGTTCCCAGCCTCATTTTCGAAGAAAAATGGTCAAATGATGACACCACTTGACAATCCGCACCAAACTGTCACTCTCTGTGGATGCATTGTCTTCTCGACGATAACGTTGGGGTTTTCCGTTTTGCGAGCCCTAGATGCGTCAATTTTGTTTGTTAACGTAGCCGCCGAGATGAAAATGGGCCTCGTCAGAAAAGATGATTTTATTCTTTCGCCCAAAATCGTTGTCCAATTCAAGCTGCTCTAAGGCCCAAACTGCTAAGCGATAACGAAGTGAATGTTTGCGCGCCTTCAATTGCTGTGTCAATTGGACCTTGTAAGCGAATAATCCGAGATCTTTGTGTAGAATTCTCCTCAGACTAGTGCGCGAAATGTTGAGCTGTTGAGATGGATGCCGAGTTGATGTTCCTGAATTGAGTCTCACACTCTCGACCACAGCAGCCACATTCTCATCTGTGCGCACCGTACGACGACGGGGACCATGAGTGTTGTCCACTAGCATACCAGTCTTACCAGTCGGCAGTCGTAGTGGATGCTTCATTTCGGCCAAAACTTGTTTTAAAAACAATACACTATACACAATACACAGCACTCACTTTAAAAATAAGTTTTCAATATTTCCAACGTTGGTCAAGCGTAAGGCAACTTATTTCGCTCCGCGGAGGTATGATATTGGTTTTCCGTCAAGATTTCGAGCGGGAAACAGCTTTCAGTGTTAAAAAAACCTATGATTTAAAAAAACAAAAAAACAACTAGATGGCCCACTCTTTGCCTTTTATGTGGGTGTGTGAATACTTAATAACGTAAAAAACCGATTTTCATGTCTGAGGTATGACATTTTTGTTTAATTTGGTCTTTTTCATAATGAGCTCATATCCTGGACTGGATGGCGCAGTTGGTTAAGTGCCTGGCCCAAGTTAGGGGTTCCCAGGTTCGAATCCCAGTGAAATCCAATCGGGTGCAGTCACCATTTGCCGTTGGGATCAAATTAACGGCACTGGAGTAGGTTGCTACCTGGCAGTACAATGGACCAGTTGTGAGTCTGAGTACTCCAGTTGTGAGTCTGAGTACTCCAGTGTAGAGTTTCATAAATATTCGGAAAGAAAAAATAACCACCGATGGTCCAATGGCCCAGTGATGGTTTTTAGCGCTCTCGCGTTGATCTCGCGATGTCGTGTTGATTCTGCGTTTCCCAAATTTGGCAGTCTTGCTTGTCAGCGTCAGCGTCAGAGAGTGTAAAATGGGCCCTGTCGGTTATCAGAATTTGCGTTCTAAAGCCAGGTTCAATGTCAACCATTCGAGCGAGTGTTTGGCCGTATTACAAGGGACGTGAACGGTGTGTCGGCAATTATCTTTGAGTCAATTGCGGAAGCAACAATACGAACAAATATAAATCATCTTTCAAAGTGACGCAAAGTGGTTAGGTTAGGTAAATGGGTGCCCTTGCTGACATGAAGAACATGTCAACGGCTCACTTAGACCACTATGAGTCCATTGTCCATCAGTGGTTCCACTGACGGCAAAATGCTGAGCGAGTTACATGTTGGTAACCCCACCCGCTGATAAGCGTCGATGCACTTGTTGTCGTTTATGCGTCTTCTCCCAATTCCCTTATTTGTTTACGTGTTGTATCAATAGCGTCCTTTCCTATTTCCTTAGTCCTTTCATTTGTTTACGCCAAAACGTTTTGTCAACTGTAATATTGTAAAAGTGCAAAGACGCTGAAGTAAGTTTGGTTAAGACCGCCGACGAAGTCGGATTTCTTTTATTTTTTTTAACGAAATATATTTATGTTATTATAAAAACTATTGTTCGTACTTTATTTGTTTTCTCATCCGTCTCGGAACGTAACTAGCGCGATGACGAAACGACACATGTGGGTTTTCAGGAACACTATCTCTCATCGCTTTCACTGGTTCATTGGAACGTCTTGGTCATTGATGAACGGCGTGTCGATGAGCCCTCACTCTACCGTGCTCAATGAAATTCGAACTCAAAAAAAGCATGGGCTCCGTGGATTAATGGGTAGTTGCGCCGACTCCTATGCTCGAGGTCTAGGTTCGAATCTCGAAAGAACACCTCAAAGTTTTTCACGCCTCCAGCTCTTCCGAGTCGCTGACAATACTCGAAGAGTATAACTGTCTATAAGAAGCTTCTCAATCTCGCCGTTCGGACTATTTTTAATGCAGAGATTCATGGTTAAAATTGTACTGAGTTTTTAAAAACATGTCTACTCAATTCAAACGGTTGATAAATGTCATGAATTGAATAAATTAAATGAATTGTAATTTTATTCCGAACTTTTTGGTGTAGAAAAGTAGAAGTGTTGGCTCAACAATAAGGGCCCAACTAGTGTATATTGTTTACAAAGTTTCACACACTGTTTACAATTTTAGATTTTTAAAAAAAGGGGATAGTATGCAATGTCCAGAGCTCTCATCGGGGTGTTAAAATGCGTGTGTCGGTGGTTAAATGTCACATTTATTCAATGCTTACACACAAACATAGGAGATGGCGCACCCTCTTGTAACAACAGCTTTTAAAAGATCTTGAGATATGGCAGCACTGGAGGCAACCATCAGAGATGAAAGAAGAAAATTATGATCAGGGTACTCTGAACTAGAGGATCGTTCTGCGTGGAATAAAATATACAATAATATATATATATATATAAATAATATATATAGAAATATATAATAAAATATAAATCAAATAATAATCTTTGAAACAACTTCTCGTCAAACTCTTTGTATTTGTTGCACTATGTTATGCACAAGCTGGCCCTTTTCTTTAGGATTTTCTTAGTTCAAACTTTTATCTGCTTAATCGTATCTATGCTGTATTATTATTATTATTATGGTTGAGGGTATATTGCACCGCGACCTTTGATATCTATTGTGCCCCCTTTTAATAGCTTAGCACAATTACGAGAACCCCTCAAATACAGTTCTTTTCAGAGTTGTATTGAGGGTAATGGACTCCTATTGCGCATAGGTGAAGAAATCTGTTCTAGAGTATTCTCTCTAAGCCAGTTTCCTTCAGGAATCTGAGAATGAGAGATGGTTCTAGTGATTGCATTTCTTCTGCTGATAGTAGGTACTTGCCAAGACTTATTTTTCTTTTGTGGGATAGTGCCTCACAAAATCCCAGTATATGTTCTGGAATTTCATTAAATTCTCCACAAAATCTGCAGAGAGCTTCTTCTGATACCCCTAGTTTCCTTAGATGCTCCCTGAGTCTACAGTGCCCCGTTAGGAAGCCTGTTAGGATACTGAGGCTGTTCTTGCTCATTTTGATGCATGCCTCGAATCTCTTCCGGTTATATTGCCCCAGGAGTTTCTTGGCCTGCTTCATTCCATGAGCGTTATTCCAGGTTTCTATCCAATTCCTTTTTTCCAGTTCCCTGAATTCTTCTCTGAGGAGATGGTCTCCTACAGCGCAGAATGGTTCAGGGCCTATGAAGGGTTCTGATGATAATTTCCTTACCAGTGAGTCGGCCATTTCATTGCCTTTTATCCCCGTATGGCCAGGTATCCAGCAGAGTTTTACTCTATTTCTTCTACTCAACTCTTTGAGCTTTTGCAAGCATTCCCATACAAGTTTGGATGTGATGGTGTAGGAGTCCAGTGCCATAATTGCGGCTCGACTGTCCGATTGTTGGTATAGTTCCTTTCAAGATTCATCTGAATGCATCTGTCTATGGCGTAAATTTCCGCTTGAAAGATGCTGGTACATTTGGCTATGGATTCGAAGTATTTTGCCCTGGGTCCAAAAACTCCTGCTCCAGTTCCTACATCAGTTCTTGATCCGTCTGTATACCATTTTACTGTGTTGCTGTACAGTCTGTGGACCGTGGATTCATTGCTCCAGTCCCTTCTGGTGTTGAGCTTGCTGGTAAGTTTCTTTTGGAAATTGAATTTCCTAATCACGTCATCCTTCGGAATGGCCAGGAGTGGTAGCTTTTTGACTAGTACGTCGAATTGCCACCTGTCTTTACCTATCCCTTCTTTTGCCATTCTCATGATTGTTTTGTTTGCACACTCTGCTACCACTAGATGCAAAGGAGTCAGCTCCAGTAGCACCTCCATGGCCGCAGTTGGGCAAGTTCTCATGGCTCCTGTAATACAGAGGCATGCCAACCTTTGAACTTTGTTGATTGTCTCCCTCGCGCTGATTAGATTGGTTCTCTTGGTCCATGCTATTGCACCATAGGTTATTGTAGGTCGAACAATAGAGATGTACTCGTACATCCGTCTTAGAATACTTGGACTGCATCCCCAGGATTTGCCCGCCAAGCTTCGACAATCTATGCTGTAACGTCTTTACGATAAATTTTTGTAATTAGACCTAAACATGCCTAACAACGTCGCCATACACCACCGTACAACAAAATCAATTCCTACTTGCATTATTTTCATCCTAAGCACGATGTCTAATTAAAAGTGAATTTAGTTTTGTAGTTGAAGTAATTAAAATGTGAAACATATCTTTTGTGCGTCACTGTCACGCAAAGTATAGCATTACATTCTGCAATTGCATCGGGCCATCCGATCGGATGATCTATCCGATAAGTCTCCACTTCTGCAAACTGAAGTGCAGTATGTTAAACATGTACAGAATTGCGGATTATTATTAAAAGAGATTTCACAGAGAGTGGTGGTTTTTTTTAATCTGTCAGTCATAATTAATTTTTCCTACAAATCTCAGAAGTGGGATAAGTGTCTTTTTAGTTTGCCGAATTAGACTTGTATTTTCACATCGCGATTTTTAGCATCGGAAAATTAGTTTGCGTGTGACCCACATATATTTCAAATTGCAATGGACGAATGGAATGTGTTTTTAGAATCAGCAACAGTCCTGAAGCTGAAACGAGCCCTACGTTTGTTGAAACTGAATACATCTGGATCCAAGGCAGAACTAAAACTCCGAGCGAATGAAGCAGTTGAGGATTGTACAGACGACGAAATTCGGAAACTAATACACGACGCTTCAAGCACCCGAGAAAATGGAACTGATGAATCACAGCTAACCGAAGAACACCCGTCTGTAGCTGGTATTCAGTTGAATATTTCAGAGGAGGAACAATTGGACGAGGAATTAGCGAAGCTGCAAAGGATGTTGAAGAAAAAAGAAGAAATAGCAAAACTTAAGCGACAACTTCAAGAACTTCAAGTAACGGATGCGGCTACTAGTTCCAGGACTACGGTTTCGTGCAGTTTTAAAGATATTGAAGATTCAATCACGGCTTTTAGTGGGGATGATAATTTTCCTGTTGGACGTTGGTTAGAGCAATTTGAGGAATGCTCTGAGATAATTCAGCTAGACGACAGGGCTAAATTTATTTACTGCAAGCGACTTCTAACCGGCACAGCCAAATTATTCGTAAGAACCATAAATCCTAAAAACTGGACAGAACTGAAAACATCATTAACAACTGAGTTCCGAAAGGTTGTATCAAAATCCGACATTTTCAATGAACTTCGTGAACGAAAGAAAAGACGCGATGAAACCATACAACAGTACTTGTTACATATGCAAGAAATAGCATCGCATGGTGAAGTTGATGAAGAGGACTTAATTCAGTTTGTGATTAAAGGAATTATTGACTCAGAAGTAAATAAAACTATACTGTACGGTGCAAATAACCTTCATGAGTTAAAAATCGCTCTTCGAAAATATGAAAAACAGAAGAATAATACAAATTACACCAACACAGGAAAAGTGTTTAAAATGCCATGCGAAAAGTCAAGACTCAAACCACCAGAGAAGACAAAATCAACAGAAGAAGTTACCACGAATTATCGCAATACCCAACAAACGAAATATACAGCGAAGGATGTGACTTGTTTCAAGTGCGGGAAACGCGGGCATATATCAACCCAATGTGGCCAAAGAAAACCAATTATGACTCTCAACAACAACAAGAACAGCAGTCTCCAAGAGGGTGGGGAAAAAGATTTGGAGTTGTCAAGTGGAGTAAACTCACCAACGCAAGATCTGTCAACAGCGGTCAATGACTTCGAGAGCTTCGTTCAGTGTCAGTGGAGTTGCAATCAGCTGGAGAGTTCAGTCTCACTTTTGGCGCTTCTGGACTCTGGCAGTCCAATAAGTTTTATTCAGGAGAAGTTTTTACCAAATGTTTTACTTCCAACACTTGGTAATACTGAATCAACTTATTGCGGAGTCAACGGCAGTCCACTAAGAATTTTGGGAAGTATAAATACTAATGTTGTTTTTCAAAATACGAAAATTAATTTGCAATTATTGGTTGTCAAAAATTATTCAATGAACTATCCACTTGTATTAGGTCGAGATTTTTTCGGACAGGCGGGTCTGGCTCTTCAAAGAACAAATGATCGGAAAGTTGGCATGGATCAGGATCTTTCCAGAACGTGCGACGGTCACCTGCAACATCTACAACATCTTAATAATAACACCACCATGGATAATCAAGATTTCTCTCAGCAAATTTTTAATATCGACACTAGTGAGATGACAGGTGAGTTACAGATTAATGTAAACAAGTCTGTGTCGGAAATAATTAAAGAAAAAGTGAAAGCAATTGTGACACCAGCATACTTTTTAAGTGATAAGCAATTTGATGTTGAAACTGATTTCAAAATGCACATAACGTTGTCTAAGGATACGCCTTTTTATTGTCCGCCGAGAAGACTCCCTTATATACATAAGTTGGAGCTGCAGAAGATTTTAGATAGTTTAATAGAGCAAGGAATAATTCGCGAATCAAGTTCCCCCTACGTTTCACCAATTGTTTTGGTTCAAAAAAAGAATAAAGAGTTGAGGCTCTGCGTCGATTTTCGGGAGTTGAACAAAATTACTGTTCGCGATAATTATCCGTTGCCCATTATTGAAGATCATATAGACTGCCTTCGGAATAAGAAGTTTTTTTCGACCTTGGACCTAAAAAATGGTTTTCACCACGTTCCATTGTCCGAAGAGTCTATAAAGTTTACATCGTTCACGACTCCCTTGGGACAATACGAATATACCCGAATGCCATTTGGGCTAAAAAACGCCCCATCGGTTTTCGAAAGGTATATGAAACATGTCTTTGGTGGTATGATTTCAGCGGGTAAGATTCTTACGTATATAGACGATATACTCATTGCAACGCAAAGTATAGAGGAGCATCTTGATATTTTGAAGGAAGTAATAGATATTGTCGTAAGAAAGGGTTTGCGTTTAAGATTTGATAAGTGTTCATTTCTTCAAAATGAAATAGTGTATTTGGGATACCATATCACAGAAAATGGCATTAGACCAAATGAGAATAATCTAAATGCAATCGAAAGTTTTCCGATACCTTCTAATGTTAAAGATGTCCAAAGCTTCCTGGGCCTTTGCTCCTATTTCCGGAAATTTATAAAAAACTTCGCTAATATTGCAAAACCACTTTATGATTTATTAAGAAGTAATAACTCTTTCGTTTTTGGGCTTACGGAAATGGAAACTTTCGAGTCCCTAAAAAGGAAGTTAGTTGCATCGCCTGTACTAGCAATTTATAGTCCGCATTGCGTTACAGAACTGCATTGCGACGCGAGTAGCACTGGATTCGGGGCAGTGCTCATGCAAAAGCAGTCGGATGGAAAGTTCCACCCTGTTTTTTATTTTTCAAAGCGAGCAACTGACTCAGAAGGCAAGTACCATAGTTACGAGCTTGAGACGTTATCGATTGTGTACGCCCTTAGAAGGTTTAAAATATATCTAATCGGTATATTTTTCAAAATTGTCACCGATTGTCAAGCATTAACGCTCACATTAAAGAAAAAGTCTCTGAATCCGCGCATATCGCGTTGGGCCTTAGAGATGCAGAGTTTCAATTACGAGGTTGAGCATAGAAAAGGAAACCGAATGACACATGTTGATGCTCTTAGCCGTTCGTTTAATATTTTATACGTGCACGACGAGTCTTTTGAATTTGTGCTTGCAGCTGCGCAGAAACAAGACCCTAAGATTATCTCAATCAGTTCAGACTTGGCAAAAGCTGAAAACCAACACTTTGAAATGATTGATGGTCTTATCTACCGCAAATGCAAAGACAAGGTTCGATTCTATGTTCCAGCTAGCATGGAAGAACAGGTCATTCGTACTCACCACGAAGCGATGTGCCATTTAGGAGTCGAAAAGTGTTTTGACTATTTGTCGAGAACATATTGGTTTCCCAATATGAAACATAAAATAAAGACTTACATAAGCAAGTGTTTGAAATGCATTTTCTTTTCTCCTCAGTCGGGTAAAGTAGAGGGAGTTTTACATCCCATTCCAAAAGGTAATGTTCCATTTGATGTAATACATGTTGATCATCTTGGACCATTGCCAAATTCCCAATCGAAGAAAAAACATGTTTTTGTTGTTGTTGAAGGTTTCACGAAATTTATCAAACTTTATCCAGTCAAAACGACTCAAAGCAAGGAAGCTATAGATTGCCTTAAATCGTTTTTCGAAAATTATTCAAGGCCGAACAAAGTAATATCTGATCGTGGTTCGTGTTTTACTTCCAAGGAATTCTCTAGCTTCTTACAGGATAATGATATTAAACACGTGAAGATTGCGACTCATTCACCCCAATCAAACGGACAGGTTGAGCGCATGAATCGAGTGCTTATTCCAATGATGGCTAAGGAATGCGAAGCAGATACAACAAGCGGTTGGGACAAACGATTGGTGAAGATCGAATTCGCATTAAACAACACGGTTAATAGAAGTACCGGTTTTTCACCAAGCGTTCTTCTATTTGGAAGGAATCAGAAAGGTGAACTATGTGACCGCATAAGAGAATTTCTCGAAGCAAAACTAGAGAACGAGCTAACTGACCTCAATGACCTGAGGGATAAGGCCAGTGAAACGATTCAGAAAAATCAGGCAGACAGCAAGGTTTATTATGACAACCGTCACAAAAAGCCTAGAAAGTATCAAGCAGGTGATTATATTATGATCAAAAATGTTATTACTACACCAGGTGTGAATAAAAAATTACTTGCTAAATATCGTGGTCCTTATGAAATTATGATCGGTATGCCATTGGAGACATAGAGGGTCTTCAATTAACTCGTTTGCCCTATAAAGGGGTATCATCTCCTAGTAATATGAAGCCATATCAAGTAGAGGTAACGCAGACAACAGGTAACGATGTTGGGGAGACCGGAAGACGTTCTGAGGATCTTGATTCATCCGATTAAGTTGAAATATAATACTTTCCATTTACTAATTTAATCAGATTCTTTTTTTGCAGGATCCTTTAAAGCCAGATCTGTTCTCCAATCGTCTCTTACTACAATTGTATAACATACTTTAATATCTAGCTGTTACATTTGATAATGAAGTCTGTTAATTATTTTTCTTTATTTGAATTGAAATCTTATGTTTTGCTGTATTTATGTAATTAAAATATATTGTATATGAAAAAGAGTCTCTGTAATCGGGGCGATTATGCGATCAGGATGGCCGAACTGTAGTTGAAGTAATTAAAATGTGAAACATATCTTTTGTGCGTCACTGTCACGCAAAGTATAGCATTACATTCTGCAATTGCATCGGGCCATCCGATCGGATGATCTATCCGATAAGTCTCCACTTCTGCAAACTGAAGTGCAGTATGTTAAACATGTACAGAATTGCGGATTATTATTAAAAGAGATTTCACAGAGAGTGGTGGTTTTTTTTAATCTGTCAGTCATAATTAATTTTTCCTACAGTTTGTTCGCAAGTTCACAAGCACATTTCAAGTTCGTTCGAAAATCTTGCTTTATTCTTACAAGTACGTTCACTGTGGATATACTTTTTAAAATTATGTCCCAAAAGGTCAACTCTTCTATCCTTTATCAGACGGGAATGTATATAAAAATTGATAGCTTTCATATCTAATGATGTAGGAGGAACCTTTTATCCTTTTTGTGATTAGTTTTCTAAAGCCATTCACAAAGGACATGACGGGCTAATACATTTTCAACTCACTTCGTTCAAAGAATTTTTTTTGTATCTAATTTAATAATTTAATTGCATCCTTTCTAGGCAAGTTCTTGGATCTATGAATGGCATTGAGAAGCATATATCTGTCCTTTGGTCCAGAGGAAAAGGAAAAACCCTTAACAAAGTCGCAATATGATGTATGAACATACGCTTTCTCGTTGCCAGCAAAGAAGAAATAATTCCTATTCCAGAAGCACACAAGACACAAGGCCCAAGGATCATAAATAAACATGAAAGTAAGAAGCAAAAGAAATGTGTAATCGAAAGCCACGAGAGAACTATTTCGTTAAATAAGATAACACATTGAGGATGAGTCTTATCTCTTCAAATAACTTTGTCCCCGAAGAGTCCTGCTTACACATCCTACGAGCCATTCAACTTCCATCTTATTACAACGATGTCGAAACAACTTAATGAACCGTATGAGTCCACCATACGAGTATACGCACAGTCTGAGTATATCCCTGCGCTACGCATACCCACACTCAATAACATCACGAATATCTGGGAATGCTTCTTTTCAATACAAACGCTCGGTTCGTCACAATTTCATTTTCCACCCCAATGTGGAATTAATAAGGCCCAACTCAAAGGCTCAAGGACCATATGGATTCTCCCGAAGGAGGGGTAAAGCAAAGCATCACATTCTCCGTACACAGAATACCCCATCGAGAGTCGTACTGGGAAATCATTTACTTCAGAGAGGACCAGCGAACCTTCCACAAAACTTGGTGCTGGTGTTGGGCAATGGGATAGTCGTGACGGACGTAGTAACTCTCCAATCTAATATGGATTTTTATGTGTGCTCTTATAAAAGCGTTTAATAAAATTTATTCGAATAAACGGGTCAGTTATTGCAGATAAATTGTCGAGGACTGTCAAAAACGATCGTCGGCTGAATGCCCGCCGTTATCCTAACGAAGACCGAAATGTGGGTGGCAATGGGCAAAAGAAGAAGAAGAAGAGAAAAAAAAACAAAAACAATGACGGCCAGTCCTTCGAGAAGTGAAATGTGTAGTTACCCCAATGTTATCATTATACCGTAACATTATTTGCGACTGAGAACCAAATGACGGCTGGGTCCGGGAATAATGTGTCCTTGGGGAAATAAAGTTGATTTTTCGATCAATATTACCATTAAATACCGATTCAGTGATTGCAGCCACAGACTCACCAGAGCTCACACTCAATTGACACGAACTTTATGATTTCTTGTGAATTGCTTAGGATAATTTTCGTACGCAGAGTGTCCTTGATGGCATCCAACTCAATGAACCGAATGCGAGTTACATTATGACTATTCAATGGAACCAAATGCTTATCATAATCACCGTACACTTATCAGGGATAATTAATCGCTTAAGGCTTGGCCGACAAAACGTTTCTGGAACATGGCCACGACTTATTGTCTGCTCGTCGTTTGGGAGGAGGGAACCATATGAAAACTGAGTTATGCTGTAGCATTGGAATTGGAATTTATTTCGTTGTTATGATAATTTATCTAATGGAATTGAATTTATTATTTATGAGTCTCTTTACATGGCGCTGTGGTGATGCTAGGAGAAGTAGAAAATATGCTGATTTTAGGTTTACCGAGAGGTGGTACTGCGGTGGTATTGAGCGCGGCGATTGGGATGATTGGTTCGCATCTGTCCAGAATATTGGATTAAACGATTTCATTATTATCGTTTTAATAATAATAATAATAATGGCGGCGCTACAGTCCAAGGTGGACCTGGGCCTAGCTTCTCAGCAACCACTCGTGTTGTGCGTGCTATTGTTCTCTCACGAGCGGAGGGGACCTACAGTTTAATGCCGACTCCGAACGGCGAGATTGAGAAGCTTTTTTCTAGACAGTTATACTCTTTGAGCATTGTCAGTGACTCGAAAGAGGTGGAGCCGTGAAAAAATGTTTGATGTTTTTTTTTCGAGATTCGAACTGACGACCTCGAGCGTAGGAGTCGACTCACCTACCCACTACGCCACGGCGTAGTATACGATAATATTATCGTATTAGTACGCAAAATATGTCCGCTGCCAAGGGGACAACTCATCGAAACTCAAAATCGTTAATTTGAGTTCAAATTTAAGGGATTAACAATAAAGGCTTCAGAAAACTAACACAACCATATTTTATACCATATTTTCCGAGTTATTCTTCGGCGTTATAATGCAAAGTGAACGATGTTTTTCTAAAATCCCGAAATTGGCTCTCATTTGGTTGATGTTCAACTCTAAGAATAATTGAATGGTGATTGCTTTGGGCCACACCTTGAGGATTCACTGTCTCGTTTTGCAATGTACTTCTTCCTTTCGCTGTATGTTTCGAGGTGACAATTGTAAGCGATTTCTCATAGAGATTTTTGTGAAAAAATCGAAACACTCGGTGAAACCAGCAGACTGGTTAAAGTTCTTAAAAAGGACAAACCAGCCAGGTTGGAAACACTCAGGAGACCAGACGGTACCTACACAGAGTCAAAAGCTGAGACCCTCAGCCTCATGCTTGAGACTCATTTTCCAGTTAACCAGATTTATTTCATCGCTCGTGGTGACAGATGAAGCTACCAAGTACGCAGTCGCGTCCTTCGATGGTTTCAAGTCGCCGGGTACCGATGGCATATATTCAGCTTTGCTGCAAAATGGTATAGACCGGTTGCTACCGGTTTTGAAAAGAATTGAATTGAGGTCGATAGCAACGTGATCAATCTGGTTGGGGGTTGAATGATCAGGGGACCGCCAGTTCCCTTGAGGGGGAACCGCGTGCTAGCTACAAAGAGGTTTCTCCCCGTGAGTCCCTGAGCCCGATTTCGGACGTGGTGTTTTGTAGCCTATGTTTTTTAATGACCCTACTAAAGATTTTTACATGGCTTAGCATTGAAATCTCCTAAATCGATCTTTGTGTCGTAGCTGGGGCACTGATCGTATCCTCTTTCTAGGAGATCATAAAAGTCATCCTTGCTGTTGTCATCCTTGTCTTCTGTGGGCACGTGAACGTAAATCAGACTGATGTTTCCAAATTTCGACTTGAGGCGGATCGTTATGAGGCGCTCGCTTACATGCTTGAAGCTTAAAACTTTTGGCCCAGATCTGGTTCGAATAATAGACCGCATCGGAACAAGCGCTGTCTTCGCTCCATGTAGCCATAGCTGTAGCAGATGTTGCAGTTTTTGATAATCATTTTGTAAGTTGCCATCCCACCGTTCTTTCTGAATTGCGGTAATGCATACTTTATAGCAGTTTAGGGCCTCTGCGCGTTTATCGCCTGCACGTGGGCTGTTTAGAGACTTCACGTTCTACGTGCAGCATCGTTCTTTTTTCCGTTTATTGGGATCGTCAACAGTTAATTCTTCCACATTCGAAACTGTTGTAATCCTGAACCTGGAGGACCTGGTCCTCATTTAAACCCCTGGACAAAGGGGCAGCTACATACATTCGTTCACCTCTAGGCAGTTGCTGTAGAGGCTGTCTAAAGGGGGACTTCAACTTCACCTGTGCATTTACAGGGTTCATTGCTGGCATCTCACCAGGTAGAGAGCAATCAACAACTTTACTGTGTATACACAGGACCATGCCTCTCTTCTTCTATAGATTAGAAATTACCTTTGGAATCATTCAGTTTAATTAATTTGGATGGATTCATGTTAGAGGGGTCCCAGGTTCGAATCCCAGTGAAATAGAATCTGGTCCAGTCACCATTTGCCGTTGGGATCAAATTAACGGCACTGGAGTAGGTTGCTACCTGGTAGTACAATGTTCCAGTTTTGAGTCTGAGTGCTCCAGTGTAGTGCGTCAAGAAAACTTCGAAAAAAAAAGAAAAGTGCTGGTGTTCCCAAGGTTATATTTTATCTCCTATTCTCTTTCTTATTTCTATGAATTATCTCTTGTCTGCTACCTCTAATGCAACCAATCCAGTTTTTCATATTAGTTCCACGACGGAACGGCATCTAATGGCAAGCACATTGGATTCCGCCCTTGACAGCATAATCTATTGGGGAAAAATATTAGAGTGAAATTTAGTGCGCCCAAGACTCAAACACACATTTGAAGTCGACAAAAATGCTGCGAAATGCCTAGGTTTCTTTAAACGACGCAAGAAATACTTCACCCCCTCTGATTTGGTTTCAATTTATAAGACGTCCGGCTCCAGCATTTAAGACCAATGTGCAGAGGTACCTCCTTTCTTTTTCTTGATTCCGGCCTCTTGAGGGTATTCGAAACTCCTTTTGTACGCAGAAATTATTGATAAAAAACATGAAATTGTTGCTATATATATGCTTAAAACTCTTTGAAGTGAATTCATGTTTTAGTAATTACTCCCATGTCCAGACTGCTTTAACTTTAGGCTCCATCTATGCGCTGGATAATGTCTACACACAAGACGATGTCCAAATGTGAAATGCAAATGAAATCGCCGGTTGCACAACAACAAGATATAGAGAGACTAGACGACAATTCCAATATTCACCTCATGCCAACCCCTCACTCTGAGTGCATGCATGCACAATAACCCATTTCTCGACTCACGCCACCAAAGCCTCCAGTGCCTTTTCATACCACGCATAGAATTCTGTAAATATTTCCACTCAACGAATAACTTCCCAGCTTTCATGCAAAAAAAAAGAAGACAATATTTCATTTCGGTGAATTAAATACAATCTGCAACCGATAGCTGCCAGAAGCCATCATCTAACACGTTACCCAAGCGCAGTTGATTTGATTTATTGCACAGAAAATCCTGAAATCCACCTTCTTCCAACTGACCGCAAGGATATTATGAATTCTCAGCTTCCATGAACGTTCAGCAGGTATGTACATGCGAGTATATGCAACGATGCCCCTGCCCGTTGAAACTGTTCATCCGCAATGGTATATAGGAAATTCCATGGATTCGCAGGATATTTTCGAAGCAAATTGCAGTTTCACGCTTTGGCTTCTCAGAAATTCTCTACTCCATTTATCCTGGTTTAGCACTTCGGGCCGAAAATGCGCCCCGCTACAAATGCACAAATGCATGGGAAACGGATCCTCGTTCAAATGCAAAAGAGGTAGAGAATTCATTGCTGGCCTGTGGGTGGACGAGTTATTATTTATGAAGTTTCTAGCTCTGCGAGTATGTGTGTGGGAGCAGGGTGTAGTTTGGCTTTTTCCCTTAAGTGGAGCGATGGACATTATGATGGTGTCAGAGTTTGTGGCGCATCCTGACTGGGATCTGATAAACGGATACCCAGATAGAAATACTCGAACATGGAGCACGGAGTTGAATTCTGCGCTCGGTTGGCGCTCTGGATATTTTGGTTACTTTCTACGGGTTGTTTGGTGTTAAGTGCCTAGAAAGTAATAGTAACCAAGCTCGGAGTTTCCAATGGGTTTCAGTGATATTGAATAGAAATCTGTTGGGAGATATTTGCGCATGCATCCTGTAATGATGAAAAATGAATCCATCGATGAAAGCATTCAGAGTGCTTTTACGAGTGTGGTTTGTAAAATGAATGAACTTTTGCAAGGAATGCTGCAAATTTATGTGTTGCATCTTTTACTGGAGGAAGTATGAATTGACTTACATATTTGGAGCGAGCATGTAGAGAATGTGATCATGAGAGTTATGTTGTTCGGTTGGCATTAAAGTTTACCTAAGTCTGAAGTACAGTGGAATCTCGAAAACATTAAAGGTTCCATAATAATAATAATAATGGTGGCGCTACAGTCCGGGGTAGACCTGGGCCTAACCTCTCAGCAATCACTCGTGTTCTGCTTGCTATTGTTCTCTCACGACTGGAGGGAAACCACAGTTTAATGCCGACTTCGAACGGCGATTTTGAGAAGCTTTTACTAGACAGTTATACTCTTTGAGCATTGTCAGTGACTTGAAAGAGGTGGAGCCGTGGAACAATTGTAGATTTTTTTTTCGAGATTCGAACCTTAGACCTCGAGCGTAGGAGTCGGCGCACCTACTCACTACGACATGGCGTCCACAACATGACTATGACATGAATAATTCCGAAAAATGAACGATTTAGATAACATCTTTCTTCCCGGCGACAGTCTTCTATAGAGTAGAAGAACGTCTAAATAAGTCTGTTTTGTTGCCTCTTACGAACACCCTTTTTCCTTGAGCTATCTGCTCATCAATATGAAATAATACGACAGAAAAAAGGTAAAACTGTTTTCAATTTACTGCCCTTTTATGCCCCTTTAAAACAAATTGCTATCCCGATAACAGAATGAAGAGCAAGTCCTCTTGTGAATGTGGTTTACAAGGTTGGCATGGCTAATTAGTGTGCACAAGGTCTTATTTCATGGAAAATAGCTAAATGCCACTTCTATTCTTTTATTCTAACTTTCGGTGGAGGCTCAATAAGCGAGAAATAAGGAAAATAGAAAATTTAGGGGAATGCTTTATCAGAAAAACTTCGTGACTCGTCACGAATAAAGACCTCCATTTATGCAAGATGAAGTTCACAAATAGCTAGACATGCCTAGGGTGACCAAATCCATGGGCATGGATCTCAAATAAAAATATAAGACTCACATCTTTTTACATTAGAAAAGCACACAGGAATACGGTAAACAAACGGTGTATTTACGTTTAAACAGAAAAAAATAGGTATGAAATGAGCTGTCAAATGAGTGGGTATGTTCAGACAACGGTAAAAAAAAACACAAAAGATGGCGTTGTATTCAGAAGTAAATGAGTTTGGGTACAAATTATATATACAAGTTATAGAAATTAAATATTTTTGGTCGTGTTCGCACCAGAAAGATGCAGAAAATTTCTAAATTAGTATTGAAAAAAAAAGTTTTGTTGTAGTTTTGTGATGTCGAAAAATGTAGTTAACTGAGAAAACCAAAAAAGAGGACGAATTGCATGTTTTTCCAAAAAGATACTGGCCATTTTTTTATGAGACATAAAGAGGACATGTCCTCTTAAAAGCGGACGTCTGGTCAGCCTAGACATGCCAAGCTAGTAAACAAGTGCAAGTTATTTTGTCAAAACTTGTATAGATATGTTAATATAATTTAATTCATTCTATTCTGTGGACAGTTTTAATAAAAATTAGTAAACAAAATTAACGAAAACATTCATTTCTGAGCGATATTAATTTAATATACAGTCAAAATTGGTTACAACGACCTTCAAGGGACTGACGAATTTGGTCGTAATAATCGATATGTCGATGTAACCGATAACTCGAAGATAGCATATAAGGAACGGAGACCCATAAACTGTGTCAACACCAGAAGGATCAGTCTCCTAAATATTGCATATCTGTCGTTTTATGTAAGCGCCTGAAGCCCTACGTGAACAGTTAGATTGGTTAATGTCTGTGCAGGTTCGGGCCAGCGAAGTCTACCATCGACCAGATATTCACATTGCGACTGATCTTGGATCTTTTCCAGGAGCTTCAAGTCGATACCCACCATCCCTTTATCGATTTCAAGGCCACGTATGACAGTATTTAGGCAGACAAGCTAGCATCCCTGCAAAACTCGTTCGCCTTCGTAGGATGACGGTGGGGAATGGCCGTTCATAAAAGTAGGTTAAGACTTCGCCGAAACCTTTGATGTCAAAAAAGGGTTTAAACAAGACGACGCACTTTAAGGCGATTTTTTTAATGTTATTCTTACAAGGATCATGCGTAACTCAAAACGTCAACACCAGAGACACGATCTTCAACATGTCAACAAACGGTAAGCTGTAACAAATCCAAAATTCTATGTACACAGATACATCGCATCTACAGTGTACCGTTTTTGAAAAAAATCCGGTCGAAACAATAGCTGCGCAGTTTTTAGTCGTTATAACCAATATTTTATCTAAAAAAATGGAAACAATAGGCCTTTGTAACCGATATGTCGTTGTAAGCGATGTCGTTGTAAACGATTTGTTATTCATTGGGATTATAATGGAGTTCAGCCGGGACCTTAGAATTTGGTCGTTATAACCGATACGTCGTTATAACCGATGTTGTAAGCAATTTTGACTGTAGTTTAATAGTTGGAGCTCAATATTCCTCAAACAGTACTCTGGAACAAAGAGCAAAGCCAACTTGCACATTTTATCATTTTAAAAAACCTGTCGATTGATATGTAAATCAATTGATAGGGTGCGCCAATATTTCAAAATCTTCTAAATGGCGCCGCTTTTTAATTTTCTTTTTGGAAAATGGTTTCTAGGCTAATTTCAAAATTTCCTGCCAACTTTTTCATAAATGAAGGAGATATTAAAATGTGACAGACAGGCGGACGAGCGGAAACACAAAAATCAAAGTTTCCAAACTATACATTTTGAGATTATTATAGATTTGAGTCATCAATAGGGGAGCTAGAAATATGTTCTTAAAAAACCGTTCATAGCGCTTTAAATATGCTCTAAAAATTACTCTTTGAAAAAATATTAAAAACTGGAAAAATCACAAGGAATTAAACAAAAAGTACTATTTTTAAATAATTTTTATTTGAGGAAACACAACTAAATTAGAAACAACTTAATTAAATAACTTAAATATATCAAAATTCTTCTGGAATTAATAACTAATTTCAATTGCCAAAAAAAGAAAACTTTGCCTATTTGCTCTAAAAACATTTTTGCACATAGAAAAACTTTTTTCTACCTCAAAGGATGTAATAGGCGCAAATCTAAATGCCATTATCTCAGAGATAATATTCACTGTTGAGTTTTGTCCGGACAGACAACTGGAAATGAAAAGTTCTTAAACCACGGTTTATTTTCCAAAACACTAAACATTTTGGTCTTTATTGTTCTCCCTATTTTGCAGTCAATGCAGCTAACTTCTAACTAACTTAACCTAAACTTAAATTCTGCTTCGTTAACTATGCCGATATATGCGGCAAGTTCTAGACTATTGGTTTCCCATTTCTTAATTGATTTAGAAAAAAGCCGCAGTTTGCTGCCAAAAACACCAAGTCAGTTTTTAAATGACCTCATTTAAGTCATTTTTTTGGCAATTTTGACAACAGCAGCATCCTCTACTGCTGGGCGCCACCGCACTGTGGGGCAAAAGTAGTGGTTTTGTGCGATAAATTATTTTGAAAAGTCTAAAGTGACTTTTTGTGTTTTAAAGCCTTGCATAAGAGTGAAAATAAGTTCAAATTTAACTTTTACTGAAAAAAGACAAATTTGGAGGGTTGTTTCAATATAAGCTTGCGTGAAACTTACAGGAAAAAAATTTTGTTTTTCATTTTGGTGTTTATCATCTAAGATAGGTGCGTCGACTCCTACGCTCGAGGTCGTCGGTTCGAATCTCGAAAAAAACATCAAACATTTTTTCACGGCTCCACCTCTTTTGAGACACTGACAATGCTCAAAGATTATAACTGTCTAGGAAAAAAGCTTCTCAATCTCGCCGTTCGGAGTCGGCGTTAAACTGTAGGTCCCCTCCACTCGTTGGAGAACAATAGCACGCACAATACGAGTGGTTGCTGAGAAGCTAGGCCCAGGTCCACGTGGGATCGGACTGTAGCGCTGCCATTATTATTCTTAGAATCTTCTTCATCGAATGAATGAAAAATGTTTACAATTTTTTCATAATTTTCTGCATAATATGAAACTGCTTCTGGACTGGACAAAAAGCAAAAATACTGAAAAAAATTCACATATATGCTAAAATATGTCCTAAAAATTTAAAATCGTGCCGAAATATGCTCTTAAAAGTGAGATATGCAAAAATATGCATTTTTACCCTAAATATGCACAAACGAATAGGGCTCAAAAAACTTTCTTTTTTCGGAAGATTTTTGAAACACTACTGGAGCACTCAGACCCAAAACTGGTACATTGTACTGTCTGCAACCTACTCCAGTGCCGTTAATGTGATCCCAACGGCAAATGGTGACTGGACTAGATCCTATTTCACTGGGATTCGAACCTGGGACCCCTCTAACTTGGGGCAGGCACTTAACTAACTGTGCCATCTAGTCGTCTCTCAAAAAGCTTAGTTTTGTATAAGACGTATGTCTGTGTAATCAAATTTCCAATACCACCTCCCAAAAAAAAAACATGCTTTTGCATATTTCCGGTTGCCCTAGTCATCAGTATAAAATTGTATCTTCACTGCGGAGCCTTACTACCACGTTGGTGATGAAAACTGATTTAAAGATACAACATCAAGTTGGAAACAATAAATAATAGGGATCTTGATTTTACCAGGGTAATACCCAATTTTGCATTTTACCGGGTACCCGGTAATTGCGAGTAATGACCAACTTTGCGGGTAACCGGGAATGTCAGCCACCGGGTACCCGCCGGCTACCTGGTACCCAAGTCACAACTTAGAGATATGAGTATGAGTGAGTGGGCAAGGGAAGAGGCAGAGGGGATTGAAACAATAACGATAAAAGCATTGTTTAAGCTAAATGAAGGATGCTGTCGAGGTCGAGTTTTGTGGTTTAAGCCAAATGCTATAAGAAACCATCCTACTAAGCTTATCAGTTTACTTTCGGGTCTTATCTGAACTTCGATTTGAAAATGTGTGGCTCGCTTTAGTCTCTCTCTCTAAAAAAATTATTTAATTCTTTGTTATCGTGTCTTAAGCTGAATTATAAAAAATCAATAATCAGCGAAAGAAGAAAAAGTACCGGCTACCCAAAGTGATGGCGGGTACCCAATAACTTACGGGTACCCGTAATTATGGTTCCCGGATAATAACACTAATAATAATACCCGCAGCTCTGATAAATAATTCAATTCAAAATTTTGTACATTTTTTTTAAAAATCCTGCTGAAAAAACAGAAAAACATAATTGCTCCCCTTAAAGACAAAAATTGCACCATCTTTTTAGGAAAATTTAAAAAATTTTCAAAAATTCCTGCGTACTGCCAATGGCAAAACATATAAAATGCCTCAGTCACCTATCAGAACAACGACAGCTGTAAATTGTTAACTTCCTTCAAAGCCGCCTGCTTTCAGGAATGAACTTTCAAACCCTCCAGCTGCACTCAGCACAACAGTAGCATAGATGGATACACGTACACCCATGTATCCAATGGTATGAACTTTTTCATTGGCCTCCAAGCAACTAGCTGAGATCTCAATACAGTTGTCCTCTTCTTTCGGCAGTTTCATTTAGTTCGTCCCAAGAAAATCACGTACCGTTCCGTATATCCTAAATGGAAAGCAACAACTAACAACACGCAGTGTTCGTAGGCAGGGAAAAACAGCAATAACGAAAAATAAAAGAAAATTCTGTTTCACATAGTTTTGAGTCGTTCGAATGAAAGTTTTGTGAATTATTTCAAAGTTTAGCCTTTACGTCGAATTAACAAAACTGTTAAGGACATATGTGCAGTAGTAGATTGGATTTAAAATAATCTCTCCTCCTCACGTGTGTGCGAGTTGTCCGCAAAGCTTGGATGTGACAAAATTTCGAGAGAGGAATTTCGTAACAATTTAATTGGAGAAGTTTGAACTGCAGTTCTGGCCTTTCTCGGGGATTTGTTTCTGTTAATTGATGCTTCATGGGCTGGGTCTTATGGAAGAATTTATTTTTGTTCACAAAAGTGTGTGTAGTTGCTGCAGGGTGTTTTTGGCAGCAGGTGTGACTTTTGGTCGAAATTAGGTAGGTATTAAACGTATCCATTTGGGTCAGCCTGCGGGACGTGTTAGGAACAAGGCTCTTAGTGTAGAGAGTTCTGTTTATTAGGTTTCCAATTTGTTTTCTAACTTAAAAGATAAGTTTTCTTGGTAGGGTCTGCTGCATGCTCTTATTTTTTGAGTATTCTTCGTTGAGAAATATGTTGATTTATGATTGGTTTGTTGGCTTTTCATGTGATGTGCGCTATTTGGTTTTATATCGGTTGTTTTTCTTAAGCCGTCGAGTAAATATCGATCCATCGTCCATCATTTAGCACAAAACGTCACAATCGACAGCTACATTTTTGAGGTAGTTAAGAAGTTTGTCTACCTCGGGGCAAACATGAACTCCACAAACGATATCTTGGTGGAGTTCCGAGGTAGAACTGGTAGACTAGAACTAGGACTAGAACTAGAACTTGCAACTGCTGCGACTTCGGTTTGTCGAAACAACTTGGGTCAAAACTCCTAACTCGAAGGACCAAAATCATGCTCTATAAAACCAATACCAATGCCATAAGGTCCCGTTTTATACGTTTATTTCCAGATCTGTGTATTGAATTGATTCCACTGATCTGGCTGACAGAGGATAAGTGCTCGTTTTGACCAAGGAGTACAAAACCACTTAAAAGAATCCACAGCTACAAATGATGGCAGGCGACTGGAACATGCACCTAATCAGTAATAATGTAATAATGGTACAGAAACCCTAAAATCGAAATTCGATTTTAGAATTAATGTAGTAAAAAAAGACTTTGAACAACATTTTGTTTGTTCTGCCGTTTGTTTTGAAGACTTGAAATGCAAGCTTTACTAATATTTCCAAGAAAAATTTGACAAGATTTTAGAGACTGTCATAACTTTTCCGTAAAACACAGAAGCGAGTATTCAGTATTCAAAACAATAAAAGCTGGAGTGCCACATGGAAGTATTTTCGGTGCTCTCCTTTACTTGCTTTGTACTAGCGATTTACTGCAAGATGAAGACATCTTACCAGGCACATTTGCTGATGACGTTGGCTGTTGCCAAAATGGTAGAAGATTCAGTAACAAAACTGCAACCTGCTTTAGATCGGCTGCAAGAATGGACAACAATTTGGGGAATTGCGATCAATAACGTCAGATCAGTTCATATAAACTTTGCCTATAGGAACGTGAAAAATTCTCCCACTTTTATAAATTGGATCCAAATCGATAACGAAGCGAAATACCTCGGGATGATCGTTGACGTATTGCTTAAATGGTAGAAGCACTTTAAAAATAAACGTGAAGAGCATGCTACAAGATATAAGTATAGGCATATTGGGAAATATTACAAGCTAAGTATTGACAAAAATTGTTATTTATTCAGTTTGTTTTGCGAAATCACCGTGGACAAACATAGCGTTCAACAACACGTGCAAATGATAAGAATTGGTGTTCTTCTTTAGCCATTTTAAGATCGCCATAATCGTCCTATCTATAGGATTATTCGCAGTGTGGTGGATAAATTTGCGTTCACTGGTTCAGTAAACGATGAACCAACGCTCGTAGAAAAACGGAATGCAAGATCTGCGACAACATCGACGCTGTTCGTCAAAGTGTGTAGGAGAATCCGAGGCAGTCGTGTCGCTCACAAGAACTCGGCCTTTCGCAGACCACAACTTGGCGAATTTTACGTGGCGTCGAGACTTGGGCTTGCACCCGTACAAAATTCAACTGACCCAGGAGTTGAAGGTGAACGATCGGACCATATGCACGGTAGGTAGGAGATTGGGTGCCCTTGTGACTGGGTCGCGGCTCACTGAGACCAACAGTTGGGTTCCTATGTGTGTGGGGGTTGTACCCCATGAGACCTACACTTTTACTGCTGATTAGAACCACCAAAATTGTACATATCTCAGGAGCTGCTTCAGCTCTATTTTATTTAGATCCTCCAGCTCCTGAAGAACTTACTGTCTAGTGTTAGCAGTCTCTTTCCCCATAGGGATATACAAAATAGGGTAGGTGGCGGACGGACTCTATTTCCTCCTCGTGCCTGCAACTTCTGAAATAGTCGCTATGGGGGATACCTAATCTTTTTGGCATGGGTGCCAATCGGACAATGTACGTTGAGGATTCCCACCACCTAATCTGACACTAATCATTGATAATGATTTCTTTCTGTTCAACACCGGCCATAGAGCTCTCGTCGTTGACCCAATGTCCTAATTCAGACATCGCTTATTTGCTCTTTCTAAGGTTTCGTCCTCTATTACTTGCCTTAAGAAACTGAACGGCATGTTGACAATAAGGTAGTGCTAGAGATTTATTTAACTCTGAGCCCCCCTTTGCCAACACATCCGTTCTCTGGTTTCCTTGAACACCTGTGTGTACCGGTATCCAGCAGAGAGTTACCATGTTTGCGATTTGACCCCGTTAGACATTCTTGGGGAGTTTTCTGAAGTCGCAGGTCTATGCGAATGAGCCACAAACCACAGCGGTCCTCAAAGCCAATTGGTGAAATTCAGCCTGATTTATGCGCCAGAGTCATGGAGAATTGGACATTTCGGATGCGAGCCACTCAGAGAAGCTACGGCAGACATTTGAACGATGTTATATTTCATACATAATGGCATCAATGGGCCTATCAAACGGATGAAAAATGTTGATGATATAGTACACAAAATTTGTTTTATTTAAGTTTAAAGATGGGAAGCGCTTAATGAGTTACCCTTTATTTATGGTATTTTTCTCAAGTAATTTTTAGTTGGAATCTTCGGAATCGTTTACAATTCCCACGATGTCCTAAGCCATCAAGATTGCTGAAGAATTTGAGAGTCCCCTCTCTAGTTTAGGTATGAGTTGTTGAATACCTAAATTAATTATGGAGCAATGCAGTAAATTAATGTTTAGCTTTGCAGACAACCTTCTTACGCCCCAACGTATGCAACAGGACAAGCTTGAATATGAGCGATAGTTCATTACTTCATCTCGAATTTGTGGTGCGGTGTCTTTGAATTTGATTTCCTTGTCAAAACCAAAAGGGCAGGTGACCTGCAAAGTAACAAGCATCTGTATGCGATTCGAGCACTTCCAACGATTCAACCTTCGCCCAATCCAGGAATTGTAAAGGACTTGTCAAATCTTGAATTCATGACTCTAACAATCACCAAGAAGGGTCATCAAACTCTTAAGATAACATTCAAAGTCATTGTGATCTCAAAAGGAATTCCGAACCCAAAACACCCCCAAGGTACATATAAATTTGCAGCTTGGCGTGGACGTCGGAGTAATGTTTGTTTGTTCTACAATTGTTGTCTCTCCATATCCCCTTTGACCACACCCATCACTTCTTAGCTGTGGAACTGTGTGGAAAATGCAAAGCGTTCGTTCTTGCTGCTTCTCCCCACACCCGCCCCCCCCACTTACACATATTTGAAGATAGTATGGTATGCCTTGAAGGGCACTAGAAAGCAAGAAAGCCAGAAAGTCAGATCCGGTAAGAATTTCCATGAACCGCAACAAAGCAAGTACCATAGTTCTGTAGGAAGTACACTATCCTATCGTCTGAAGTGTGAAATAAACTTGTAATCCGTTAGTGCGGTGGGCTACTGTGGAATTGCTGGTTGTCTTCAGTTCAGTTCGACGCCACAGCATGTGCGTTCTTATGTAGGCGTTCGTAATTGTGAGTGGTTAGTTTCTGAGTAAATTTATATCTTTATTGTGATAAAAGTCCTCCAGTGCCACAATCCAAATGAGAGATTATTTCCGTTGTATTTTGTTGCTATGCTTCGGATTGGAATGCGAGAGGAGCAGATAATTCTTGCAAGTAAAGTGCTTCTTCATTGGAGTCCTTTGTGCTGGTATTTGACAATGAAGATGATATCACTATGCAGTGCATTTGATGTTGATGCGGAGGATTCTTTTTTCTTGCGCTTTGGACTTACCAACCGAGCAGAGGATTCATATTAAATGAAATGTTTTCAAATTGAAATATTATTGAGATGCGAGAATGCTTTGTGCTTCCCGAAAGAAAGATCCGAGAGATTTTTCCCACGCATGGTAGCAATATATTCCAGTCGTTTTAAATTTCATTAAATTGTTTGGAGGGGCTCGTTTCACAGACTAATGACATGACGCCGACTGTGAGCTGAGGAATAAAATGCATATAAGCAGAGTGCTTAAAAGATAAAGAGAGAAAGAAGCGAAGTTTATGCAACCTACGAGAATTGATATCTTGACGTTAAGGTCTCGTCAAAAAGTTTGCTCCTTGAACTTCGTGGCAATAAAACTTTACTAATAGGTGTGGTTAAGCACTTCGGGGAGGAAGTAAAAGTGTACATACAGGAGATTAAATTTTAGTCTTTATTCTTCTCTCCACTCTTTGTTAGCAGAGGAAACTAGTCTTCTGCTTCTGCTTCTGTGATACAAGGTGGCGCAAAATTAATCATCCTATTATTATTATGGTTGAGGGTATATTGCACCGCGACCTTTGAGATCTATTGTGCCCCCTTTTAATAGCTTAGCACAATTACGAGTTCCCCTCAAATACAGTTCTTTTCAGAGTTGTATTGAGGGTAATGGACTCCTATTGCGCATAGGTGAAGAAATCTGTTCTAGAGTATTCTCTCTAAGCCAGTTTCCTTCAGGAATCTGAGAATGAGAGATGGTTCTAGTGATTGCATTTCTTCTTCTGATAGTAGGTACTTGCCCAGACTTCTTTTCCTTTTGTGGGCTAGTGCCTCACAAAATCCCAGTATATGTTCTGGAATTTCATTAAATTCTCCACAAAATCTGCAGAGACCTTCTTCTGATACCCCTAGTTTCCTTAGATGCTGCCTGAGTCTACAGTGCCCCGTTAGGAAGCCTGTTAGGATACGAAGGTTATTCTTGCTCATTTTGATGCATGCCTCGAATTTCTTCCGGTTATATTGCCCTAGGAGTTTCTTGGCCTGCTTCATTCCACGAGCGTTATTCCAGGTTTCTATCCGATTCCTTCTTTCCAGTTCCCTGAATTCTTCTCTGAGGAGATGGTCTCCTACAGCGTAGAATGGTTCAGGGCCTATGAAGGGTTCTGATGCTCCTTTCCTTGCCAGGGAGTCGGCCATTTCGTTGCCTTCTATCACCGTACCCAGCAGAGTTTTACTCGGTTTCTCCTACTCAATTCTGTGAGCTTTTGCAATCATTCCCATACAAGTTTGGATTTGATAGTGTAGGAGTCCAGTGCCATGATAGCGGCTCAACTTTCCGACATTATTGCTATGTCGCAGTTGGTATAATTCCTTTCAAGATTGATTTGAACGCATCTGTCTATGGCATAAATTTCCGCTTGAAAGATGCTGGTATATTTGCCCATGGATTCGAAGTATTTTGTCCTGGGTCCAAAAACTCCTGCTCCAGTTCCTTCATCAGTTCTTGATCCGTCTGTATACCATTTTACCGTGTTGCTGCTCAGTCTATGGGCCATGGATTCATTGCTTTAGTCCCTTTTGGTGCTGAGCTTGCTGGTAAATTTCTTTTGGAAATTGAATTTCCTAATCACGTCATCCTTTGGAATGACCACACAGCTCATGCAACAATAGATCTTTTGCGCACCAAATTCCCAAATCGTGTTGTCATGCCGTCTTGGCTATGTCAATTGGCCGCCTCGGAGCTGCGACTTGACCTTTTTGGACTCTTTTTGTGGGGAACCGTGAAGAATCGATGTTGTGCCAGCAATAGGCAAACGATTCAAGCATTGGCTACAAGGCTTTGAGGCCAATATCATCCAAGCAATCCGTGAGCTACAGCCCGATCCCATTAACACGGTCTTGGAAAATTGGGGTGACAGAATGCTCTATTGCGAAGCCAGCCGTGACAGACACCTGAACGACGTTGTATTTCATAATTAAAGGGAATTTTTGTCCTTTTTCTATTATTATTATTATTATTATAACTTTATTAATCAGTAGTAAATTACATGATTAATCTTAAATTACGGCACCAGCTACCAGGGCTTTGGCCTGCCTATTTTTCAATTTTGGTCATTTTATTGCATTTTTAAAAAGAAACTTGTATTTGGCCCACCCTCTATACAGTAGAATCTTGAAGACGTGAATAATAAAAAACAGGCTTCGATCATCTTTTCGATTTGTTCATCTTTTCAAGTATATAAACTTTGTTAAAGAAGAACGTATTATCGTACATAAAAACATTGTTTTGCAAAAACATGTCCTTTAGTTTTATTTTTAAAAAACAAGTATGCCAAAAAATTAAAAATTTTTTATAGGTAAAAAGGTAGAGTTTTCTGTAAAAAAACGACACTCTAGCAGAATGTTTCCCGAAATAAACATGTAAAAAAAATTGTTCATCTTACTAAACTGTTCATATTATAGAAGAGTTCATGTATTGTGTTATGTATTATGTATTTATTAAAACATGTTCGAAGGTTTTCTTTATTATAATACATTTTTTTATTTAAATTTTATTATTAACTTTAATTATTAATATTCTAAATATTATGCAATAAAAAGCAAAACATCGTCGAAAAACAAGCCAATACCATGAGTTGATTTACAATGATCCCCATTGGCTTTTTAATTTATCTTTATTTCTAACATTCTATAATGCTAATCATTTGCCTCTTTTGTCTTTCCAAATTGTAATAATTCAGTTTATTAATATTCATATATGTATTTAAGTACAAGAAGTAGGTTTGTGCAAGGCGATGGTTGGTGAACGATTAAAGGAAACGAATGCCCAAATCAACTGTCAAACTATAAGTTGTTCGTGTGCGTTCAGTGCCCGAAATAATACCGGGTGCACGCGATATTTTAAAAATCGTTAAATACTACACAGATAAATGTTTTATTTTTTTTTTTCAGACGTGATATAAATTAAAAAATAATACTCCACCATTAACATCCATTGAAGACTCAAAGTGCTAAGAGAAGCTCCGTGATAATTACACTTAAAAATTTAAACACCGCATCGAGTGGCCAACAAAAACCACTTACACTACTTCAAACCGATTACGTTAAACTTTCTTGGCAAAATCCGATTTAATTCAAAATTCTCTCTAAAACATTTTCAGAAAGTCACCAGATTAGTATGATTACCAGTGAGAGGGCGTGTGATAACAGTGGAATGTAATAAAATACTAAATCAAATACCGGGTGACTTGCAATGGATTACATGGAATGGAATACTAGTGATTTTTTTCTTTTGGTAACCAAATGTTCATTCATATTGTGCTAGAGTGCAAGGAGTTTTTTTTTTAAATGCTGCTTGTGAATGGTTTTGAAGATAAAGGAAGTGTTCATCTTAATTGTTTCATTTAAAGGTTTGAACCAGAGTATAGATTTGACGTAAGATTAAGTTAGGGGGCTGCTAGCTAATGCACCAGCACACTTAGACTATGGTGGTCCATTGTGATACCCACAGTCAGACTACTACCCTCTAACTTAGGGCAGGAATTTAACCAACTGCGCCATCTAGTCGTCATGGGTGTGACGTTAAGGACATAGTCTTTTGTACATACTCGTACTTACAGTCGCGTGAACCTGAACCAGTGATTTAATATAATAATAATGGCGGCGCTACAGTCCGAGGTGGACCTGGGCCTAGGTTCTCAGCAACCATTCGTGTTGTGCGTGCTATTGTTCTCTCACGAGTGGAGGGGGCCTACAGTTTAATGCCGACTCCGAACGGCGAGATTGAGAAGCATTTTCTAGACAGTTATACTCTTTGAGCATTGTCAGTGACTAGAAAGAGGTGGAGCCATGAACAATTTTTTTTTGAAAAATTGTCTGAACTTGTTATTGAACCCAGATTGTGAAGGTCTAATGCGCATGAGTCGAAGCACGAACCCACACGGCCACGTCGCCCACAGTGATTTAAGGAAATGAAATTGTCTGAAAATGTCACTCCGTCATTCGATTTTATAATAAACTTTTTTTTTTTCGTCGGAAGTTTTTAGCACTACATTGGAGCACTCAGACTCAAAAACTGGTCCATTGTACTACCAGGCAGCAACCTACTTTTACTGAAATTTCATGGTCTTTCACAGGAAGACCAGCAGGCGCTTCTGTGATGAGAAGCTTACATCTTAAGCTCTCACCTCAGCAGGACCGAATAACTGCCACCTGCTCCGAGCAAGGGCGGGGTAGTGGCAGAGGAAGTGTTCTGCAGTGTTCACTCCACAGGCGACGCAGAGGGTTTCATCGCTTAGAACAAACTCATTTAGGTGCTTAGCGAAGAAGTTGTCTTCTTCTTCTTCTTTTCTGTCAAGAGATAACAAGAATGCCGCGGAATTCCGACAGATGTCAGGGGCATGCCTTTGTTCTCCTAGAGACTCATGCCACCTCCGGTTGGGCTCTCGAGAGGTCCAAACGTCGAAGGAAGCTTCAACTAAGTACACAGGCAGTCGCAGCGCAGGTTCAGGTCCTGAGAATATCTCCTCTGAACCTTGCTTAGCAAGTTCATCGGCGATCTCATTTCATGTGATCCCGTGGTAGCCCAGGACCCAGAAAAGTCTTAGCGAATTTAGACTGCCGATCAAATTCAGAAAAGACTTGCACTCATGAATTATCCTGGAAGTGGTTAAAAGGTTGAGCAGGGCCTTAAGCACAGCTTGGCTGTCGCTGACCTGTTCTTCACAATACAGTTCGTGGCCATTAGAATCGCATAGGTTTCCGCTTGAAAAACTGACGTAAATTTACCAAACGAGGTGTGCAGTCTAATGTTGTCGCTCTCCACGAAGGCGCCATCGCCAGATCTTTTATTGGTCTTGGAGCCAAACTATTCACGGATCAGTCACTTACGAACGTTGAAATCTCAAGAAAACTTTCACAGTATTCCTCAAGCAATCGCTTAGATTGTTCCGACTTGAGTATCCGACACAATACGGGCTTGAGGGGAGATGCCCTGTATCGACTTACCGTATTTTCAACGACTTTTCGGACTTTTAAAAGTCAATTAACCACCCGATAACAACTTCAGTTTATTTTCTCGTTGCAACAATGTGGCATTACCCTATGGTACAGATTTCTGTAAGTACCAAGCACTGCCGGACCACCTCTCTGGGTGTTCTTTGTAAACGTACTTATTCTGAAATCCAACCTTCAGTCGCACGAAAATCAGACACCAAAAGAAAAAACCTTAAATCCCTGCAAGTGTATATTTGGGGAATCTCAATTTCAATAGCACTATGGTTACCTAATGAGATAATCTTCCTGCGGTAGCATAAGATCATCGCCCATCGTGGGGGTGGGGCTTAGGTGGCGGAGGGAGGTAGCCGTACTTCCGGCAAATGTGCCACAAATGGAAACTTCTATGCGAGCAGAAACGCAGCTACCGTGTTAGGAAATTATGTTGGGTTTGCAGAAATGTTGTTCTTGACGTTGTCATTGAAGGAGCAGGCACCATCTTAGTGGTGGTAATGACATCGAAGAGATGGAGATTTCAGCTTAGCTATCGCCATGAAAATCTGCTGAATCTGCCCACAAAATGAGAATTTCATTTAAATTAAATGATTAAAGGTATTGTCCTCACTCAGAAAAACAATTTCATAGAGCGTAAGAGAAAGAGAGAACGGGAGAGATGAAGATGGGAAAGTACCTGGACGCTAGTGAGTTCGGGAGTACCTTGCTACTGTTGTAGTTTGAATGGCTTAAGAAATTTTCAATGTTCTGCATCCCCCACCCGGCGAAGGATTAGAAATTAGCAGATGTTTGCACTTTTGGGGATGACAATCCAATTAATGGAAACGATTGTGCCGGCAGCCCGAACAGCGGGGGATTAATAAAATTTATAATTAGTGGGGTGCTGTTGCGGCGGGAGATGTTAATTAAGGGATGATAGTTTGCGTTAAAGTCTTGATGACATTATGGATTATATCCTGATGATACGAAAGGGTTAAGAGATCTGGACAAAAAAATTATGGAATTACAGAACTGTCTTCGATGAGATTAGAATTTTGAAGGTGACAGTTTACCACTCATCTGCTTGCTTATAATGTGCGCTGGATAATATTTTTACCTTTCTTACCTATACATACAGGGACACCACAAGGACAACCATTCCTATCAAGCAAAAATGAGGCACATCTAAATTATCAAAGAATCTTTGCGTCTTGCTAATCATGGTAGACCTTGTGCAGGTTTTTTTTAATGTTCCAGGGCGGTGTCTTTCTTGATAACTCTTCAATTAAATAAAAAATAACGAATTTTTTGTAGAAGTCTCGGGAAAAAAGTGTTGTATAGTTTTGTTTTATTTCACATCAAGTTCCGATAGCGGTACCAATCCTCCAGCACCCTTAAACAAATATAACCCAAAGACGCCGCTTGTCGTGCTAAATGAAGCATCGTATACTATAGTTATTCTAAGAGGATGCAGTTGTCTTTGGTGTTTTAAATAATAGCTTCCGGTGCTCCAATAGCGGTCAGCCCGTTTATTAATATCATAAAGACAGCAAAGTCGAAATGCGCTTCTTTAGGTAATTTTTTCCAGAATAAAATGGCTACCAAAAACGTTTTTTTTTTGTTTTAAAACAAGGGTTCCTGTCCATTTGCGAGGGCTGAATTATACAGTGCTTGACAAAAGTCTACATACGACCCCTTTTGTTGCGGCCTTACGAGTCCAAAACCATAATGAAGAAATCTAATGATGCAGTTATGTTTGAAATTGCTTTTTGTTAGTATAACCCTTTAAAATAACACAATTTGATAAATATCTAGATATTTATTTACAAAAAACGAAAAAAAAGTATTGACAAAAGTCTACATACGACTAGTAATTCCATCCTTTAGGATATTGTGTGCAGACGGTATTTTTTTTTTTTTTTGAGGATTTTTGGAACTCTGCTGGAGCATTCAGACTCAAAACTGGTCCATTGTACAGCCAGGTATCAACCTACTCCAGTGCCGTTAATTTAATCCCAACGGCAAATGGTTACTGGACCAGATTTGATTTCACGGGGATTCGAACCTGGGGCAGGCACTTAACCAACTGCGGCATTCAGTCGTATATGATGACGGTATAGTCCTGTATTTAAATTTTACATCTGCTCTATGCGTAAGGATTGAGAAAAATTGTGTTCAGTTATAGTATAGTCAGCTTCGGAAAGTTATTAATGCATGGCTCCTCGAAAATAAATTTCAGCCTATTTCGAAAATTGGTCATAACTTACAGAAAAGATAATAAGTCATTTGGTGAAATATCAAAACTGTTGAATTTAATTAAGTCAACAGTCATATAGTCAAATATTGTACATGTATACAACTTTGAAAACAATGCTAGCGTTGAAAATAATAGGGCCCATACACGTCACTGCAGACCTATATATTTTGTTGTTGTGCACAGGACTGCACAGACCGTCTGTGTCGTGTGTATTCATGTCGCATGTTTGCAGCGACCGTCTTCGTGAATTCAAACATTTTTGGGCGAAGTGTCTGTGACCAGCGGGAAAGCTCATATCAGAAACATGAATAAAAATACAGATTTATTCACCATACAAATTATAGAACTTTTTAGTTGTAAAGAATAGTGTTATTCTAAATCTCTAAAATTACATGTCAAATTAAGTAAAATGCTGTAAAGATTTTCGGTATACTACTAAATAAATAAAATACAGATAGACAATTATGGATAGAATTTCTGGATATTTATAAAAGTTTGCCGGCTTTGTGGCATGTAAAAAGTGCCGATTATTGTAATTTGGTTTTAAAATCCGATGCCTATGATGGTAGTGGTACAAATGGTGCAAACATTTTAAGAAATTGATGCCAAATAATTGCCAAAGCAATGATTATTGTGGCACAAGCAGTGTCTGTCATTTTTCCGACCCGACGACTACGACGAAACGATATAAACTAATGTCTGTGCAGATTGTTTGCACCGTGTGTGGCGCAGAGATTTTTGCACAGACTTATGGTTGCTATGGGTTTGCAGAGACGTGTCTTTGTCGTATATGGGCCCTATAAATCACGCTGTGGTCGTCCAAAGAAACTTAATCGAAGAGATATCAATACCATCCTAAAATAAGTTAAGAAAAATTCGAAAATGAATGCCACAAAGTTTTGCAAAGAACTAGGAATACGATCAGATACAGTAATCCATCAACGAACAATTCAAAGAACTTTGAATAATAATGGTTTTCACAGCAGAGTTCCACGTAAAAAAACGCTAATAAGTGCAAATAAACTAGGCAAGTGCGAGTTGAACTCGCACGGGGAAGGCTTCGTGGCATAATATTGATGGATGATTTCTGAATATCAAACGACATTTCCAAACTATTTCAGTTGAATTTTCTTTTAACTTCAACCCAAGTCAACTATGCCTTACTACATTCATACACCCAAACAAATCAGGATCCACCCATACATATACCTACATCTCTATCCAAGTTTATCCAACACAGAAAATTTCTTCCAGCCATAACCAATCAGTGCTCATGCCTGCGGTGTGTATGAGCATTTCTGTTGGCCATTTAGGGTTTAAAACCGATCTGAGAAATAACACTCATCAACGCATAGAGTGGTCGAACACAGCATGAAAGTTACGTGTGAAATTGAAAATATTTATCATTTTAAATCTTAGATATCTCAAAACTTCAACATAAATTTATAATTTTTTAATAATAAATAAATTAATTAAAAATAAAATAAATTTTTTAATTATTAATTTTTAATCCATCCACTTGTCGATGGTTGACCGTTTTTGGCCAGTATCTCGAAAACTATTAAGGCCAGAATGCTTGAAATTATTTTAAATGAAAGTACTCAATGAAGTCAAGTTTTTGTGATTTTTTCCGATTTGTAAACACTTTGGTTTAGAAATGGCAGGGGGGAAAGTATTAAAAAAACATTGGAGCTTCATATTTTCCAAAGGGGGTGCCATGACATAACGCCAAGCGACATAAGGCCAAATTTTAAAACTTGGCCTTATGTCGCTTTATCAAAGTGACATAAGACAACATTTTTGCTTTGGCCTTATGTCACTTTCACAAAGCGACATAAGACCAATTGGCTTTATGTCGCTTTCCGCTGTATATGTATCTGATTTAGGCTTACCTTATTAAAATATACCTTCTATTAAACCTGCAACCCCCCTTCTTGGCCACAGATAGGATTTGGGGTAGGTGCAAAGTTGGATATATGTTACTTTTTCAAATCCATTCTAAATATGAAAATAATGAAACATTGCATACCACCAACCTCGCACCTATCCCAAATCTTATCTGCGGCCAAGCTGGGGGTTTCAGGGGGCAGCATGAACCCTCATACTTCACTTTTTACCCATTCCCTAATACTAACTCCACTGTTCAATTTCATTTTAATTACACATATACATGTTATTAAAAATTGTGGAATTATGACCCACTTGATGTTTATTGATATTATTATTTGGTGTTATGTCTCAAAAAATTTGGCGTTATGTCCGGGCCCCTCCAAAGGGTACTTTGGACCAAAAACTGTTGAAGCAAACCTCTGTCTCATTTCAAAAGATCTGTCGATGGATATATCACTCGAGGGGGTGCGACAATGTTTTCAAATCACTTTTTAAATTTGGGTGCATGGGCAATGACATCTAGGCCTGAAGTACCTAATTCGAAAATTTCATGCCGATATCTTTATAAACTTCGGAGATAAAAAAGTGTGACAGACACGACGGACGGACGGACACACCGTCTACAAAAACGGAACCTTAAAAAAATTGAGCTATTTCTGAACCAAATTGTTCAAAAATCTGAAAAAAAAATTATAAAAGCATGGCTTCATTGAGTACTTTCATTTAAGATATCTTCAAGCTTTCTGGCCGTAATAGTTTTGGAGATATTGACCAAAAACGGTAAAGCATCGACTTGCAAATTTTAAAGATCTGAAAACGCAGTTTTGAAGACATCAGTGTAAGCATTAAGAAAATAAATACCAAAATATCATATTTATGTGCAAATTTCGAGATGTCAAAGATTTAAGATTTCAAAGATGATCATTTTCGTACATAAACTCCACGCTGTGATCGATGACTCGATACGATGATGAGTGTCATGTCTCACATTCAATTCATTCAAACCCCTCAATGCCCAACAGCAATATGCACAAGGCATGAGAAATGATTGGGTGTGATGGTAGGGATTTTCTGTGTCAGATAAATTCGGATATAGATATACGTATATGTATGGATGGTTGTTTGTTCGTATGTGTGCAAGAATGTAGTAATAAATAGTTGATTTGAGTTGAAGTTAGAGGAAAATCTAACTGAAATAGTTTGAATTCGTCGCCTGATATTCGGAAATGTGCAGAAATGCAAAAAAATATTTATGCGACGGAACCTTCCCCGTGCGTGTATGCTGGGTAATTTAATCTACTTATTTATTATTTAAGGCCACTGTGCCACACAGTATAAAATAGCTAGCTGACAAATAGTAGCTGATTTCCCTATCGCTCGGGGTCGTCAGTTCGAATCTCAAAAAAAAAACATCAAAACATTTCTTTTCACGGCTCCACTTCTTTCGAGTCACTGACAATGCTCAAAGAGTATAACTGTCTAGAAAGAAGCTTCTAAATCTCGCCGTTAAGAGTCGGCATTAAACTGTAGGTCCCCTCCACTCGTGAGAGAACAATAGCAAGCACAACACGAGTGGTTGCTGAGAAGCTAGGCCCAGGTCCACCTCGGACAGTAGCGCCGCCATTATTATTATTATAAGTGTTATTTTTAAAATTTTTGAATATAGTCTCCTTTTATCAAATTGAGTCCAGCGATAGTCTTTAATATTTTATTAATTAATTTGTCGAATTCCAGAAAAAAACATCTGCCGCGGCGATGACTTCCTCGCTTGAAGTGAATCACTTTTCACCAAGCCGCTTTGACACAAAAATAAATCAAATGGGGCCAAATCTGGGGAATAGGGTGGGTGAATGAGCAATTCGTAGCGTAATTCGACCAGTTTTGCTGTGATGACTATGAGTCGACCAGTTTTGCTGTGACGAGTGAGCTGGTGTGTTGTCATGGTGAAATATCACTTTTCCCTGGCGAAATGGTTAAATTTTTCATCATTTCAGCATGAAATTGGTCCAATAAATCAGCTCTTTACTTCTCACGATATTCGAAAACGGTGGCCTAGACTTTTCCGGCCGCTGAAATCGTTTTGGCGGGGTTTATTTGTGGCTTCAAGTGATGGATTGATGTTACGTCAACAATCACTAAACTCTTCAGAATCTCTTTTGGATTGCGCTTAAATATCTCGAAACTATGTTCGGAAGTTGTCATGCCATTCCGTTTTTGCTCCACTGTAAGCAAATGCGATATCCATCATCCTGATAGCTTTCTCATGTCCTTTTATTCGTGTAGGATATCTTGTATGCTTTCCATTGAGCTGTCTACAATGTCAGTAATCTGTCTGACCTTCTCGCGCCGATCTGTTAACATGATATCATTGACTTTGTTAATCATATCATCTGTTGTCACCTTAATCGGACGGCCTGACCACTATCTGATGGCAGTACGAAGGTACATGTTCCCTAAAAACAGCAGGCAACTCCACTTTGATTCCCTCACGGGTTGTCCCGACCTAAAAATAAATCAAATCACTAATCGGTTTTGCTCTTTCTCCATTGTGGCCAACAAAAATTAACTTGACGGCTTTCGACAGCTATTTGCTTGTCTGTCTGACAGCTTTAGTTTAAAAGATGGCGTTCAATGATGACATACACATTTACACATTCTTTGATGCAACTTCACCTTAAAGTCTTTGTGTTTTGTTGAACCAATACGGCAAGATTTATTGTTACATACCATTCTTCTTGTTCTCTTTACTCACTGTTGTCCTCTTAGAACGTTTGGATGATAGCTTGTCGAAGTCCCCCGAGACTTGAGCATTTGTTTAAATTGTTTCTTCCTATATCTCGACGCCAACAAATTTTAAGGCTTCTAGGGTTCACACCCACACATGACCTTTTTGATTGACATTGAAATGAGTCTTTTTTTTTATCAGATGTCAACTATCCAGACGTCCTTATAGGAGGTCAATTGAACATTCAATTGCTCCTGTTCCCAGAATTTCAACCGTAGATAGTGATTACCTTTTCCCACCTTAAAGCAAACATCCGCTTAAAACAAATTTGAGCGTTCTTGATAAACAATAAGAGCTCACAAAGTAACCTACAAATGATTTGACAAAAGCAACGATTCCTCTGCCAGAGCAAAGCCTCAAGTCTAGGGTGCGTTTGCTTTAATGAAACCTTTTGCCCAATCTACTGAGAGAAACCATTTTAATAGCCAACATTACCTTCAGTTAAAAGTCAATTTAATTGTTGTTACTTCCAATAGACTGGGACTGCATACCACTTTTATTGTTTAATGGCCGTCCTTTCATAAAACTTCGATTCGCTGTGTAAATCGCCCCACCGCTGCTGCCGGTATTGCCTTCCCTGTACACATCCGCAAAATGTATTCCGGAAGCGATAATTTGATTTAATTTACGAATTGCTTAAAACGCTCCAGCTTCGCGTTTAACAATCAAAAATTTTCTGCTGATTCCTTGGGGTGGTGTGCTTGCGTTTGCCTTCGCCTGTCATTTCGCAGTACATTTGGTTGTAGGGAATAAATGGGAATTAAAATCTTTATTTTGAATGAAATGCTTAAAAACGTAACTGTTGGGAGCACGATTTTATTGCGGTTTCCTTGGTTTAGTAATTAAATTAATCCGCAGCAAGTTTTTTTCTCTTGTGATACAGTCAGCTACGGAGTTACAAAGTTGCTGATCCCGTATTCCCTCACCGAGTAGGCGCATTTAAATGCTAAGGCGATTAGGAAATCAGTTTATTTTTTTTCGTATTTCTGGTTCTGTTGGGGTGTCATTATTTTCTGCTCATTCATGCCAGCTGAAGGGAAAATGCTTGTTTTAATCCGGTAACTCGACAACGGGGTGGAATTGGTTAAATGACAAAAAGCTATTCCCTAGGAGTATCCCTCCTGCTCCTACCCCTATCAGCACTATAGAACCAATTCACTACGATGCTGAAAGTAATCTTTTAGAAATGTTTCTTGCTTTCAAAGAATATTTTGTAGTGTTGAAGTGGAAAAATGGTGCGTAGTTTTCCAGATTAAGTAATATTAAAAAAACGACAAACAACAACAGGAATTAATGGCTTGGTTGTGCGGCAAAAGGTGATTGAACTAAAGTGTGGCCAGATAGCAATGACAGCTTTTTCCAAGTGCTAAGTTTCAGCAGCTGTCAAAAACTTTCTAGTTGTCAAAATAATCAGTAAGGTTTGCTATTTTATCATGCATTATTCCATATTTGCGAAACGTGGGGATGTTATTGAAAAATGTTATCGAAATTCCGGCTCAGTTGTCAATACGTAATGTGAATTTCGTCGTGAGGTCGGACGTCATCATGGCTTCAATGAGCAGGCAGTTTGCCCCACGTGGAAAAGTTTGAGCTTGTGCACACCCTTTTGAATCTTAAGAGAACAACCAGACAGAGATTGGTGCGAAGTGAAGAAAATATAGTCCCCGTAGTGATCAGAGACGAAGAAGACCCAGAAATGTCGATTCGGTGCTGGTCAGGTGAATTGGGCATCACTAGAGAGTCAACCCGGCTTATTTTGCGCTTGGGTTTGGGTCTACATCCGTATAAGACTGTTCTTACACAAGAATTGAAACCGGATAACCTAGACAACGCCGTAAATTCAATAACTGGATAATTGGGCGCTGGAAATGTTGCCCGGAAATCCTGATTTTGGTAAAAAAAATAATTTATTCGGACGGGGACCATTTTTGGTTCAAGATAAATTGCCTTTATTGCCACAAAAACAATTCACAAGTGTAGCAACAAGAATCAATGTGTGGCATTTCTAGAAACGATATACAAAAAAATTTGTTGTGGGAGTTCTAGGAATAATATTCAAATATCCAAAGAGAGCAAAAGGGCTGCCTGTACAATAATATGTAGGAAATAATTCATTGCAAAGTAGGAAGGCAAACGGAACGGACCTAGTTTGAAATAAAAGATAAAGAAAATAATAAAATAAAGTTGTGCTTATTTTTTAATTATATTGGTTTACACAGGTGTTCACAAAGATTGACTGGTTGGTGCGATTTATGGCGTGGCGGCATCACCGGACCTTATTTCCTTCTAAATGAGGAAGGAATGACCGTTACCGTCAATGATTTCATGTATAGAATGATGTTAACTGACTTTTTGTGGACAGAGCCCGACAACATCGATATATCTGAGCTGTGGTACCAACAAGACGGCGATACATGCCATACAAGCGATGCAATGCTCAAAGTTGTAAAGGGAAAGGAAATTTGACGACGACCGTCGCGATCATCCGACTTGACACCAATCGCTTAGTTTCTGTGGGGCTACGTCAAGCCCTTAATCTCTGCTAACAAGCGAATCACTGTGGACGAGCTCGAGCCAACGTTGGAGATGGTATTGCCGTAATAACGCTGTACATATTCCACCGAGTCGTCAAAAATGTAACCGACTGCTCAAAGCTCTGTCAGCAAAGTCGAGGCAGCCACTGATGGAACTGAAATGAGCATAAAAGCAAAAACCACCAGAATATGCCCAAAGACAAGCATCACTTATTTTCCTTCATGACAATGCTCGTCCACATACACAAACTAAGTAAAAAACTATTTGACAAATATTAGACTACCGTTAACATTTTTTTTATTGAAATTGTATCCGGCGCGCGTTGCTACGCATATTAAAAAAATCAAATTTAAAAAAAGTCAGCATATACACACTTGATCAAAAAAATAGAAACACCTTACATTTTTCGTCTTTAGTGTTGCACAGGGAAAGAAATGGTTAAAGTTCGCAAAAACCTAAAACATAAAAATATTTTAAATATTTACGGAAATCATTTTTTTATGAAGATTAAATTGTGTTAGTTCATAAAAATGTGTGATCAAAAAAAATAGATACATTGTAATTTTTTTCCAAAATTTTTAAATTAAGAGCTAAAATGCTTACTTATTTCAGTTGCAAAACCAATTACCAGTAATATCCTGTGAAGTTACACTTTTGCATTATATTTTTTGCCATCCTTTTCGGCATACTGCTGATGAATGCTTGACATGTCTCTACTGGTATTTCATACCAAGTTTTTTGAACAAATTTTCACTGTTAGTCTATATTGGTAAATATTTGCTCAAACAATTTCTTCTTTAGATGCGCCCACACGTTTTCAATAGAGTTTCGGCCTGGAGATTGAATTGTCCAAGCTAGCAGGTCGATTTTATTGTGAACAAAGCATTTTTTTACTAGTGTGGAAGTATGCTATGGGTCGTTCTCCTGCTGAAAGACGCAACGCAGAGGCGTGTTTTTCTTGGCGTATGATAGCATTACCATTTGCAAAATGTCTTCGTACTCGGCTGCCATCATATTGTTTGTAGTCTGGAATATTGGACGAACATCATTCTAAGAAAAACATCCCCAGGCCATTATGTTGCTGCCTCCATGTTCCACTGTATTTTTTATGCAACGGTTATGGAATTCCTTGGCTCAAGAATCTCTTCATTCTTTTCACAGTCATTTCCAAAGTTATTAATCTTTGTTTCATCGCTCAGCAAAATATTTCGCTACTTATTGTCACCGATATCCTTCGTCCTATTTGCATGTGTCAGGGCAAACTGTAGCTGCATTGACTATTTCGAGCCATGGTAAACCTAAAATGTTTATTTCCTTTTTCTTATTTGATACCAAGCAATTACAATAAAATATTTTAAACCTTTTTGACAAAAACTCACAAAGAAAACTATGATATAATTGAATTTTAATCACAATTTGAAGTGTATCTATTTTTTTGATCACACGATTTTTATGTGCTAACACAATTTCATCTTCATAAAAAATTACTTACGTTAATATCGAAAATATTGTTAAGTCTTAAGTTTTTAAAAAGTGTATAGAATTCAAATATATTAGCCTTTTTTGCGAACTTTAACCATTTCTTTCATTGTGCTACGCTAAAAACGAAAAATGTAAGGAGGTGTATCTATTATTTTGATCAGGTTACACACCTGTATGTATAAGAAGTATGAACACTTTTATTTTTTATTTTGCTTAAATATGTCGGTACTTCGGAGTAAAGTAACGTTCTCGCAAATGCCTGAGGAGAATTCTGCGCAAAGATTTCAGATTATTCGCTTACAAGGTTCAATTGACTCAACAATTGAAGGCGCTCGAACATCCACTTCGTTATAGCTTCGCAATTTGGTCCTTAGAGCAACTTAATGCCAATATCATCCAAGCAATCCGTGAGCTACAGCCCGAAACCATGAACAATGTCTTGGAAAATGGGGGTGACAGAATGCGCCGAGGCAGCCACTTGAACGGCGTTGTATCTTATAATCAATGGGAATGTTTGTTCTTACTAAAAAATTTCTTACGTACATGGAAAAAATTTAATTTTGTTCATTTTATTGCATTTTTAAAAAGAAACTTGTATTTGGCCCATCCTGTAGTTGTCTACCTAAGTTTTTACGCTTATCTGCTCTAAAATTGTCGGAGTCACTGTGTGAAGAACATAGACCATTTCCCAGTGTTCTGTCTGCGTTGAAAATATGTTGACTTCCTTTAGTCACATCCCTTCGTTCCATTTGCCGCAGAAGCTGCTCGTTTCAATGGATACCTGCGAAACGTTGCTCGAAAAACTGCTACATAGCAGCATCAATTTAACATCCTGTCAATTCGCCGACACAAATTCAACGCAAAAAAGGGAAAAATAAGAATACAAAAAAAACTGATGGTAAACTTGCCACTGCAATATTAATGATGTTGCTGAACTTTTATCGCGGCTTCCAATGCTACTCCGTTCGGTGACGAACAGGTGTGTAAACCGCATCCGAAGGAAGGCCAGGTGATAGCACGTATAAAAACACCAGTGCTACCGCATCGTCATTGATTAATGAGTTCATTGGGGTATCCAGCGAAGCATTTTATTAAACCGCCACCATTGTAACTCGCTTGTCAATTATATCTTGACGTTTGATCCTTTGCTATACTCTTGCTATGCACTTAGAAAGAACAAATATACAACGTCCATGCGCAGCTTCAGATTCGTTCATGGGAAAGGACATTTGCGAATTAATTGCGTCAATTTATTCAGGCTCCTCATGCTCCCTTTTTGTGGCTTCCTGCAAGGGCTTCAAAGTGCCTTTGATCCTTTTGACGCGACAAAGTAAAAACTATTTGCCTTCCGCTGGAGTTAATACTGTAACGGAAAACAAGCAAAATAAAAAAAAGAAATGTTAAAAAACACTGTTTTTGGTGTTCCCCTCTTTGTTACTGTTCTGAAAATTCAGCCATTCTTCGAAAAAAAAAACCACCACTACGGACGAGAGTGCGGTAAAATACATTTTCCGTGAAGGAAGTATTAATATTCGTTTCAAAGGGATGCAGCTAACCAGCAGCGATTCCGCTAAAATATTTTCATTGAAGCTGCAGCGTAGAATAAATAAAGTTCATTTTTATGACGAAGCTACTATTGCGTTTTTTATGTGTGCTCCACACCCAGGTGTGGATGCTATACGAGTATTTGCCATATCGCGACGTCCTGGATGACGACGGTCGCCAGCGACAAAGCAATGTCGGCGACTGCAAATGCAGAATAATCAAGTTTGTAAGGGATGGACATTTTGATTAAAATAAATTCATGCAAGGATGCTGGTCAACAAGATTTACTTTTGTGTACGAACCGAAAGGGTGTCGTGCATATGCTGACGTTTATTAAGTATCTGACTCTTTGGTGCAGTCGTGCTCAATTGTTTGCGAATCGAATTTGAAAGCGATCGACATCGATGGGGATGTGCTGGGAGTGATGAGTGGAGATATTGCGATGGATTTTCATACAGTTTCATACTCCTGTCACTCTGTTTAACAATTTGTAATGGATTTGCAAGGATTTCGGATAAAACGAAGCAATCGGCAACAATGTACCAGATTTATATGCGAAAAAAATAACTATTCTTGGCGTTTTTAAAAATAATATCTTTCGGTGTCTCGAAACTACAACTAAATCTACTACTGTGTCTGCATTGACTAGTCTAAAATGTACATCTGAAGCATGAGTTAATTTCATTAATTATGAGCTAAACAACGCCATGTCTAGTTTTGACATTCCTGCCAAAATCGTCAAACTGAGGATGGAGAACTCTCCCTGCTTCATCAAGATCGGTAACGAGCTCACCGATACCTTCAATGTCAAAAAAGGTTTTAGACAAGGCGACGCGCTGTCATGTGATTTCCTTAACATCGTTCTTGAGAAGATTGTCCACTGGCCAACACAAGTGGCACGATCTTCCAAAAGTCTGTGCTAGCTTACGCGGATGACATTGACGTAATTGGGTGAACACAGCGAGCCGTCAATGAGGCGTGCGGCTAAAATGGGTCTGGCGGTAAGCAAGGACAAATCCATGCTTATGCTGCCATCGTGAAAGAACGCAGAAAACGTCGGACTTGGCCAGAATGCTACCATGGGCAGCTATAACTTCGAGGTAGTGAAGGACTTTGTCTACGTCGTCTCCTTGATAAACAGTACAAACAACATCATTACTAAGATCAAACGCAGAATACCTCTGGCCAACCGTTTTTTTTTTTTGGGCTCAAAAGGCAACTGAGCAATAGAGCCTTCTCTCGGAAGATCAAGTTGACTCTGTATAAGACCTTGGTCATTTCAGTCCTGCTTTACGGCGCAGAGGCATGGACAATATCCCATGCGGAAGAAGAGTCTCTTGGCCTTTTCGAGAGAAAAGTTGTGCGCGTAATCTTTGGTCCTGTTAGCGTTGATGGCATTTGGAGGAGAAGGTTTAATCACGCACTGTATGGACTGTACAACAACCAAAAATCGGCCTCGTCCGAGAAGATGATACTTTGGCCAAAATCCGAATCTTCGGAAAACACGTCCAGCGCCCAATTAGCGAACTCACAGCGTTGTCTATCTTCTACTGTCGGTCGGCTTCGATTCTCGCATCAGCACAATTTCATACGAATGTTGGTCTAAATCCAACCGCGAAATAAGTCGGGTTGACTCTCTGACAGTGACCAATTCACCTGATCGGCGCCGAATCGGCATTTCTGGGTTTTATTCGATACTAGCCTCTACGGCGGCTACATGTTCTCCATTTCCCACCATTCGCTGTCTGTTTGGTAGCTTAAGGTCCAAAAGAGTATTCTCAAGCTCAAATTCTTCCGGAAAAATTATCTCTGCCACCTGGTCAACCTTTAGGACAAGAAGAATACCGAACCTACGGTATAACGGTCTTGTGATTGCGGATGTAAGACAAATTGGTCTTGATTACTGGAAGCATCGTCCCAAGGGCCATCAAAGATGGAAGGCAGCATTTTAGGTGTTAAAGTTGAGCTGAGTTTTTAACTATCCTCGCTCCAAATCATTGATTTTATATCATTATCCTTGGACAACGAAAACTTTTCTCTAAGGCTGACTTGTCTGGCCTCTTCTTAGTATGCCATTAGAACGACTTGTGTTCTGGGTTTTTTCTCTTGTTATGTGAATATGTGCATTGAATTGATTCCACTAATCAGGCCGATCGAATAAGTGCTCGGTTTGACCAAGAAGTACAAAACCACTTGTTGCCAAAAAGGAATCCTTATTTTCTGCAGCTGCAAATAAAGGCAGCTTTGACGCATGCATATCCCAAGAATCTGACTCACTGTAACACATGAAAGATATTTTAAAGAATCACGTCGCACAAGGATATCAAAGAAACCTCCTTTGACCAACACCCCAAAAACCTCAAATTCGATTTACTTTCCCGTCTGTGACCGTACTACCGCATTCTCCCACTCTACAGAGACCGATTAATTGGCTCCATCCGTTACAGAGCGTCCTTCATAAATTCCAAATAAGGTTTCAACTTAGGTAGCCAATCACATTGACCTTCCAATCGACCCAATCTTCTCCCCAATACCATAGACCAGTCCTTCAAAGCGATTCAACAGTTGGCATTTGAATTACGAGTTCGGTTGCATCTCCAAAATTCTGACGTTGCCATATCCTTCCCGTCGGAACCAACTAGCATTGGTCAGTTGCTATTATGGCACGAAATCAATTTCGAAACATCAAATCCTCTAACCGGAATTCCAAAGATTGAATGCCATTCGAATTAATCAAAACTGTAACATTATATCGTCATTACTAGCATTCCCATCGACGTCCCATTCGTCATCGCTCAAAGGACAACTGCTATGCGAATGATCATAGCGATGATAATGATGACGATACCTTTTCACAACCACAAGACCACCCTAAGTGGATCCATGAATATGAATGGATGCATGAATACATGAATGCCACATTCGCATTATGTTTGTGTATTCAATTTCACATTATTATTATCATCAGAACTGCATGAGCAAGATGAAAGTAAAAACTCCGAAAGCCTTCTGTGGCGGAGTAGTCTATCCCTCAGATTGGACTCAAACACAATGTATTCCTACACAGACTGCCGGAGATGCTTACACAGCTCAACCCACTCAAGGATTACGCTCACATGAAGGGATCAGTGAATACGGGGGATATTACTTCAGTGTGGGACGGGGAAACTGCCGTAGGAGAGAACGTAGGTATGTATGTCCCGCCTGAGGTATTCTGTGCTAAATCCCAATGAGATATTAAAAGAAACACACGCCCTCCCAGGCCGTACTTGAACGTATAAAATGAGGATGTTATTGCGAAAATCCTTCCGTCTTGCATTGGGAATGTATTTCTCTGTTTAAGGCATTGATAAAATAAATGGAGTTTCGATGTCCCATCGGTAAAGGACTGCAGTATATTGCCATGCAAAGTTGTGTAACCCAAACGCATGGGGGTTTCGCTAAATCATGATAATTTCAGTTTTAGGGTGTTTTTTATTTTGTTTGGAAATGTACCTCATAATCGAAAAAATGCCCATCCCCCCTTAATTTACACATATTATTCTTTTGCGCATGGGGCTACAGCCAAAAGGCTTCTCTAGCCAACAGGATCGTTCCTGGGCTAGCTGTCTGTAGTCCTGGTTCACATCACTAGTTGAGGCAGTTCTCCACTTGATTGGCGAATAGTCCTTATTGAGATTTTTGGATGAAAATTCTGACTCTAATCATTTTAAAATTATTGACAAAATCGGTAAGACATGAATTCTAGAGAATTTTAAACTCATGAATCTCAATGAATGAATTCAAAAATATCAAAGATTTACCAGATAGCAATGATCGTTTTTCCAATTGTTATGTTTCAGCATCTGTCACAATTGCTAGTGACGTCCAACTGTCAAAATATTCAGTTAAGTTTCGCTATTTGATTATGGATCGTTTCACGCTTGTCGCAAGTGCGGAAAGTATTAAAAAATATTCATGAAATTCACTCACAGCTGGCAATACGAAACGTGAATTTCGTCGTGACGTCGGTCGACGTCATGGAAAAGTTTGAGTTTGAGCATACTCTTTTGGACCTTAAGCTACAAACAAGATAGCGATTGGTGAGAAATGAAGAAAGTATAGCAACTGTAACGGCCAGTATCGAAGATGACCCAGAAATGTCGATTCGGCGCCGATCAGGTGAATTGGTCACTGTCAGAGAGTCAACCCGACTTATTTCGCGGTTGGATTTAGACCAACATTCGTATGAAATTGTGCTGATGCGAGAATCGAAGCCGACTGACAGTAAAAGATAGACAACGCTTTGAGTTCGCTAATTGGGCGCTGGACATGTTTTCCGAAGATTCGGATTTTGGCCAAAACATCACCTTCTCGGCAGAGGCTGATTTTTGACTTAGCGGCTATGTCAACAATCAAGTTTACCATTTTTAGAACACAATCCACAATAATTCGACCAATGTGGCCGCAAAGATTGACTGTTTCATGCGCTTTATGGTATGGCAGCTTCATCGGACTTTATATCTTTCGAAATAAGAAACGAGACACCGTCACAGTCAATGGTTTCAAGTATAGAGCGATGTTAACCGACTCTCTCGCCAGAGCTTGATCCAAAATCACTAGATCCGAGTTGTAGTTCCAACAAAATGGCGTTACATACCATACATAAACGCAACGCTCGAAGATGTGAACGAGAAATTTGGTGAATGTCATCTCACGGCGAGTGTTCATCAATTGGCCGCCGCGATTATGTGACTTGATACCACTCGATTATTTTCTTTGGGGCTATGTCCAGTCCTTAGCCAACGTTAACAAATCAACCACTTTGGACGAACTCGGGGCTTATATTCGAAACGCTATTGCCGCTATTGGGCGCCGTGGCGTAGTGAGTAGGTGCGTCGACTCCTGCGCTCGAAGTCGAAGGTTCGAATCTCGGAAAAAACACCTAACATTTTCTCACGGCTCCATCTCTTTCGAGTCTTTGACAATGCTCAAAGAGTATAACTGTCTAGAAAAAGCTTCTCAATCTCGCCGTTCGGAGTCGGCATTAAACTGTAGGTCCCCTAAACTCGTGAGAGAACAATAGCACGCACAACACGAGTAGTTGCTGAGAAGCTAGGCCCAGGTCCACCTCGGACTGTAGCGCCGTCATTATTATTGTTATTATTGCAATAGATCATAAAGGTCGCGGTGCACTATACCCTTTTTTTCGGATTATTTTTGAAACTCTACTGGAGCACTCAGACTCAAAACTGGTCTATTGTACTGCCAGGTAGCAACCTACTCCAGTGCCGTTAATTTAATCCCAACGGCAAATGGTGACTGGACCAGATTCGATTCGAACCTGGGACCCCCTAACTTGGAGCAGGCACTTACCTAACTGCACCATCCAGTCGTTTTGCAATATACCTTTAACAATAATAATAATAGTCGCAAACTGTGTCGCGATGAACTCAAGGTTCTGGCTCACAGCACTGGACTAATATTTGCTGGGTCCCAAGGCAATTGAAGAACAGGCGAAACGAGCTGGTCGAAATTTAGGATGTCGATAAAAAATCGGTCCATGGAACAGCACCTTCGTCAAAATGTGACAATCGACAGTTGTAATATCGGGGTGGTTAAGAAGTTTATCTGCCTCGGGGCAAATGTGAACTCCACAAACGACATCTTGATGGAGATTCAAAGCAGAATCGTCCTTGGTAACCGATGGTATTTCGGTCTGTCGAAACAGCTAGGGTCAAAACACCTGACTTGAAGGAACAAAATCATGCTCTACAAGACGCTTATCCTACCAGTATTGTTATGTGGAGCCAAGTGCTGGACGTTACTAGCAGGTTCTCGGCACCTTCGAAAGAAAACTTCTGCGACGGATGTATGGTCCTGTCTGCGAGGAAGGCGAATGGAGGAGGAGACAAAACCGCGAACTCTACGAGCTATACCAAGATGAGGATGTAGTCCGGAAGGCAAAGAACCGTCGACAACAATGCTTCAGCTCTAAGAGGGCCTTCGAATCCCAGCCCCCGGGTTCGAGAAGGAGAAGAAGACCGAACCTCAGGTATAGGGATCAAGTGAACGCGGATGCAAGACAACTTGGTCTTGACGATTGGAAGCAGCTTGCCCGGGACTGTCGAGGATGGAAGGCAGCTATAGCTCATGCTCAAAACTTTCAAGGATTACTGGTCTGATAAGTAAGTAAGTACATAAGGGCCGCTATCAACTGTCACAGTTCGGAAGCCTCTCTTGGAGACCCCATACTGCTACGTCTTCATAAGTCTATTATAGGCAATTTGTCATTTTGAAGCACATTAAAGAAACATTTCTTCCAGCTCTGGGTTAAACTTTCAGTTGGTTCTCCGTACTTTGGTTTGATCCTCATTACATAGAATTAACGAGTTCCTATGAAAAACTACTTCAAATGTCCCAAAGCACACTTCTCCCCTTTAATGTTGAGTTTCAAACTCAAAATTAAGACGCAATGCTGTTCCGCCCCATTTCGTACCATAGAAAGGGTTAATTTCCAGGAAACGCAAAGGGATACTACTCTTCCGATTCAACACTCGCACATAAACTTGTTTGTTCTGTCAGCAAACGTCTTTCTTACCTGTCTTACCCTCTCAAGACAAATCCTTTATTCCATCACTTTGCTTCTTCATTTTCAAGAAAATTCACAAGCAATTCAATCTTGTCGTAGTACTTCAGATAACATTGAAGTCCCCGAGGTAGTTGAATATTCCCCCCACATCCCGGTCCTTTTTATGCGAACAACAAAATAAAAATGAAATATCCATCTCATTACATCAATTAGGTTCGGCTTGATTAATGGTCCTCAAGCACCGCCAAGTCACGGGACGTCGTCCAAAAATCTCAAAAAAAGGCCAAAACATTTGGAACGGCAACATAAAAGTAGACAAAGCAGTGTACAAGACAAAAAACAGGCAAAAACAGAAAAAAGAAAGTGAAAAAGGAAAATCACAAAAAAATATGAAGGATCGGAACAAAACAAAACAACAGCAACAACGCCGTGCGTCGATGTGCGAGTTCAAAACAAAAATTCCATTCGCAAGATGAATAACAATTTCTTGATGATTGATTGCCTTGGTGACGCACCACTCAGCCCAACAGACCAGACCTGCCCAGCTAGCCACGGTCATGGCAGCCAGTCAGCCAGTACTCAACCCAGCCATTGATGGGCTGATTTTGGCTGAGATGCGGTAGTGGCGAGGACAAAAGGAATCCTAGGGATATTTTTCCAATCAAACTTTGTTTGCGGAAATTCAACATCGAACATGTGGTTGGACATGGATCTCCAGGAATTTTGTTAACCATCGTATTTCCATCACCTCTCTGAAAGACCGGATGTGGTCGGAATAATTTCAATTAATTTCTGACAAGAGTTCGGACGTTTGAATACACGCAACTTAGTTTCCTTTATGTCATGGGAATGGAATTGCTTAGCTGAACGAACAAGTGTTTCAAGGGGTTGTTAAATGAGGTAGACGATGACTCGTGGATATGATTAATGTGCGGCTCAATTGGGAGGGGTTCAGATTGAAATGGAATGCTGGACTGGCTTCTGGGGTGTGCCTGAAAATCTCAGCGAAGTGTCTGTGACGTGGTAAAACATTTCTTGGGCAAGTCAGTGAATTTATAATTCCGTCAGTTGCGCGGGGGTGAGTTTTTCCTTAAAAGAAGTAGTTCAAATCTAAGTTCTTATTTCAGGCCCTCGACACTGTTGTAACCTCATGTGTAGCAGTAAACTTCGAGTTGAATACAGTGTGGGCCATCTAGTGATTTTTTTTTTAAATCACAGGTTATTTTGACACTGACAGTTGTTTCCCGCTCGAAATCTTGACAGAAAGTCAGTATCATATCTCCGCTTTACGCTTGAACAACGTTGGGAAATATTGAAAACGTATTTCCAAAGTAAGTGCTGTGTAGCCCAAACAGTGCGTTTTTGAAAAGAAATTTTGGCCGAAGTGAAGCACACACCGCGACTGCTGCACACAAGTTTGTGCAAAAAGTTCGTAATTCTGGTATGCCAGTGGACAACACTCATGGTCCCCGTTGTCGTATGGTGCGCCCAGATGAGAAAGTGGCTGCTGTGGCCGAGTGTGCGAGACGCAATTCACGAACATCAACTGGCCATCGATCTAAACAGCTCAACATTTTACGCACTAGACTGAGGAGAATTCTGCACAAAGATCCTCGGATTATTCGTTTACAAGGTCCAATTGACTCAGCAATTGAAGATGCGCGACCATCCGTTTCGTTATCGGTTCACAGTTTGGGGCTTAGAGCTTGAATTGGCCAACGATTTTGGGCGAACGAACGGAATCATATTTTCTGATGAGGCGCATTTTCATCTCGGCGGCTACTTTAACAAACAAAATTGCCGCATCTGGGGCTCGGAAAAGGAAAAATCCGCACGTTATTGTCGAGAAGCCAATGCATCCACAGAGAGTGACAGTTTGGTGCGGGTTGTGGAGTGGATAGTTGGACGTTTTTTCTTTGGGAACAAGGTTTCGGTCAACAGTGGGGGTTACAGAGACATGCTAACCGACTTTTTTTTTTACTGAAATTAAAGACATGGACGTGGACGACCTCTGGTTCATGCAGGATGGCGCGCCATGCCACACAGCCCATGCCACAAGCCATCTTTTGCGCACCAAATTCAAAAATCGTTTTATCAGCCGTCTTGGCGATGTTAATTGGCCGCTTCAGAGCTGCGATTTGACTCCTCTGGACATGTTTTTGGGGGCAACCGTGAAGGACCGATGATATGCCAACAATCCGGAAACGATTCAAGCACTTAAGGCCAATATCATCCAAGAAATCCGTGAACTTCAGCCCGAAACCATCAACAAGGTCTTGGAAAATGGTGGTGACAGAATGCGCCGAGGCAGCCACTTGAACGGAGTCGTATTTTATAATTTATGGGAATGTTTGTTCTTACTAAAAAATTATACGTACATGGAAACAAATTAATTTGGTTCATTTTATTGCATTTTTAAAAAGAAACTTGTACTTGGCCCGCCCTATATATAGCGCAGGTAGCTTTTCCAACCCTTTCACAAACTTTTAGTTTCTAGTTGAGCTTTACCGCAATGGACCTATGTTGGCCTAAGTGTGACTGCTATCTGCAGTAGGCCACCTAAACATAGTTGAGATTCCGGTCCAGAATAATGCCTAAATATTTAACATTATCACTCAGCGTGGGGGTGGTGCCTTCGATGACCTTTTTCTCGTGACGAGTATTATTTCGGTTTTCCGAGGGTTGACACCAAGACCACAGCTTCTGGTCTATTTGACTAAGGTTCTTGTTGAAGGAGGAATATGCCTCTTACAATTATGACCATGTCATCAACATAGCCGGGTATGCTAGTTGGCGAATGCTTGAGCTCTTCAATTATCTTATTGAGTACCCATAGTAAGGGGGAAATCACTTCACTTTGTGGAGTGCCCCTTAAAGCTATTGCCTTACTAGTACTGTCACCTAATCTCTCATAAGGGTGGTAACGTGGCAAGTTTCGATCTTTTCATTGTTAAGTGCTCGATCATTCGCATAAGACTTTGCGTTGTCGAAGGTCCTTCGATGTCTAAGAAAGCAGCAAGGGCATATTCCTTGGCTTTTTTCAATGACGCTCACAACACGATTTGGTGCAGTTTCTATGCTTTTGGCTTTTATGTAGGCATGTTGTGTCGTGGAGACTAAAATGTGGCTAATCCTACCACGAATATTGAGGTTGATTAGTTTACCAAGCGTCTTTGTATTGAAGGAGGTCAAGTTAATTGGGCGAAAGTATTTTGCAGTACTGTGATAGCTCTTGTCGGCTTTGGGGATGAAAACAATCATGACTTCTCTCCAGTCGGAGCGACTGCTGATAAACAGTTCCTGTAGGATGGGAACTATATGCTTCTGGGTTTTTTCAACATGGCGTGAATTATCCCATCAAAGCCTGGAGACTTGAAAGAGGCAAACGTATCTATGGCCCATGGATAACTGTTAAGTTTACATATGCACGCATGCTGGACTAACCGATTTTTATTTCGGGGCATTTTTTAAACCCTACACTGGAGCATTTAGACTCAAAACGGGTTCATTGTACTGCCAGGTAGAAACCTACTCCAGTGCCGTTAATTTGATTCCAACGGCAAATGTTGATTGGACCAGATTCGATTTCACTGGGATTCGAAACTGGGACCCTTCTAACTTGGAGCAGGCATTTAACCCACTGAGCCATCCAGTCGTTGTCGATTAGATAGGGCTTGTGTTTCTCGTGTCTGATTAAAGCGACCCTATGTAACCTATGTTGAAGTAGAGAGGAATAGGAAAGAGATACACCGCAAGGCGGAGTCTTCTCACCGCTCTAAGAAACACCAGTGTTGGACAAGATCGTAAAAGTATTGAAAAAGAAAGGATTGACGAGTACAGCAGTTGCATACGCGGAGGATGTTGCCGGTCTAGCATCTAACATATTTCCTTCCGCGGTAAGACAGCATCATTATCACGGGCTAATAAAATAAATGGCTCTTACTGAGGAAAATGAAAATTTCAGAATTTGTACGCTCAAATATGATAGTAAGGAGGATGAACTAAAACTGTCGAAGACCGGCATCACACACGATTTTAAAATCAAACGGGAAGGAATACTTAATACTTTGACGGTTGATAGTTCCGTACAAGAATAGAAAAACGGACTTTGTATGTGTCACCAACCATGTGGCTGACTGCAGACTGTATAGTCAGTAAGACCGAACATTGACCCATTATACTACCACGGGAATCGGGTACATCCAGCTCATAGGCGAGTCGTCAAGGATGTAAGCTCCCAGATGAGATTTCCTGCGGATAGAGCGGGTCATTCACGTGCACAAAAGGCGAGTTACAGTCTATTCATCCATCTTACCTCAGCAGCTTCTACAGAAGCCGTTGTAAAGGGTATATCATTAAGCGCTTCCTATCTTTAAATTTAAATAAAACAAAGTGTGTCTGTTGATGATACAACATTTTTTATTCGTTTGAAGGGCATATTGATGCCATTGTATATGGAATTTAGTATCGTTCAAATATTCGCTGCGCCTTCTCTGGATGGAGCGCTTCCGAAACGTTAAGTTTTCCATGGCTTTGTCGCATAAATCAGGCTGAATTTGACGAACAGCATGAGTTATGTTGGCTTAGAGGGTCAGTCGTTGTGGTTTCTGGCTTATTCGCATAGACCTGCGACTTCAGAAAACACCATACGAAAAAGTCTAATGAGGTTAAATCACACGATGTTGGTGGCCAGTTCACAGTCTGGCCAACATCATTCTCAAAGAAATATGGACTGATGACGCCGTCAGCTCAAAATCCACATCAAATAGTAATTTTTTCGGGATGCATTGGACGCTCTTGGATCTTATGTGTGTTGGCATCGGCCCAAATTTGAAAGTTTTGTTTTTTGACGTACCCATTCATTCAGAAATGGGCCTCATCGCTGAAGATGAATTTTCGATTCAGTTTTCAATTGCCGAGTTTTTGTGAGCGACGCGAAATCGATTGCCTTGGATTCGGATTCTTCTGCATACTCTTACTAACAGCGACGACGTTTTCAGGACGTCTTACGTTTCGTCGACGTACTGGTGTTGGTTTACCGTTAACTGAACCAGTGGACTCAAATTGATCCACCACACTGCGTCGACAGGACAATTATGCCCCCACCGAAGAGTGTCGAACGTTAACCCAAAACAACAGCCATTCTGATAAAAAAAAATGTGTCATTTGCACGTGCTGTTGAACACTGTGTCCGTGCGATTGAATAAGTGACAGCCAATTTGACAGATGTAATATGGCCGCTATCATCTGTTAAAGTTTGGAAGTCCCTATTTGAAGCCCCCTTCATTTCTATACATTTCAAGAATCATAATGGTTACTATCTTCATTATATAAATTCCTTAAAAGGTCCTTCAATCCCTAAACGAGGGAGAGTTTTGCATGAAAGCTTAACTAACCGTCGGCGAATTTTATTACGAAGTCAGCCTCTTTTCACAAATAAATCATGAATCATTATTTTCCAATCCTATTGCTTCTCTTTTTTTTTAACTTCCACCTTCTGAACACCTTGCACGTATAAACACACTCACACATAAAAGAACCTGTCGGTTTTGCCACTTAAAGTTGTTTGGATTGAAATCCACCAATACTCCCTGCACTGCATAACTTTTCTCCTAGAAGCATTTGTATTTGAAAGGATTTTCATACCCACACTAGATGAGCCAAGAAAAACGTAAAATCGAAGACATACACAGAAAATGGACGAAGAAAAACAACAACAACCAAAAAAAAATTACTGCACAAACCAAGTTTCGCAGAAGTTTTAGTTCGCGAAAGTAAATCGGTTTGCAACTGCACCAAAATCTCGACGTCTGTGTGTCCTTGTGAAAAAAAATTTAGTCTTCTTAGCGAAAAGTTTTCGCCAAGTCTTACTTTACTAGCAAACTCTTAAACTCTTAGACTTTTGTTTTATTACACTTCGCCCACATTCCTTCCACGCGATCCCTGGAGGATGAGAGCAGAAAAAAACAATAAAAGACACTCAAGTCGTGTAAAAGTGATGAAAAGTGCTAGAAAATCATTTCTCTCAGGACTTTTACTTTATGTTTATCCGTTGGCTATAATTGCTTTGTTTTTGCTGTTGAAGCGAGTATTTTGAGATAGTGTGCATGGCTTCATTGGCAGAGCTCCAATTGAAGTTATCGCAACAGATTGGTGCGATTTATTGAATTGATTTCTGGCTGCACTAACTGTGCATGTATACAATTGATTACAAGATTCCAAGATAACAGAATTGGAGGCAAAAAATTTTCAGGGCCCTAATTTGTGACCCCATTTCCAAAGTATGGTTGGATGTTGAAGAAATTGGGAAGACACTGATTGGCGTCAACCTAGCGATGCCCAGTGATTGTAACTTTTCGGGTACTGGTAACTACAACTGGTACTCGAACCTTGCTACACTTAAAAGTGCGACCTCTTCTCCTAGGAGTTATAAAAAAGGAACTGGTCCTCTAGGTTGAGCCTTGTGCCGTCGGGGTAACTGCCGGGCCACACGAAAAAAAACTGGCAACAACAAGTCTCGGAAACGGACGGAATTATTAATGACGAACCCTGCAAACGAAATAAGGACAACGACCTTCGGTTCTGTACGTGGAATGTAAGGTCCCTTTATAGGCCACGTACAGCCGAACAATTAGCGGAAGCCCTAGACTGCTACAAAGCAGATACCGCCGCCATCCAAGAAGTGCGATGGGATGGGCCGGGAAAAAAAGAGGATGAAAAACTGTGGTATGTACTACGGTGATTGCTACAGGCAACAAAAGCACCGCATGTTAGGCAAGAAGTCTTATCGTTCATTGAGCGTCTCACGACAATTCGCTTCAAGACTAAATTCGCCAACATAAGCCTAATATGCGCACATGACCCCACAGAGGAGATAGACGACGTCACCAAAGACATTTTCTATGAGCTCTTGGGCAAAACATACGAACATTGCCCTAGCTATGACATTATAATTGTCCTAAGCGATTTTAACGCAAAGCTAGAAAGAGAGACTGTCTTTGGTAATACGGATGGGAAGCACAGCCTACACGACACCACATCCGACAACGGATTTAAGTTCATCGACTTTCCTGCGGGGCGAAATGTTGTAGTAGCCAGTGCACGATTCCCACGTCTCAATATTTACAAAGGAACATTGAGATCTCCTGATCAATCAACTGTCAACCAGATTGCGATCGACATCACATTGCGATCGAGATTACATTGCGATCGACATCACATTGCGATCGACATCACATTGCGATCGACATCACATTGTGATCGACATCACATTGCGATCGACATCACATTGCGATCGACGCAAGGCACTAGGCACTCCAGTATTATTGATGTCTGAATGTTTCGAGGTGCCAACATTGACTCGGAGCAACACCTAGGCAAGACGGACGACTACAATCACAAGAGATCACCAAATCCTTTCCTGATCGAGCCTCCCTTAATCTCATAAGAAACCCTATAACACTAAGTATTGAAGACCACTGGCAACATTGCCAAAAAGCCATCAGAGATGCCGCTTTTGGGTGCTGGGTTTCACTGGAACACCACAACGAAACCCCTAATTTGACGACGAAATTCGGCAGGCGAATGGAGCTAAGCATGATGCATACAAAGCGGCACTGCAAAGAAGGACAACAGCGGCCCGCGAAATCTACGAGCAGGAAGGAGAAAAGGAGAAACGGACACCGGCTTCTCATGAAGAAAAAGAAGGAGTTTGAGAAGTGCGCGACCGGTAGAATAGAAAGATACTACTGGAGAAATGAGGTAAGGAAATTCTATCAAAGGGTAAAGTTAACCAGTCAGGGTTATAAAGCCCGAACCAAAGCCTGCAAGGACGATCAAGGGAACATCGTAGTAGAATCACAGTCGATGCTGAGGATATGGAGGAACCACTTCTGCAGACTGTACAACGGCATTGAAACGCCGAATTCCATTGTCAGGCAGATTGAATCAATCAACTCGAATGATTGATGACGATGTAGATCAACAATTCCATCCTCCCGACCCGGTTGAAGTGAAGATAGCCATGTTGAAACTGACGTCCAACAAAGCTGCTGGAGTTGACGGCCTAGCGGGTGACTTTTCAAAGCGGCATGCAATGTCTTGGTAAGGAACATGCACTAATTCGTCTCTAAAATATGGTCGGAAGAAAGCATGTCCGATGAATGTAACCTCAGCATTGTTTGCCAGATCCACAAAGACCATCTTAATTGCGGCAACTATAGAAGCATCAGTCTTCTGAACATTACATGTAAGATCTTATCTGCCGTGTTGTGTGAACGCCTAAAGCCATTCGTCAACAACCTGTTCGGTCCATACCAGTCTGGTTTTAAGCCAGGAAAATCCACAAGCGACTGGGGCAAATCTTGAAAAAAAACGATTTTAAGGCCGCGTATTACAGCATCTATAGAGACGAGCTGTACAGAGCAAACTGGTCCCTTTATGTTGGATGATGATGGAAAATGCACGCTGCTCCATCAAGATCGCTAAAGATCTAACCGGGACCTTTGATGTCAAAAAATTATTCAGACAAGGCAATGCGCTGTCATGGGACATCTTCGACATCATTCTCTTAAAAAAAAGTGTTCAAAACTCTAACCAGTGGCACAATCTTTCAGAAGTGCCTGCCCTAAGTTAGAGGGTCCAGGGTTCAAATCCCAGTGAAAGCAAAGTTAATACGCTTTTATCCGGTTTTTCAAATCTGGTGCAGTCACCACATGCCTTTGGGTTCAATTTAACGGCACTATCACTGGAGCAGTCGATCAGTGGTAGTAGTCTGACTGTGGGTATCACAATGGATCAACATGGTCTAAGTGTGCTGGTGAATTCACGAGTAGCTCCCTAACCTAACCTTACCCTGGTCGTTGTTTAAAGAATGAAAAACGAGAACCTATATTTTATATCAAAGTCAAAAAGTGCTCCGAAAATTCCTGAAAATTTAGGTGTGTATTCCCCATTTGTCCTCAAAATCTTATATTAGCATAACAAACGCCCCCGCCCCAACGACCAACTCCGTGTTTGTTTCCAGGAATGAGAAACCCCCCTCAAGTTTGGATCATGCTGAGAAGAAATTCATTTTCGAGTCCTTAACTTATTAATGGGCCTTTGTAATATTTAGTCCCCTGCGCCGAGAGTTGGGGTTGCTGCCAACTCCGGTGAGCTTACATCGTTCACCTTGATATATCAAAAATCCCCGAGAATTAAAAGTCGACAAGAGAAAGTGAAAGGGGGCGAAAGAAGAGACAGTGCATCAGAAAAAAGGAACATGAAATCTCCCCCGTAATCGCTTCCACTCCCCCACTCAGCGGTGGTTACGGTCGGCCTGCGCCAAGCAGATATGGATAAGAAGTTCGACAAATTTCCGTTTTCCTGAATTGTTTGTTTATTTGTTTATTAATTTCCGCTTCATATTCGAAAAAGTTTGTTTACACTTTTCCGGAAGAGAGGAACAAAATAAATTTTACAATTGAAAGAAGAACGGAGCTTACTGGCACAGGACCTGGATGGGGTCTGTTGGCTTGAACAACAGCAACAACAGCAAAAACAAATTTCAAAGACGAATAAAAAAAAAAGAATACGAAAGTCAACTCTGGTGGGAGGTGGTGCGATTTGCTTGCCCGTGATTTTCCTATTGCTGCGGTTACTATTCATCCGTGCAGAATGCGGGAGATGATGATAAATTCGAAAATCAATCAGCGATTCATCATTCCCACATCGGGGACAGGTCCTTTGAGGTGGCTATGCAAATGGAGTTTGAACACTCTGGTGGTCGGTGTTTGCTTTTTCAATTTCCATTTTAGTCACGATTGTCCATTTTTGGATTCTTGAAATTATTGCTTCATCAAATTTGGAGAAAAAAAGTGTTTGCAACGAAGGCCATTCTACACCGACAGCGTAGTGGAAGGACTTCGAGGTTATTGACAAACAGTTCGAGTTCCCTTTTGACACTTTTAGGCACTCAGAAGACTTAGAGGAAATAACAAGAGCCTTTCTGTTTTAAGAGCTTAAAATCGTGTTCCCACCGTCGTATATTAGGTAAGTGCGTTGGCTTACACACTGAAAGGTTCTGGGTTTGATTCCCGACATAAACAGCTGTATTTTTATGACATAATCCATACCATTTCATTTCAAGGCTACCCTCTCTAGAGTTACTGATAATGCTTTAAGAGTACAGGGTAGGTCAAATACAAGTTTTTTATTGAAAATGTACTCAAATGAACAAAGTTACATTTTTTTATGTATTATGGCTTTATTAGTAAGAACAAACATTCCCATTAGTTATGAAATACAACGTCGTTCAAGTGGCTGCCTCGGCTGGCTTCGCAGTAGCGCATTCTGTTACCTCAATTTTCCAAGACCTTGTTGATGGTTTCGGTCTGTAGCTCACGGATTGCTTGGATGATATTAGCTTTAAGAGCTTGAATCGTTTCCGGATTGTTGGCATAACATCGGTCCTTCACGGTTCCCCACAAAAAAATGTTCAGATGGGTAAAATCGCAGCTCCGAGGCAACCAATTGACATCGCCAAGACGGCTGATAACACGATTTGGGAATTTGGTGCGCAAAAGATCAATTGTGACATGGGCTGTGTGGCATGGCGCACCATCCTGCATGAACCAGAGGTCGTCCAAATCCATGTCTTCAATTTCAGTAAAAAAAAGTTTGTTAACGTGGCTCTGTAACGCCCACCGTTGACCGAAACATTGTTCCCAGCCTCATTTTCAATGATGTCACCAGACGATTTTTCGCCCAAAATCGTTTTCCAATTCAAGCTGCTCTAAGACCCAAACTGCGAAGCGATAACGACGCGGATGGTCGCGCGCCTTCAATTGCTGAGTCAATTGAACCTTATAAGCGAGTAATCCGAGATCTTCTCCTCAAGCTAGTGCGTGAAATGTTGAGCTGTTGAGATCAATAGCGAGTTAATGTTCGTGAATTGAATTTCACACTCTCGGCCACAGCATTCACATTCTCATCTGTGCGCATCGTAGCATATTAATCTCACGAATTTTTCGCACAAACTTGCGTACAACAGTCGCGGTGGGTGCTTAATTTCGGCCAAAACTTCTTTTCAAAAACGCACTGTTTGGGCTACACAGTACTCGCTTTGGAAATAGTTTAGGTTAGGTAGATGGGTGCCCTTGCTGACATGAAGAACATGTCAACTACACTTTGGGTATGATACTGACTTTCTGTGAAGATTTCGAGCGAGAAACAGCTGTCAGTTCCAAAAACCATTAGATGGCCTACCCCGTATAGCTGTTACGCAAAAGCTTCTCTTCGAACTTCATCGTTTGGGGATGGCACAAAATTGTTTAATATCCAAAATCAGCCGGTATCCAAAGCCAAGAAGCTGCTAATGGATCAATGGAACTGAATAACAAACCTCTTCCGTTTTTATCGTCGTTTGTCATAAAAACGGTTTCGTTAATTAACTGATTAAATTAGTGTGAAAATAAGATACTTCTTGTCTGTTTTTTTTCAGTCATAATGTTGAAGTCTTCTCGTTTGCTACACCAGTTCGTGGATGCAAAACTAGTTTCGGCTTCCACTAAGGGTCACGATGGGGTATATGAATATAGTAGAGTGTTTTATGTAAAACTTATACTAGCCTTTGAGTGAAATTTGATTGAAAATGCTCATAAATCTGAATCGTTTTTTTTTACTGTGTAAAGAACCGAAGTTATATCTTAATTTTATCGTTCATTAACCAATTTGATCAAATGACCGAACAATTTTTTTTGAAAGCTTGTTTGTGATTTGTCTGTGCTCACTCGATATTTAACTGCTTAAGCCACTGATGGAGTCCACAGTCAGACGTGATACATACAGTCAGCGTCAGAAGTGAGTGAACAGTCAGTCAACTGCTATAAGTTTATTCACTTAAATACAATTCACCGGAGTAAGACAGACATGGGTACATCAAATTAAATCTCCAAAAACATACTTTAAAATAGACGGTATATATTGAAATATCTTGAATCGCGGAAGCTTCTTAATGACCGACAGTACTGTTTCCGCAGCAATAGGTCCACTGGTGATTTGATGGCATAGCTCACCGAAAAGTGGAACCAATCTATGCACAATGCATAGACCTGACCTAGTGGGTCACCTTAGGATACTCAACTCAATCCCTAATAAAGACATGTTTTGTACAATGCCGGACACTATGGTCAGGCAGAACTGTTTCGGCAGGTTATTTGAAGTTGAAATATTGGACCGGGTAGACTGGTCCAATGGTGTCCCAACACTAGACCCCAGAAGTCTAGTTTGGTACACAGATGGATCGAAAATGGATTCTGGAGTCGGAGCTGGTGTCTGTGGACCCAACACTCGGATCTCTGTATCGATGGGGTCTAGTCCCACTGTGTTTCAAGCCGAAATCCATGCCATTGAGATCTGCGCGAGACATAATCTTGGTAAAGGTATCAAGGGCGCAATTATATAAATCTTTTCAGATAGCCAGGCAGCACTTAAGGCCTTATCGTCCAGTCAAATAGACTCCAAAGCCGTCAAATGTTGCCACGATGCTCTGCAATCCCTAGCCAAACACAACAAAGTGAAACTTGGCTGGGTCCCTGTACACAAAGGGATTGCAGGTAACGAATCCTTAGCTTAGATAAGGAGAGCATAAGAAAGCTAACGGGCTTTCTTACTGGCCACTGCGGCTTGTATTACCACCTTAACAAAATGAACTTGTGTCAAAACACGGAATGTAGGTTCTGTCTTGAAGAAGACGAAACATCCCAGCACATTCTATGTGAATGTCCGGCACTACATTGGTTAAGGAAACGTATTCTCCACAGGGAAATACTGACTTCAGTGGAATTGAAAAACTCCACTACAAAAGATATACTATCTTTCATAAGGAAAGTGGTAAATCTTTTGGATTAACTCCAACCCGTCGATACAATAGATCTTTTTAGGTCGCAGTGTCGCTGCCTTTACGGCAGGGTTGTACAAGAAAAAAAAAAAATGCACAATGCAGGAGAAAGCAAGATCGTTGCGTTTGATATTTCTAAGGCATTTGACAGAGTCTGGCATCAAGCTCTCTTGTCGAAAATGCGTGCTTATGGTATCGATGCATCTCTTCTTCTATGCATTAGAAATTACCTTTCGAACCGTTCAATTCAAGTTGTTTTGGATTTGTTCAAGTCTGATTCTCACCAAATTAATCCAGGTGTTCCCCAGGGCTCAGTTTTGTCTCCGACACTCTTTCGCATTTTTATAAATGATCTCTCGTCTACTACTTTTAATTCAATTCACTCCTTCGCTGATGATAGTACACTCAGCTTTTCATATTCGTTCCAAACCTCACGTCCCTGCTCTTCGGTCGTAGAATTGGAGCGGCAGCGTATGTTAAGCACATTAAATTCCGACCTTGACATCATACATATTTAAATGGGGTAAAAACAATAGAGTGGAATTTAATGCTTCCAAAACTCAATGCTGTCTACTGTCAGTTAAGCGATCTCAAAATAACCAGCCATTATCCCTAAATGCCACTTGCATCGACGAAACTGAAAAACTTTCCATCCTCGATATGTGTATCAACTCAACACTTAATTGGAACGATCACATATTCGAGGTCGCCAAAAATGCTGCGAAATGTCTAGGTTTCCTAAAACGGTGCAAGAAATACTTCACCCCCTCTGATTTGGCTTCAATTTATAAGGCCTTCATTCGCCCCAAGCTTAAGTATAACGCACATATCTGGTCTGGTGCTCTCAAGACCTCTCTGCACCTACTAGATACTCGTAGAATACAACAGCGGTAAAACTCATAGGAGACAACAATCAAAGTCGATCGACTCGCTCGAACATCGCCGTAATGTCTCCTCCTTATCACTGTTTTATCGCTATTTCAACCAACGATGCTCAAGCGAGCTAGCCAATTGCATTCCTCCCCTTCAAGAATTCACCCGCAATACCCCTCTCGCTAGGAATGCCCATCAATATACCCTTAAGCCCTCTTTCGGACGTACAGTACAGTTTAGAGACTCGTTCTTTAATAATTAATAATTAATAATTAATAATAATAATAATAATGGCGGCGCTACAGTCCGAGGTGGACCTGGGCCTAGCTTCTCAGCAACCACTCGTGTTGTGCGTGCTATTGTTCTCTCACGAGTGGAGAGGACCTACAGTTTAATGCCGACTCCGAACGGCGAGATTGAGAAGCTGGAATTCCTAGACAGTTATACTCTTTGAGCATTGTCAGTGACTCGAAAGAGGTGGAGCGGTGTTTTGATGTTTTTTCCGGGATTCGAACGATCTCGAGCGTAGCAGTCGACGCACCTACTCACTACGCCACGGCGCCCACTACATAATTACCACCGCTACATAATTACTTCCGACAAATGATTTGGTAGCAAAGACAAAAAGGTAAGGGTGCCTAAGTCATTTGGCCAAGTCTGTATATACAGCATTTTACATTTCGACGTCCTTTGATCAAAAGTTATCCACAAAATGTAAAAACAAATCTCGATAGATATCAGGGTGAATCCATAAACGAACACAAATTGCAATTAAAGCTACGAGCCGGACAAGACCAAACACATGAAACAGTAATTACAGAAAATAGCGACCAATTAAATTGTTTGTCATTAAATTCAGGCCTCCCACATGCCCACATGTCGGTGCTTGATAAGAACCAAAAAGGATAATATTGTGTACAACAGTAACAATTAGGCGGTTGATTTAATTTGTTATTATATCATTGTCCCACAGAGGAACGCGCCCACCCATTTTATCGCTCATTACATGTTAAAGGACACCGACTGACAAGCCGCTGCAACCCAATTTCCAACTGAATGATCGCATTTTCATTGTTAAGGGGCAATCGTAACAAAAGCCATAGGGATACGATTCCATGCCCCACTAATCTCCACCTGGTTTGGTCGAATTGAATTGATTTTCCCAGAGGTAAGAGAGGCAATTATTCTCCGGAGCACGAAATGACGTTCTCCGAAACCGCTTGCATCATATGTAGATGATGATGATGACAAATTACACCATGCACGGGTATCCAATGGAACTGTTATAACTGACCCGGTAATTGCTAATTAGAAATTGGGATGAGTTTTTGATTACAGTTTTAGATTCGCTATAGTATTTTGAAGTGAACAGACGTGAATCGAATAATGTTCAAAAAATAATTATATTGCCAAGCATTTGTTTTTAAAATTGATTAAAATTAATTACATCGAAGCAGAAAGACCGATACCATTGACCAGAGGGACTAGATAAAGAGGGCTTGAAACAGACGTGCAGTGAAATTAATTAATATGTAAGTGGACACAAGTGTTTACTGCACAACCACGCATCGATGCAAGTTGTCCCTATTTCTAATTTTGATGCAATCCACATGTAGTAGATCAGCAAGATAGTAGAATTGGTACAATTTTAGTGAACGTTTACTATTTGAAGACGACTATAAAAACAGAAATGGAAGAGGAATTATTTCATTTCAAAAGCAATAACAAAATAATTATTTTCAAACAATTTTTTGAAGACCGCTTAAACAGTCATTGATCGCAAGAACTGTTTTTAAGAATCAAGCTAGTCGACTGATGATGAGGCATACGCCTGCATTCCTGAATATATTTAACAGATAAAATAATATTCATTCCACAGATCAACATAAGCAAATATAAAGATGTACCTACTTAAGATCAACGAAGTAGCTGTAAGTTTTAATTGAACTACTATTGCAGATGTAATAGAGCAGTAGAGTCCTCTTGTACCATGATCTTATTCTTGTCTCTTTTTGTACTAATGTTAATTGAACCTCCTCACAGTCAGTCTATAGTGATTTCCTAGAACCAAAATTGAAAATCTGTTTTCAGATTGTTGTATTATCCAGTTTCGTAGGCCGTATATTTCAGATATATCTCTCAGATTTTGGTGGAAACAGGTTCGCGGAAAATGATCACTTTCCGACTATAGTAATTAAATCTGTTGCCGTAGAATTTGTTATCTATGTTAAACATCATCATCAAACATCAGTTTCAAATCGATACGTACCAACTTTTTATCGATTTAAAGCCGCATACGACAGCATTCATCGCAAGGAACTATTCGAAGCGATGGCCGAATTCGGGATCCTGGGAAAACTGATCCGGCTGTGTCGCATCACGCTAACACATACGCGATGCACCGTGCAGTTCGGCTCGAGGACCTCCGAGCCGTTTGAAACATGGACTGGATTTCGGAAAGGAGATGCGCTGTCGTGGGATTTCTTCAATTTGGTACTGGAGAAGATAGTGCGGCGGGCTGCTGTAAACACGGAAGGCACTATCTTCTACAAGTCAGTCCAACTGTTGGGATACGTAGATGACATCGACATCGTTGCGCGTTCCTAACGCGCCGTAGTAGAAGCTTTCACGGCGATTGAAGAACAGGCGAAACGAGCTGGTCTTAAGGTCAATGAGGATAAGACGAAGTATATGCTGTCGAGTAAGAAACGATCCGCCGCACGTCAAGGCAAAACATCACAATCGACAGAGATTTTGAGGTAGTAAAGGAGTTTGTCTACCTCGAGGCAAACGTGAACTCCACGAACGACATCACAGTGGAGATCCGACGTAGAATCGCCCTTGGCAACCGATGCTACTTCGGTTTGTCAAAACAACTGGGCTCAAAACTCCTGACTCGAAGGACCCAAGTCATGCTGTACAAAACTCTTACTCTGCCAGTCCTGCTATATGGAGCCGAAAGCTGGCCACTAAGTAGAACTGCGGAGCTGATTCTTGGTGCCTTCGAAGGAAAAATTCTATGTCGAATATAAGGCCCCGTCTGCGAGGAAGACGAATGGAGGAGAAGACACAACCGCGAACTCTATGAGCTGTACCAAGATGTGGATGTAGTCCGGAAGGCAAAAATTCTTCGACTGCACTGGCTCGGCCACATCGAACGCATGGACAACAACGCTCCAGCTAAGAGGGTCTTCGAATCCGAGCCTCCTGGTTCGAGAAGGAGAAGAAGATCGAACCTCCGGTACATAGACCAAATCATCGCGGACGTAACACAGTTTGGTCTTGATGACTGGAAGAAGCGTTCCCAGGACCGTCAACGATGGAAGGCAGCGATTTATCCGGCTCAGACCCTACATGGGTCGTAGGCCTACTAAGTAAGTAAGTAAGTAAGTAAAGGATTTAATTCTAATTTTCTTTGAAAATTAACTTGTGTAAAAACTTTTGTCCACCACTGTATGACAGAGGTTTGCCTGTCAGTAAATTGATCCTCCTTATCGATATCGAGCTTTTCCAATTATAGTCAAAATCGTTTACAACTACATCGGTTATAACGACGTATCGGTTATAACGACCAAATTTGTAGGCCCTGGCTGAGCTCCCATATAATCCAACTGAATAAGAAATCGTTTACAACGACATCGATTGCAACGATTTTTTGAGATAAAATATCGGTTATAACGACTAAAATTGATGCAGATGTTGGTGCGACCGCATTTTTTTCAAAAGCTGTAAACTGTTTATCTGTAGATGCGATGTATCTTTTTGGTTTTTATTAGTTTTGGGTTTGGAAAAATTACTTAGTGCAAATTTGTCTGTGTCTGTGGCGCTGTGGCGTAGTGGGTAGGTGCGTCGACTCCTACGCTCGAGGTCTAAGGTTCGAATCCCGAAAAAAAACATCAAACATAGAGTTGTGGTGAAAAATTGATCAGAAACGAAAAATCTTTACGATTGAAGAGAAAGCAGGTATCATTTTTAGATTGGAAGCAGGAGAGCAAAATAAAAACCTTGCCAAAGAGTATTCCTATTCACACTCCTCTATATCCACAATTTTAAAGGATAAAGACAAAATAAAAATGCAATATGAGGAAGCAAAATTTGCCAAAAAAAAAAGTAAAGAGTTAATTGCACATCGAGATTGAAAGGGCTCTGCCAACAGGGTTTAAGACACAGAGAGGTTCCGATGCACCCATCAGTGGACCCATTTTGCAAGCTAAAGCAAATGACTGCCAAGGAGATGGGGAGGAACGACTTCGCGTGTTCGTCAGCATGGATACAGCGTTTTCGTTATGGAATTGTTAGTGGCAAAATTACAGGAGAGGCCAAAAGTATTCCTAAAGGTACAGTAGACAATTGGTTGCATATTGTTTGGCCGCAACCTCGGGTAAACTATACAGTTGACAACATCTGTAATACTGATGAAACCGGACTATTTTTTAAGATGACACCTACAAATACTCTAAAATTTAAAGGTGAAAAATGTATTGGAGGCAAAATGGCCAAAGATCGAATTACATTACTGGTAGGAGCACATATGACGGGTACAATAAAGGAGAAGCTTCTTATTGTGGGTTAATCAAGAAACTCAAAATGTTTTGAGAATGCAAAAGCTTCCAGTAGAATATGAGAGCAATAAGAAAGCCTGGATGACATCTTTAATTTTCGAAAAATACCTACGAAACTGGGACCGCCGACTAAAAAAAGGAAAATAAAAAGATTTTATTACTCGTGGATAATTGTTCTGCACATTCAGCAGTAAAAGGCTGGCAAGCTATACGACTTGAATTCCTTCCACCTAACACTACTTCGGTGCTCCAACCAATGGACCAAGGTGTTATGAGATCACTTAAAACCTATTACAGAAAGCTTCAAGTGCTAGATCTTATTGAAAATATTGAACATCGACGTGATTTTACTCATTTCAAAAGCTTTGAAAAGGGTCACTAGATGAACCATTCTTCTTCTTCTTCTTAGGGCGCTACAGTCCGAGGTGGACCTGGGCCTCACTCAACATGCCTCTCCAGCCAGCACGATCTTTCGCCAGCTGTCTCCAGTTTCGCACATCAAGCCGGCAGAGGTCCCCCTCGACTTGTGTGCGCCACCTTGTTCGTGGACGTCCTCTGTTGCGTTGTCCCACAGGCTCAGAGTCGAAGACTCTTCGGGCCGGATCTAAGTTGTCCATACGCTCTACATGGCCTAGCCATCTTAGGCGTTGGATCCGTAGACGCCGGGCTAGACTCATGTCGCTGTACAGCCCATACAGTTCGTGGTTGAATCTTCTCCTCCAAATGCCATCAACGCAAACAGGACCAAAGATCGCGCGCAGAACTTTTCTCTCGAAAAGACCAAGAGATTGTTCATCCGCTTGGGATATTGTCCATGCCTCTGCACCGTAAAGCAGGACTGGGATGATCAAGGTCTTATACAAAGTCAACTTGGTCTTCCGAGAGAGGGCTCTACTACTCAATTGCCTTTTGAGCCCATAAAAACAGCGGTTGGCAAGAGTAATTCTGCGTTTGATCTCGGTACTGATGTTGTTTGTACTGTTAACCGCGGAGCCAAGGTAGACGAAGTCCTTTACTACCTCAAAGTTATAGCTGCCTATGGTGACGTTCTGGCCAAGTCGTCGATGTTGTGCGTCCTTTCTCGATGACAGCATATACTTTGTTTTGCCCTCGTTTACCGCCAGACCCGTTTTAGCCGCTTCCGTTTCAATGCCAGCAAACGCATCATTGACGGTTCGCTGTGTTCTCCCAATCACGTCAATGTCATCCGCGTAAGCTAGCAGTTGAACGGACTTTTGAAAGATCGTGCCTCTTGTGTTGGCCAGTGAGTTTTGCACGATCTTCTCAAGAACGATGTTAAAGAAATCACATGACAGCGCGTCGCCTTGTCTAAAACCTTTTTTGACATTGAAGGTCTCGGTGAGTTCGTTACCGACCTTGATGGAGCAGCAAGAGTTCTCCATCGTCATCCTGCTCAGTCTGACGAGTTTAGCAGGAATGTCAAAACTAGACATGGCGCTGTATAGCTCGTCTCTATGCACGCTGTCATATGCGGCCTTGAAATCGACAAATAGATGGTGTGTGTCGATCTGCATTTCCTGGGTCTTCTCCAGGATCTGCCGCAGTGTGAAAATTTGATCGATGGTGGACTTCCCGGGCCTGAAACCACACTGGTAAGAACCTATCAGTTTGTTCACAAATGGTTTCAGGCGTTCACACAAAACGGCAGAGAAGACCTTATAGGCGATGTTAAGGAGACTTATCCCTCGATAGTTGGAGCAGTCAAAGGGGTATCCTTTCTTGTGGATAGGGCAAACGATACTGAGATTCCAATCATCGGGCATGCTTTCCTCCGACCATATCTTACAGATGAGCTGGTGCATGCGCCCTACCAGATCACCTCCAGCTGCTTTAAACATTTCGGCGGGCAGACTATCTGCACCAGCAGCTTTATTAGACTTCAGTCTCGATATCGCTATCTTGACTTCGTCTAGGTCGGGGGGACGGTATTCTCTTCTATCATCGTCCGTTGTGTTGAGTGGAACATTCTGCCTGACAGCGGTATTTGTGTCCTCATCGCCGTTCAACAGTCTGCAGAAATGATTTTTCCAAATTCTCAGTATCGACTGCGAATCTACTACTAGCTGTCCATTTTCGTCCCGGCAAGCTTCTGTCCGAACTTTATATCCATTCGATAAAAGTTTTACCCTTTGGTAAAACTTTCGGACATCATTCCTGCCATAACACCTCTCCATCTCCTCGATCGCGCGCTTCTCGTGCTCTTTCTTTTTCTTCCTGAGAAGCCGGTTCTCTTCCCTTCTTCTCTGTTCGTAGAGCTCACGAACAGCTCTCGTGGTTCGATGCAGCGTTACCCGGTAGGCTTCTTGCTTTGCTGCATGTGCCTGCCTGCACTCGTTGTCAAACCAGGGGTTTTTTCTTGTTGGCGTTTTAAAACCCAGCACATCAGTAGCGGCTTCTCTGATGGCTCTTTGACAACGTTTCCATTCTTCGTCTATTGTTAGTGCAGGCGGCGTCGAACTTTCGGAGAGTTTCAGGGAGACTCGATCGGCAAAGTTCCTGGCAGTCTGTTGCGATTGTAGCTTTTCGACGTCAAACCGTGGTTGGCTTCCTCGACTCCGTTCTTCTCTCGATATCCGTGTCCTTACCTTGGTTACAACAAGGAAATGGTCCGAGTCGATGTTGGCGCCTCGGAACGTTCGGACATCAAGAATACTGGAGGAGTGTCTGACGTCGATCGCAACGTGATCAATCTGGTTGACGGTTGAATGATCAGGGGACCGCCAGGTCCCTTTATGGATGTTGAGATGTGGGAACCGCGTGCTAGCTACAGAGAGGTTTCGCCCCGTAACAAAGTCCACCAGCCTGTGTCCGTTTTCGGACGTGGTGTCGTGCAGGCTGTGTTTGCCGATGACTCTAGCAAAGATGTCCTCTTTACCCAGCTTAGCGTTGAAATCTCCTAGAACGATCTTGGTGTCGTAGCTGGGGCATTGATCGTACGTTCTTTCTAGGAGATCATAGAAGTCATCCTTACTATCGTCATCTTTGTCCTCTGTTGGGGCGTGGGCGCAGATTAGGCTGATGTTGCCGAATTTAGCCTTGATGCGGATTGTTATGAGGCGCTCGCTTATGTACTTAAAGCTTAAGACTTTTTGCCTAAGTCTGCCTCGAACAACAAATCCACATCCAAATAATCGCTGCCTTCGCTCTCTGTAACAGTCGCCGTAGTAGATATCGCAGTTTTTCATCCTCTTTTTGCCCGGCCCATCCCATCGCACTTCCTGGATTGCGGTAACGTCTGCTTTATAGCAGTCTAGGGCCTCCGCGAGTTCATCGGCTGCACGTGGTCTGTTCAGGGACCTCACATTCCACGTGCAGAACCGAAAGTCATTGTCCTTATTCCGTTTGCTGGGGTCGTCAACAGTAAATCCGTCCGTATCCGAGGCATATTGTTGCTTCTCAACTCGATACTTTTTTACGTGGTGAGGAAGTTAACCCCACGCACAACCTTCAACTGGGAGGACAGGTCCATTTGTTTAGCCCCCGGACAAAGGGGTCCGGAGGGATCCGGTGTCGGTAGCCTCTTGCAGGCTGTGAGCGCCGCCGTTGGCCCTAAAAGAAGGGCTCATCCGCCGCCATCTCTATTCCAAGGTCCCGACCTTACCATGGAAACCAGGTAGCTCCTGCTGACTGGAGTTGTGGATGCCGCCGTTGGCCAATCAGTTGACCAGCTCCTCCGCCGCCATCCTAACAAGAGTGATGAGCCCTGGTAGACTCACACTCCCCCCTCTCTCGTTAGCAGCCGCCCAGACGTCCCACGAGGGTTGGTTACCCCATCTTCTGTCGAGGGTACTCGGCTCCCGGATTTCACCACGGGGAGGTGAGAGTAGGAGTTCGTTAATAGAGGATAGGTGCAGACGCTTGTGTCTACATGGTTCGCGTATTAACGCTTCGAAATCCTGATGAACCATTGCAAACTGTTTTATACATTCAGGATTGAAAAATGGTCAAACATCAGAAGATTTTGAGAAAGAGGATGAATGGCCCTTAAATTAAAAATGCTGCATCTGTTGAAAATGCACTGCCATGTTCGTTTGATGAGTTATTGCAAATTGACGAGCACCTCTTAACGGCCGCGTCTTTGACTGATGAAGAAATCATTGATTTTGTACAAAATGATACCTCTCAAGAAAGTGACGAAGAAGAAGGTAACAGAGTTTAGTATTTTCTCGATCAAAACATACAAAAAAATTCTTTTTTTAAAATTTTGTATCAGAAATAGGATTTGTTCAGCCAACAATAGAAGATGCAATGAGTTCTGTACGCACTTTAAGAACGTTATTTTTTTAAAATGATCTTGGTGGCAACAATTTGACCGAAATAATAGTGGAAAAAATAATTGGAAAAAAACTTATAACAACAAAAACCAAACAATTATGTATTTCTACTTTTAAGAATAAAGCCTTAAGAATTATGAAAAAAAAATTGAAGTTGATATTTCAAAATAGATTACTTTACATACAATATACCTTGATATCGGCGACCTATAGCTTATAACGACCAAATCCGTCGGTCCCTTGAAGGTCGTTATAACCGATTTTGACTGTATTATGTTTCAGCAATTCCCTAAGTTACCAATGACATCCAGCTGTCAAAATATTCTCTAAATTTTGCCATTTCATCATGCATCGCTCAACGCTTGCCAAATGTGCAAAAAGTATTAGAAAAATTGTATCGAAATTCTACCGCAGTTGTACATAACGTAAACTTCGTCTTGAGATCGATCGTCATCAAAGCTTCAGTCTGCAAGCAATTTATTGCACCGTGGAAAAGTTCGAGCGTGAGTACACTCTCTTGATTGCTGCTGGATTGCTGCTTTTATGTATTGAAACAAAGTCTAACTTTTTTTACTTCAATATATATATATTCTTTATTTAATGTTAAGTTAGGTTAAGGTATTCTTTTTTTCTTGTGAAATGCATGTGCACTCGTTCGTAGTTGGAATTGAAGAGAGCGAAGACCTGTCATTGAAATCCCGTGTGACAAGCATTCTTGTAGTTACAGCAGTGTGAATTTGGTTACAGGGTGTATTGTTGTTGAATATTTAACACTCCTCCGCCCATGGATGAAACTACAACGGCCTTTGAGCCTGGTTGCGAATTCTCTCCGATCGACGGACTTCAGGCTGATTAAATTCTGGTTCAGGAATAGCTGGTATTGGCATCTCAAGAGTGTCGTCAGGAATCTTCTCTTCAACACTAGTAGTCGTCTGCTCAACTGACCGCCGACGAACTTGATCTGCATGTCGATAAACTTCTTGGCCACCATTTGATTCGATAGCAACAGAGACCGGACCCTTAACTTTTGATATTAAACCGGGTACCCACCTAGGTCCGGCTGCATAGTTTCGATACCATACTGGTTCACCTCTTTCATAGTCATTGACCTTAGAAGTGTTGGCCGGAAAGCTTTTTTCGTTGACCGTCATTGAATCAGGATGGAGTTTGTCAAAATAGGTGCGTGGTCGGCGATTAAAAAGTAGTTCCGCAGGCGAGCGGCCGGTAGAAGTGTGTGGCGTCACGTGTTGATCCAACAGAAATCGAGCTAAACGCAATCGAATATCTCCGTTCGGAACCTTCTTTAAATATTCTTTTGTCGTGCGTACCATTCGCTCCACTTGGCCATTTGTGGATGGATGAAATGGAGCTGAAAAGATATGTTTTATTAAATTGTTTTTACAAAATAATTTAAAATCCTTGGATGTAAACGCCGTCCCATTGTCAGAGACGATAACATCTGGTAAACCATGAGTTGCAAAAAGTTTTCTCAAAACCGACATCGCACACATCGACGATGTAGCAGGAACTGGATGAACTTCCAACCATTTGGAGAATGAGTCCACTACCAAAAAGAAAAGATTTCCTTTGAATGGACCAGCAAAGTCTATGTGAACTCTTCGCCAAGGATTTTTCTCTTCCTCCCAAGTATAGCCCTTAATCGGAGAATTATCAGGGCGTATCTGTTGGCAAACATTGCATCGCTTAACTGTCTGTTCAATGTCAGCATCAATTTTCGGCCACCAAACGTAACTCCTGGCCAATGCCTTCATACGTACAATTCCGGGATGGTTTGCATGAAGTGCTTCAAGTAGTTTGGTGCGATGAATTTCCGGTATTACTACTCGCTGACCCCATACCAGACACCCCCTAATGGACGAAATCTCGTTCTTCCGGTGGAAAAAGTTCTTAAAGTCGGGCTCCACGTCAGCCGGCCATCCGCTCAGCGTCCAGTGCAAAACGCGTGATAGAATTTTGTCCTTCTTGGTAAACTTCGCGATATCCCTTGCCTGTAGTAACGACGACTCCAGCCAATCTATCATCAAAACTATTTCCTCGTCGTCTTCTTCGGAATCGGATGAATGTCCTGCAGGTAAACGACTGAATGCATCGGCGTGTGCTATATCCTTTCCGGGTTTATATCGCAGTTTGTAGTTGTAAGCGCTTAGGAAAATAATGGAACGAAGCATTCTCTCAGAAAGTGTATTTGGCGTAGGTTTCTCAGAAGAGAACAAACCCAACAAAGGCTTATGATCTGTGAATATTACGAATTGCCTACCGTACAAATAGTCATGGAACTTTTTTATGCCTGCAATAATCGCTAAAGCTTCCTTGTCAATTTGCGCATAGTTACGCTCCGATTGTTTGAGAGTTCGTGAATAATATGCAATTGGTCGCTCAGTCCCGTCTTGTAATACGTGTGCCAAAACTGATCCAACTCCATACGGCGAAGCGTCACACGTCAACACGACAGGTAAGTTATCGTTGAAAGGCATAAGAACACTGTCTGATGATAACAACCCCTTAAGGTTATCAAATGACCTTTGGTGAATCTTAGTCCAATTCCAAGCAGCGTTCTTATCCAAGAGTCTATGGAGGGGCTCCGCTAGTGTTGCTTTTGAACGAAGAAATGAATGGTAAAAATTTAAGAGCCCCAAAAAGGCTTGAAGTTCATTCTTGTTCTTCGGAGGTGGTGTCTTTCGTATCAACGCAAGTTTTTCCTCTAACGGATGAATTCCAGCCGCATCGATGCGAAATCCCAAGAAGTTAATGGACTGAACGTCGAACATGCATTTTTCTTTGCGTAATTTCAAGCCAGATGAACGTATTCTATCAAAAATAATCCGAAGCTTTTTAGCTAGGCTATCAGAAGTTTCTCCTACAGCAACGACATCATCTAAGTAACACACAACCCCATCAATTCCGCGAAGCAACCCTGACATGCATTTTTGAAATTCTCCAGGTGCGGAAGAAATTCCATATTGTAGCCTTTTTACCTTGAATGCGCCCTTATGCGTTATAATTGTTTGGGCCTTTGCTGTTTCCTCGTCTACAGTAAGTTGCTGGTAGGCTTGTGCTAAGTCCAATTTTGCAAACACAGCTCCACGTGGCAGATTTGCAATCAAGTCATGCATGGAAGGGATTGGATAACAATGAGGTTGCAACGCCTTATTTACCGTTGCCTTGTAATCACCACATATGCGTATGGTTCCATTTGGTTTAGGCACTGGAACAATGGGTGTAGCCCACCTAGAATAATCGATTGGTTCAAGAACACCTTGCGATACCATGCGGTCTAGCTCTCTTCTTCCACCTTTGATCTGATAGCGAAAGGAATTTTCCTAGCAGGTAAATGGATTGGCGCGACTTCTGGATTTAATGAAAGAGTTATGGGCGGCCCTTTATAAGCCCCCAATTCATTTGAGAATAAATCGCTATAGTCATTGACAACATTCTGAACCGCAGAAGATGTCACGGAATGAACGCCTTGAATTGAGATTCCTAAAGGTGCAAACCAATTGCAACCCAAAATATTTGTACGCGTGCCAGCAGCAATAAGAAGCGATAAGTTACGGATTTCTCGGCCTTTATATAAAACGTTGACAGAACATTCTCCTTTAAACGTGATCGAATTCCCTTGAAAATCCAATATATTCAATGCTACCTTTGATAGTTGTGGTTTAAAATGTGGCCATAACCGATCGAAACTACTATCGGAAACAATTGTGAAATTGGATCCCGAGTCCACTTCAAACTCGCAGTTGATTCCATTCAAAACTATATGAGTTCGGTATTTTAAATTTGGAACACATGACACTAGATTAACGACTGTATTTCTCTTGGTGTTTGTATAACCTTGACTATTTCTCTTTTCACTTCGACATACCTTTTTTATATGGCCTGTTTTTCCACAATTATTACAGACAGCAGTGCGAAATCGGCAGGATGTTCTTTGGTGTGGTCCACCGCAACTGTAACATGCACCTGAACGAAATTCTGGCGCGTTTGAAGTCTTAGATTTTTGTGTGTTAGCTCTTCTTTGCAATGCATTTATCTGTTCATCCTGCATGCTTATTGTTGGTGTATTTGATTTTATTAATTGTAGACTGCGAATAGTTGCTTCAGCTGCCACTGCCCTCTCCTGAGCACTCTGAAACGTCAGTGTAGGTGTAGCTATGAGTTCCTGTTGTAACCTGCTGTCCTTGAGTCCACAGACGAACCGGTCTCGAAGCATGCGGTCAAGGGAATTGCCGAAGTTGCAGCTGCTTGCAATTTTTCGAAGCTCTGCGACGTAGTCTGTGGTTTTTTCATCCGGTAATTGATCTCTCTTAAAAAACTTGAAAAATGAAGCAATTTCCGACGGAGGTGGAGAAAAGTGATCAGAGATAGTCTTACAAATTGTATCATAATCAATTTCTGTTACCCTTTTTGGTGAAATTAAGGATTCCAGTAGATCGAATAAAGGTGCTCCGCAAACCGTGAGAAAGGTAGCTCGTTGAAGACTGGCAGTTGTGATTCCATTTGCTTCCAAAAAGATATCGAACCGCCTCTTATAAGATCCCCAAGCACTTTGTTTTGTGATATCGAACGGTTCTATGTGTCCGATCGAAATGGAGCCTTCCCTCGACATTTTGTAGTAGGTAGTAGGAGAACACTCGTTCTTAACTGCACGAATTTCTTTCTGTCGATCGGCTGTCTGAATTTCTTCTCCTTCGGATGAATCGCACATACTCTAATTAACACGAGTATCCCATCCTCGTCGCCACTTTTATGTATTGAAACAAAGTCTAACTTTTTTTACTTCAATATATATATATTCTTTATTTAATGTTAAGTTAGGTTAAGGTATTCTTTTTTTCTTGTGAAATGCATGTGCACTCGTTCGTAGTTGGAATTGAAGAGAGCGAAGACCTGTCATTGAAATCCCGTGTGACAAGCATTCTTGTAGTTACAGCAGTGTGAATTTGGTTACAGGGTGTATTGTTGTTGAATATTTAACAGCTGCGAAATGAAGAAAACATACCCGCCACAGCGGCCATTTTCAAAGAAGACCCAGAAATGTTGATTCAGCGCAGATCAGCTGAATTGGGTATCGCCAGAGAGTCAATTCGTACTATTTTGCGATTGGATTTGTGCCTTCAACCGCATAAGACTGTGCTGACACAAGAATTGAAGCCGGATGACCATAGGCAATACCGTGAGTTCGCTCGTTCGATTAGACGCTGGAAATATTGGACAGAGATCCGGATTTTGGTCAAAAAATAGATAGCACAGCGGCTATCTCTAGAAGCAAAATTACCATTATCGGAGCCAACGCAATGTACAAATTCTCGACCAAGCACCAATGCATCACAAAAACACAAAAACGGACTTTTTTTTGCGGTTTATGGCATGACGACATCGGACTTTATTCCTTTCAAAATGGGGAAGTAGACACCGTAATAACCGGACCTCAACCAACTGTGCGGGGGCAGCTAGCTAAAGATCGAGCTGGCTGGAGACGCTTGTTGGTTGAGGCCCAGGTCCACCCCGGACTGTAGCGCCACCTTAAGTAAGTAAGTAAGTAACTGAAATGAAAATGAAATGAAATGAAACACTAGCCCTGGTGCACGCCGCAAAGGCGTGATACTTGATACTGACCAATATGTACAATCACGCACCAGGACAAGAAATGTGAGATTGAATCCACAAGACGCAAATCTGTCACCAAAAGATAAATTCAATGTATCCGGTTCTATCCCAGCGATCGATCAGCTATGTGCTTCTCTTACTGAAGGATTTCATGCATACGAAGCTGTACATTCGAGATTTGGATTTCTCAATCACATAGACAAAGGATAAATGCTGCAAATTTGCACGCTGCAGCAGAGGCATTGGTGAAAGTGTACATTGATGATTTAGAACCTATTCTTTGTAATGAGTTGGTTCAATTTGTATCTTTGATCGACTTATACAAAACTGATTATAGACCAGACCAATCTACAGAGCTATTTTTATACCATATTCTTGAAGATCAAAATTTCAGAGCTACATTTCCAAGCATTGAAATTGCACTGAGAATGTTTTGGTTTTGATGGTGTCTGATTACACTACTTAGTTACTTAGCGGGCTCCCGTGAACCCGTGAAGGGTCTCTGCCTGAGACACAACAGCCTTCCATGACCTGCGTTGCAATACAAGTTTCTCGAATAGCTTTTATAGGCAGGAGTGATATTGGTCTATATGTCATTTGTCATCTATATTGACCATCTGTAAAGCGTCACAAACACACTCCATCGCTTAAGTTGTTTAGAACTTTCAAATTGAATCGAGATTTTGAAATGTTTTCCAAAACTTGTTTAGATTTTTTTTTGCCAGAAACTAGATCGAAAAGAACGCCAAACACTTTCAAATGCATCTGTCACCGCAGCAAATGTACAAGTCACCGTTGGATCATTTCGCACAGAATCGAATCTTCCACCCACGGATGACGGAGCACGAAGCACATGCCTACCCAGACCATCACTCGGATTTCATTTCATCAACTACCTGTCAATAATGTTTTGCCCTGTTCCCCAGCACTGTCCAGGTTTCCGATGTGTGTAGGTGCACACAAACCATTCATCTTCTCGTGCTGTTAGGTCTTCATTAGACATCTGAGACCGCAAGCAGTGGCGGCCCAATTCTCTCCAGCTGCCACTTTTTATGTGTACTCGGTCACAGCAAAAAGTGGATGAAATGCCAAAAGTCTGCAGATGGATATGAGAAATATTTGAACGAGTTGAGAACTCACCATGAGAATTCAAAGGCAAGTTATTGTGCAGGCACAACACAGCCCATATGTGCGTGTATGAGTCTCAAAAACTAATGTCAGTGAAATTGCCTTCGCATGACTTAACAAATCCTTTTGAAGTTGTGCGCAAACCACAAGTTTATGCATATAAATTCAAATAGGCATTGTTCCCGTGCCACTGTCGTCCTGTGCCGGAACCGAACGTAATCAGAGCAAGAACTATTCGTATGTATGTCCAACTCAATCCGGTGTATCCGGAAGATGCAATCCTGCATGAAAATCAACCTCAATGCTGCTCTAATAGAGTCGTTGTGAATTTTTGTTCCATTCCGACAGAATTCGATTTCCAAAAATGAAATTAAATCTTGTAAAAGGAAAGGACGACGAACGATATACAAAAACAACAAAAAAAAGACAAACAATATTTAAAGGAAGCAGGAAGTGCACAATTTATTTATGACCAAGTTGAGATATTTCCGAGTTCCTATTTCATCGGGGACAGGAATCGGCAAGCGCAAAAAATTCAAAAAGTCGAACGGCAGTGCCAAGGAATTGGCATCGATGTCCCGAATGCAAGACGTATCCTGTTCGGGTTTCCTTATAGATTTCTGCTTTTTGTTTATTTTCCTTTTCTGTTAATACTTCTTCGTGCCGTTCTTCTGTTTCGATTGAGGATTTATGTTTTTCAATATTTTTAGCTCAATTGGGGAGTTCTTTTTTTTTTTTTTCTTATTTTGCTTTATGTCTTGTGTTTTTTTGTTCGTGCTGCAATCTTGGTTGTGAGCTTTCGTTTTTCGATTTTTCTTTTTGATAGACTGTTCTTAAGAACACAACAAGGTAGTGTGGGATCGGAACAATTTATGACCTCTTCGAAACCTTGACTGATGGTTGTTCGGAAATAATGCGTTCATTGAAATAATTTTGTCTGCAGTAAGGGTGCAGTTGCTTAGTGTTATTTGCATCGTTTTATGGAGATTCACTTCAAAAAATAACTGCATCCTGTCATTTTATCATCATCATCATCATTTTAGTGGGCCACATGTTCCACTCAAAGGGTCGTGGGGACAATGAACGCACGCGAGATCCCCAGGCCCCGCCGTCGACTCTATCTCACCCTAAGCTATGCCCAAGCGCAACAAGGCGAGTTTTTGGACTTGGTCCAACCATCTCGTCCTGGGTCTGCCAAGCGGTCGCCTACCTGATGAAATCGCATTCAAGGCACGTCTCGGAAGTTGTGTCGTGCCACGTTACCAAGACCTCGAAGTACAGCCCTTTCGGTTCGAAGACGCAGCTCTCCAATGTTGAGTTCCTCGCGCACTGCCGTGTTTCTGACCCAATCCTGGCGAGTAATTCCTACAACACGAAGAAATCTAATCTCGGCAGTTTGTATTCGTGATCTTATTCTTTCGGTCATTACCCAAATTTCATGACCATAGGTGAGGGTTGAAACAAATACTGCGTTGGAAACCGCTAACTTGGCTTTGACACCAAGCTCGGCCCTCCTGATTATAGATAGACCAAGCTGTTTCAAAATTGACCCAGCTTTGCCAATCCTACAGGAAAGCTCAGCATTATTCCACTCACCACCCGTGAAGAAGACCCCGAGGTACTTAAACTTCTCCACCTGTTTCAATTTGACTCCACTAACATGTAGAGGCGTTCTGGAAATAACCATAACCTCGGATTTGTTTACGTTAACTCTCATCCCAGCATTGGAGTTCCATCTGGGAAAATGTGAGGATGACTAAGGGCCATTTTGTTCACTATTGCTTAACTTGCTGAAAACTTGTGAGTTGATCAACTTCGGAATTGGTCTCAAATTGAGATTTAATCGGAGGGTTGAAAATAGATTTTATTCACTATTATAACTCCAGAAGTTCTCCAACTTTCAGTTTTAAAATTTCCCTTGGGATATTTTTGATAATTGCATGAATTACATGAAATGTCATTTTAATTTATGTATGGGTGAACTGAATTCCGGTAGATATGCACATATATGTGCATTTTTATGCGTATGTACGCACTAATTGAGAGCGAACGTTGTCAAAGAGCATGTACCTGCCAACGAACTACGATATCGTTTATTTTCAAATTTGATGTAGAGAGGGAAAACCATCCCTTGCGATTTCTAAAATTATCTTCATCACTTCCACCTGGAGATTGTATGCGAACATGTGTGCAAAACGAACAGGCACCTACGATAATAAAAGAAAAGAGATAGAACAAAAACACTGGTTTTCTCCCTTAACTTCTACTATTTTCGTAAGTTGAGAAAGTCGGGAGTTGATAAACTCACGGGTTGAAAATTGAAAGTTGAAATCATCAAATTTGAGCGAATGAAAGCAAATCCAGAAGTTGAAGAGAAAAATCCTAAAGTTGTGTTCAACTTTTAGTGAACAAAATGGCCCTAAGTCATCTGCAAAAGGCTTACCCTCAACTCTCCCAAAGTGAAACATTCCTCGCCTCTACTGCGCTGTAACATCCAGTCCATATATATAATGAAAAGGAGAGGTGACGAAACGCACCCTTGGCAAAGACCAACGCCCACGGTGAAAGGTGTTGATTTACTACCGTTAAACCGAACACCGTTGTTACAGTTTGTGTATAGAGACTGAATGGCCAACAAAGAGCCGTCTCATTCTATACTCCTGCAGAACACTCTAGAGTTTACCTCGAGGGACTCGGTCGTATGCCTTTTCCAAATCGACAAGACAACTGTAGATCGGTTTGGCATACTCACAAGCCTTCTCGAGTACCATTCTGGTCGGTTGTACTTCTGACGGGACGAAAACCGCACTGTTCATCTCACTTTCTGGATTCAACCATAGCTCTAGAACGCGCCTCCAAAACCTAAGCGTAGACTTTATCCGGGAAACTTAAAAGAGATATGCCCCTGTAGTTGGAGTACTCCCTTTTGTTATTGGATACCTCGGGTATATCAAGAATTGACACTGTCATTCTGGATCTAGTGAGGAATCATTTCGCGCAATCAGCTAGCGTTACTGAAAACGAATTAATTTCCGGCTTGTTTTACCCTAACCCCGGGTATTTCAGAAACACTTTGGTGAGCGGATATATACCACTTGAGACATTCCTATATCTGGATGCACATGGCTACTTATCAGACTCGACGAACGTACCTATCACTTACCACTTTGCCAGAAGGGCGACAGACAAACGCATTCTCTATGAACCGACATCCTTGGGCAATGGAAATACTGATCTGAGATACTGCGTAAAGGGATCTATCAAATCTCGAAAGATTAAATAAAGAAAGATACTGGTGGCTCGACTGGGTTGAAGCTAATGTTTAGGTTAAGCAGGATTGGGACCTGACATATGACCATATGACATATGTCCGCCCATAAAATGCTTGAGCGATATCACTTCGCTTAGTGTGTTATCGGCGAGCTGGGGGTCATATACCCATCCCTAGGTTAAGCTAGGTTAAGAAAATTTTATTTCGTTTTTATCATCTAGGCTAGTTTTTAAGGAAAAAAAAGATAAATTATTCGCACAAGGTTTTACCACATTTTCCCTTAAAATTGAAATAAATAAATGAATTAAAAAATAAAACAAAACAAAATAAATTGAAATAATTGTTAGAATTGAGTACTTAAAAAAAAAAATAATATCATAAGTATTGAGAACCATTGAGGTAATTTACTATAATATATTTCATACATATACAGATAGCATTTTAAGTTTATTTAAGCAATATAAATGTATAATATTGATTAAGTGGTTAAATAAACAAAAAAAAGTACTCTCTTTTGTCCCCCTTTTTGAAAAGAGGAACAATCACCCCAGTCTGCCAATCGCCATGTATCTCATCGTGTTCCTAAGCCACTTTAGTGACACGAGAGAGCCATAAAACTCCCTCTTTACCCATAGCCCTAAGCATTTCTGGCCGGACTTCATCCGCACCGGCAAATTTGCCAACTTTTAGCGATTTAATCGCCAAAATGACTTCCGCCACCGTTGGACTAATCTCCGCCCTACTCAAAGATACAGATCTGTTACCTTCTGTCAGTAGCTCCGAAAAGTGCTCGCTCCATCTGCGCAAGATGTCCACCTCATTGGAAAGCACTACACCATCTTTGGATTTGACTCCTTCTTTTCTTTCTTCCTCTGAGCCGGCGAATGGTTTGCCAGAACACCTTTCTCCTAGATCTTTCGCTTTCCAACTTCTTGCCGAACTCCTTCCAAGACTCTCTCTCAAATGGTGCACATTGTTTGCTTCGACCTGACGTGCTCTCTCCAAAGCATTTTCCATTCTTCTTCTTCTTCTGCTTAGGGCGCTACAGTCCGAGGTGGACCTGGGCTTCACTCAACATGCCTCTCCAGCCAGCACGATCTTTCCCCAGTTGTCTCCAATTTTGCACATCAAGCCGGCCGAGGTCCCCCTCGACTTGTGTGCGCCACCTTGTTCGTGGACGTCCTCTGTTGCGTTGTCACACAGGCTCAGAGTCGAAGACTCTTCGGGCCGGAGCTAAGTTGTCCATACGCTCCACATGGCCTAGCCATCTTAGGCGTTGGATTCGTAGACGCCGGGCTAGACTCATGTCGCTGTACAGCCCATACAGTTCGTGGTTGAATCTTCTCCTCCAAATGCCATCAACGCAAACAGGACCAAAGATCCCGCGCAGAACTTTTCTCTCGAAAAGACCAAGAGACTGTTCATCCGCTTGGGATATTGTCCAGCATTTTCCATTACTTTTCTTAAATTTCAGGTCCCAGCGCCCTCACTTCTTCTCGGATATTGGCTTTAAGCTGTTATATGGTTCTTGGGTTATTGGCATACACCTAACTGTTTAGGTAGCCCCAAAGGGGCCATTAAATCGGGCGAACGCGATGGCTAGTTAAAATCAGAAAATCGCGATATTAACCGTTCACAAAAAATTTCTTTCAGGACAGCCATAATTGGACGAATTGTGTGAGCTGTGGCTCCATCGTATATGGAAAAAGGTGTAACTGCCGTAAAATTATTTGCAAAGACCGCCTAGACATCACCAACTGCTGAGAACGTCGCCTGGTCGAAGTTTCGGGGTTTTCCTCAACACTTGCTTACACCCGAGCAATGTTCACATCATTTCGAACTGTACGAGATCTTCCAGCACGCAAAAGATCACTGACAGCTCCTTGTTGCCGAAAACGCTGAACTAATCTGTAAATTGTTGCAGCACTAGGCGCATTTCGAACATGAAAGAAATTTCGATATACTCTTCATGTCTGAATAATTGAATGTCGACTTTCAAAATATAATTGAACCACTTTGGTTCTTTGTTCTGTGCTGAATACTTCCATCATAAATTTCGCAACTATTTTCAAGTTAATTCTGAAAAAAAAAAAATATATACAGCCTTCGCCAAATGTTTTAGGTACCCTTATCTTTTTGTCCTTGCTGCAAAATCACTTATCGGAAGTAATAAGTTTTTTAATTTTTTTTTTTTTTTGCTTTTTGAAGATATAACGAATCTTAAAGGGTGCCTAATACATTTGGCCAAGGCTGTATATACGTAAACAAAAAAAGTATTCAATAATTAAATTTTAACGTTTCTTATGCGCCACCTTGTAGTTCTGTTCATAATAAAAGGTGATTCATTGAGAGCTTCCTATCTTTATATTCAAATAAAACAAAGTGTGTTTTAGATATCAGCTATATTTTCTATCTGTTTGGAAGGCATTTCGATGCCATCATATACGGAATTTAATATCGTTAAAATATCAAATTCAGGCCAAAAGAAGTTGGTAATCATTGACCTATAGCACTCGTCCTTGACGGTGATGGCTTCGCCAGTGTCGTTCTCAAAGAAATATGGACCGATGACGCCGCGCCGCGAGCCCAAAATCCGCATCAAATATTGTGGTTTTCGGTATACATTGGACGCTCTTGGATTTCTTGAATTTTGTTTGTCGACGTACCCATTCATCTATCATTTAGAAATTGGCTTCATCGCTGAAGTTGATTTTTCGATGAACATTTGGGTCCAGAGCCCATTCAGCGAACACACGTCCTTGTCTATGATAATTTACCTTCAGCTCCTGTGTCAGTTGAATTTTTTTACGGGTGCAGGCCGACGCAAAACTCGCCAAGTTATGGTCTGCGAAAGAACCGCGGCGATGTTATCGTCAGATCTTGCGTTTCGGCGACGTACGCGAGTTTTTTTTTTGTCGGAGGTATTTTTAACTCTGCAGTGGAGCACTCAGACTCAAAAACTGACCAGCAGGAGCTTCTGTGATGAGGAGCCTACATCATCAACTCTCACCTCATCAGCACCGAATAACTGCCACCTGGTCCGAGCAAAGGCGGGACAATGGCATAGGAAGTGCTCTGCAGTGTCATCGTCTTCTCCAGAGGCGTCGCAGAGGGTTTCATCGCTTAGGCCAAGCACACTTAGGTGTTTGGCGAAGGTGTAGTGCCACGTTAAAACGTCGGTAAGTTGTCTGCAATATTTCCTGCTAAGAGATAACAAGAAAGCAGCGAATTTCTTACAGACATTGGGGAGCATGCGCTTGGTCTGTCTACATCCTGGAGAGTTATGCCACCTGCGGTGCTCTCGAGAACTCCGACCATCGATGGAAGCCCTAACCAAGGACGCAGTCAGTCCCAGCGTAGGTTCAGGTCCTGAGAATGCCTCATCTGATCATCGGCTAGAAAGTTCATCGGCGATCTCATTTCCAGAAGATAACGATCAAATTCAGAGAAGACTTGCATTCCTGAACTATCCTGGAAGTGATTAAAGGGTTGAGCAAGATCTTAAGCACAGGTTGGGTGTCGCTACAGACGCAAATACTTAGCCCCTTCCTTCTATTCTTCACAATATAGTTCGTAGCCATTAGGATCGCATAGGTTTTCGCTTGGAAAACCGACGCAAATTTACCTAACGAGGTGTGCAGTCTAAAGTTGTCGATCTCCACGAAGGCACCAGCGCCAGATACTTCATTGGACTTGGAGCCGTCTGTGAAGATTCAACTACATTCCTTTCCTGGCTTAGATTCTGGCCAAAGTCAGTCCTGAGTACAGGGAAAGTCGAATTTGTATGTTCGTCGCAGCTGGAGTATATGTGTCCGTGTGTCAGACGGCATATCCATAAGACTGTGGTCAAAGGAAATGCGATGCGCCAGGTCATCGAAACTCCAGTGCGAGTTGTACCAAAAACCACTTCTTCTTAAACAGAAGAAAACCAGTTCTTCTTAAACAGAAGATGGCCTTGAAAGTGCACCCCATGATGTGGATATCTAGGGTCGGGGGAGATTCAATAGTGCATCAAGAGCAGAGCCAGGCGTACTAGGGAAGGACCCTATGCAGCCGAGGCAGACCGTTCTTTGAAGCTTGGTAAAAGCAGCAGTTACGTATCTACGCGAAAGTTTATTCCATCAAACGGCCGATGCATAGGGGAGAAAGGGCCTAATCATAACCGTGTAAATCCAAACGGATCTGTTTGGTAATGGACTCCGGGATTTGCCAAAAATTCCCTTACACTGCCAGAAATCTGACAGTGCCTACATACGGGAGTTGGTTTATCGTTTATTGAATCAGTGGACTCAAATTTGTATAAACTGCGAATACTAGTTGTCGTCTCGGTAGGACGATTATGGCGACAGTAAAATGGGCAAAGCTCGCGAAACGTTGCCCGAACAGAACATCCATTTTGATAAAACAGTTTCATTATTAGCCAACCTATTGCTGAACGCTGGGTACATCCATTGTTTTTTGGCAGAACAGACTGAATAAATGACATGACATGATTGACAGATGTGGCTTTAACAATATGGCCGCTATCAACTGTCAAAGTTCAGAAGTCCCTATGAGAAGACCCTTTATAAAGCAGACGAAGTTGTATACGACTTTATTCAGACCACACACTGTTTCAAAGATTGCAACAAATTTCAATTCCAAAACTCGATTCGGCTGCAGTTAACAGTCCTCGAAAGCTGGACATCCACTGAATCCCATCAGACCACGGATTATATTCCGTGCCATGGTCTTGGGCATTTTTATGACCCCACCCGGCTACCTTATCGGAGAAATAATTTTCATCACTGTTTATTCGATGAAATCATGTCCTTGTCACCTCGATATATCACAATAAATCGAATCACAAATTGCAAATGTATTGTACACACACATACAAAAACTCCACCCCTGGGATAATCTTTACAATCCAATTTGTAAAATAGTTTAGCAGTACGTGTCCTGGGATCCACTTGGAACAATCACGTGCGTAACTAATAAATATTTCAAAGGATTCGTGGTCTTGGGGTGGTTGCTTGTTTACGAGTTTCTTATTGGTCATTGTCGTTGCCATTTGCTTGTTATCGTTTTGATGGTATTGTGCAGTGAATCGTTGTCCGAATGCTAAGTACTCTTACTGAAGCAGTGTCACAGAGGCGAATGGAATATGAGAGAAGTGCATCTTAAAAGGACTAGAGGGTCCTTAAGACGTCTGCACGTATCGTGCTGTGAATCTGGTGTTAGGATAATTGCTAATAATACGATTTCTTGTTGGTTTTGTTTGATGTACAATGATTTTGGAATTCTTTGGAGATGATCTATACACTGTTTTGATTTCTAAGATATTTATGAGTGATTGGGTGTAGATGAGGAATTATAGAATAATCATATTATCGGATCTAGTGTCCTTAGAATGTGTACTGGTCATTGATGGAAACGACTTTGATGCGTTACCATTTCTGGTACAGAATGTCATAAATATGATTTAAATTTGAACTAAAATGTGATGGGTATGATTTTCTTAACAAAATAAATCAAAAAGTGCTATTCCAAAGGATGAGCCAGAATAAGGATCAGAACTTACAGGCAATGGATATGAACTTTCTCTTCAAAATATACGCTACATTTGAGTCTTCAGTATTTCTTGTGCCTAGAGCACATTTTTGGACACACATGACGCCACTCATCAAAGCAATCGAAGATAGAACTTTTTTATTGAAAATGGGTCGAAACGGAAATCATACACAGGAAGACTGTAATGAGCGATGACGATATCTACTTCTTCTTCCTGTGGAGCCGGAGTCCGAGTTTCAACCAACAAACCTCTCCAGCTGTCGCCAATTGAATACACTAAGTTGGTTGAGGTCCCTCTTCACTTGGATGTGCCACCTTGTATGTGGACGCCCTCTGTTGCGTTGTTCCACAGACTCAGAGTCGATGACTCCTCGGGCTGCAGCTAAGTTGTCCACACGTTTTACATGGCCTAGCCATATTATGCGTTGGATTTGTAGACGCCTGGCTAGCCTCATGTCGCTGTACAGCACATACAGTTCGTGGTTGAACCTTCTGCTCTAAATGCAGTCAACGCAAACAGGACCAAAAATCGGGCGCAGAACTTTTCTCTCGAAAAGACCAAGAGACTCTTCTTCCGCTTGGGATATTGTCCATGCCTCTGTGCCGTAAAGCAGGACTGGGGTGAACGATGTCTTATACAAAGTCAACTTGGTCTTCCCAGAGAGGGCTCTATTATTCAACTGCTCCTTGAGCGCCAGACCTATTTTCGCCGCTTCCGTTTCAATGCCAACAAACGGCTCGCTGTGTTCGACCAATCATGTGAATGTCATCCACGTATACCAGCAGTTGTACAGACTTTTGGAAGATCGTGCTTCTAATGATAAATTCACATGACGGTCCATCGCCTTATCGAAAACTTCCTCCGTTCTTGATGGAGCAGCGAAAGTTCTCCATGGTCATCCCGCTGATTCTGAGGAGTTTGGCAGGAATGTCAAAACTATACATGGCGCTGTATAGATCGTCTCTATGCACGCTGTCATATGCGGCCGTGAAATCGACAAATAGGTGGTGGGTGTCGATTTGCATTTCTTGGGTCTTTTCCATGACCTGTCGCCGTGTAAAGATTTGGTCTACTGTGAACTTCTCTGGCCTGAAACCACACGGATAAGGACCTATCAGATTAGTGATGAAAGATTTTAGGCGTTCCCACAGAACGGCAGAAAAGATCTTGTACGTGATGTTCAGGAGACTTATCCCTCGATAACTGACGCAGTCAAAGGGGTCTGTTTTCTTGTGGAGCGAGCAAACGATACTGTAATTCCACTCATCGGGCATAATTTTCTCAGACCATATCTTACCGATGAGGTGGTGCATGCGCTCAACCGGGTTATCTCCAGCTGCTTTAAACATTTTTCCAGGCAGACCATCTGCCCCAGCAACTTTCTTGGACTTTAGTCTCGATATCGCTATCTTGACTTCGTCGAAGTCGGGGGACAGAATTATCGTCTATTATCGTCCGTTGTGTTGAGTGGAGCATTCTGTCTGACAGTGGTATTTGTGTCCTCATCTGTCTGTCTGAGGAAACAGTTCCGACTGCGACTCTACTACCAGTTGTTCATTCTCGTCCCGGCAGGCTTCTGTTCGATTAAATCCGTTGAATAGTAGTTTCACCCTCTGGTTAAACTTTCGGACATCATTCCTGCCATTGTCTGACGTTGATCGTAGAGACAGTAATCTGGTGGATGGTTGAGTTTATGGATGTTGGTGTTTGGGAACTATGTGTACTGAGGTTAAGCGCCTGCCCCAAGTTGGAGGGGTCCCAGGTTCGAATCCCAGTGAAATCGAATCTGGTCCAGTCACCATTTGCCATTGGGACCAAATTAACAGTACTGGAATAAGTTGCTACATGGCAGTACAATGGACCAGTTTTTAGGCTGAGTGCTCGAACGTAGTGTTTCAAACGCTCCGAAAAAAAATGTCTACAAGCCATTTGGCGGAGGTGTTTTTCTCGGAAAGGGTCCTCCAATAGAGGCCTCCGAACTTTGACAGTTGATGGTGGCCATAATGTTGAAGCTACATCTGTCAAATTGAGTGTTGTTTATTCAGGCTGTCCCATGGATGGCAAATGGTAAAATTGATTTATCAAAATTGGTGTTCGGGCAACGTTCCGCGCGCATCGCCCATTTGACGTTCGTTAATCGTTCTATCAAGATGACTATTCGCAGTGTGATGGATAGATTTCAGTCCACTGGTTCAGTAAACTATAAACCAACACCCGTACGACGGAACGAAGATCTGCCGAAAACATCACCGCTGTCCGTGAGAATGTGAATGAGAATCCGAGGCAGTAACATTGCTCACAAGAACTCGACCTTTCGCAGATCACAACTTCGCGAATTTTGCGTCGTAAACTTTCGCAGATCACAACTTCGCGAATTTTGCGTCGTAACTTAGCCCTGCTCCCGTAAAAAGTTCAACTGACCCAGGAGCTGAAGGTAAACGACCAGACCATAGACAGCGGCGTGTGTTCGCTGAATGGGCTCTGAAGCTGTTGGAAACTGACTCTGATTTTCACAGAAAAATCATCTTCAGCGAGGCACATTTCTGGATGGATGGGCACGTAAACAAACAAAGTTGTGGAACTTGTGACGATACAAATCCACATGAGACCCAAGAACGTACAATGCATTCCGAAAAAAATCACTATTTGGTTGTGGATTTTGGACTGGCGGCGTCATCGGTCCATATTTCTTTGAGAACGGCGTTGGCCAGGCCATCACCATCAAAGGCGAGCGCTATAGGTCAATGATTACCAACTTTTTTCAGCCTCAACACCAAACGACATGTGGTTTCAACAGGACGGCGATACGTGCCACACACGTCACGCCACATTGGAATTTCTGTACGAGCGATTCGAGGGCATTAGACCGTTAGACTTTTTCTTGGGGGGTTTTCTGAGGAACCACAGCGGCCCTCGAAGCCGACATAACCCATGCCATCGGTCAAAATGATAATGATTTATGCGCCAGAGTCATGAAAAATTGGACATAGAGTTTTTGTCTGCGCGCCAGCCAGAGAACACATTGCGGACATTTGAACGATGTTATATTCCATACATAATGGCAACGATAGGCCTTTTGAACAAATAAAAAATGTCGATGATACTTTACACACTTTTTGCTTTATTTGAATTTAAAAATGGGAAGCGCTTAATGAATCACCCTTTGAACAGTTTACACCTGACAATAGTTAAAAGGACAATGGTGTTCGTCGAACTTTTCAGCGACTCACAACTACATAATTTATCAGCTTCTTGAAAATTTCTTTTTGAGTAAATGTTTTCTTAATCGTCTTTAGTATTAACTTCTGTCTCGGCACCCTTATCCGATTAAGATTAGCTCCGTCAGTTAAGGTAGCCATAAACGATGAACATGCTCGCCGAACTTGCTCGTGCTCGCCGCATTTTCGTCCTGTATGGGCTGGTTCGGGAGCCGCTCGCTGTTGGTGAAAAATCTCGATTTTGTCGTGTTCTTTGGCTTTGATGTTCGGCGTGTAGGGCCATGTTCGCGAGCAAATCTCATTTTTGCTGTGAACGTCGCCGAGTGCATATCGCGGATTAAGCACAATGTCAACAGTCAGCCACGATTTTATCGAGGAATTCACCACTTGCGCTTCGCTATCACACATGTTGACGGTTTGAAGAAACAACACGAAATGAATGTTCGCCAAATGTGTTCGCCGAGTAGGGGATAACGCAAATGAGCAAGTTCGGCGAGTATGTTCGTCGTTTAGGGCTACCTTTAGAACGAATGTGGTGCGCCACCTTAACAGTGGAGACCTTCTATTGTCGGTCACTTTCGGTGTCCTCAACGAGCTGAAAAACTTCAGCATTAGTCAGATTACACGCGTTAAACATGATCCACAACGGGTCTAAGTACTCTGCATTCTGCCACCAGAACCATTTCTAACCACTATATGCCAGCCAAAAAATCACAGCTTTAGACTATGAAAAACAAATTGAGTCTAATTCACTTCGAGTTGGGCTCCATTTCGGAGATCTTAAGCGATAACATTCAAACCTCTGGTACTGAAGAATAATTTATTTGACTTAATTACACGGTCTCGTATGTAAATTATACGATATCCGTATTTAATTGAAAAATTCAATCGTACCACAATGCCATCAACTAAGATGGCCGTAAGCATACAACATGACGATTCTTTCCCTGTGGGATTACATTTTATAAGTACCACCCCACAGCATCTCCATCAGCCGGTGAGCTGGATACGGCTAATCAAATCAATACAAGGTTCATTTATGGGTTTAATTATTCGCCACGCATACGAACACGCACTGGGGTGGATGTATCTACCCTGTTCAGTGCAACGAACGTGTGTAATACGAACCAATCCCGCTGCCAGTCCTTATCGCATTAGACTTATGCAAAGCATTCTGTGTGATTTGTGCTGGTTTAAAGGATACATCTTCTGTTTTGTAAAAATAATTTCGACTTAGCCCGTGGTGTATGTGGGAACAGCCAATACGAGGGCTTCTCTTCTCCTGGAACTTACAAAGCGAAAGCCACGACCGTGTACAGGATGAGAGGGATCTAATTATTGACAAAACCGGTATACCGAGTGCTCTCATGAATAGACACACCCTTAAATTTTTGTCTATGGGTAAGCAGGTGAATACATAAAGAGACATGGAAAAGGAGCTGCACCTAAGGGACGAGATGTGCGATGCATGCAGAACATAATTAAGATAATTAGTTTCAAATTGTGAATACCTCATGCAAATAAATTAGAAACCACAATCAAAGAGTCGAGAGTAAAACGTGTAAAACCAACTGAAGCACATTCAACTCATAAACCAACTAGTGTATCTAAAGAGTTACTCGCATCTGTTCAGCCAGAAAGTTGCAATATCATGGGAAGTAGTCATAACCTACGTTTTTCAAAACTTTAAAGAGGTTCAGCGCGCAGCGTGTGCAACTTAATTTGATAATTTGGGAAAATCCACTTTGGCAGTCTTATTCTCAAATTATGTCGAATCTTGATGAGAAAAATGCATGGCTGATTTATTTAGTGATATTACAAAAGCTGGGTTCGGTGCGGTTTATTAAGCAAATAGCTCACAGGAGTGAAATTGGGTGAGATACCGACGGAAACACAATATATTGCGACTACTTCCGTTTCTTTTTCTTTTTTGGATGGCGCAGCATTCGGGGATAGATGCTCAGAACTCGAATTGCAGAGGAGAAACTTCCACAGTCGATCAGGACGTTTATGAAACATTAACAAATTTGCTTCGTCCTTTTTAACTATTAATTTGTAACTAGGTCGAAAAGCTCTTTTTGAGATACTTTTTGTTTTTAATTTATTTGATTTTTTTGACGTTAGACTAAAACTAAAACGAAAATAGATTAATTCTTTTCAAATCGGGATTAAATGTGTTCGAAAAAGAAGAAATGATGGCAAATAAGCTCTGAAATGAAGTTGTTTTAGACTTCCGAAACCGAAAATGCTTTTTGACTTAAGACCTTTTTACCTAACGTCAAAGAATTGTCAATACATTTTGTGCTTATGTGTCGCAATAAATCGAAGACTGATATTATATTATTATATTTTTCTGTTGGGTACCGTGAAGGACCGATGTTATGCCAACAATCTGGAAACGATTCAAGGACTTAAGGCCAATATCATCAAATCAATCCGTGAGCTACAGCCTGAAACCATCAACAAGGTCTTGGAAAATTGGAATGACAGAATGCGAATGCGCTACTGCGAAGCCAACAGAGGCAGCCACTTGAACAACGTTGTATTTCATAATTAATGGGAATGCTTGTTCTTACTAATAAAAAAAATTTTAATTTTGTTCATTTTATTGTATTTTTAAAAAGAAATTTGTATTTGGCCCTCCGAATGCATCAAGAATCAATTCTGCAGCCCTGCTTATCGTCCAGCTTTCGGCTACATATAGCAAAACGAGTAGAATTAGGGTTTTGTAGAGCACGATTTTGGTCCTTCGAGTTAAGACTTTTTATATAAGTTGTTTGGACAAACCCAAGTAGCAGCGGTTGCCAAAGTCGATTCTGCGTCGGATCTGCACCAGGATGTCGTTTGTGGAGTTCACGTTTGCCGTGATGTAGACAAACTTCATAACTACCTCAAAATTTTGGCTGTCGACTATGACGTTTTGTCCTAGATAATGTTCGACGGATTGATTTTTACTTGACAGCATATATTTCGCCTTCTCCTCATTTACCTTTACCGGCTTATTTCGACAGTTTATCAATCGCTGTACATACTCGTAAATGTTTCTATTACAGCTCGCTGGGAACGTGCAACAATATCGATGTCATCTGCATAACCCAACAGCTGGAACGATTTGTAGAAGATAGTGCCTTCCGTGCTTACGCCTGCCAGCCGCTCTATCTTCTCTAGAAATAGATTGAAGAAATCACACGACAACGGTCTAAACAGTCGGATTAATTTTCCCGAGTTCGGCCATCGCCCCCGACTGGTTCCTTGCGATGAATGCTGCCGTATGTGGCTTTCATATCGATGAAGAGGTGGTGCGTATCGATTTGAAACTCGTCTGTTTCAGGATTTGGCGGAGTATGACGATAGTGTCTACCGTCGATTTGCTGGGCCGGAAGCCGCACTGGTACGTGTCTATTAGTGAGGTGCTTATACGTTCACACAGTACGCTAGATAGGATCTTGCAGGCGACATTGAGCATGGATATACTTCTATAGTTCTTACATGAAATACTATCGTCCTTTTTGTTTATAGGGCATATGGAGCAGTCGTTGGGCATGCTTTCGTCGTTCCTGGCAAACCATCTGAGCCTGTGGCTTTGTTGTTCTTCAGCTTTTTTATAGTTATGCCGACTTTTCAATATTGGGTGGGAGAACCACTTCAACGACTGGAAGTGGGATTTCTCCATTCGCTATCACTCTCTCCCGATTATGAAATGCTGCTTAAATACTCCCACAATTTCCTGCAAAACCATATCGCTAAAAATATATCCGCTTTGTTAAACACACAATTCTATACACAAAGATCATTACAATAGCATGTGTGTCCTTTCAATTAAATGTAACCCCTCCCCGAATTTTTCAGACGCTGAATTAAGGAGGTCAATTCAGCAACAGAAATTGTTTGCAATAAAAATACGAGGCTACCACTAATTACACTTTAATTAGAGTTTTAAAGAGAAACGCGCCAAAGGATGTGCCTAACCTTGTCCCCCATGTAATTATACCACTTAATCATAACGAGTTGTTTAACATTAAAAGTGAGTTCAAGCATAATGCCAAATGCTAAAGGGAAGAGTAATTGGTGTCTTAACAATGAGCAAAACATTAACTACCAGATTTAAATCACCAATGCGTGCTACGTAAGCAGGTAGGTAGGTAAGGTGACTACCGCATTTCGGTAGGCTTCACTAAGACCGCTTGTGTGTTGCCACTAAAGTTGGCTTATTACTTTTGAAGCCTATTACATTTATCAACAAGTTTTCGTGATAGTACGCCACGAACTATCTTCAAATTAGTTTTTGTTTTTAATGTTTAATGTACAGGCTGGGCAAAATACAAGTTTCTTTTCAAAAATGCAATCAAATGAACAAAATTATCAGTAAGAACAAACATTCTCATTGATAATTTGGGAAAATCCACTTTGGCAGTCTTATTCTCAAATTATGTTGAATCTTGATGAGAAAAATGCATGGCTGATTTATTTAGTGATATTACAAAAGCTGAGTTCGGTGCGGTTTGCTAAGCGAATAGCTTACAGGAGTGAAATTAGGTGAGATACCGACGGAAACACAATATTTTAATCTTGGTGTACTTAATAATAATAATAATAATGGCGGCGCTACAGTCCGCTACAGGACCTGGGCCTAGCTTTTCAGCAACCACTCGTGTTGTGCGTGCTATTGTTCTCTCACGACTGGAGGGGACCTACAGTTTAATGCCGACTCCGAACGGCGTGATTGAGAAGCTTTTCTAGACAGTTATACTCTTTAAGCATTGTCAATGACTCGAAAGAGGTGGAGCCGCGAACAATTCTTTTTTTTTTTTTTTGAAAAATTGTTTGTCTGAACTTGGATTCGAACCTAGACTGTGAAAGTCTAATGCGGATGGGTCGACGCACGAACCCACACGGCCACGGCGCCCACTTGGTGTACTTGGTAACTATTAATTTGTGATTAGGTCCAAAAGTTCTTTTTGAGATACTTTTTGTTGTTAATTTATTTGATTTTTTTGACGTTAGACTAAAACTAAAACGAAAATAGATTAATTCTTTTCAAATCGGGATTAAGTGTGTTCGAAAAAGAAGAAATTATGGCAAATAAGCTCTGAAATGAAGTTGTTTTAGACTTCCGAAACCGAAAATGCTTTTTGACTTAAGACCTTTTTACCTAACGTCAAAGAATTGTCAATACATTTTGTGCTTATGTGTCGCAATAAATCGAAGACTGATATTATATTATTATATTTTTCTGTTGGGTACCGTGAAGGACCGACGTTATGCCAACAATCTGGAAACGATTCAAGCACTTAAGGCCAATATCATCAAAACAATCCGTGAGCCACAGCTTGAAACTATTAACAAAAATGCAATCAAATGAACAAAATTATTAGTAAGAACAAACATTCTCATTGATTGTGAAATACAACGTGGTGAAAGTTGCTGCCTCAGCTGGCTTCGCAGTAGCGCATTCTGTCAACCCAATTTTCCAAGACTTTTTGATGGTGACGGTCTCGAGCTGAAGCTCATGGATTGATTGGATGGTATTGGCTTGCTTGCTTGTCGGTCCTTCACCGTTCCCCACAAAAAAAAAAAAGTCTTAATGGGTCAAATTGCAGCTCTGAGGCGGCCAATTGACATCGCCAAGGCAGCCGATAACACGATTTGAAAATTTGGTGCGAAAAAGATAGATTGTGGCATGGGCTGTGTGGCATGGCACACCATCCTGCATGAACCAGAGGCCGTCCAAATCCAAGTCTTCGCTTTCATTAAAAAAAGTTAGTTAACATGGCTCTGTAACGCCCACCGTTGACCGAAACCTTGTTTCCAGCCTCATTTTCGAAGAAAAATGGTCCAACGATGCCACCACTCCACAATCTGCACCAAACTGTCACTTCCTGTGGATACATTGGCTACTCGACAATAACGTGCACGTTTTCCGTTTTCCAGAGCCCCAGATGCAAATTTTTTGTAATGTAGTCACCGAGATGAAAATGCGCGATGAAATGTGAGATGATTTCGTTTGTTCGCCCAAAATCGTTGTCCAATTCAAGCTGCTCTAAGGCCCAAACTGCAAAGCGATAACGAAGCGGATAGTCGTGCACCTACAATTTCTGAGTCAATTGGACCTTGTAAGCGAATAACCCGAGATCTTTGTTAAGAATTCTCCTCAGGCTAGTGCGTCAAATGTTGAGCTGTTGAGATCGATGACGAGTTGATGTTCGTGAATTGCGTCTCACACTCTCGGCCAAAGCAGCCACATTCTCATCTGCGTACAGTAGTCGCGGTGGATGCCTGATTTCGGCCAAAACTTCTTCTAAAAAAACGCACTGTTTGGGCTATACAGCACTCACTTTGGAAATAAGTTTTCAATATTTCCCAACATTGTTTAAGGGTAAAGCGACTCATTGCGTTCCGCGGATGTATGATACTAATTTTCTGTCAAGATTTCGAGCGGGAAACGGCTGTCAGTGTCACAATAACCTATGATTTAAAAAGAAAAGCCGCTAGATGGCCAACCCTGTACATCACTCATCACAGTAACGAAGAATCTTGTGCTTAAAGGGTGTTCATCACAAATCAATCTGCGAACAGAGTCCTTAAAATATTTCCGGATAACCGTCAAATTCATGAATTGGTGACTTAACTGAGGACAATTCATGAATTTGTTACGTTGCCGTGGGCAACCATTCATGAATGAGCCGCCCTTTTCGAGGGGTAATGATGAATCCAAATTAGTGTGAGTGAAAATGAGAAAGTATTTGTGCATTCATCATCAACCGTCAAATTTATTGGAAGATTCGTCGATAACTGTCAAATTTATTGGAAGATTCATGAATAACTGTCAAATTTTTGAATGGGCTAGGGGTTTTCCATCTGGAAAGTTACGCATCTTTATATGACTGATTTGTGGTGTTCATGCAGATGTGGAGTTTAAGTCTTCCTTATAGGGTTAGTTTTAAATGGCGATTAAGATCATAGATCCATTCAGTGATGATTTTCAGATTCATCTCTTGTAGTCTAAAAAAGCTGACAGTTGAAAAATTGATTTTAGTTCGTCTCGTTCTCATCTCGAAAAAATTCGATTGCCCAACATATTTGTGACGCCACAGGTCGAGGTATTTTTTGGGCCTCATCCAACATGTCTTTCCAGCTGGAACGATCTCCCGCCAGTTGTCTCCAGTTTTGCACACTAAGCCGGCCGAGGTGCCTCTCGATTTGTTTGCGCCACCTTGTACGTGGACGCCCTCTGTTGCCACCTTGTCCCACAGGCCCAGAGTCAAAGACACTTCGGGCCGGAGCTGTGTTGTCCATACGCTCTACATGGCCTAGCCATCTTAGACGTTGAATCCGTAGACGCCTGGCTAGACTCATGTCGCTGTACAGCCCATACAGTTCGTGGTAGAATCTTCTCCTCCAAATGCCTTCAACGCAAACAGGACCAAAGATCGCGCGCAGAACTTTTCTCTCGAAAAGACCAAGAGACTGTTCATCCGCTTGGGATATTGTCCATGCCTCTGTGCCGTAAGGCAGGACTGGGGTGATCAAGGTCTTATACAAAGTCAACTTGGTCTTTCGAGAGAAGGCTCTCTTACTCAGTTGGTTTTTTGAGCCCTAAAAAACAACGATTGGCTAAAACTATTCTGCATTTAATCTCGGTACTATTATTGTTTCTACTGTTTACAGCGTAACCGAGGTAGACAAAGTCCTTCAAAGTTATAGTTGCCTATGGTGATGTTCTGGCCAAGTCGTCGATGTTGTGCGTCCTTTCTCGATGACAGCATATACTTGGTTTTGCCCTCATTTACCGCCAGACACATTTCTGTCATTTCCGCTCCAATGCCAGCAAACGCATAATTGGCGGCTCGCTGTATTCGCCCAATCACGTCAATGTCATCCGCGTATGCCAGCAGTTGTACGGACGGAAGATCTTGCCTCTAGTGTTGGCCAGTGAGTTTTGCACAATCTTCTCAAGAACGATGTGAAAGAACTTACATGACAGCGTGTCCCTTGCCTAAAAAGTTATTTTTGACATTGAATGTCTCGATGATTTCGTTACCGACCTTGAGAGAGCTGATAAGAGTTCTCCATCATCATCCTGTACGTGCAACCTGGCGAATTTGGCAGGAATGTCAACATAAGCGTGTCGCCGCCGTACAGCTGATCCCTATGCACGTGACGAAACGTCATCCTTATCAGTTTTACGAGCTTAGCAGGAATGTCAAAACTAAACTAAGCGCTGTATAGCACGCTGTCGCATGTAGCCTTGAAAACGAGGAATAGGTGATGTGTGTCAATTTTAATTTCTTGGGTCTTTTCCAGGATTTGGCGCAGTGTGAAGATATTATAAAAAAAAATTACACCATGACATTAATTTTCCTAGTGCTTAAAATTGAATAGCTGTTTTGAGCAAACTTTTTTGACAGCACGTAGGCCAGATTGCCCGACATGAACGATTCGTTCCGTCTTGTCTATCATCCCCTAAACACAAAAGGGCTGCTTCGTCAGACTCAGAATAAGCATCGAGACCTATACTGGATATTCTATTCGCCCAAATACTCTATTCGTCTTACCTTAACGGCCAAGAAAATATGTACATGAGTCGCATCCACCCCATAAACATACTCCATGCTCACAGACTAGCATATTTGTGGTACCCATTTTATTTCACTAATTAGGCGAACAGTGTAGGGAATTGAAAACTCCGACACGTTTTAAAGTCGTCCTCTTATCTTACATCCAATTTGTCAGAACAATTGTGGCAGTGAATTTTCTATCCCATTAGGCACATCCGGATACGATCTAAATTTTCGATTAAAATTCCGCCCGCTTGCCATCAATTTCGGTTCTGCAAAATTAAGAATCGTATCATCATCATGTGTATGATTCCCGGGACACTAATCAGGCGAACTCCGTCATTAGGACCGGGAGAATCGACAAGGAAAGGAAAAAAAAAACGAATAACCTCCAAACCGTCGGGAACAATCCCTCAGCGCCTTCCGTTCCTAGCAGTAGTCGTGCACGATTTTCCATGATAATCACATGCCTCAGCGATTAGGCAATGCTTCACACTGGCGCCACCACCGTCACCGCCACTACCGCTGTGATGCAAACTGTATAACATCGACCGAGCTCGAGCCATCCACAATTCAGGGAATACCATTAATTTTGCGCCCAACCCAAACCCCGTGGAAGGAGTCCCAGCATCCAGCACTCGATCTAAGCAATCAACATCGCCACCACCACAGACAAATGCCGCTGCGTATTTGTCCAATTTTATACATGATAAAGCTCCTAATCTCGTGACTCCCCAAGCCGCTGGCGTGCTCTTGCTAGGTAGGCGCATAGGTGGGCGATTATCAAACATAAATTTGGGGCGAGGGTGGACGGGCGGACGGGCGGACGGAAAAGACTCTCTCCCTCAACGAATCGAACAAATTATTGTAACCTCAGTGGTATCCGCTGGCGTCGCTCCTTGCCGTCATCGCTGCCGACGTTCTGCACCCATAACGAGGGTATTTCCTTCGCATAAATGCTCAGCACATCCGTGGCTGGTGATGATGTGCCACACCGCCCCTCCATTTCTTCCCGCCTCCGACAACCGTTTTCAATTTAACAAGTCGCCCATCGTTCTTGATGTATAAGGCTTTCCGGTCACGAAATTTACTCCCCCATTGAATTATGATAGACTCTGCCTGTATCCTTGTACGAGAGAATGTGTCTGAGTGTGTTTGCTCTGCTGCCGTCGCTTCAATTTATAATTTTTCGAATGAACCTCCCCGGAGCACACATGCTTCATCTGAGCCCAAGGCCTATCATGGAAGCCGTTGTCTCCTTGAGGGGTGTTGTATCACACAAGCGAACTTTCATTGAATCAGTGAAGGTCCCGATAGTTGCCCGGTCCCCAATGGCGGCAGCAGCGTCTAAAAGAGGGAGGACATTCTAACCCAGACCCAGAGATCAGATTCCCATCTCCTGCGGGACTGGAGCGCGGGTGTGCACAGCATGTGTACGTACATACATGCCCTCAGACGCATTACACTTAATCATCATTATTGGGGTTGGGGGCAGATTTGAGAAAAAATTTGAAAAATTACGGTTGGAACTGCTATATGGGTTTTATTCCTCTTTTTCCGATTCTTTCCGGGAGTCTGTGGACGGCTGAGGGCAATCGTTTATCCTGTTTTCATTTGACAGTCGGTAGTTTATGGGTTTGCCTTATCTTTGTCGCGTTCGTGATGGGAAAACGACCACCGCATGAGGTTGATTGATTATCGTGGAACAATTTTGGCACTTTGCGGTTCGTGGGACGGTGGAATGAAGAAAAGTTGCAACTTCACACATGCTGCACACAAGTGATAGTTGACAGGGGTTTTAATCATTCATTACCGGGAGTGTCAGGCAATTTAATTGGTTTATGTGAGGTCCAGAAATTTGCATCTGGGATGCCAGATGGCCTTTGTCTCAATAATAAATAATGAACTCAATCAATGTTGAGCTTTGGGCCAAATATGTGATATAAAGGTAGTCCAACGAAAACGCGCGATGATAATTGTAAATAAAACAAATTATTTTTTATTATGATAGAAGGATCTATGGCAATTATGTGTGAATCAAAATATCGGCTAAATGCTCGCCACGGCTTCGGTGGCATATCTCTACTCGATGGTCCATATTTTCAATGACTCTGAGACATAATTGAGGCTCAATGTCGTTAATGTGCTGAATTGTCCCATCCTTTAGCTCTTGAATTGTTCCTGGCTTATTGATGTTCACTTTTTCTTTTAAATATCCCCAAAGAAAGTAGTCCAACGGTGTCAAATAACATGATCGTGGCGGCCAATTAACATCGCCACGACGTGAGATAACACGGCCATTGAATTTCTTACGCAAAAGAGCCATTGTTTCGTTGACTGTGTGGCAAGTGGCACCTCCTGTTCGAAGCACATGTCGTCCAGGCCCATATCCTCAATTTCTTTGTTCAAAATTCGCATCAGTGATGTTCTTGAGATGTTCAATTGTTGGGCACGACGACGAGTCGAGGTTGACGGCTCTTCTGCCACACTATAGCGAACAACAGCAATGATTTCCGCAGAACGAACTGGGCGAGCATGCAGGTGTTTTCCCATTTCCTATAGACCCGGTTTGCTGAAATTTGCGTACAATTCTACCGATTATGGAAACATTTAGTCGATTATGCTGACTAAAAAAATCACGAAGTGCACGAAATGCATTTTGATTTGAACGCCCATTTTCGTAAGAGGCTTCAACAATCTTAACGCGCTGCTCAATTGTGTACCTCTCTATGGTTGAATTTGTCAAACAGTGAAACAAAGAAATATCAAATTAAATTGGGCAAAAAAACTTAACGTTAAAATGTGACTCCCAATTAACATAGTGCGTTATGGTTGGACCACCCTTTACATACGTTTCGTCACGTACGTAGAGATCAGCTGTACGGCGGCGACACGCCTCATTTTGACATTCCTGCCAAATTAGTCAGGTTGAGCAGGATGACGGTAGAGAACTTTCGCTGCTCCATCAAGGTCAGTAACGAACTCACCGAGACTTCAATGTCAAAAAATAAGTTTTTAGCCAAGGGATACGCTGTCATGTAAATTTCTCAACATCCTTCTAGAGAGTTAAGTGCAAAAATGTTACATGCCAACACTAGAGACAGAATCATACGCAGATGGCATTGAGTGATTGTTCGAACGTAGGGAGCCGTCTATAAAGGGTTTGCTTGCATGTCTATGCATTTTCGCCATACTGCAGGACTGTCATGATCAAGATCTTTAATAAACCAACACAATCTTTCGAATAAAAGTCCTAAAAATTAAATGCTTCTTGAAAAAGAGAAATAGCGATTGGAAAGGGTTATTCCGCTGTTGACCTCTGTACTGTCCATTATGACGTTCTGGTCGGGTCGTCGGTGGTGTGCGTCCTTTATGGAAGTCAGCATATACTACGTTTTGCCTTCGTTTACCGCCAAACCCATTCTAGGCTCTTCCGTTTCAAACATCAAACTCATCATTAACGGCTTGCCGTGTTCGAAAAATCATTTCAAAAATCCGTGTATGCCAGAAATGATATATCCTTTTGGAAAATCGTTACTCAAGGAGTTTTGTACAATCTTTTCAAGTGTTATATTGAAATAAACTGGGCAAGTGCGAGTTGTACGGGAAGGTTCCGTAGCATAATATTGATGGATGCTTTCTAAATATCAGAGGACGTTTCCAAACTATTTCAGTTGAATCTTCTTCTAACTTCAAACCAAATCAACTCATTAACGTATCGTATCGAATTTATGAGTGAAAATGATAAACTTTGAAACCTTAAATTTTAAAAATATAGGGAAATTTGCACATAAATCGATAATTTGATATTTATCATTTCTTTATGCATTTGATCAGACCTACAAAACTGCGTTTTCAGATCTTCAAGACTCACATATTGATGGTTGACCGTTTTTGGCCAACATCTCGAAAACTATTAGGGCCAGAATGCTTGGAATTATTTTAAAGTATTGAAAAGTAGTATTGAAAGTATTGAAAGTACTCAATTAAACTAAATCTTTGTGCTTTTTCGGATTTTTAAACATTAAGCATTCAAAAAAAACTTTGGAGCTCCATATTTTTCAAATGGAACTTTGTATCAAAATATATTGAAGCAAACCTCCACCTCATTTAAAAAGATTTGTATATATCACTCGAGAGGGGGCTTTAATATTTTAATTTAATGACAACTTCACCCATACCACCGCCAAATGGCCCACTTTTTATCTAGGCCTGAAGTACCTAATTGAAAAATTTCATGCCAATATTTTCGTATACTTCGGTGATAAAAAAGAGTGACAGACACGACAGGCGGACGGGCGGATACGTCGAAATTATAAAGGTTTCGTTTTTGTATACGGAACTTTAAAAAAAGCATAAGAGATTGCAAGCACCCCAAACTTCAAAATCAACCATGGATGCTGCTTTTGTATGATGTGTGTTCAGAAAATAACGGGCATTTTTAAATTTCTTGGGTTTACGAGTGGTATTAGTGTTTCCAGGTACGCCCCGGGGCGTACTAGCACATCAACAACCGATGAAAACGTGAAAATAGTGAAATAAATGGTTATGAACGATCGCCGTATCACAAGTCGAGAAGTCGCTGATTATGTTGGCATGTCGGTTGGCTCATGCCATGACATTTTTGCGAATGATTTGTGTATGAAACACGTTACGGCAAAATTTGTTCCAAAATGTTTGAGGTTGGTTGGACCAAGTTCAAAAACTCGCCTGGTTTCGCTTGGGCATCGCTCCTGATGAGTTAGAGTCGATGGCGGAGGATCAAGTGGCCTGGAGATCTCTCGTGTGTGCGTTACCCCCGTGACCCTTTTAGTGGAACATGCGGGTCATTGAAGATGATAATGAAAAGTAGGAAAATATTCAAATATTAATTTTGTGTTCAAAATTTCGATATTTCGAAAAATCAAACGCAAAAGTTATCAAAGCAATATAATAAAAATATCATAGTTGGCTTAGTGCACATCGTGGATCTCTGGATAGCTAAAGAACTGTAATAAAGAGCGCTCCAGTCATCCAATCACTTGTTGGGCTGCAAGCATAACCTACGCTAAAATTATGTATCCATTCAATTTCATCCATTTTATTTTCACCCCACGATTCTGAACGTTTCTTTAGCAATGTGGCATACTCAAATGCTAATACCCGAGCTTGAATTTTGTTCAATTCGTAATTCATCTCGGAGCTTCGGGTCAAATATTCTTCAAGCATTTTTTCCTCATTAGTGGTAAGAAGTTGCTGTGTTGAATATTTGCGTGAACATTTTTAATTTTGCAGCTCCTCATTGCCTTTGTAGTTTTTAATTCGGTAATACAATGTCGTTGGCAATATTCCGAAAGCTACGGCAGTCCCGTCATTGTTTTTTTTTTCCAAAACTGCTGTTATGGTAATTTTAACGTCATCCTCACTGACTATAGTAGATTTTTTTCTCTTATAAGTGCACACCATTATTCACATAAAAACAAAAGAAAATAGTGAGGAACCGATTTATTGAATGAAACATAATCGGGGCACTTTCGAGCATGTTCAAACGTGCCCCAACACACATGTTTAAATCTGCCCCAACTGTTCCAGCGACATTAAATTTTGTATAGATATTAAATTTTTATATATGCATTCAAAAACTTACCGTGATTTAATTCCAAATTTATTTCCTCTTTACAAAAATCCTCTTTCGTTTTAAAATCACGCACTAAGCACCTTTCACCTGTAAATCTGAGACAGCCGATAGAATCAAGGGAAGTCAATGATGTTTACGGATATGGTATTGCCAGGTTAAAACATTAAATTACTTTTTAAAAGTGTAAACTACATGCTTATGGTGGAAACAGGCCTATCCCCACTATATATTAAATCATCAACTTTCTTCATGAGGCGAGCATGTTCGAATTGCTTTTACACTTTTCGAAAAACGATGGAGAGACTAATTGATGTTTACATTAGAGAACGATTAGAGTTGTCTAACCCTCTAAACTCGAACCAGTATGCATATAGGAAAGGTAAATCCACCGTAGGTGCCCTTCATTATCTCGTCAAAAAGATAGAAGGCGCACTTGTTTCCAAAGAAATAGCCCTATGTGCATTCCTCGACATCGAGGGCGCTTTCGATAACACTGGCTACGACTCGATCGCAAGAGCGATCAGTAGCAGAGGTATCGAAGAATCGACTAACAAATGGATCAGAGCCATGTTGGAAAGTCGTTCGATTACATCTTCTTCCGGAGGAGTGTTGGTTTCTGTAACCGCGGCAAAAGGTTGCCCACAAGGGGGGGTTCTTTCCCACTTATTATGGTCACTAGTTATCGACAAACTGTTAGTAGATCTTCAAGGATCAGGCTACACCACAATTGGTTATGCTGATGACCTGGCGATTGTTATAAGGGGTAAGCACGACACGACTATTTGCAATATGATGCAAAGTGCGCTACTACAAGTCGTTGAATGGTGCAACGCAGAGGGTTTATCGATCAATCCCTGCAAGACCGTTCTAGTGCCCTTCTCAAGGAGGACTCGTGTCAACCTTGAACCCATAATAATCGGCAACACCACACTAGTTTATTCCAGCGAGGTAAAATATCTCGGAGTAATCCTGGACAGACGACTTAACTGGAATTCACATATTAAGTCCGCCATAGAGCGAGCTACCAGAGCACTGTGGGCCAGTAGACGTCTTTACGGTAGGACTTGGGGTCTCTCTCCCAAAATTATACATTGGTTGTACACAATGATGGCGAGACCCATTATCACATATGCGGCCATCGTATGGTGGCCAAAAACCCTTCAACAGTCATCGGCAAACAAACTGCAAAAACTACAAAGGGTTGCCTGTCTTGGCATAACAGGTGCCATGCGCACCTGCCCCACAACAGCTCTCGAAGCTATTATCGGGCTGACACCTTTACCCATCTTCGTTAGGAAGATAACTGCCACTTATGCCATTAAACTGCAGCTAGAATATCAATTCAAACCAGGTGACTTAGTGGGTCACCTTAGGATACTCAACTCAATCCCTAATAGAGACATGTTTTGTACAATGCCGGACACTATGGTCAGGCAGAACTGTTTCGGCAGGTTATTTGAAGTTGAAATATTGGACCGGGTAGACTGGTCCAATGGTGTTCCAACACTAGACCCCAGAAGTCTAGTTTGGTACACAGATGGATCGAAAATGGATTCTGGTGTCGGAGCTGGTGTCTGTGGACCCAACACTGGGATCTCTGTACCGATGGGGTCTAGTCCCACTGTGTTTCAAGCCGAAATCCATGCCATTGAGATCTGCGCGAGACATAATCTTGGTAAAGGTATCAAGCGCGCAATTATACAAATCTTTTCAGATAGCCAGGCAGCACTTAAGGCCTTATCGTCCAGTCAAATAGACTCCAAAGCCGTCAAATGTTGCCACGATGCTCTGCAATCCCTAGCCAAACACAACAAAGTGAAACTTGGCTGGGTCCCTGTACACAAAGGGATTGCAGGTAACGAATCCTTAGCTTAGATAAGGAGAGCATAAGAAAGCTAACGGGCTTTCTTACTGGCCACTGCGGCTTGTATTACCACCTTAACAAAATGAACTTGTGTCAAAACACGGAATGTAGGTTCTGTCTTGAAGAAGACGAAACATCCCAGCACATTCTATGTGAATGTCCGGCACTACATTGGTTAAGGAAACGTATTCTCCACAGGGAAATACTGACTTCAGTGGAATTGAAAAACTCCACTACAAAAGATATACTATCTTTCATAAGGAAAGTGGTAAATCTTTTGGATTAACTCCAACCCGTCGATACAATAGATCTTTTTAGGTCGGCAGGGTTGTACAAGAGGAAAAAAAAAATATATTAATTCATTAAAGATGCAAATTAATTATTTAATACGAGTAATGAACATGGCAGACAACAGACTTCCGAAGATAGTGGCACTACAAACAGTTCGAAACAAAACTGCATGTTTCGAAGAGTGGTTGGAATTGGCTCGAGGGTCTGGTGTAGTTCTGAACGCTTATGGTACAAACTGGGGAAATGGACTATCACAATTAAAAAAATATGTCGATGAGCAGGCCAGAATACACTTTTTAGAGGAAGCGGGGAGATCGCTACATCGCAATATATACAGCCGGCTAAACCACAATCTGGGGAGTCGAAACTACTTTAAAGACACCTATAGCATCCAGGAAATTTCGATAGTGTTTAAACTTCGAGGTGAACTTCTAAATCTCAATTTAGAGAAGATCTTCCTATACTTTGCAGCATGTGTAATATGGAAGAAAGGGAAGATAACATACATTTCTTAGGCAAGTGAGAACTTTTGAAATTTGAATGATCATACATTGAGAGTCTTTAATTATTAGTACTATAGTCAATCCGGCAGACGGTAAAGCCATGCTAACTTTGATTTTGTATACTTTTTGTAAAAATAAGAAATATTATTTGAAAAAATAAAATCCTATCTAATCTAATCTAAAAAAAAATCTAAAAATCTAAAAGAGTAATCAAATAAAAATAAATATCTTTGTAAGCAGTGCTCAAATGTGGCACTCCCGAGAGTTGTAACTTTAATAGATTCAGAAGGCTGCACATTGGCCTTCTTTCAAATTTAAAATGATATAAGAATGACTACTGTGAGTGTCTCTCATACATTCACATTAATTCTTACTTGCAGCACTATAAAGTAGCAATTCATGTCCCACTTTATTAAGATTGCCATCTCTACCTACCCACCAATTTAAGTCCTTTTACCCATCGTCATAAACACTGTGGCGTATACGTACTGCTTTGATGGGATGATGGAAATTTCCACCGAAATCCCTGCGTTTTCCTCAGAGATTTCATCGAAGTGTGTCCTTTGCTTGTGTCAGCTCCTATCAAAACATTTCTTTTTTGTGAAAATTATGTGAAATCGTATCTCGCTTTATGCGAATTCTATTTGTTAAAGCCCGCAAATTCGATTGCCTTTGCACACCCAAATTCGCCCACAGTCGCACGTAATCTTATTTTGCTCAGCTCCAACATGACCGCAATTCAATATACGAGAAGCCGTTGACAGGAGCGCCGGTGTAATGGCCGAATGGACTTGTGTTTTGCCGTAGTCTTGAGTGAGCTTGTGCCTGTAACATTATTATCGACGTCTACATGGGCAGATGTAAATACATTCATTTTGATATTTGCTGGATTCTCTGCATGGAATTTGATAAAATTGAATCTTCGGCCGGTGAGTGAGAGAAGAGGATGACAAAAGTTGTGAAGAGCAATCGTTCGAGTGGCTGTTCTTTCGGCAATTACCCTTCGAAGGACATTTGATGGGACTAAAATCTTATTATTAAAGGTTAACGACTTTCAAGTGAAGGAGAAAACAGAGGTAATTTGATGGAGGCGAGGACTGAATAAGTTGAAATGACTGAAGTTGTATTTTATGACAAGGTCCCCTAAGTCAAACGGCAAATGGTGGATAGCATTTTGATTTTATTCTATCAGCACTGCTCCTTACAGTTGTTCTGATTTGGCTGTGAATGGACCAATTAAAGTCTGTAGTTATTCCGAAAAATTAGCACATAATTAAATTCATAAATTCATGTAGATGCAATTATTTTAAGCCGATACCTCCCAAACTGAAGGGTTAATGCTTAATTAACGAAAATGTACGAAATTATTAAAAAAATATACGAAATTCCGTCTCTGTTGTAAATACGCAACGTGAATTTCGTCGTGAGGTCGGTAGTCATCATGGCTTCAGTGTGGAGTCTATTCGTTGGACGATGGACAATTTTAAGCGTTTACTCTTTTGTAACCCAACCCACCGATCAGACAGAAAAATGTTGAGAGATGAAGAAAACCTAGCTAACGTAGAAGATCCAGAAATGTCCATTCGGCGCCGATCAGCTGAATTGGGCATCACCGGCGGGGCCTACGGTTGGATTTGCAATTTGAGCCTACATCCGTATAAGATTGTGCTGTCGCAAGAATTGAAGCCGGACGACCATAGACAACGCCGTGAGTTCGCTAATTGGGCACTGGGTCATCTGACGTTTGTTTAGGTTAAGTCCAAGTGATTAAACAGAATGATAGCTTAGAGTTTAGTTGAAACAAGTTTTCAGACAATCTAGGAAATGTATCCAGCTTCAAAAGATGTTTAGTTGCAACAAAATGTATGGGCGAAGGATCTCCGTAAGGTGAGAGTGATGAGACCTGTCTAACATGGCCACGATCCATGTACAAGTTTCCTTTTAAAAATGCAATAAAATGAAAACAATTAAATTTTTTCCATATATTATGGCTTTCTTAGGAAAGACAACTGCGTTCAACTTCGTAGCGCATTCTGTCACCCCAATTTTCCAAGACCTTTTGATGATGATGGTTTCGGGCTGTAGATCACGGATTGGTTGGATGATATTGGCCTTAAGTGCTTGAATCGTTGCCTGATTGTTGGCACAACATCGGTCCTTCACGATTCCCCACAAAAAAAAGTCCAAGGGGGTCAAATCGCAGCTCCGAGGCGGCCAATTGACATCGATAAGACGGCTGATAACACGATTTGGGAGTTTGGTGCGCAAAAGATCGATTGTAGCATGGGCTGTGTAGCACAGATTTGCTCAGTGTATATGCAAATCTCTTTTGGTTCGAAAACAGGTACAGGAACAAGGGCAGTGGTCTTCTGCGAGCTCTTCGAAAGATCCCTGAATCCAAGCGAAGGATGTGTAAATGAATGTAAATGTCCGATTGGTACCCATGCCAGAAGTTTATGTATCCCCCCATAGCCCCCCACTTCTATTGTAGAAGTTGCAGGAACTAGGAGGAAATGCAGCCCGTCCGCCACCTGCTCTGCAATTGTCCAACTCTAAGAGGAGGATATTGCTGACACTAGGGAGTTACTTCTTCGACGACCAGAAGGCTCTGAACAAAATAGAGCTGAAGCAACAGTCTGGGTGGTTCTAATCATCGGTGGAAATGTAGGTCTCGCGGGGTATCTACATCCCCTAGCCGGGTCACAATGGACACAATTGTTGGCCGAAGTAAGCCGCGACATCAGACGCAAGGGCACCCTCTTACCTGCTTACCATTATCAATGGGCAAATTTCATCCAAACCGAAATGATCAAAATTTACCCAGAGCATGAAAAGCACGCTTTATAAACAGATGGATTCCAATGCATCTTGAAATTTGAATAGTATCTTAAATTTGCTGTAAAATATTTGCCAAATTTCCGAAGACCTTTTTCCAGTATAATCAATTTTTAAATGAAAGATTGAAGAAATATATTCTTTTCAAATTTTAGAGTCTTATGCATTTTGATGTATGATTTAAAGGACCAACGGAAGGTCATTTTATCGATAACTTACAAAATTTCCTAGAAATTCACTGCTGAAAAAAATATACATTAATTTTCAAACGAAGCCACCAACAGATGTCAGTTTGTGAAATACGCCAGGGTAGTTTCATGGGTTCCACCGTCAGAGGCGAAGTCAAGACACTCTATTCATTCAAATTAATTTCGCATCCCCCGCAATCTCCAGTAAAAGGATATTTAATTACACTTGACGCCACTCCATGACGGTAGTCAATCAAGAAATAATTAGAAGTGAATCCTTTGAAAGAGTCCATTATTTTGTAAACTACTTAGAAAGTTTCCCTGAACCCTTGAGGGAACAAAAGTTAATCGAAGTAAAGTACATGTTGTATTAATTTCACCGAAAGATCAAATGTGTGCGTGGGCGATATCTACCTTTACCTGCTTACACGTATGTGTATACTCAAGGTGTAACTTTAACTTGGTTTGAATCAGTCACTTCCAGTCACAGGTTACCATTCATCATGTGAAGCTCTAATTTTTTGCCGCTCTGTCTCTTTATCGTCGTCTGCCTCACCCTCTGTTCGTTTTTTCTATTTTCATCGCCATTTCATCATCGGGGCATCCCATTGTCGACGGGATAAGGGATCCCTTTGGATAGGAAAAAAAGTCGACCAAGAGGAAGAAGAGTACAAAACGAAGAGGCAAAAAAAAGATCCCGAATGGTTATTGAAATTCTCAGCGCAATACCTTAGTACAAAGTTGTGCGCTGGGAAAACCCTTACGGTTTATCGAAGAAAATAAACGGGGTGAACGTAATTTTTCTCTTCGTTTGGCTTTAGCCTTTTATCCATTTTCCGCCGTCATAAGGGATTCCTTACAACAGGATATAAAAGGATTCCGGACGAACGCAATTCGATTATCCAGAATCCACATCCACATTTTGTGGTGCTTCATATGTAAATTTTCGATGAAGGCTGCTGCCGTGGTGGTTTCTTTTTCCTCTTCTTTCTTCTTCTGTTTGGGTTTTAGGTCCATAATCGTAGTTATTTTGCGGGAAATCTGAGGAGATAATGAGTTAAAGGGATTACGAGCGAGCAACAATAATGAGCGATTTTAATTAAATGTGAAATTGTGATGGCTGTTGATGGCTTGGTACATAATCTGAAGTATGCACGGAGGTAGAATTGCAATTTGAAAACTTAGGTGGATTTTCTCGATCAGATCGTATTAACAAAATTGCACTGGTCTGTTCCTAGGGAACAGGTACCTTCGAGTTAAATGCAACAAAACAATTAAAATAAGAACCCAAGGAAGTGTAAATTTTAAAGGCTGATTCAATTTGAAACAATGGTTTTGAATTGAATTGAAGAGAATGGGGAGTGACTATATAGTCACATAGCAATGCGACCACAATAGATCTACTGTGCCCCCTTTTATTTCTCTAGGACTTCAGAGCTACCTTGAGACATTTTATGATCTCTTTGGATGGAATGTCCTGGTAGTCTGTTCCTGTTAGTCTGAATCTGCTGGTTATTTTACATCTGCTTGATGTCAGATTTGGACACTCGACTAATAGGTGTTCCATGGTCTCCTTCCTACAATAACCTATGGTGCAATAGCATAGACCAAGAGAACCAATCTGATCAGCGCGAGGTAGACACTCAGCAAAGTTCAAAGGTTGGCATGCCTCTGTATTACAGGAGCCATGAGAACTTGCCCAACTGCGGCCATGGAGGTGCTACTGGAGCTAACTCCTTTGCATCTAGTGGTAGCAGAGTGTGCAAACAAAACAATCATGAGAATTGCAAAAGAAGGGATAGGTAAAGACAGGTGCATTACATCGAGGAAATTCGACGCACTAGTCAAAAAGCTACCACTCCTGGCCATTCCGAAGGATGACATGATTAGCAAATTCAATTTCCAAAAGAAATTTACCAGCAAGCTCAGCACCAAAAGGGACTGGAGCAATGAATCCATGGTCCACAGACTGAGCAGCAACACGGTAAAATGGTATACAGATGGACCAAGAACTGATGTAGGAACTGGAGCAGGAGTTTTTGGACCCAGGACAAAATACTTCGAATCCATGGGCAAATGTACCAGCATCTTTCAAGCGGAAATTTATGCCATAGACAGATGCGTTCAGATCAATCTTGAAAGGAATTATACCAACTGCGACATAGCAATAATGTCGGACAGTCAAGCCGCTTTTATGGCACTAGACTCCTACATCATGAAATCCAAACTTGTATGGGAATGCTTGCAAAAGCTCAAAGAGTTGAGTAGGAGAAACCGAGTAAAACTCTGCTGGATACCTGGCCATACGGGGATAGAAGGCAAGGAAAGGAGCATCAGAATCCTTCATAGGCCCTGAACCATTCTGGGCTGTAGGAGATCATCTCCTCATAGAAGAATTCTGGGAACTACAAAGAAGGAACCGGATAGAAACCTGGAATAACGCTCGTGGAATGAAGCAGGCCAAGAAACTCCTAGGGCAATATAACCGAAAGAGGTTCGAGGCATGCATCAAAATGAGCAAGAATAACCTCCGCATCCTAACAGGCTTCCTAACGAGGCACTGTGGACTCAGGGAGCATCTAAGGAAACTAGGGGTATCAGAAGAAGCTCTCTGCAGATTTTGTGGAGACTTTAATGAAATTCCAGAACATATACTGGGATTTTGTGAATCACTATCCCACAAAAGAAAAAGAAGTCTGGGCAAGTACCTACTATCAGAAGAAGAAATGCAATCACTAGAACCATCTCTCATTCTCAGATTCCTGAAGGAAACTGGCTTAGAGAGAATACTCTAGAACAAATTTCTTCACCTATGCACAATAGGAGCCCATTATCCTCAATACAATTCTGAAAAGAACTGTATTTGAGGGGAACTCGTAATTGTGCTAAGATATTGAAAGGGGGCACAATAGATCTCAAAGGTCGCGGTGCAATATACCCTCAACCATAATAGTAATAATAAATAATGGTCTCCTTTGATTCTCCACAGTGTCTTCAGTTTTCTGTGCTGCTGTGCCCCCATAGGTACGTAGGTAGTGGTCAGTAAGTGCACCACATAGTATTCTGAGGTCAGGCTTGTGAAGATTTAGAGCCTCTTTGGTTCTTCTGGGATCATCCCTCATGAATTTTTTGGAGTGCGTAAGTCCCTGCTGCTTGTTCCAGAGTTGAATACGGAATTTGTTTGTCCAGTTGTTTATCAGTTTTTTTTATTTTTCTCTGCCAGTGTGTTGAGTATTTTGTGACATTCCCAGACAGCCTTTGAGCTAAATGTGAAGCTGTTTAGGGCTTTGAGTATTGCTTGGCTATCTGAGAGTATCGATATTTTTGAATTTGTTGCATTTCTATTGCCGATACAATATGCGGCTTCATTGGTTTAAAGAACTATGGTTTAAAATATGATTTACTTTCAGTTTTCTAATGTATATTCTCCATTTTATAGAAAAAGAGATTGGAAACAGAACTGGCACCAGAGCGAGAATGAATTGCTGCGGCTATTGACTGAAGGACAACATTACTGTGGAGGTGGGTAAAGGCAGTGATGTACGGACGTCGAGTAAATTAAATTATTAGCTGATGAGTTATCTCAAAAATAAACTTAAAGACTAAAAATTAAGTAGTGCCAACCAAATGGTTATATGTAAATGCATTTATTCGTTTTTATGCATTTGGTATTTTTTCCTAGTGTATCAAGTTTCCCTGTTGACTTTTTTTCCTTATAATATAATAATGGCGGCGCTACAGTCCAGGGTGGACCTGGGCCTAGCTTCTCAGCAACTACTCGTGTTATGCGTGTTATTGTTCCCTCACGAGTGGAGGGGACCTACAGTTTAATGGCGACTCCTAACGGGGGGATTGAGAAGCTTTTTCTAAACAGTTATACTCTTTGGGCATTGTCAGTGACTCGAAAGAGGTAGAGCCACAAACAATTGTTGCTTGTGCTGGAATTTGAACCTAGACTGTGAATGTCAAGTGCGTATGGGCCGACGAAATTAATACATTAAACAAATTAACCTCAAAGTAAAATTCGGACAGTAATGGATCCCTAGAAATGTTTTCAATGTAACATGGACTTATTTCCAAAAAAATATGACATAATAAGGGTAACGGTATAAGGTTAGGTTAGGTTGAAGTGGCTGACTGCAGATAGCAGTCACACTTAGGCCAACTTAGGCCAACTGTGATGCCACGCGGATCTGATGTCTTCTTCTTCTTCTTCTTCTTAGGTGGACCTGGGCCTCACTCAACATGCCTCTCCAGCGAGCACGATCTTTCGCCAGCTGTCTCCAGTTTCGCACACCAAGCCAGCCGAGGTCCCCCTCGACTTGTGTGCGCCACCTTGTATGTAGACACCCTCTGTTGCCACCTTGTCCCACAGGCAGGGCCGGCCCTACCATATGTGCAGGATGTGCAAATGCACAGAGCGCCAAGCGCTTGGGGGCGCATTGTGAGCCTAAACAAACAATATGCAATTTATCGATATACTGACTTTCATAAAATTTTAGTTCGTCCAAGCTACCTTTGCCTTTCTAAACGTTTTCTGAACGCAATTATTTTCAAATATTACAAACTACATAATTTCATCTGTTCACACAATATGCCATTCAGACCGTGCAAGATAATTTCTTGCACAAGCACTCAAATATATCCTTAAAAAAATTCTCAAAATAATAAACTCAATCCTCAGTTCCGTGGGATCATTTGAGCGACAACGTGCAGGTTTTATTTCTGCACATATGGCACTTACTCAATACAATTTACATAATTTCTCGTCTCTCTCTCTCTTCTCTTCATTCTTCACAAAATTCAATTGCACATATTTCATTTCTGGGTGATCTATGTACATATTGACTAGCAAACTCTATTCTCTATAATTTTGTTTGTATTCAATTTGCAATGAACAAAAATTCCCAAGCCTTGTCAAGCACAGATACAGGATGTTTTTCGAAAAAGTTTTGAGATCGGGGACAACAATAGACTCACCTCGATCGAAACTGAAACAAAATATTAGAGAGCTGTTTTGCAAACACTAATTAGCTTAGATAAATTTGTTGGTTCTCAAGTATTAGCTTTTCGAGAAACTTCTGAAGTGTTGTTTGAGCTTAATAGTGGTAACATTTTACAGCTTGTTGAAGAAGTAGCCTTATTTAATTTAGCTAGGGGAGAGCACTTGAGGAGAATAACGAATCAAGAGACCCAAAATATATATTTTAGCAAAAATATACAAAATTAAAAAATAAATGTCTTTTCTACAGCTGTTACTAATCAAATTGTGTTCATGCTAGAAGAAGCCAAATACTTTTCGGTTATTGTTGACTCAACAACCGACAAGACCCGCATAGAACAAATTCCTATTGTTGTTTGAAGTTTTTGAAATGAGAACCACGACCGGAGAGGAGCTTATAAAGTTAATTTTAGACAAACTCGAATTTCATGGAATTTCAATAAGCAACGGCCGAGGCCACAGTTACGATAATGGTTTAAATATGAAGGCAAAAGAGTCTGGTGTTCAGAACTGAATTCGGCCAAGAGCATTTTTCGTCAAATGCAGCCGGTATTGATTAAATTTTGTAGTCAATGATTCAGCTCGGTGCTGTTTCTGTTAAACTTTTGACACAATTCAATACTTACATAACTTTTTTTCAAGTAAAAAAAGGTGCAAACCTTATCTCTTCCACAAACAAGGTGGGAAAGAAGACTTGATGCATTAAAACTATTGGCTGAGATATATGAAGCACTTATAGAAATATTTGGAAAGTCCCTCTGTCAATTTATCAGCAAGTGTTGAGGTTTTAGAAAATGTTAAACATACTTTGATTGAAATGAGTTCAGATGAAAAATTGTTTGACGATTATGTTCAATAACAGAGCGTATTGCTAGTAGTCTTAAAATATCATCTAAATTTCCAAAAACATCTTCTTTACGATGGTGATGAATGTCACGAAACTAGTTTAGAACCGAAAGAAAAGTTAAAGGGAGAATTTTAGCTTAAAACACTAGATCAAGCGAATTGATTAACAATTACAGAAGATTAGATTATCTTGCTCCCAATCTAGTTATTCCAAATTTTAAACACCATGCAAGCCACAGTAGCTTCAGGAGAAGGCAGTTTTTCTAAACTTAAAATGATAAAAAATAACTTTAGGACAACCATGACAGAAAAAAGAAAGGGGGCGCTAAACGTAGGTCTTGCACAGGGCGCTTATCTAGCTAGGACCGGGCCTGCCCACAGGCTCAGAGTCAAAGATTCTTCGGGCCGGAGCTAATTTGTTCATACGCTCTACATGGCCTAGCCATCTTAGGCGTTGGATCCGTAGACGCCTGGCTAGACTCATGACGCTGTACAGCCCATACAGTTCGTGGTTGAACCTTCTCCTCCAAATGTCATCAACGCAAACAGGACCAAAGATCCCGCGCAGAACTTTTCTCTCGAAAAGACCAAGAGACTGTTCATCCGCTTTTGATATTGTTCATGCCTCTGTGCCGTAAAGCAGGACTGGGATGATCAAGGTCTTGAATAGACCGAGAAAGGGCTCTACTACTCACTTGCCTTTTTGAGTTAAAAAAACAGCGGTTGGCAAGAGTTATTCTGCGTTTGATCTCGGTACTGATGTTGTTTGTACGGTTTACTGCGGGACCAAGGTAGCGAAATTCTTAACTACCTCAAAGTTATAGCTGCCTATGGTGACGTTCTGGCCAAGTCGTCGATGTTGACGTCTAGTCCTAAAGAGATTTTTTTCCGAAAGTGATAAAGTTGGATTAAGCAGCTTTTATTTTTTTGATACAATTATGTATTCAAAACGGGGTCAAGTTTCACTTTAAGCCACTTTATGTAGAGGATAAACTTCTAAACTATTGGACCGTTCCTAATGAAATCTTTACACTTTGTTAGGATTGCAGGTCATACTCACTTTCTCAGTAAAACGCGGCTCACGTCAGTTGTATTTCTTGTATTTCTTGGCCCTTATCGCAGAGATAACTTATGTCTGGTTGAAAAAATTTAAATAAAAGGGTCGCACAAGTTTTCTTTGTTTTGTTTGAGCCACTCACAATGGGGAAACAATTTACCACTACTTGTATGAAAGTTACTTGTCATTGCCGTAAACTTGTCATGCGATTAGAGTACGATCCTTAAATGTTTTAAGCACAGTGATTACAGTCCAGCAAAATTTCAAATTATAAAGAATCCTCGTTAAGATGTTGAAAACTAAGTGAAGATTAACTCACAGTAATCAAGCAAATAAGTCTGTCAGACTACGAGGCTGTTTGCAGTCAACCACAATTTTACCTGTAGCAACTGTAGGCTTCATTAAACACAAAGAAAGGTATCTTAAGTGCTATTGACTTATCAATTCTGCTCACGTTTTCAATTCAGCCTTCTCATCGATGGCACAATGCAATTACAGACAAGAAGAAAAATTCTTTCAAGCAAACATCCTAATTATTGCCACAGAATGTCAAAAGGTCGGTCATCTTAACCGACTGAAGCAACCTCAAATCCATTTCCAAAATAAACTATCCCCAGCTCATTAAGAGCAACAAGTTCATTAAAAGCTTTGACCTTTGATCGAATCCTGACACTCAATTTACCGAGACATCATCCCCAACATCATCAGCGACGATTGCCCGCCGCCCATTCTGTTCCACTCTTCCACTTACCCCCTTCAGTCATGTTTTACATTTCCAATTTCGTGATTGGAATAAAATTGTGCGCCGTTTCACCCAGAAGGCAGCTATGCACGAGTATACGGATGAAAAGCGTCGGTTGTGTCGAGGGCAAGCACAACTTCACCAGTGTTGTGATAATGATGGTCTTTTCGATGGTGTCGCTCAAATCGAGGGGAGGATTGGCCAAACGTCTTGGTACTTAATTGAAGCGCAAGAACCTTTTTGACATCTACAGGAGCAGACTCGTTGTAATTAAAAGGCAATTAAGTGACTATTTTCGCAGTCGTAACTGATTAACTGGGTAAGTTTCAGAAAGTCCTCAGTCCTAACGACCAACGGAAGGAGTGGCATCTGAATGATACTTTTGCCTTCACACCACCGAACGATTTAGTGCTCTCAAGTGCACAAGGTGGCAATTTAGAAATTGACTTCTCTTGGAAAGTTCCTGCGGTCAGACTGATCCGGTGACGGGTACACATATTGAAACGTCGGTCCCAGACAATGACAGGATACACCAAAGAGAACTTATTTTGCCATATCCGAACCTGATTTAGTTAATTCCTTAAAGCAATCACGGAAACCGCAGTCACTCTACATATTTAAGCAGGCAAAAAGGGGAGGAGGCCCGAGTTCTTGAACTCACTGTAACTTGCCTCCATTAGAGTGGCTCTTAGCATTACAAGCTAAACGCATTGGTTTTGCTCCCAAAACTATTGTACAAGAAAAAGTACTTAGTGATCGTTAACCGTACATCTGACAGACGAATCTTGAACTGCTGCTGCTGCATGTCGCTCGGTGTGGCATTAGGTGACTAATGGAGTTTTAGTGTTGCATCGTGCGGCAATGTAAATTGGGTAGCAGGAGGCACTCAATTGAAATGTAAATCGATCCTAAGTGGTGGCTTACATGATGTATGGAGAGTGGAGAGATTCGTTGTTCTCGAATTGCATCTGCAGGGACTGAATGACTTCTGACAAACTGCCTAACTCAATGACTACGGATTGAATTGTAGCGGAGATTTACGAAGAAGTTTTAATTGATTGCAGCCATCGCAGGTGTTAATTGTTTGATGAGTATTGTAATAATAATAATGGCTTCTGCACGTGATGTTTGTGGAGCGAAGCAGCTTGGTATGGCGGCTGGTAGTGAGAAAAGAACTGGCTTAAAACACCCGGAGTTCAAGAAACCATCAGAGAGAAGAAAAACACCTATAGAGACTGGATTCTCTTAGGGAACTCTGCGTCTCATGACCGGTACATTGAGACGCAAAAAACTTGCAAATTGGCTGTGCGAGCAGCTAAAGAGCAGACTTGGAAGAAGTTCGGCGAGAAGTTGGAAAGCGTCCATAGATTTGCGAAAAAAAGGTTCTGGCAAACCATTCGCCGGCTCAGAGGAAGGAAATTCAACATCATCGAAGGGTCAAATCCAAAGATGGTGTGTTGATTTCCAATGAGGTGGACATCTTGCGCAGACTGAGCGAGCACTTTTCGAAGCTGTTCAATCCCGAACAGGGCACTGAAGGTGACAGATCTGTAGCCTTGAGTAGGGCGGAGAATAGTCCAACGGTGGCGGAAGTCATTTTGGCAATTGAATCGCTAAAAGCTTGCAAATCCGCCGGTGTGGATGAAGTCCGGCCAGAAATGTTTAAGGCTATGGGTTTTATGGCTCTCTCGTGTCACTAAGGTGGCTTGGGAACACGGTGAAACGCCTGGCGATTCGCAAACTGCTGTGATTGTCCTTCTTTTCAAGAAGGGGGACAAAAGAGAGTGCTCCAACTACAGGGGCTTAGCTCTTTTAAGTCTCCCAGGTAAAGTCTACACTAAGGTTTTGGAGGCTATGGTTCTAGAGCTATGATCGAATCCAGGATGGGAGATGAACAGTGCAGTTTTCGTCACGGCAGAAGTACAACTGACGAGATTCTTTTTATCTCAACAGATTGAGTATTTGGAATAAAGCTTCGAATTTTTTTTGAAGCACGATATACATACATATATCCAAGCGCTCGTTTGTGCATTGTGCAATATACATAATAAGACTAGGATGATACGGATAATACGCCCGCACTATGGCCCTACTATTTTCAGTACCCACAATGAATCCCAGTTGTCAGGCAATTCAAAACAAAACTCAGTTGTAAGTCTCATATCGAGCTAGACCTACTGCATTCAGTTCTCCTGCTCTATGGCATTCTCCCAATGAAAATTCCATCACCCGCCATCAAAAGCTTCATCAAAATGTAACAAAATTTAAAGACCAGCAGTGAAAACGGCTGTTGCTTTAAATTATTACACCTCACCTGTCCTTACAACAGCGGCGACCCCATTAAATTAATTTCTTTGTTCATACTTCAAAAATGATTAACCAGCACTTCGCAAGGATTTGATCGGAAATGCCTTTTCAATTGTGCTCGTCCGTCTCCCCACGTATTGTGTTTTCCGTTTCTTTTTTTTTCTGTAAAATATTTTCTGTTAATTTTGGTGAAAGAGTTATTTTAAAATGCTATTACACTCATTTTCATTTGCATTGCAACAAAAAAAAATGCATCATCCCTTTAAAATCCTTTCTGGGCAGAGACAGACCATAACCGTTGACCGACAGACGACCACCAGGACCGTGCGGCTGATGTGGCGACTGCGACCACAACCTGTTCCCGCTGCTGCACGTATTGTGCAATTGAACGAAAAAATGTACAATTATCACAATTGTTTTTGCAGCGCAATGTACGTCCGAGCAAAGGATATGCGAATAATTAATTTCCAGTGCAATAATTTATTTAATTAAATATTTAAAAGTGCATTTGATGGCTTAAGGTTTCGAGCGATTATCAACGGCAATACTGACGAATGGAAATTGTTGCGAGAGAACTGCTCAAATAATATTTAAAAGTATAATAATTTTCCATGCTGTTGCGTTCGTGTAAACGGTTGACGTGGGTATATGACCGATTACGCAATCCGATTAAAGGCGTGACAAAAGGCCTTTAAATTAAAAAATGAAATGGGTGCATATGCAGTCGTCTGTGATGAATTCTCCCACTACTGCGTTTGACTGGTACATTTTATGCAAAGTGAAAGCAAAGACGTCACTAGACTAACTGGACCAACCAAAGTAACTAGTTGGAATAAAAAAATAAGCATTGTTGCCCGACGAGGATGGGATTCGAACCCACGCGTGCAGAGCACATTGGATTAGCAGTCCAACGCCTTAACCACTCGGCCACCTCGTCACGTTTATCTGCGCTGCTAAAGAAATGTTTGCCTAGTCTGTTTATTTATCTATTTATTCTTTTGCGATGAACGTCAATTTACATATTTTGTCATTGATAATATCGATCCGGAGTCGGCGAAACTCGAACAAAATTGCAAATTAGCCTTGCCACCAAAAAACCGAATTTTATTTATGTCAGCGTGTATACGTACTCGTAAATAACTGGTTATTCCGAATAAACGAGTATTTGTGACCTGAATGTATCACGCGATATAAATGTCCTCATAAAATTCGAAAAGGCCGGAGTTTATTTTTTGATTTCAGCAAATAAGTCGCCTCTAAAGTATCTCTCTAGACTTTTTTTTTATAATTTGGGTGCGTTACGAATACCCTTAAGAAAACCGAATCAAGACACAGCGCGTGCCGATGGTATAGAGGGAGAAAGCGAGAGTGCAAAGGGGTCAAATCGCAGCTCCGAGGCGGCCAATTAACATTGCCAAGGCGGTTGATAACACGATTTGGGAATTTGGTGCGTAAAAGATCGATTGTGGCATGGGCTGTGTAGCATGGCGCGCCATCCTGCATGAACCAGAGGTCATCCAAATCCATTTCAATTTCAATTTCAATAAAAAATGTCGGTTAACATGACTCTGTAACGCCCACCGTTGACCGAAACGTTGTTTCCAGCCTCATTTTCGAAGAAAAATGATGCCACCACTCCACAATCCGCACCAAACTGTCATTCTCTGTGAATGCATTGGCTGCGGGTTTTCCACTTTCCGAACCCCAGATGCGGCAATTTTGTTTGTTAACGTAGCCGCCGACATGAAAATGCGCCTCGTCAGAAAAGATGAATTTTCACCCGAAATCGTTTTTCATTCAAACTGCTCAAAGGCCCAAACTGCGAAGCGATGCGAACGAAGCGGATGGTCGCGCGCCTTCAATTGCTGAGTTTATTGGACCCTGTAAGCGAATAATTCGAGATCTTTGTGCACAATTCTCCTCAGGCTAGTGCAGTGCGTGAAGTATTGAGTTGTTGAGATGGATGGCGAGTTGATGTTTGTGAATTGAGTCTCACACTCTCGGCCACAGCAGCCACATTCTCATCTGTGCGCAGCGTACGACGACGGGGACCATAAGTGTTGTCCACTAGTATACCAGTCTCACGAAATTTTTGCACAAACTTGTGTACAGCAGTCGCGGTGGGTGCTTCATTTCGGCCAAAACTTATTTTCAAAAAACGCACTGTTTGGTCTACACAGCACTCATTTTGGAGTTTTTAATATTTCCCAACGTTGTTTAAGCGCAAAGCTATTCATTTCGTTCCGCGAAGGTATGATACTGACTTTCTGTCAAGATTTCGAGCGGGAACCAGATGTCAGTGTCAAAATAACCTATAATTTAAAAAAGACCACTAGATGGCCTACCCCGTATAAGACCTTAATTGTCACCATCCTGCTGTATGGCGCAGAGGCATGGACAATATCAGATACGGACGATATTCTTGGTTGCTTCGAATTAAAAATCCCTTGAATTATATTCGAAACTGTACACCCTGTATTTTTCGAAACATTTTCTAAATCGAATAGATTTTTCACATTTTCACTATCAAAATGATTACGTTTCCAACATTTATTGATTCATTAAAATTAATCTTGGTGCAGTCGGAATTATGACCCCATCCCCCAATTATTTCAAAACCGCCAACAACATTGGTTAGGTAAGACCCTCGCGCATTGCATTATGTTTTCGAATGCAAAGTGCGTACAAAGAACGTCTTGCTTAAAGGTTCGTTCTTAAAACTTCCTCGTTGTAATTATTTGAACTGACAACGATCCCTGAGTGAGTCCATTTCGAAGAGTGAACGTTATAATAAATTTTCCATTAACCGCCTTTATGGAAGTAGCTTTTCTTGTGATTCCTTTAGAAAAATGTTCGTCTTCTTCTTTTGTATCAACTCGTCGATACAAGACATACTCATGCATTTTTTATGCCGCGCCACCAAAGGATACTTATTTGACTGCAATAAAATTAATATTCACAAGGATATAATGGGAATCATTGCACGAGCGTACTTAAAATGTAATAAAAGCTGTTTCATGATTCTGTATAGATGAAGATATCATAATTATGATGAGTATTTGTTGGTAAAGAACTTGGGGTCGATTGCGTATTTTGCCTCGGAATAACACAATAAACATGTCTAAATGCAAAAGTCCTTGAATTAAACCATTATGATGGATGAAACTTTTTCGGAGATGTACGAAAATGAGACTTAAGACATTTTTTGAGTGCAATTTTTAATGCACAGTAAAAAGATTGTATCACGATGTTATAAGAGGAGCCCCAAAGGTATAAGGAGAGAGTCCTAACAGGGTTTGGTTTTGGTTCGGAGTTATTTAGTATTTTAGTATTTTTATAAAACGGAAACCAGAAGGATTCAACGGAAAGCCTTCCGTAGAAACACGACTGCCATTGAGTTAAGAAAGTTCCTTAGTGTACGCCCATGACCAATTAGCCTCAAAAATTCTGTTCCAAAACTTTTGATTGAAAGAACATATAGTTTGTCAAGAAAGTGTTTACACTATGTAGAAAATAGCAAATTCTACTTTCACGTTATAAATATATGTGGTAAAGCACGAGTATTGCGAGTGAATTCATGGAGTGGAGACATGCACCTGCCGTCGTTTGTTAAAAAAGCGGAAACCTACACATTTTGCACCGATTTGGCGACCTCAAATATGTGATTATCAAAGTGTTGCTTTGATACTAAGGATGGTTCCAGTAGCTTCATTGCAAATATTTTTGGTACAACTTATAATACTATACTACATATTAAAGAGCTAGTAACTGTAGCGGGGAGGACCAAAACACCAAAGAAAACAACTTGTTTCAACGAGCGGTAGGATGGAACTGACCGTCTATTCTTTATTTTATATATACATATATACATACATGTGATCATACGATACTTGACATGAGTGACAACTTGATCGATTATGCCTAGGGCAATGTTACATTTTTATTCTTTTGGGTATTTACATTTTTAAGCCTACATAACATACAAAAATAGCACATTTCATTTAACAACAACAAAAAATATAACAAAACATAAAAATGAACGAAAATTTCACTGTCAAGAAAGTCTTTACACATATTAACATTATAAGCTAAACTAATTAAAAAGAAGCTAAATCAAGAAAATTCAGGTTTTTAATTATTATTATAATATTAGGTGTGACAGATTCTAGCATCAATAACAGCCTTTAACCTTTTCGTCATGGACCCAATCAATTTTTATGTCATAATTGGTTGGAATGTTTTCCCACTCTTCTTTGATGTATTGGATCATTGCTTTTCGGGTTCCTTTTTACCACTTTCTTCTTCAAATGGGCCCGTAATTTTTCTATAGGATTAAGATCTGGGCTCTGAGCAGGTGTATCCAATACTTTGGTGTAGTTATAAAGCAGCCACGTCTTAACCGTAAGTTTTTTATGTTTCTAGATAGAAGTTGAATTTTGATTTTCTGATATTGTCACCGCCATTAAATCCAAAAATTGTTAGCACTGCTGAGCAAATGAGCTTGTAAAATGCTTAGGTATTTCTTTGTGCCCATGGTGTTTTCAATAACGACTAAGTCTTCGACACCTTTGCTCGAAATGCACCCCCATACCATCACAGATAACTTTCCAAATTTAACAGTTGGAATTATATTCCTCTTCGATGAGGCTTTTAAGGGCTTGTGCCACACTCTGTTAGGTCCTTCGTTGTAGTACACCATAATTTTCATTTCGTCACAAAATATAACATTGTCCCAGTATTCGCTTAACTGTATCTATAGCAAACGGAAAGCATTCTTAAATGTTTTAACTCGAAAGCAGTGGTTTTTTTCTAGCAACTCTCGATGTGAACTCGTGCTTTGAAGCACTTGTCTGGTTCATCTCTCTGGACTAGGCTCAAATTGATGTTTGGGGGTTTTCGTGCACTTTTCTTAGCAAGCAGCGCTCATTTTTATGAGATAATTTGTTTGGCCTTCCTTTTGTAGCAATAACTTCCAAACTATATTTTTTGTAATGTTATAAATTGTCTTCTTAGATAACCCGAACTGGTCTGTCATTTCCTTAACACTTTTGTCATTGTAATGGTTATAGTAAACCAATTGCTTAACTTCAAAACTAATTCTTTTCCCAGGCATATTGATCAAGATTTGGCATCACTGCAATAGAGGCTTTGATCGTGAAAAACGAGCTGTCAACAATCTGGAATTGGACCAATAACCGAATACCCTTTTTGTACTTCTTTTCACTCGGGCAGTTACTCAGTTTCTCCCTTTCAGATAGCACGGCTTATGATAAGAGCTGATCGTACGCGATGATGTAAAATTAAATTTTAGTTTAATTTTAAATCATTAATAAACTGAATTCGTGGAATAATATTTTTAAATACACGTTTTTTATTATGAAACACATATTGTATGGAACTGATCATTAACAACACTCTCGCATGTCTACTCAACAGCAAAGATAAACATTTTTTCTTTCAAATTTGTACATCTGTCACAAAAGAGAAAATAAAAAACCGCTTATTATGTAATGCACTTTATATTTTTTACAATTTATTTAATTCAATAATTCTTAATACAATATTAACATTTAAGTAAGATTAACCACTTATTAATCCGATTTACTTGAAGGCTGACAGATGAATGATGAAATTAAAAATGTTCTGACAGTTCAGTGGTGACAGATATAATGTCAACATAGAATGTACATAGAATAATGGTTGTGTTCAGACATTACACAGCTATAACGGTACTGTTATGAAACATACAGGATGTGTAAACATTCTCTTGACAGTCCAACGTTCGTCCCTTTTTGCATTTTGTCATTTTTGTCTTTATTGTTTAGTGAAATGAAACATTTTTTTTATGTTACTTATTTTCAAATATGTAGTTTTATAAACTAGCAAAACAAAATATTCAATTAAGTTACTGGAAGTACTTTAATTTTTAATGTGAAAGTACAATTTCCTGTTTTTTACGTTTACATATGATTTAAAAAAAACTCTTTCTTGACAAAATGTATTTTTGAAGCAAATAAAAAAAATCTAGAACTTATTTGCATATTTCTTTATAACTTACATATGTAATATAAAGAGTAAACATTTTGTTAATTTTTAAGGTTCCGTCTACAAAAACGGAACGTTTATAATTTCGGTGTGTCTGTCCGTCCGTCCGTCTGTCTTGTCTGTCACACTTTTTTATCTCCGAAGTTTATAAAGATATAGGCATGACATTTCGGAATTAGGTACTTCAATGATATCTAGTCATTGACCACGCACCCAAAATTTAAAAAGTGAGGCCATTTGGGGGTGGCTCCCGTATACGTGAAGTTTTCCTTGAATTTGAAACATTGACCCACCCCATCTGTCAATCGACAGATCTTTTACTACGAAATCCTTTTCCAGTATGAGTAAAAAATGTTAACCCAAATTATTTGTGCCGTTTTATCAAATTTTTTAAATTGCTAACATTTGCTCAAGCTTACGTACAGCAGTCGCGGTGGGTGTTTCGTTTCGGCCAAAACTTCATTTCAAGAAACGCACTGTTTGGGCTACACAGCACACACTTTGGAAATAAGTTTTCAATATTTCCCAGCGTTGTTCAAGCGTAAAGCGATTCATTTCGTTCCGCGAAGGTATGATACTGACTGTCCGGCAAGATCTCGAGCGGAAAACAGCCTATGATTTAAAAAAAACCTCCAGACGACCCACCTTGTACGTGAAAACCCGTCAAACAGCGAAGATAACAAGACGGTTACATAATATAAACCATCTATAGTTCGTCGTTTTAATTGTTTTAGGTCATTATCATAGCTTTTAATTCCGTCTTATCGTCTTACCGATTGAGATAATTGATATTCTTTGTGCATTATTAAATTATTGCCCGCCTTTAATTTCGTTAGACTTCTGATGACTATAAAAAATAACATTTTAAAGGTTCCAATCAACGCTGGGATCGATATTCAATTAACCCACACAACGTTCGATGCCCAATGTTCCATCCAAAGATTGATTCGAATCGTAAACTAATGGCCAAACATTATGAAGCTAAGTCCTTGCAGTGTGACTCTTATCAGATTTTAATTCAGCGCAAATACTCACATCTCGACGAAGGATAAAAGCTTAATAAACCCACCTACTCGGTTTGCATGCTCCGAGAACACCTCCATTCCGGCCTACCCGTCGTCATTGTCTACGTGACATAGTGACAATGATGCCAACTTAGGTATACTCAAGGATGCTACGCATCTCCACTACCTCTGGAGATAACCATCATTATTGCTGTCACGTAAGAAGCTCTCCTTTTTTTTGCTCAACCACCCCCGCCATCCAGTCAAGATGGGTGAGGATGGCACTTGATTTGTTTTCATGTGTATTTCCTCACCTTCCGCAGTTGAAGTCGTTCTGCCGCTGTCGCTGTCGTCATTACCACCATCTGGGCCAGTGTGTTGTTTGCATCTACATTTTTTCGCCCCGAGTGAAGAAATCATCTTCATACCAGTTACCGGTTGGCGTTTGGAATATATGCATGTTTGAGGAATTTCCACCAGATGCGGAGGCAGAATTTCCGATATCCTTCGATTTTGAGTTTGTTGTTAGTCCTTCTTTCATTGTTTGCCCGCCATATCGATGGCTACGCCACCAAGGCGGCAGCATATCCCTTCGCATTTATGCGAAACACTCCGTCACCACATCACATCGATTCTGGCTGACAAATTATCGCTAGGTGTATTGATCAATTGCAGGAAATGTGGGTTAAGGAGGAGCCTTCCGGCTGAATTGGTTCGACGTTGAGTCACGTTCACGTTTGCGTTTCTCAGCTTCCGATTTGAGTAGAGGAGCTTTGTGATTGCTCCAATGTGCAGAGCTTCCCGTCTTTTGCTAACGGAAATTAATCAAAGTGACTTAACCGAGAAGGCAAATGGATTCGTATTCCATTTTTGGTGTACAGTCCCTGGGTATTATTTAGAAGGATTAAATGTTGACCTACATTTCTATTTTCAGTTGAGTGTACGTAGCTGGAGTTAAGGAAATATACTCGTACCATTGCATGAGCATGTGATGGGGATGCCTCGGGCAACAGGACTGAGTTGTTTGTTGTTTTAAATGCCATCAAGCAGGCAATGTTTTGTGCGTTGAGATTTATTCATTCTCCCAACAGATATCTGTTTTCGAGGTAGACATTTTTCGGTTCAGACATATGGACATTGGAGCAGCGATTGATGGCAAAATGTGCGGTTCAAAACTGCCTAAAGTTAAAAGTCTAGGGATAAATCATTAACACAACATTCTTCTTAAATTATGGGTTCAAGTATCTGAATAATTTTTTGAGGGCGTTGTCAGAATAAATATGTCAAAAAACTTCACACAAATGTCAACGCAAACAGCTTAAAAGACTGCTCGAAGTTATTCAACTCGCCAAATTCGACTCAAAAATGTGCTACTCATCTAAAAAAAGAAAACAGAGTAGTCAAGAGTCATGAGTCTAGGAAATGTGCTAAGATGATGCTCGGCTTAAACGATGACTTAAAGGAGCAGTCTTGTATCGAAAGTATCATCGAAAATTTGCACAATTTTCATACTTACTGTGTAAACTCAACAATTCTTCGTCCCTGAACGGACTGCGCAATAGAGTACGACCACGTCTAAGGTGCCGCACACAGGTGGAGACGGACGTCAATTAAGCTGGCTTTCGCAATTGGAGACAGCTGGCAAAAGATTGTGCTAGCTGAAGACGTGTTGAGGCATAGGACCAACCAGGACTGTATGTAACTGTATTCTTCGAGTCGATGGAAATTTGGTGCTGAATGGAGGTCGTCAGAAATGCTTCCGTGTGAAGGCCATCGGAAACAGAATGCGTCGGCACTAATTTATTGTAAGTAAGAGGAAAAATCGAAATTGGTAAATAAAGAGATTTGAGTGAGAGGCAAAATGTAAGTTCTTCAGTTCGACGTTAACAAAATTATATAAATCACATGGGGTGGCATTACATTGCTTCAAATAAAAAACTTTTTCAAAATTAAAATACTTTATATTTTGCAAAGAACCAAAAATTGTTTAAACTGATTTAAAGAACACAAATTACGACCTCATGTCTCAGCAGCTTGGTTGTGACTCCTTTCAATTTAAATCGAATCGCATGGGTTATCGTTTCGCCCTTTTGTTCGTTTGTTCGTCTGTCTATGCTTAGTGGCATGGGTGCGTTTGTATCGTCTGTGGTCTGTTTGCATCCTGCATGTATATAAAGGGCGTTTTATTAAGCGATTCCTATCTCAAAACTTAAATAAAAGAAAGTGTGTGTAAAATTATCACAGAAATGAATACATCGTTCAAATGTTCGCCGCGGCTTCTTTGGATTGCGAGCATGCGAAAGTAAAATTTTTCATGAATCAGGCTGAATTTGAGCGATGGCATGGGTTATGGTGGCTTTAAGGGCCGTTGTGACTTGTGGCCTATTCGCATAGACCTGCGACTTCAAAAACTCCACAAGAAAAAGTCTAACGGTGTCAAATCGAACGATCCCGATGGCCAGATCACATCACCTCCACGTGAGATGACCATGCCCTCGAGTCGCTCCAATGTGGCGTGGCCTGAGCTGTGTGTCACTTATCGTCGTCCTGTTGAAATCACATGTCGTTGGTGTCCACATAATCCAATTCAGGCCAAAAGAAGTTGGAAATCATCGATCTATAGCGCTAGCCGCTGATGGTGATTGCCTGGCCAACATCGTTATCAAAGAAATGTCGATCGATGATGCCGCCAGCCCAAAATACACAACAAACAACGATTTCAACCACGCTCTTTGGTCTCATCTAGATTGCTATCGTCCCAAATTCGACAATTTATCCAGAAATGGGCCTTATCTCTGAAAATGATTTTTCAATGAAAATTAGGGTCAATTTCCAACTGCTCCAGAGCACATTCAGCGAACATACGTCGTTGTCTGTGGTCTGGTCGTTTACCTTCATCTCCTGGGTCAGTTGAATTTTGTACGGGTGCAGGCCTAAATCAGTCGCCATGTTGTGGTTTGCGAAAGGCCGAGTTTTTGTGAGCGACGCGACGCGAAATCGACTGCCTCGGATTCGGCGTCTCCTGCACACTCTCACGGACAGCGACGATGTTTTCGGCAGATCTTGCGTTTCGTCGACGGACCTGTGCTGGTGTCGGTTTATCGTTTACTGAACCAGTGGACTCAAATTTATCCACCACGCTGCGAGTAGTCCTCTCGGTAGAACGATTAGAGTGACCGTAAAATGGACGAAGCGCGCGGAACATTACCCATTTTGATAAATCAATTTTACCATTTGCGTGTGTTGTTGAACGCTATGTTCATCGTCGGTGATTTGGCACAACAGACTGAATAAATACCAGTCAATTTAACAGATGTAACTTCAACAAAATGGGGTATAAGTTGTCAAATCTCGGAGGTCTCTATTGGAAAACTATGTTCACATTGTTTCTTTCCAATCTTTTAAGGCGTTATCTAATAGGCGCATTTTAATTGATAAATCATAATAATAATAATGGCGGCGGTGCAGTCCGAGGTGGACCTGGGCCTAGCTTCTCAGCAAGCACTCGTGTTGTGCGTGCTATTGTTCTCTCACGAATGGAGGGGACCTACAGTTTAATGCCGACTCCGAACGGCGAGGTTGAGAAGCTTTTTCTAGACAGTTATACTCTTTGAGCATTGTCAGTGACTCGAAAGAGGTGGAACCGTGAAAAAATGTTTGATGTTTTTTTCGAGATTCGAACCGACGACCTCGAGGGTAGGAGTCGACGCACCTACCCACTACGCCACGGCGCCCACATTGATAAATCCAAGAGTGTTTATTTAAACACTGTGACAAATACATAAACAAATGTATGAAAATACCATGAAAATACCTAGTCCAGCTTTGTGACGAGAAACTATGATAAGGAACCCTGCATAACTGGCTTCATTTGTTACAATCATTCACATGACCATTGACATATTTTGAGAGAGACGTCTCCCAGATTCCAATGCCATCCATAGATGGTTGCTTTATGTGAAGAATTGCCACCCTAGTCCAATTGAGACAACATTGTTACATTCCTGCAGTTGTGCATCCACCAATTTCTTCTGAAATCCTTACAAGCGTCCTCTCAATTATTTTCCTGGGAAACTCTCCAAGTGAGTTGTTAGAACTTTCCGTCTGGAAGATTGATCGTGTAGCCATTCTTCATTCGGTTGGAAATACAAAATTTCCATCGACCAAGTGCATGCACTCTTCTGGCTTGTGACTGCTGACACTGTACTGCGATTTAAATTCATTTTAATTTATTTCTGTGTGCAAGTGGACTCCGAATGCCGTGTCCAACAAAATGTGCAAGCAGGTCATCTGGCAAGAAATGGTGAAACTGCAAAAACGATTTCAGTCCAATTGCAGTAATAAATTTTGGTTAACTTAACTTTGGCTGGCACGGGTTGGTAAGTGTGTTCGGATTTTTCGGAGAAAATGTGTAACTGGCACTTGCTTGACGGTTATGTTGTAATTTACCAAACCAAATAGCTTGGTTTTGGAGTTCAAACCGTTGTTTGACGGTTAGGAAATCAGCGTTTCCGTAGACGGTCTAGATTGAGTCCTAATTGTTCTCTGATCGATTTATCTGTCTGAGACATATCGGGGTATTCGGTTTGTAAACACAGTTAACCAGCGCTTTACATTTAATTAATTATCTTACAGTTTTGCTAAAACCAACTTTGTTGCATTGAAGGACTGTATAAACCAATTCGATTGGGACGTTGTGCTGGATTCCCGAAATTCAAAAGGTGACGAAGATGTTGTTATGGGAAAAATTTATTCTGGCTTAGAGTTATGTTAGGGGGCTGCTAGTGAATTCACTAGCACACTTAGACCATGTTGTTCCATTGTGATACCACAGTCGTTAGTCTGATCCCAACGGCAAATGGTGACTTGACCAGATTTAAAAAAACGGATAAAAGTGTATTAACATTGCTTCCACTGGGATTCGAATCTGGGACCCCTCTAACTTAGGGTAGGCACTTAACTAACTGCGTCATCCAGCCATCCATGGTTAAGAGTTATTTGTACCTAAAATTCGTAAGCTTACACGACCATGAGTGCTATGATGTCGGAAGGCCTTAATGTGGCATTTAAGTATTCTTGACTACATGTAATAACAAAATCATAGCTCTTGTGGGTTCCTGTTCCTGTGAGAGCTGATCGAGCCTGCAAAATTGATGCTTGAACTTTCTTTCCCATTCGATCACAGCAAAGGTTAAGGTTAACGTATGTATTTCCGGCAAGCAGAATCTCTCGCAAGGTAAGCCGAGTGGAGCAACCGAATTGTTGCCTTCTTCTGCGTTCCTTTTACTTAGGCTCATACTTCAACCCTTCACTTGCATTTCATGACAGAGCTATCATAGAACAAGAATTCAGTGACACAAATTCAACGATATCCCAATAGTGTTCGTGGAGTTCTCTTCCTACATTCCCTTCCTAGATATGTTTAAGTTAAACAAATATTTGGTTTTGGGACACTTCCCTTGGACTTGCACTTGGATCAAATTTTGGAGCAAGCGCTTGTATTGTCTTGATAAGTGTGTGATGGTAAGTGATGTATCTTTAGCCACTCATGTGAAATCGTGGGCGACCTTCCTTTCAGTAGATCACTAGTCCTAATATGAAAGTCGTTATACAGGGTGGGACATCTAGAGGTTTTTTTTATTCATAGGTTATATTGACACTGACACCTGTTTCCCGCTCGAAATCTTGACAGAAGGTCAGTATCATACCTCCGCGGAACGAAATGAGTCGCTTTACCCTCGAAAAACGTTGGAAAATATTGAAAAATTATTTCCAAAGGGAGTGCTGTGTAGCCCAAACAGTGTGCTTTTTGAAAAGAAGTCGAAAAGCCGAAATGAAACACCCGCCGTGACAGCTGAACGCAAGTTTGTGCAAAAAGTTCGTGAGACTGGTGTGCTAGTGGATAACACTCATGGTCCCCGCCGTCGTACGGTGGGCACAGATGACAATGTGGCTGCTGTGGCAGAGAGTATGAGACTCAATTCATGAACACCAACCCGCCATCGAACTCAGCAGCTCAACATTTCATGCACTAGCCTGAGAAGAATTCTGCACAAATATCTCCGATTATTCGCTCACAAGGTCCAATTGACTCAGTAAATGAAGACGCACGACCATCTGCTTCGTTATCGCATCGCTTGGCAGTTTGGGCCTTGGAGCAGCTTGAATTGGACAACGATTTTGGGCGAAAAATTATCTTTTCTGACGATGCGCATTTTCATAACGGCGACTGCGTTAGCAAACAAAATTGCCGCATCTGGGGCTCAGAAAACCCGCACGTTATTGTCGAGAAGCCAATGCATCCACAGAGAGTGACAGTTTGGTGCGGATTGTGGAGTGGTGGCATCATTAAACCATTTTTCTGCGAAAATGAGGTTGGGAACAACGTTTGGGTCAACGGTGAGCGTTACAGAACCATGTTACCCGACTTTTTTTTTTTACTGAAATTGAAGACATGGATTTCGACCTCTGGTTTATACAAGATGGCGCGCCACGCCACACAACCCATGCCATAATCGATCATGTTATCAGCCGTCTTGGCGATGTCAATTGGCCGCCTCTAAGCTGCAATTTGATCCCTTTGGACTTTTTTTTGTAGGGAACCGTGAAGGACCTTCAATCCGGAAACGATTCAAGTACTTAAGGCTAATATCATTCAAGCAATCTGTGACCTACAGCCCGAATCCATCAACAAGGTCTTGGAAAATTAGGATGACAGAATGCGCTACTGCGAAGCCAGCCGAGACGGCCACTTGAACGTCGATGTATTTCATAACTAATGGGAATGTTTCTTCTTCTTCTTTGGAAAAAATATTGATTTTCTTCATTTTATTGCACTTGTTAAAAGGAAACTTATATTTGGCCCCACCTGTACAAACAAATCCACCCTCTGCGTTAAAGATTTCATATTTTTAATGAGAAACTCATTTGAGCTTGTTTGCATAACACAGTTCTTTACCCTTCATTAAATTTACTTACTCCTGCTTTGTTTCTTCCTCTCTATGTGAACAAATTATTTTCGATAAAATGAAATGAAAAATTTGAACTTTAGCGGGTATAATAGTCGACAGAGGAAGTTTCTTGACGTACCTGTTGCTAATTTAATCACGCTAATGATCATAAATAATTCATAAAGGATACCAAACTCCAAAGTAAACCTCTCAAAACGTGGCTCATAATATATTTATTGAAATATTGTCTTTAATCCCCCATGCAGCACTTGAAAATTCACTACTCCATTGCAAAAGATCATCCCTCAAGTGGGCCTGCGCCATTCACATTCAGCACACACTAAGAAGCAGCAGAGAGTCAAGGATACAAACCCCCTCCCCGGCGTATTCTTTTAAAACAATTTCACTCTGCTTCCAAGGATTGCTTCCCGCTGCTATTATACACTCACAAAACAATTGCCGCACACACATCATTCACACATGTGTAATGTGGCAGCTCCCCAATGGCACATAAGAAAGTGCAAATCATTACACATAATGAAAGCTCCCCTCGGAGTCGTGCCGCAAGAATGAACGACGACAAGAATAGGATGTGCAAATGAAATACCACACACATCCGTATGTACAACTCAATTCTCCGTGACTAAGCATTATTGGATGACATTACCAATCGGCAAAAACAATTCGATTAGGCTCATTTGGTCTGACCTGCCACACCACTCAGAGTACGAGTAGTGCCAAGTCACTGCTAAAGGACATGCACGAACGCTAACATATTACCGCTGTGCCCCATTTGCACCACATTCCTGGCCACAGCGACAACGCTAAAGACTTCAAAGAACAGTGGTAAGTGAAAGCCGATAGTGTCGGGCACAAGTCGGCCGAAATCGGAATAATAAATGACAGCTTGATGCTGATGAGTGGTATTCAATTATTTCGCAACCGAATACCATTGTGATCTCGAAGTGTCACGAAGGCAAGAGGAAATAGCGCTTAAGAGCTACGAGTACATATATGTATGCTTTCCTCGTTCAAAACATTTTTGCATGTATTTTTATGAATTCTTGTTCTCTTGTTCTCATCAGCCACTAGTGCGGTGATGAGGTGAGATTGGCCAAGAAAAACGTGAGCGACTGCAGAACGCACAGAAAATCAATTTGTTTATACAAGCTCAAGGATTTATTATCCTAATGCATATTAAAACAGTCGCAGCCAGTTGACGGTATAAGTACTATCCACGTGTGCGTATGTGTGATTACGGGGGCATATGTGGATGGGAGAACGTGAGGATTAGAGGGGAATAACTCTAATTGAAAATTCATAACGTGCTTATTATTTGTGCCCTCCCCCTCACCAGCGTGTGTGTATTCTGCTTCTGTTCGAGCGGCACACGTGGGATTTGTGGATTTGCGTTAAGCACCCGCTACAGGCATCTTTTTGAAAAATTGACACAAGAGCACTGAAATGCGTATTTCCACGCATGTTCTTGTACAAATGTTTAGGTACGAGTAAGTGTTTGCTGCTCGGTGTGAAGGCCTGATTTCCTCTCCCTGACACTGAGCCACGATTAGGCGTTTCATTCAAGAAATGTTGGATTAATACTCGCAAAGTTTTAAATTCTACCCCAATTAAAGTTTCTTTTATGAGACGAATTACTTATTTAAACTATGAGCCTTCTTTGATTAAAGAAAATCCATGCAATTTAAAGTAACAGCTTAGCTCTTCAGGATAGGTAGTTGATGGGTAGGTGGTCTCACTTGCGTCCTAGTGGAACCATTGTGATGCCTTTTGAGTTAGATCATCCCTTTTCGATAGACGCGCAGATAGTGATATGGTCTTGGAAAGGGTACATCATTAAGCGCTTCCTATCTTTAAATTTAAATAAAACAAAGATGTGTGTAAGATGTCATCAAACTTTTATATTTGTTTGAAAGGCCTACCGATGCCATTTTGAATCTAATGGAAAATATCGCTCAAATGTCGGCAGCAGCTTCTCTGGGTGATGCGCATCCAAAATGCAAAATTTTGTATGACTGGCCCGTACTCGCAAATCAAGCTGAATTTGACCGAAGGCATGAGTTATGTTGGCTTTTAAGAGCCGCTGTGGTTTGTGGCCTATTCGAATACACCTGCGACTTCAAAAGCCCCACAAGAAAAAGTCTAACTGGGTCAAATCTCACGATCTCGGTGGCCAGATCTCATCACCTTCACTTAAGATTACCATGGCCTCGTGTCGCACGTGTAGAATTTTCAATGTGGCGTGGCCTGAGCTGTGTGTCACTTATCGTCGTCCTGTTGAAATCACATGTCGTTGGTGTCCAAATAATTCAATTCAGGCCAAACTTAGTTGGAAATCATCGACCTATAGCGCTAGCCGTTGACGGTGACGGCGTGGCCAACGTCGTTCTCAAACAAATATGGACCGATAACGATGACGCCGCCATCCCAAAATCCATACTCTTGGATCTCATCGTCCCAAATTCGTTAAATTTGTTTGTTGTCGTACCCATTCATTCAGAAATGGGTCTCATCGCTGGAGATGATTTTTCTGTGAAAATTAGGGTCAATTTCCAACTGCTCCAGAGCATATTCGGCGAACATTCGTCGTTGTCTGTGGTCTGGTCGCTTACCTTCACCTCCTGGGTCAGTTGAATTTTGTACGGGAGCAGGCCCAAGTCACGATGCAAAATTCGTCAAGTTAGGCCAAGTTCTTGTGAGCGACGTGACGCGAAATCGAATGCCTCGGATTCGGATTCTCTTGCACAGTCTAATGGACACCGACAATGTTTTCGGCAGAACTTGCGTTTCGTCGACATCGACGAATGGGTGTTGGTTTATCGCTTACTGAACTAGTGGACATAAATGTATCCACCACACTGCAAATAGCCTTTACGGTAGGAAGATTATGGTGACCGTAAAATGGGCGAAGCGCTCGGAACATTTCCCTAACAGAACACACGTTTTGATAAATAGATTTTATTATTTGCATGTGGTGTTGAACGCTATGTCTATCGTCGGTGGTTTGGCACAACAGACTGAATAAACGACAGCCAATTTGACAGATGTAGCTTCAACAATATTGCTGCTTTCAGCTGCCAAATTTCGGAAGTATCTATTGGAAGACCCTTTACATGTTTGCTAAGTTCCCTTTTTCACTCATTCCTCGCAGCATCAAGTTGAGGATTAAGAACTTGCATGCAAATAAATTCCAACGAATTGATTGGAAAACAAATTGAATTTAGTTACTTTACAGACACAATTTCAATTTCTACCCCAGGCTATACTAATAACCATAAATTCATGAAACATATCCACATCAGTTCACGCAGTTACTATCTGAGCAAACGAAACGTATGTTCAATCCGTTGACCGAAATCATGTAACGAATGGATGTGATAAATTCATCACCTGGAGGCTATTCTGATAAAACCAAAAGAAGAGAACACAGAACTCTCTTCCAAAAGAGACATTTCTCCCACTACTCGAACTCGGAGGCATGGAACAGTGGGAGAAAAGTCCTTGTAATCACATTGACAAAAAATATTGTAGTGCCCCATTGTCCTGCGCAAATGCAATTCATTCGGTTAACCTAGAATCTGTGTTGTGTGAGAAATCTGTTATACCAAAATGTGAATTCAAGAGAATGCAGTGATTGTAAGAGCATGAGTTGGGCTTTGTACTGGTATCAAGAAGAAAACACAAAAAACCTGAAATAAAAAGCCCTCGATTTTCCGGGTCGCCTGAAACCCTGTTGACCTGCATCAAAAGGAACACCCTTTTGTTTTCTTACACAAGTGACATGCAGAAAAACTGTAAACGAGGGTAAGGTGTTTGCTTGTTTGCTTTCACCCCTCATGTTCATCTCACATGTTTTCAATTATGGTGACGGTAAAAGCGGGCGAATTGAATGATGCTGAAAGTGATGTGAGAAATGCTAATGCTATTTGTGTGAGAATGGATATTCACAGTTTGTGGGTGTTAAACGAACGAGGTGATTTGTTGAGCATTTAATAAACAATTTCGTGCTGGACGTGTACACAAACAGATAAACTCACTACAGAAAGTCCCTTAATTGGTAGCTTTAATCTGATTTAAAGAATAGACTAATGCCTCAAGCTTATGCAAAATATGAATCTGAAAATCTGATGGTTCGTGGGATGTATCATGCAAATGTACGCGGGTGGCCTCAGCCAGTTTCCCAGGAAAATTTTGAAGCAATTTTGATTGATTGATTGGATCACACAAGATAAATCAAATTTGTGCTCTGGTTCTGGTTCCATTCGCCCTCAGGTACAAGAAGTCTACACCGCAATTGATTATCCCATTCTTTACTTCAGCAAATCAATCTTACCGGAATGATTTGGAGCGGTATTTCAGCGTGTAAATAATTTTCGAGATAATATAAGATTTTCCTTCTCCTCATCTCTCAGACCAGGTAGGACAATATATTGAAAGTGAATCTATAATTTGGTATTTTATTGCATTCAAATGCGATATCATAGCTTTGAAGGAATAGGGGGGAGAAGGCACCATCAAGAACTACACAATCTTCACGGCAACATGAGTCTATCCAAGCTGTTTAGACAAACCGAAATAACAACGGCTGCTAATGGCGATTCTGTGTCGGATCTCCACTAAGATGTCGTTTGTGGTGTTTACATTTGGCCCAAGGTAGCTGTCAATCGTAATGTTTTGTCCCAGGTGGTGTGCGACGGATCGATTTGTACTCCACAACATATACAGTCGACTCCCTCTACGTCGAACTCCCTCTAAGTTGAATTTCCCTCTAACTCGAATTTTTTCGCCATATTTATTTTAGCATTCCCCCCATTTTCCATACAAAAACTATCCTCTAAGTCGAACTCCCTCTGACTCAAACTAATTTTGATATCCCGTGCAAATTCGACTTAGAGGGAGTCGACTGTATTTAGATTTATCTTCATTTACTCTCAGACTATAAGGAGACGATTGGATGGCGCAGTTGGTTAAATGCCTGCCCTAAGTTAGAGGGGTTCTAGGTTCGAATCCCAGTGAAAGCAAAGTTAATACGCTTCTATTCGGTTTTTCAAATCTGGTCCAGTCGCCATTGGGATCAAATTAACGGCACTATCACCGGAGCGTTCGATCAGTGGTAGTAGAGTCAAAATCGGTTATAACGACCTTCAAGGGACTGACGAATTTGGTCGTTATAAGCAATAGGCCGCTGTAACCGATAACTCGAAGATAGCAGATAAAAACCGGAGACCTTCTAGACTATGCCAACAGCAGAGGCCAGTCTCCTAAATATCGAATATCATATCAGATCTTCTCTGTCGTCTTATGTAAGCGCCTGAAGCGCTACGTGAACAGTCAGATTGGTCAATATCAGTGCAGGTTCGGGCCAGCGAAATCTACCATCGACCAGATATTCACACTGCGACAGATCTTGGAAAACACACAGGAGCTTCAAATCGATACCCACCATCTGTTTATCGATTTTAAGGCCGCGTATGGCATTATTAAGGGAGACAAGTTATACAGCGCATTATCTAATCTAAGCATCCCTGCAAAACTCGTTCGGATGACGGTGGGGAATGGCCGTTGCTTCATCAAGTTAATGTCAAAAAAGGGCTAAGACCAAGCTACACACTGTAAGGCGATTTTTTTAATGTCATTCTTAAGAAGTTACTCAAACATCAACATCAGGGATACCGTTTTCAACAATAATATCAACCAACAATAGGCGGAAAACAAAAATAATAACATGTCAACAAATGGTAAGCTGTAACATATCCAAAATTCGTACACAGATACATCGCATCTACAAATAAACAGTTAACCGTCTTAGAAAAATCGCACCAACAGCTGCGTCGATTTTAGTCGTTATAACCAATATTTTATCTAAAAACAATGGAAAAATTGGCCTTTGTAAGCGATATGTCGTTATAACCGATGTCGTTGTAAGCGCTTTTGACTGTAGTTTGACTGTGGGTATTACAATGGACCAATATGGTCTAAGTCTGCTGGTGAATTCACTAGCAGCCCCCTAAACTTAACCTAACTCAACCATTACGATAAATTGTATTTATCTGACCGCAAATTTTGAAACTTCACAGAAATTGAATATTTCGTGAACTTCGCTTAAGAACAAAGTAAATAACAACGGCCCAAGATAAGCACCTCGTGGAAGGCCAGATGTTTCACCTTTTATCCAAGATGTAAAATTATCGACCTTCAAAAATGGACTTATGGTTCTTAAATGATTAGAAAACCACACCACCACTAACACTAAAGAGTGAAAAGTCAAAAATTTCAGCTTAGCCGAAAGCAAAGTGTGGTGTACGCGTGATCAAAAATTTTCGTGAAATCGGTGTAAAGTACATCAAAGCTCTCCAAGTTGTGAAATATATAATATGTAAACAATTCGAAATTAGTAGTACATGATAGAATAAAAGCGTGCTGTTTGTTGGAAATAATTTCTTTAATTGCGAACAAAAGCTTATCATGGACAATGCTTTCAAACAATTTCGGTATCGAAAAACGAAAGCTTTGATATAGGTCGATAGTTTTCAACTTTTTGTCCTAAGCCGCTCGTTTTAGTTTTTCTTGAAAAGTCGTTAGATTTCGCAGGAAGACATTTGCTACTGAATCAAAGTCGTTGGCCTCTTACCAAATTACCAAATTGTGTTATCAGTTGTCTTGGCATCAATTGCCCACTTCAGAGCTGCAATTTGAACCCTGTGGACTTTTTTTTTGTGGGGAACCATGACGGACCGATGTTATGCTAACAACCCGGAAACGATTCAAACACTTGGCCAATATCATCCAAACAATCCGTGAGGTACAGCCCGGAACCAACAACAATAAAAATACGAGTAATAAAACTGACAGCACCTTCGCAATTTTTGATTCAATGTGTTTTTTCCACAGAAGCTTTCTATCTAGGATAACACCCAGATATTCAGCTTAATCGGAAAAGCGTATGGTGACACCTTTTAGTACTAGTTGGGTCAGGCCCGTCAATTTCCTCCTCCTCGTGAAGAGAACAACCTCGGTTTTATGAGGGTTGACTGAAAGCCCATTTCTAGTAAACCAATCGTCGATCACACACAGCCGCTAAGCACAATTCGACAGACAGTACAGCTACATCATCCGCATAGGCCTGGGCGTAGATGTTAGAACTATTGAGAGCATCGAGCAGCGAGTCGACCAGCATGCACCATAGCAGAGGCGACAAGACGCCACCCTGCGGACAGCCCCTATTTACCCCAGTCATAACATACTGGCCACAAGCCGCATCCGCAATTGTAGTTCTTTTCATTAGCATTGCACTAATGATTTATCTATACCGTGTTCTCTGGCCGAGTTACACATGCCATCAAAAGTGGCATTGTCAAAAGCACCCTCTATATTTTTTATTGTTTAATCCATGTTAATCTTATATCCTAGACAAAAACACTTAAATCTAGTTTAACTATGTTAACAAATGTTCTTAAATCTAACTTACTGACCCTATACGGGTATTCTATATTACATTTAATATGCCTTTCGGCCTAGTCTATCTTAAGTTAAATTAGAATTTGGAAAAGTCCTTTATTTACTTATCCAAGAAAATTTAAAAAAAGCTTGGACGTACTTTATTTTTTTTTGTCTTATCCTACCTTTAGTAACTTAACCTAAACTAAAACTAAAATATGCTGTGTATGTACAATTAACTTATATCTACTCAAACTACGCTTAACTATGTCTGCAAAACTATACAGACGCGTGCACCAGGGCGTATGTATTATATGCTTGACATATGTATCTAATACTCCGTGATGCACCTTTTTTGGTTTTTTTTTTACTTAGAACTACCTTAACCTATGTAAGTTGGCCCTAAAGAGTCAACTACCCCGTCATTGCTCTTGAGAAGTTAGCGGTGTCGGAGGCTGATTCTGGTATAACCAGCAATAGAAATGCCGTTCTTTGGCAGACTCTTCTCTATCGCGGGCAGAAATCGCCCTACTGAAACTACTGAACCTCGTGGCTGCGAGCGAGGTCCGGCTCGTATTGAAGTCTCCTCTCCACTGTTCGGCGTGCGACATGAAAGATGATAGGACATCCTTCTGTATCCTGTATCAGGCCTTTCTCGTCCAAATAGAGGAATGCTTCAGACGGAATAAAGCCGTTAAGGCGCACCTTCTCATGGTACAATATGTTACGGTAGTAAGCCCCAAAGATCAGACTGTTGGTGGAAGTCATAGCTCGTGCAATGTGATCTCGAATCAACTTAATAATAAAATTATCTATCCTGATAAGGTTTGCCTCGTTGTACAAGATCTCGTTGGGATAGAATTTCTTGTACTCAGATTCAGGTGTACGATATAACCGCAGGCAGGTCCGGAGACACTGCCTCTCAAACAACTTTTTCATCCGGGAAGAACTCACGTTGAACCACACTGGACAACCATAAACCATGATTGGCCGGATAAGGGCCATGTAGCAGGTCACGTTCACTCTGGTATCAAGTTGGCTGCTCTAAAATAACCTACTTGCCACAGCGACGGCTTTCTTAGCCTTGATCAGAGCTCTAGCTGCATGTTTACCACCATACAGATACTGGTCCAACCAAATGCCAAGATATCTACACCTTTTACGACTAACAGCTGTCTCTGTGGGTCAACTATGCCAAAGTTGCGCCAGTATCTTTTCGTGTCCCTTAAGGCCTTGGACAGCGGGGTTCTGAAAAGGATAGTTCCGCACTTCCGGTAGTTGGTCTTCAACTTCAAGTCGTCGCAAAATCGTTGAATTTTATCCAAGTCATGCTGCAACAAACTATTTATTACTTCAACCTTCGGACCTGATCTGTACGCTATGATATCATCGGCATACGCTATTATGTGTGGCATAGAACCAATAACATCGCTAGTGAATATAGCGAACAGAATCGGTGAACCAACTGCCCCCTGTTGCAACCCATTTTTTATGCTAAAGACCGTGGTATAAGTTACGTTGCCATTTTGCACAACGAACTTCCTACCAGTGATCATGTCATAGATCATATATAGCAATAGTTTACTGATGCCAAGTCCGACCAACTTGAGGCCTAGCGCGTGCTCTTTCCTGTCGAGCGCACATTCAATTCTGCCAACGAGATTTTGAAGTGCAGACTCGCAAGATTTTCCGCTTCATCTGAGACAGAGGATGAATTTGCAAAGCGGTTTTCCGCACATGAAGCTCAACCGACCTTTCCATGCTTTTCAGCAGGAAGGGAGTTAGACTGATTAGTCTAAAGTTCTTAGCGACTGAGTAGTCCCCCTTACTGATCTTTGGTATGGTTTATGCTGGCTACCCTAATTGTACGCCAAGGGGTCGGGATATAGGCCAGTGCCAGACTGGCTGTGAAAATTATTTTCAAAACCGGTAGCAACTGGTCTATATCCTTTTCCAGCAAAGCTGAATATATGCCATCGGTACCCGGCGACTTGAAACCATTAAAGGACGCGACTGCGTACTTGATCTGTCACCACGAGCGATGAAACAAACCAGCCTCGCCGTGTTACGTTGATCAGTTCATCTTCAGTTCCAGGGATAGGAGCTGGATTTGAGCCGGTTGTTATCTGGTTACCTGGTTACCATTAGAAACCTACGCTTGTGATACATCATTTTTTTTGGAATAAAACAAGTACCAATAGATTCTCTTCTTAAAGAACTGCCACCATTCGCAGTTGATTTGTTGTATTTCATAGTCAACTCTTGCCTAAAGATGAAATATTTTCCTACGAAATGGAAAACATCTAAAGTAATTCCTATTCGTAAGCCTGGAAAACCCCCAACTGAGACCAATAGCTATCGCCCAATAAGCTTGTTGAGTAGTTTGAGCAAAATTTACGAAAAAGTAATTAAGGTCAAAGTACTTAACTTTCTTGAAATTACAAATACTCTTCCCAACCAGCAATTCGGATTTAGACAATGTCACAACACATCACAACAAGTGCTTCGTATATCTGATCACATAAGGAAGAAACTAAGAATGAAAGAGTCCACAGGTCTCGTTCTCTTACATTTAGAAAAGGCATTCGACTCCATTTGGCATAATGGGTTTCTTTACAAGCTCCTAACGTTCAGATGTCCTATCTATCTGATACAACTACTAAAAAGTTTTTTAGAAAATCGAAAATTTAGGGTATTTTTGAACAGAAGCTTTTCCGCTACTAAAATAATCTGCTCTGGTGTGCCCCAAGGATCTGTATTAAGTCCGATTTTATTTATTATCGCTGATTTTCCAGACATTCCAAATTGTGAAAAAGCTATGTTCGCTGATGACACCGCTTTTTATAGTTCACATGAAATTGGAGACGTAGTTAAAAATAATCTACAAGAAGCACTTAATACAATCACTGCATACTTCAGAATTTGGAAAATAAATGTAAATGCTGATAAAACCCAAGCCATATTTTTCACACGAAAAAGAAAAGCTTGCTACTTACCAACTAGTCAGGTAAGCATCAACCAAAGTGACATTCCGTGGGTTAGTTCTGTCAAGTATCTTGGTGTATACTTAGACCAGAGACTTACCTACGGAGACCACATAAGAAATACATTGAACAAAATTAGTTTAGCCACGAAAATGATTTATCCACTAATAAACCGCCAGTCATCACTAAGCAAAGCTAACAAAATAGTGATATTTAAAGTCATTTTCCAAGCGATCTTGTTGTATGCATGTCCTGTGTGGGGTAATTGTGCAAAAACCCACATAAAGAAACTCCAAATCGCACAAAACAAAACCTTAAAGATGATGCTCAACCTCCCTTGGCTCCACTCTACGCGTATATTACACGAGCAAGCTGGTGTCTTGCAAATCCAAAGAAAAATAGACATTATAAATGAAAAATTCTTTACAAATTGCCAAAATGCAACCAACCCATTGATCTCTAGTCTTATTCAGAACTAATTAGAACTTAATATGTATTTCTTTAAAAAACGTTTTATTAATTTATTGTTATTATAAATCTAGATATTTATTTAATTATTTACTTATATGTTGATTATTTGCATAATGTATACACATATCATTATGCATTTCCTAACTGCATAAACTAATATTATCCAAGTTGTTCTTAATAAGTAATAACTATTTAAGTGAAGGTTTTTCTCATTGTTTTCCTTCAGAAGATTCTAGTCAGTGAATAATATTTAAAAAACTTTTATAATTATTTCAGTAGTAAGATATTCAAATATCGTATCTCTGTGTAAGCTGTGTTACAGTTATAATGTAAGACGATATTGTACAATATGGAAAATAAATATAATCTAAAAAATCCAATAGATTCTCCCCTCTGCATGTAGAAGAGAGATGCTTCCCAATGCAGAGACAATTATTCCTTAAATGCACACGAATGCAACCATCATATCGTTTTAGTCCCCCATCAGCACCCCGGTTGAGTCGCTGACAAACACTCAATTAATGATTCACAATGCTACAGCCGAACTAATTTGAAATGAGCTCAGCGCCAAGCATAGCATCTAATAATGTTCGCACATGAAGCGATATTAATTACAAATTGGATGAACGATTAGCGCCATCAGATATTCACCACCTGCCTATAAACGGCACCCGTTAGCAAATCCAGTTAAACGGAACTAAATCATTAGGCGGGCAGACGCAAGGCATCCCGCCTGCGAACAAGCGTCAGTGACCAATTTTAAAACCAACCCCTACCACACAAGGTGCTAGTAAATTCAATTTCGAATCCCTTTCGTGTGGGCCCCCACGTATTCACCAAAATCGCCACACTCGCCCGGCCAGCACACACGAGTATGCATCCCATATGGCCATTGTGAGCGCCATTATAATTATACCACAAGCCACATATGGAGAAACGAGAAAAAACACAATAAACAGACATTGAACAGGCAATTAGAGCGTAGCTACGTAAACAGTGTTCAGCAGCAGCAGAGGAAACAATAGCAGTTCTTTGGTATCAAGTCCACAAGAATCTCCATGCCATGCACTAGCCACCAATTAAATTTTGGTAATTAAAGCCGAAAATATCTCTAATAATTGAAATATCGTGTGTATCTGTGCAACTAAATACCGGTCGGCTGGAGGGGTGGTTTGGGATGGTTTGGGGTGGTTTTTGGTGGCTTGGGAGTGTTGGGTTGTTTCGGTACGCCCTCACCACCCGGATGAGTTCGTTCGTCGGTCGGAGCTCTTTATTAATGGGGGTACGCTGCTGGCAATGGTCGTGCTGACGATGCTGCTATATACAATCGACTTCCACCATCCCAGCAGCGGCGGAGAGAAGATGTTTGATGACTGATGGCGGTAGCTTTGCTATTTCTCTGCTGATGGTGGTCGTGGTATTGGCTTGCACTTACCGCTTTAACTGCTGAGGCGTATGATAGCCCTAACTCTGATACAGCTTTTGCCGCTGCTACTGGTGCTCTTGTGGATGACACTTAGCTTGGTATTTATACGTATATACCAGCAGATGGTCTCAAGAGTGCCTGGCGCCTGCTGTTTCGTCGATGGGGCTGATGCCTTAACCGTCATTACCAATTTGCCTGGACATGGACACGGTACATCACCACCACCACTGGTGGGAGCCGTTGTCAACAAGGATGTTTTACAATCCGCGTGGAAAACCGTAGAACGCAGTTCATGATTTTGTGTTTATGGAAATTTCATCTCGCTGTATATACAAATATATCTTCCTTTTATTCGCGAATAATTTTATGCTCTGAAGGATGGTGTGACAATGGCTGTTGTTGTTGTTGCTGTTGCCGTTGGAAGCGGTTTCGCTGATGCGATGCTTCTCGTTATTGCAGGCCGTTGAAGACAGGTGTCAGATTTGCAACTGGTTTGATGCTATTAAAGACCGATTTTCCAGCGCAGTAAGTGTTGGTGTTGAAAGATGAGAGGGGAAAAGGAAATAAATCTCGTAGCATATCATTGCCGCAAGTGGTGCATAAAGAGACAAAGAAAACGAAAAGCTCCGAATAACTTGTCCTCAAATTGGTACCGAGTTGAACATTAAAATTTCGGATTTCATCCGCTCTGCATGTTAAGGGTCTTTAATTATGCAGACAAGGTGTGCACATATCGTGCAAAAAGATCAGTTAAAATCCTTATTTGACCATCAATGTTTGAGTCACAATTAAATGATTGTTCAACGCATGACGTGGCATGGAAAACGTGATGAAATGTTTGATAAACTGTTCAAGGAAATGATCTAAGGCTCAGTAGTAGCCTTAGTCCCTATGCCATTGGATCGACTTCGACTCCGCGCCCACGAAACCGATGGCTCATATAAGTGAGAAAACAGCTCAGCCAACTCCGCGTGCGTAATTGGAAGCCAGATCATGCCAGGCTTGATGAAGAGGCTTGTTAGTTGAGGCCCAGGTCCACCCCGGACTGTAGTGCCATCGGAAGAAGAAGAAATCATTGAACTGAAAACAGAGGTGCGGATTGTACCGATCTAAATTTTAGGATACGTAACGAACGTTATGAATTAAAATACGTTCAAGTAGACCTTGCCACCCGAACAGGGATCAGACGTGATTAGTGAAGCGACTTAAATTCGAGTAAAAATAAAGGGAGCGCCGTGGCCGTGTGGGTTCGTACGTCGACCCATGCGCATTAGACTTTCACAGTCTAGGTTCGAAACCAAGCTCAGACAAACAATTTTTCAAAAAAAAAAATTGTTCACGGCTCCACCTCTTTCGAGTCACTGACAATGCTCAAAGAGTATAACTGTCCAGAAAAAGCTTCTCAATCTCGCCGTTCGGAGTCGGCATTAAACTGTAGGTTTCCTCCACTCGTGAGAGAACAATAGCACGCACAACACGAGTTGGTTGGTGAGAAGCTAGGCCCAGGTCCACCTCGGACTGTAGCGCCGCCATTATTATTATTATTATAACGAACTCAGTTATGAATTAAAATACGTTCAAGTAGACCTTGCCACCCGAACAGAGTTCAACGTGTAACGCATGTACAAGTTGAACATCGTCAATAAGTGTAGTACAGTTGTACAGTTGTATAAGAATAAAAATTGATGTTTTTCAAAGACGTGATCCGAAAAGCGAATTCAGGTTACTTAAACTCGAGTAAAAATAATAAAGGGATTATAAACATTCGGGTCAAATACAAGTTTCTCTTTAAAACTGCAATAAAATGAACAAAATTAAATTTGGCTTTGTGTTATGGCCTTATTAGTAAAAACAAACATTCCCATTAAATATGAAATAGAACGCAGTTGAAGTAGCTGCCTCGGCTGGTCTCGCAGTAGCGCATTCTGTTACTCCAATTTTCCAAGACCTTGTTAATGGTTTCGGGCTGTAGGTCACGGATTGCTTGGATGATATTGGCCCTACGTACTTAAATCGTTTCCGGATTGTTGGCATAACATCGGTCCTTCACTGTTTCTCACAAAAAAAGGTTCCAAGGGGTTCAAATAGCAGCGCCGAGGCGGCCAATTGATATCGCCAAGACGGCTGATAAAACGATTTGGGAATTTGATGCGCAAATGATCGATTGTGGCATGGGCTGTGTGGCATGGCATGCCATTCTGCATGAACCAGAGGCCGTCAAAATCCATGTCTTCGCTTTCATTAAAAAAAATTCGGTAAACATGAGTCTGTAATGCCCACCGTTGACCGCAAAATTGTTCCCAGACCTCTCAAAAATTATCCAATGACTACTTCACAACCCGCACTAAATTGTCACTCCCTGTGGATGCATTGGCTTCTCGACAATAACGTGTGGGTTTTCCAAACCCCAAATGCGGAAATTTTGTTTGTTAACGCAACTGCCAAGATAAAAATGCGTCTCGTCAGAAAGATGATTTTTCGCCCGAAATCGTTGTCCAATTCAAGCTGCTCTAAGGCTCAAGCTGCGACGCGATAACGAAGCGGATGGTCGCACGCCTTCTATTGCTGAGTCAATTGGACCTTGTGAGCGAATAATCGGAGATATTTGTGCAGAATTCTTCTCAGGCTAGTGCATGAAATGTTAAGCTGCTGAGTTCGATGGCGGATTGGTGTTCATGAATTGAGTCTCATACTCTCTGCCACAGCAGCCACATTCTCATCTGTGCGCACCGTACGACGCACGTACGGGAAGGGACCATGAGTGTTGTCCACTAGCAAACCAGTCTCACTAACTTTTTGCACAAACTTGCGTACAGCTGTCACGGCGGGTGTTTCTTTTCGGCTGTTTTGACTTCTTTTCAAAAACACACACTGTTTGGGCTACACAGCACTCACTTCGGAAATAAGATTTCAATATTTCCCAACATTGTTCGAGGGTAAAGCGACTCATTTCGTTCCGCGGAGGTATGATACTGACCTTCTGTCAAGATTTCGAGCGGGAAACAGCTGTCAGTGTGAAAATAACCTATGATTTAAAAAAAAACACTAAATTGCCCACCCTATGTTTTGGCGGATTGATTGGAGGTAACTGATGGTTTTTCGAAAAGAGTACAAGCTCTGCCTTTGGTGAGTTCACACTCAGGCTGCATTTACTGGTCCAGTTCATAGTTTTGGTGATGTAAACTATTTGTTGGCCTATGCAAAAAATCGTTCTTACGTAAACAATCCGGAAACTCTTGACGATTTGAAAATGAATATTACTCAATGTATGTTATGTGAACAAATAGATGAAACGAGGATTCTCAGATCATAGGTATTTGTGTTGAAATAGATGGAATTGTAGACAGTTGGACATTTGATCAGCACCTGAAAGCAGTCGATGAAGAAGGAGGATGTCGGTTATTTCTCTTCGCTCTTTCAGAGTTTCAGGTTTTTTCATTGAAAGTCGTCTTGGTACTGAGGCAGGATCAAATGATCGTTGCAAAGTAGACCTCAAGGGAAAAATCGAATAAAACGGTTTTTAATACTCTTCTTTCGTGATAATACTCTATAGGTGAATGTCTTGATAAGCCCTCAAACTTCGAGTTTTATGCAGAGCGTCAAGGTCACGTAGGGATTGGAGAATTCATTACCGCCATCGGTGAGCAAGATAAGTGAATAATTGATTATCCTTTCGATATAATAATAATAATGGAGGCGCTACAGTCTGAGGTGGACCTGGGCCTAGCTTCTCAGCAACCTCCTTTCGATATAGTTTATGGTAAGAATTAAAAGGAGAAAACCTAAGTAACCGACTTGTCGGACGCCGGAAAAGGTAGAAAAGTATTTGATCAGATCTAAAACGAACACTGTAGTAGGTAAGAAAATAATAGTAATATAACTGTGGCGCTACAGTCCAGGCTGGAATAGGGCTTAGTTTTTACGGCAACCACTCGTGTTTTTTTTGTTTTTTCGGAGGTTTTGAAACACTACACTGGAGCACTCAGACTCAAAACTGGTCTATTGTACTGCCAGGTAGCAACCTACTCCAGCGCCGTTAATTTGATCCCAACGGCAAATAGTGACTGGACCAGATTCAATTTCATTGGGATTCGAACCTGGGACCCCTCCAACTTGGGGCAGACACTTAACCAACTGCGCCATCCAGTCGGTTACCACTCGTGTTACTTATATATGATATGGTTCGCGGAGGGGTTCTGTGGTTTAATGCCGGCTCTATACGGCGAAGGTTGAGCAATTTTTTTTAGACAGACTCGAAAAAGGTTAAGCTCTGAAAATATGAAATGTTTTTTTGGAATCGAACCTGGACTTAGAGCGTTGGAATCGAGGCACTTAGCCACTACGCCACGACTCCCAAAACCGAGAATAGATAGTTTGAAAAATAAAAGTTTATTCAAAATTTTCTTAAATGCCTTAAAACCTTAAAAATAGCATCAACTTCATTACCGTTCATTAAGGATGCTTGCGATTTTGGGTTTTGCATATGTGTGTCGTAGTCTTTTCTGTCTCCAGATATAGTCTATAACCACAATCTTTAAAATAATATAATAATAATGGGGCCCTACAGTCCGAGTTGGGCCTGGGGCTAGCTTCTCGACAACCACTCCTGTTGTGCGTGCCGTTGTTCTCTCTCGAGTGGAGGGGACCTACAGTTTAATGATGACTCCGAACGGCGAGATTGAGAAGTTTTTTCTACAGAGTAATACTCTTTGGGCATTGTCAGTGACTCGAAAGAGGTGGAGCCGTGAATAAATGTTAGGGAATCGAACCGACAACATCGAGCGTAGGAGTCGACGCACCTACTCACTACGCTACGGCGCCCACAAAAAGCACCATCTTAGAAAGTGCTTATTTTCTTCAGATCGCACGTGATCTGTGAATGGCGCTAACACCCAATTTAATGTTTCTCGCTTCATGTGTAAAGTCCCTTTCAGAGTAGAGCTGGATAACGTTTTAATTTGCATTTTAGCGTGGCCACATTCTCTCGTAGTTGACTGTATTTTTTGTGTGCTCGCTGTGGTCTATTTGTAGACCAGAAATTTAAACACACTTCTGAATAAAACAGAAACTGGTTCGTGACAAACATCACCGAGACTTCCATATGCTTTGCTGGGGAGTCCGCTCTCTCGCTCCTTTCCATTCTTATGTGATCATTTTGAGACGCGCAATTATTAGTCTTAGTATACATTTTAAATTTACAATTTTTCATCATTTTACAATGAACAATTTTTTTCTCGCAATCTGACTTTCATTTAAATCATAGAAAAGGTACCTAGTGAATGAAACCTACACAAAAGATCGAACCTTTTTAAATTGACAGATCATTAAACTGACTTTTATAGCGTTCATTCCAACTCAATGATTAACAACAAAGACTCCGCCTTTTCATTTCAAAGAATCATTCAGGTTTCAAAGTAATTTAAAGAACAAGGATTTTGAGTTCTTAATGTCGATCCATAGAGATGTACTCTTCTAATTGAAACTGCCCTTACTCCTCCTTAACTCCTTAAATCTTCAAAACCCCAACCTCAGTCAGATTAAAAATCCCACAACACGTGTTGATGGGTACAAACGAATGTGCGAATAAGCGAAAAACCGCAAAAGCTCCTTTGATACAACACTCCTTGCGACTCCTTAAATTCCTTCTATTATTTTAAATAATTCTTTCCCATGCCCGCTCCACCCTCGGCACCCAACACAACAAAAAACAAAGCCCGCCCACATACGTACGTAGGTTTATAAGTTTCCTAGGCTCATTAGTCTTGAAAATAACTCAATCATGAATTCCTGTTTGAATTCGTTCGCTAAATCAAATTGAATTCCCACATCGACAAGCAGCAGAACGGGATGAGGGTGAACTCAAAAAAATAGCTCAGCACTCCACCCAAACCCGGCGAAGAAACCACAATTTAATTTATTTTCGCATTGTTCGTATCCTTTGCACATCCTTCTACGAAATTCCTTTCGTTGGTAACCTAATATTTCTATGTTCTTACATCTTGATATGATTATACCGGAGGTACACTTCGCAACATTTCATTTTTTATTCGAATCCGATAAGGAAGCAGAAAAGAACGACGTTCTTCCGCCGCGCTCTGAGGGTCCGACCCCTCTTAAGCTCATGTGCTGCCCATGGAGTCGGGTACGAGACGAAATGAATTTCCATATTTCCTATACAATGTGACTGAATGCAAAAAGGCAAGAGTATCTCGTCTCAGGCGTATTTGGGGTGGGTTAGGGAATTTTTGGCACCCACCTCAATGAGGGTGGCAACGGTACATGCTGATGCGAAATGATAATTTGAAATAATGACGTGTTGATATGATCACAGGCAGCGTTTTTTGGTTCCCCTCCTCGTGTCCTGTGGGCTATCCAGCACGCAATTTAAATTAACTGTAACGAAAGGAATACAAATTGAATTTGGTTTCGTTACTTACGGATAAGCGAGCATGCCGTTTATAAATGGGTGGCAATTATTAAATTAGCGACAGAAGGGAATTGAGACATATTTGAAGTAAAATTCTTAATTTCTGTATTCCCTTTGAACGAAGGAGGCACATCAGGGAGTGTTGCTCTACTTGGAATGCAATTTTCTATATTTGGGATGTGGTTTACCCGGCGGCGGCGGCGGTGGCGGTCGTACAGCAAGAGCTGGCAAGTGGATCTGACTTGTGCCTAATGGATTCCAAATATTTTCGACGGAGCCATTTTTCCATATAATTTCGCCAGTTAACTACTACAATTACAAAGTAGGACCCGAAAAAAAAAGATACGATTCACATGCGTTAATCATTGTAAGCAGGTACTATAGGGTGTTTTTGTGGAAGTTTGATTTTCCACTTTGCAGCATTCTTCGTAGCGACAGCGATTTTGACAACTTAGAGTTGTTTGTTGCTAGTTTTACCATTTCTTTCAGGCAAAACAAGCGAGATCGAAAATGTATGCTGTCAAGCAAAAATTGATCCGTTTCGTTTAGGTTAGTAGTTAGGTTGAAGTGGCCGACTGTGGACTCCGTTTCGTTTAACATTTGGGACAAAATATGGCGGTTAAAAGCTATAATTTTTAGGTAGTTAAAAAGTGTCTCAACCTAAACCTCAACGTGACCTCCACAAACCACATCCTGGTGAAGATTCGACGAAGAACTGCCCTTGGCAACCGCTGCTACTTCGGTTTGTCCAATCAACTTGCGCTAACACTTCTCGAATGACCAAAATCGTGCTCTACAAAATCATAATACCGCCATTCTTGCTATAAATAACCGCACAGTAAACAGTACTGCAGAGCTGTTTCTTCGTGACTTCGAAAGAGAACGGGAAGAAAATGTAACCGTAAACCGAGTCGCGATCTTCCTCTACTGCACCGTCCCTCGGGGGTAGATTCGAAGACTTTCGGGGCCGGAGCATTGGTTTCCATTCGCTCTACATGACCTAGCCATCTTAATCGTTGGATGTTTACCCTTCTGGCTAAGTCGATGTCGCTGAACAGCTCGTACAGTTCGTTGTTATATCTTCTCCTCCACTCACTCTCTATGCAGACGGGACCGAAAATCACCCGAAGAATTTTCCTGTCAAAGCAGCCAAGAGCAACCTCATCCGCTTTGAACAAAGTCCATGCTTCTGCGCCATATAGCAGGACTGGAACGATTATGGTATTGTACAGGGTTACCTTGGGTGTTCGAGAGAGGGCTTTGTTTATCAATTGCTTTTTTAGCTCAAAGAAGCAGCGATTAGCAAGAGTTATTCTTCGTTTGATTTCAGCACTGGTGTCATTGTCTGAGTTTATAGCGGTTCATAGGTAGATAAAGTCTTTGACTACCTCAAAGTTATATCGGTCTGCTGTGACGTTCTGTCCGAAACGTCGGCGTTGGGTCTCCTTTCTGGTTGACAGCATTTACTTGGTCTTGCCCTCATTTAAACCCATCTTCGCGGCCTCCATCGCAATACTCACAAAAGTGTCTTTAATATCACGCTATGTTCCACAGATTATGTCAATACCTTATGCAAGTAGTTGGACGGACTTCTGAAAGATTGTGCCTCTGGTGTTGGCGTGTGAGTTTTGCACAATTCCTTCAAGAATGATGTTGAATAAGTCGCATGACAGCGCGTTGCCTTGTCTGAAACTTTTTTTGATATTAATGGTCTCGGTTGGGTCTATACCGACCTTGATGGAGCAGCGTGCATTCTCCATCGTCATCCTACACAAACGGACGAGTTTGGTAGGGATGCCAAACTAGACATTGCTCTGTACAGCTCGTCTCTATAGATGCTGTCATAAGCGGCCTTAAAATCGATGAAAAGGTGGTGGATATCGATTTGTTGTTCCTGGGTTTTTTTTTCCAAGATTTGCCGCAGTGTGAATATTTTCCTGGCCTAAAGCCACACTGGTATGGACCGACCAGGTTGTTGACGAATGGCTTTAGGCGTTCACACAACGCAACAGAGAGGATATTATAGGCAATGCTCAGAAGACTGATGCCTCTATAGTTGGCGCATTTCAGAGGGTCTCCATTTTTGTGGAAACCCCGTACTCTATTAGCTATAAAATGAAGCGAATATAGCTTGGAAAGCAAGCGCATGAACACCAATGCTCCAGAAAAGAAAATCTTCGAATCCGAGGTGACTGGTTTGAGAAGGAGAACCTCGCTTATAAAGTTTGAACAGAAGCCTGCCAGGACGGGGATGGACAGATGGAAGTAGAGTCACAGTCCTAGATGGAGTGCCCTGGAACACAACATGAGAATTTCACAATAGGCAGCTATAACTTAGGGGTAGTGAAAGGATTCCGTCTACCTCGGCTCCGCGGTAAACAGAACAAAAAAACATTAACCCTTGCCTAAGATGGCTAGGTCGTGTAAAGCGCAAGGACAACTGAGCTCCGGCACGGAGAATCTTCGACTCTGAAACAGTGGGACAGCGTCTACCACGTCTAAAGCGGCGCACCCAAATAGAGTGGGACTTCAGCCAACTTGGTGTGCCAAATTGGTGCCAGTGAGCAAAAGTTCGTGGTAGCTGCAGAGGTTTACTGGTTGAGGCTCAGGTACACCCTGGACTGGAGCGCCACAAAGAGGAGAAGGCGGACTGTTTGTATCTATTTTCTGGCAGCTTCTCCGATATACGACTGGATGGCGCAGTTGGTTAAGTGCCTGTCCTAATTTAGAGATGTCCCAGGTTCGAGTCCCAGTGAAAGCAGAGTTAATATGTTTTTATCCAGTTTTTTAAATCTGGTCCAGTCTGACTATGGGTATCACAATAGACCGACATGGTCTAAGTGTGCTGGTGAATTCACCAGCGGCCCCCTAACCTAACCTAGCCTCTCCGATGGTATTGGTTATATTTCTTGGGAACTCAAACCACACCACGTTCCAATTTCTGAGTGACAAAGAGGATGATGTGCAACCTAACAACCTCGCAGTGTAAATATCAATATCAGTCAGACGATATTTTAGTTCAGTGTACATAATCAATTCACCTTCAATCGATGCGATAACCATCGCAACCTGTCTTCAGTTAACCGTCCCCAGTTATTTTCTCTTTTCATTTTTATTTTCAATTACTCTCAACACAATAAGCACCTGTTCATGGCAGCGAGAAACACCAAGTACCCCACCTCATGCCACCACTCGTGTTGTGTTATTGCAAACATGCCCAGTCAGGGCACTTACAGTTGTTGCAGTTGACACAAGGTCCAGGACAGGAATCAATTAAGTCAGTACATAGTATAAAGTCTCAGCATACGAGGTATGAATGTATGTATGCCGCTGTAGATACAAGCACATATTGAATGCAATGTCCTTTAGCGAGGAGGTCAGTAAACTGCTGCCGCCCACATATGCTTTATCCCCCTCCAGCGCACACACAAACATACCCATCTGCTGTCCTTACAGGAAACTGATTACAAAATTACGTCTAGAAGGCTCACACATAAAAGTACTGCATGTGGATTATCCCCATTCGAACTCAGCTGGACATTAAATAAAACCTTTCGGGTAATCAATATGACCCAATGAGGCCAACGAAGGCGAGAGCCTAACCGACCAAACAACCGACGAATCAACCAACCAATGTAGACCACCATCGGGAATGATGGTGGTTCATCTGCAGCGTTCCGGAGCGCAAACCAACTGCCCGAGCAAAACACCCAGGGCGGGTGTTCAGCAAAAAGGGGCAAATTTATTATCTTATTTGTTGTTGCTGGTGTTGTTGGCGGTGTTTTGATACTCCTGTTTGATGGGGAACAAACGGACGGAATAATTTTCATTCAATCCAGCAATTTTGGGAAGGAGTCGTAATAAACATTTTAGTATCTGTATCTTTTTTTTGTTGTTCGAGTTGGATTCGTAGTTTTCGGAGCTGCGAAGCCCTGAAGGCTTTGGTTTGGGGAGAAACTGGGAATAAACAGGGCAGCTTATTTAGCCTCGAAGGATTTGGGAGGCAATAAAATGGATTGAAGGATACATTACCTTATGTGGGGGATGGTGTGTGGTAAATATACTTCTAAACTCGTCCTTGGCTTCCGGCTCTCACCTTCGCTCGACTGTGAAAACTAGATGTGGGCCGTTGGCTGAGAGTGGGCATTTCATTAGCAATAAATCAAATAATTGGTTCTTTTTCTAATTCTCTATAGCGAAATGTGATAGACGAAACTATCTGGGGTAAGCAGGAGTTATTGACTTCATTTCGGGGATCTATGTGCTCTTACTCAGTCTGGCATGGGCCTGGAACTAGTAATGGGAAGCGCAGCCATTAAATTCTGCACTTCGTGTTACTTAAGATACGAGCAACTAATCAGCGTTAAGCAGATTGTATCGGACATGGGAAACCATGTATTCCTTGATTGAAACGGAAATGGGGTAAAACGAATTGAAGATTAATACACAGCTTCCTGCAACAACAGACAATCGTGAACGAATTATTAATTTGGACTTTTGCTCGATAGTGCACTTTTTTAGTGGTGCCTGGCGTTTTTCAAAAACTTCTTAAATGTACCATATTTTCACAGAGAGGAATCAGTTGTCTACATAGAAGATTGGCCCGCAGATATAATAATGAGTTGCACATAGAGAAGTGCGACTGTTGTACACCCTGGCATATACAGTCAAAATCGGTTATAAAGATCTTCAAGAGACTGACGGATTTTGTCGTTATAAGCGATAGGTCGCTATAACCGATAACTAGAAGATAGCAGATAAAGAACGGAGACCCTCTTAACTGTGCTAAACACAGATCTCTCCGTACAGTCTCCTAAATAACGCATATAATATCTCTTCTTCCGTCTTGTGTAAGCTCCTGAAACCTCACGTCAACAGTCTGTCGAAGACTCTTCTGGCCGGAGCTAAATTGTCCATACGCTCTACATGGCCTAGCCATCTTAGGCGTTGGATCCGTAGACGCCTTGTTAGACTCATGTCGCTGTGCAGCCCATATAGTTCGTAGTTGATCTCGGTACTGATGTTGTTTGTACTGTTTACCAAGGAGACGGAGTAGACGAAGTCCTCGAACCTCGAAATTATTGTAAAGTTCTAGTTCTGGTTAAGGTTGTGCGTCCTTCCTCGATGACAGCACATACTTTGTTTTGCCCTCGTTTACCGCCAGACCCATTTTAGCCGCTTCCGTTTCAATGCCAACAAACGCATCATTGACGGCTCGCTGTATTCGCCCAATCACGTCAATGCTATCCGCGTAAGCTAGCAGTTGAACGGACTTTTGGAAGATTGTGCCTCTTGTGTTGGCCAGTGAGTTTTGCACGATCTTCTCAAGAACGATGTTAAAGAAATTACATGAGTGCGTCGCCTTGTCTAAAACCTTTTTTGACATTGAAGGTCCCGGTAATGAGTTCGTTACGGACCTTGATGGTGCAGCGAGAGTTCTTCATCGTTATCCTGCTCAGTCTAACGAGTTTGGTAGGTATGCCAAAACTAGACATAAAGTAAAGCTCGCCTCTATGCTCGCTGTCATATGCGGTCTTGAAATCGACGAATAGGTGGTGTGTGTCAATTTACATTTCTTGGGTCTTCTCCAGGATCTGCTGGAGTGTGAAGATTTGATCGATGGTGAAAGTCCGCCATTGGCCTGAAACCACACAGATAGGGACCTATCAGTTTGGTGACGAAAGGTTTCAGGCGTTCACACAGAATTGCAGAAAAGATCTTATAGGCGATGTTAGGAAGACTTATCCCTCTATAGTTGGCGCAGTCAAAGGGTCTCCTTTCTTGTATATCATCTCCAGCTGCTTTAAACATTTTAGCAAGCAGATTATCTGCACCAGCAGCTTTGATAGACTTCAGTATCGATATCGCTATCTTGACTTCGTCTAGATCGGGGGGACGGTATTCTCTTCTATCATCGTCCAATTCAAATTACAGCATAAAATTATTTTATTATTAATGAGAGATCTCTTGTGGTAACGATGCCAACAGTTTACACGGCCGTCATTCCAATCGACTATTCAAAATTTGAAAAATGCAGGTCCAAAACCCGTGCGTCAATAAAACGCAAGTTAAAACGCCACGCACAAGAACTCGACCTTTCGCGGACATCAACTTGGCGAATTTTGCATCGCCTTGGGCCTTTATCCGTACAAAACACAATTTACACAGAAGCTTTAAAAAAACGTCCATAGACAACGCGGTGTTAGTTGACTGGTTTCTGCAGCAGTTGGAAGTGGACTCCAACTGCTCTTCAGTTATTTTTAGATCAGCGAGTACGTCAATTCGCAAGTGTTAAACTGGTTACCAAGTACGTGATTTGGCACCTTTCGACTTTTCCTTATGGAGTTTTCTTAAATCATATGTCCATGCCCATAAGCCGCAAAGGACCGGTGGCCTTAACTCATGCCATCGCTTAAAAAAGTCCGATCTATGAGCCAGAAAATATGACCTCACGAATAGGAGCCATCCAGTGAAACCGCAGTGGCTTTTTGAATGATGTCATATTCCACACGTAATATCATTATTAATGATAATTGTTGTGCGTGCTATTGTTTTCTCACGAGTAAAGGGGACCTACAGTTCAATGCCGACTCCGAACGGCGAGTTTGGCATTTTCTTGACAGGATTGGAAGTGATTTGAAAGTGGTGGATCCGAGAGCAATTTTTTTGTTTCAAAATTGCTGCCTGTGCTGGGGATTGAATCTAGGCTAAGAGTCAAGTGCGTAGAAGTCGACGCAACAACCCACTATGGCACGGCGGCCTAATAAAACAACAATTTCATCAATGAACATTTTAAAAGCAATTTGTTTGGAATGTTATGTCCGTTTTACTGCTAACGTTTTGTTTTATTTTTTTTTAAGAAAAAATAACGCAGAGCACTATAGTTTATAATCGTTTAGAGAAAACATTTAGACATTTATTTGACCTTCAGCCCAGAATACTAAGAATAAACTATTCAATTTGATTAACAATTTTTTTTAAGGTTCCGTTCACAAAAACGGATGATGTTTTCAATGTTTTGTGAATTATGATAAATCGCTGTTATATTTTCGCTGTTTTTCTTATTAATTTCTATTAGTAGTACTACATATAAGATGTTTATAAAAAAAATAGCAATTTTGTACTGAAATAATAATTTTTTTAAGAAAAAGTTTTTCCATCAATGTCAAACAATTGCACGTACACCACAAAATTGCATGTACACCTATTATGGCACTAACTTACCACCACCTAACGGTGCTATTTTTTTGTGAATTGCCACTAACAGAATTTTAAACGATTTCAGTGGAGGCTGCAACAATTGCCAACATATGCGGTACTAGTATTCTCGGTTTGGTAATGGCCCACACCACACTGGCATTTAAAAAAAGCATTAGCCCCGAGACGTTTTTCAAGTTGACTCGCTTCTCAGATATTTTGAAACGGAAAGTCTTTTTTTTCAAAATGCAATCTAAACATATGTGTCGTGTTTGTCTGGAGAAATAAAGAAATTAACATAATTAATAATTGATTGAAATCAACACTTGACACCGGACAAACTAGGACCAGGTTTCCAAAAACCATCTCTCAAACGGAAGTTAACGCAATAGAAATCTACATGAGAGAGTACTTATGCTAACATAGCTGTGCTAGTGTCTACGTCTTATCAAACAGCCAGGCTACACTAAAATCCATGTACTATACTACCCGATATAGCCCAAGATAATCAGAGACCGTCTCTTAAAACTCGATGACCCTAGAAACAAAATAGAATAGCCACATCATGTTTTTGGTAGCAACGAAAAGAAAAATTGCTTGCAAGATGAGGGGGAAATCGTTTTTTTTTGTTGGAACATGACTGTTCCTTGGTGCACACAGTCACTTCAAGAAATAATAATAATGACGGCGCTACAGTCCGAGGTGGACCTGAGCCTAGCTTCTCACCAACCAACTCGTGTTGTGCGTGCTATTGTTCTCTCACGAGTGGAGGCGACCTAGTTTTTAATGCCGACTCCGAACGGCGAGATTGAGAAGCTTATTCTAGACAGTTATACTCTTTGAGCATTGTCAGTGACTCGAAAGAGGTGGAGCCGCGAAAAAATGTTTGATGTTTTTTCGAGATTCGAACCGACGACCTCGAGCGTAGGAGTCGACGCACCTATCCACTACGCCACGGCGCCCATATTTTGCTCCTACTTGAAATTAATTAGGCCAAGGTGGTACTAGGTTTAATAAAGTCTATTATTGCGACCATAGAAGATGTATTCCTGGGAACACTAAGCTATTTGTACATTAAACGACTGCTGCAGTCTTCACTGAAAATTTTCATGGCAATTCACAACAAAATAGTACTGTTAGGTGGTGGTAAATTAGTGCCATAATAGGTGTACATGCAATTTTGTGGTGTACGTGCAATTGTTTGACATTGATAGAAATCCTTTTTCTTAAAAAAATTATTATTTCAGTACTAAATTGCTATTTTTTTTATGAACATCTTATATGTAGTACGACTAATAGAAATTAATAAGAAAAACAGCGAAAAAGTAAGAGCGATTTGTCACAATTCACACAATCGAGTGAAATATAAAACGACAGACCTTTTGAAATGAGGTAGAGGTTTGCTTAAACACTTTTCGATCCATAGTACAGTTTGAAAACTATCGAGCTCCAAAGTCGGTCCCATTAATGATGACGTGATTTACCCACTTAAAGCCAAGTAGTCTAATTCCGAAATGTTAAGCGATCTAAATTCTTCTAAGATGTAAAATTATACGTGACTTTATAAGAAAAGTATATAAAATTGAATTGAGTTAAGGGTTTCACTCTCACACCTCGTTGCCACTACATCTGTTATCTGCTAACGACATCCCATTCAATTTTATAGAGTAAAAGAAAGGATAGCAGCAGCCTACCTTTTTCACTTGTTTCACACTTTTTCTACTTAACACAGAGGCAAAGGTATTTATATCAATACACTCACCCAAGAGATACACCGCTATCTGTACGTATACACTTTTACTCGGTTGAACGACGATCGAAATTTAGTTATTTTCCACTTCGAAAACAAAACAAACACGCGCGTGATGAATATTGCACGTGTTACCAACACCTTGAATTGAAATTGGATCGACAGCGTCAAAAAGGCATCAGCACAGGCACCATCTGGAAAAGCCATTAACAAGAATCCATCCCCACTGGCAATTCACAAGGGGCAAGAAGAAGAGGACCTCTTCGTCGTATCGTATTGCCTTTGAGGTTGCAGAGTCAACCGCTACTTGGCCGCTTTTGCCGTCAAATCGATGATGAAAACAGGGACCACAGGCGAATGAAAGGAAAAATTGAACGAAGCGAAAATCCTTAAGGAAACACAAGGTAAGCTCCATTGAATCCCATGTAATTGTCGTCCTTTTACACTTCAGTGAATTACTTAAGCTCGCAATAAAGTAGCAAAATTGAATCAACTGAAGGTGAAATTTGCAAGAAATCCCAACGTGGGCTTATCAATATGGCGTTCCTTGCTGTCGATGGTATGCTGTGGCGTGGGGGTAGCGGCCACTGCTTGAGGGTTCGCGCATGGTGGATGAACACATTTAAATATTTGAGACATTAAGCCACTACCAGGTGTTAATGTGAGTCCTCTCGACATAACTTATTTTAATGGACCCGGCCATTAAGTAACATTCTCGGAGAGTTCTGGCTTTTTTGAATACCTTATATTTCATTTGAATTGAAATTGCTAATTTTATAAATCCTACCAAACGGAATGAGGTGGACGAGTCAGCCCTAATGGATTCCGGGAATGGCCGGTAGTTACTTTGTCATCAAAAGCTTTTAAGGGCATTCGACCAATGAATTGGTTGTGATAAAGGTTTTGTTTTCCACATTTTCATCACCAGTTTCATTTTTGTTCATGTTTATGAAAAAATGTAGACCAATGAATTGGGCAGAGAGATTGTTATCTGATGACATTAAATGCTTCTGGGAAAAGGGGTTCTTGTAAGTGCATTCCCCGGATTACCACTTTCCGAAAATACTGGGCTGCTTTTAATTCTGAAGCGTCAATTTTCGTTATTTTGACGGTAATAGGTAAATGAACATTAAGTTTGCAAAAAACATTCATGCCGTTTTTCGCTTTAAAAATTACTGTAGAAATTCTAACGCTGACAATTACTCGCGTGGGCGTGGTGAATTAAAACCTCACAAGGCTTTAGGCGAGGGGAGTGTTTCTAGCTTAGGTTACTTTCATATGATCTGAGAGTTAATTCCCCAACAAAGTCAGTCAGGTAATTAAAAAGAAAATGCCCCGAAACAAATGGGAAAGTTGTTGCCTTCCTGTCAGAAGGAACTAACGCTAGAGGCATGACGTCCTACGTTATATCTATATACGTGGGTACTGTTGGTATAACGCTCACTTTTTCTGGTTTCCGTAGAATCCCATCAACAGACGGGTGACATTAAGATGTGCCTTTGAAAATAGCTTGATTCAGCTTTCAGCCAATGACCACAGAAGTTCTTCACCGATGGCTGTTGTATTGTTGTACTCGCACGGAGAATGTTCCATCGCATATATATTTTTTGATCGAAGCATTTCTGAATATCCGGCGACGAATTCAAACTATTTCAGTTAAATCCACTACTCATTTCTGCAGGATGGGCCAAACACAAGTTTCTTTTAAAAAATGCAAAAAAATGACCAAAGTGAAATTTTTTCCATATATTATGGCTTTATTAGTAAGAACAAACATTTCCATTAATTATGAAATATAACACCGTCCTAGTGGCTGCCTCGGCTGGCTTCGCAGTAGCGCATTCTGTCACCCCAACTTCCCAAGACCTTGTTGATGGTTTCAGGCTGTAGCTCACGGATTGCTTGGATAATATTGGTCTTAAGTGCTTGAATCGTTTCCAGTTTATTGGCACAACATCGGTCCATCATGGTTCCCACAAAAACAAGTCCAAAGGGGTCAAATCGCAGCTCCGAGGCGGTCAATTGACATCGCCAAGACGTCTGATAACACGATTTGGGAATTTGATGCGCAAAAGATCGATTGTGGCATGGCGCGCCATCCTGCATGAACCAGAGGTCGTCCAAATCCGTGTCTTCAATTTCAGTAAAAAAAAGTCAGTTAACATGGGTCTGTAATGCCCCCGTTCACCGAAACGTTGTTCCCAAACTAATTTTCGAAGGAAAAAGGTCCAATGATGCCGCCACTCCACAATCCACACCAAACTGTCACTCTCTGTGGATGCATTGGCTTCTCGACAATAATGTGCTGTTTTCCCGTTTTCCGAGCCCCAGATGCGGCAATTTTATTTGTTAACGTAGCCGCCGAGAATACGCCTCGTCAGAAAATATTATTGTTTGCTCAAAATCGTCGTTAAATTCAAGCTGCTCTAAGGCCCAAACTTCGAAGCGATAACGAAGCGAATGGTCGCGCACCTTCAATTGCTGAGTCAATTGGACCTTGTAAACGAATGATCCAAGATCTTATGCGGAATTCTCCTCAGGCTAGTGCGTGAAATGTTGAGCTGTTGAGATCGATGGCGAATTGGTTTTCGTGAATTGAGTCTCATAATCTCGGCCACAGCAGCCACATTCTCATCTGTGCACACCGTACGATGACTGATACCATGAGTGTTGTCCACTAGAATACCAGTCTCAAGAACGAACTTTTTGCACAAACTCGCGTACAGCAGTCGTGGTGGTTGCTTCATTTCAGCCAAAATTTATTTTCAAAAAACTCACTGATTGGGCTACACAGCACTCAATTTGGAAATCATTTTTCAATATTTCCCAACGTTTTTCAAGCGTACAGCGATTCATTTCATTCCGTGGAGGTATGATACTGATTTTCTGCCAAGATATCGGACAGGAAACAGCTGTCAGTGTCAAAATAACCTATGATTAAAAAAAACACTAGATGTACAGGGCACACTCAAAAAAGAGAGCCTGCACAGAAACATTTTAATTTCCGACGAGGTTTGGAAGAGTCTTTGATAAAAAAATTAATAAGTTGGCTCATAACTGTCCACACTCATCATTAGGGCATCAGTTTGTAGATATTTCTGAGAATGTTAGAGTTGTTCCCATTCAAAGTGCAGGCAGTGTATCAGCTCTTACCCACAGACGGCAAACCGCTTCTAAAGACTTCTAGACTTCAATTGCGACTAGGATGACTTCCTATTGAAATTGGTACTTATAATGTACCAAGAATCGTGTTTCAAAAAATACGTGGATAAACGAAATTGACGCCTCTAGGTCATTGAAGATCCGCGTTTGATGCACGAATAGCAATTACTCAAAAGCTTCTAACCCTTGTGAAAGGGTATTGGCTCATATTTCTTCGAAGACAGTGCGCTTGAGGGACATTTTAGCAGTGATTGAGGAGAGCTGTAGAACCATAAGGAACGGTTTTTTTCTGCAGCAAGTTGACGTATTGGATTGAAAAATATGTAGTTTCTATAGGACTCTCTGCACACACAGCACGGCCTATTATCTTAGTCGCATCATATCGCGAGAAAGAGCACCCAATTCGTTCAGGTCATCTAATAAAAAAAATATATGCGTTTAATGTCTTGAAAATGCTTACAATGAGTCCGAATACCAGTCAACTGTACTGGCAGTCGATCCGCAACCAAAACTCAGCTGTCTGCAAAAGTAAAGAATTTATGGCAACTTTATCTAAACTTGTTCCTTCAGATGCGCAGATTGCATTATAATAATAATAATAATAATAATAATAATAATAATAATAATAATAATAATAATAATAATAGCGGCGCTACAGTCCGAGGTGGACCTGGGCCTAGCTTCTCAGCAACCACTCGTGTTGTTCTGTCGCAAGCGGAGGGGACCTACAGTTTAATGCCGACTCCGAACGGCGAGATTGAGAAGCTTTTTTCTAGACAGTTATACTCTTTGAGCATTGTCAGTGACTCGAAAGAGGTGGAGCCGTGAAAAAATGTTTGATGTTTTTTTCGAGATTCGAACCGACGACCTCGAGCGTAGGAGTCGACGCACCTACCCACTACGTCACGGCGCCCACAGATTCAGAATGCAGATTGCATTGATTCGAAATAATCTGAACGCAAAAACCTTTCAACTGCAAATGCAAAAAATTGCAAACTTTTACATGACTGTGTGCAGAAGATTTGTGTATGCATCCGGTTGCAATAAGTTGAATCCTCTTAAATGGCCGTGTTTAAATTTTTGAACGAGTGCATCCAACTTTTCGTGAGTTGAGGAATGTTGCGGAAGTACAACTCGCAGTAAAGCAACTGCATTAAATCCCTAAAATGTCACCATTTCTTTCTAAGCTGCTTACGCTTTTTGCCGAACAAAATCACATCACAAAATCGTTTGAGCACTTTTTTGTCACAACTATTTCATTCAAGTCCACCCCATCCTGTCCAGAAACTGATTTTGAATGAAATAAATCAATTCCACATCCATCTCCATCAGTGTGCAGTATGCGAACATCCGGCTGTGGCAATGGTTCAGTAGGTATTCAGCGCACTTCATGCATGCATATATACGGGCAAGAAAAAAGATTCAACATCGTTGTGAAGTACAACCTGCCACCTGCATGTGTTCTCATACTGTACAACATTTTTTGCTCAGCAAAGGATTTGAATTAAAGGACCTCTCGACTAGCCTTCTTAGGCATCGCCAACTAAATTACTGCCCACTGAAGCGTCACTGTGGGCTATTTTTCACATCGACCATCGATGCGGCACTGAGGCGAATACAGTCGCTCTTCGCAAAGCGCACTCAAACAAGCAACAGTCGGATAACCCTTCAATGGGGCATGAATGGGAATGATGGCCATATCGATGAAAAGTTGCCGCCAATGGCTTCAGTATCTTGGGGAACTACAGGGCGAATAAATTTACGTACCAATGTGCCATTAATTTCATTACACTGCGACTGATTACAATAACTCCTTTGGACATCCGTTCGGTCAAAGAACGTTCAGTACCCATCCGAGTAAGTTTGAGATAATTAGACCTCAATTATTTTGATTTAATCAATGTGAAGGGAAGCGAATACTGTGCAGCTCTTTGGTTGACAGATTCCGCTGCAACGTCGATTTGAATTGCTAATTCTGCCTCGTATGGGATCAATGCGAGTGTGGTGCTACTCGGAAAGCCTTTAATGACCCAGTTAGATGAAATTGGATAAGCCGAAATTGCCCAGTGAGTAGTGAGTTGTTTGGGGACTGATTAATTGTTAGAAAGTTATAATAACATTACTACACATGCATGTAATTAGGCTTTACGTCAGTGGTTAATAATTTGTGTGTGAGGCGCTATTGCAGATAGTGAGCCGCTCAGGTGGCGACATGAGATAGGATGTAAATTGATAGCATTGTAAGTGATTGTCGTGTACTTGAGATAAGCCTGCTACATGACTACGGAATATGTTCACTTCCCCAAATGTGTCCAGTTTATGGCGATACATGTGCAATGAACAAGAGAATCGAATCGTGAGGCGATGTTTAATCATATTAAAGCTCTCTTCAAATGGACAGCGGGCGGATTAGCTTCTTATTTATTCATTACAAAATGATGATGATAAAAATATATTTATCTATATTATACGGACAGACCAAAACTCGCATTTATAGAATAGATTACAAAAGTAAGATTAACAAAAGTAACATCCAACGCAAATTCGGGTTAAAGGGTACACATCAATTTCGGGTCGAAGGGTAATCGTACTCTACTGGCATCCCCAACACAGAGCTCAAAAGTAGGATCACTGACAGCTTATTCTTATCTTTTATCTTTCCGTTAAAAACAATCAGTCTCCCATATATCGCTTTTTAATTATTAATTAATAACAATTTAACCAAATAATTAATTATTTAACATAATTAAATATTTACATTATATTTATACATACATACAGTGGTGGTCCAATATAACGAATGCCTATATAACGAATGATCAGTATAACATACACCTTTTTTCAAATGCATTAGTGGCTCAAGATAACGTACGAGTTAACACTCGATATAAAGAAGAAGGACACAAAGCAACTCCCTTGACTGTGGTTGACGACTTCAACACGTGTATTAATGGACCGAACAGAGCAACGTTATTATTCGGTTCTTTAACCGAAGTGTTTTTATTAAGGTTCCGTCTACAAAAACGGAACCTTTATAATTTCGATGTGTCCGTCCGTCCGTCGTGTCTGTCACACTTTTTTATCTCCGAAGTTTATGAAGATATCGGCATGAAATTTTGGAATTAGGTACTTCAGACCTAGATGTCATTGCCTATGCAGCGGTTTTAAAAAGTGGGGCCATTTGGGGGTGGCTCCAGTACAGGTGAAGTTGACATTAATTTTGAAAAATTGTCGCACCCCATCGAAATATATATCAATGGACAGATCTTTCGAAATGAGGTGGAGGTTTCTTTCAATACTTTTTTATCCAAAATACCGTTTGGAAAATATGGAGCTCCAAATTTTTTTTAAATGCGTCCCCCCCTGCCATTTCTAAACCAAAGTGTTTAAAAATCTGAAAGAATCACAAAAACTTCGCTTCATTGAGTACTTTCATTTAAAACCATTGCGAGCATTCTGGCCCTAATGGTTTTGGAGATATTGGCCAAAAACGGTCAATCATCGACATGCGAATTTTTAAGATTTGAAAACGAAGTTTTGAAGACCTCAGCGTAAGCAATAAGAAATGATAAATTTCAAAATATCGATTTGTGTTGAAATTTTGAGATATCTAAGATTTAAAATGAGAACAATTGTAATTTTCACACATAATTTCATGCTGTGTTCGGCCACTCTATTCGTTGATGAGCGTTATCTTTTCGATCTCACCCCTAAATGCCCAACAGAAATGAACACACACACACACCACAGGCATGAGCAGTGATTGGGTATGTGTATGATGGAAGGGATCTTCTGTGTTGGATAAACTTGGATAGAGATATAGGTATATGTAGGGATGAATATATGTTTGTTTGGATGTATGAATTTATGAATAAATGGTTGATTTGGGTTGAAGTTAGAAGAAAATTCAACCGAAATAGTTTGGAAACGTCGTTTGATATTCAGAAATCATCCATCAATATTATGCGACGGAACCTTCCCCGTGCGAGTACAACTCGCACTTGCCCAGTTTTATTTTATTATTATATTATTATTATTCTTTAGAATTATTCGGTTCTTTAACCGAAGTGTTTTTATTTAAAAGTTGGGAAAAGGACTTTGAATCCCACATTCATTAATTTAATTATTTAATTAAAAGTTATTTAATAAACTTAAAAATAATGTATTTTTTAATAAAGATTCATATTTTTTGAATAATATCTAGTTAAACCAAAAATCTTTTCTATTTTCTGTATAAGGATTTAATGATGATTCACAGGGTGCGCGGTCTATCGCTAGCTGTCTCCAATTCGCACCCCAATTTCATTAAGGTCTATCTTCAAATGCATAAGTGTCTCACAGGCTCAGAGCCGAAGATAGTGATTGATTAAACGTTGATAAAGATATTTGTTTGTTTAACGCAGGGATCGCATCATTTAAATAATATCTAGATTCAACCAACGTTTATTTATCTAGTGTAAGTCTACATCTTGTTAGTTCGGAGTCGGCATTAAACTGTGGGTCCCCTCCACTCGTGAGAGAACAATAGCACGCACAACACGAGTGGTTGTTGAGGCCCAGGTCCACCACGGACTGTAGCGCCTCCATTATTATTATTAAGTCTACATCTTCCAACTTCTTCCTTACAAAACAACAGACTTTCTCAAATCTAAGCCCTTTTTTGGGAGTACATCCCTTCTACCAGTACTTGCATCCCTGTACACCATGGTACTCAACCTAAGTGAAGTGAAAATCTCATCAAACAGCCGATCTACATACATAATTTAAACAAATTTTATGCCGACGCTACTTCGGTCAGCTTAAGTTAATTTCGGAATAGTGTTGTTTCATTAAATGCTTCAATGTTTACTGAAAAAAACATAGCCGTCATATCAGGGATCTTTCTAAAAGGTCACAGAAGACCCCTGTTCTAGTACCCTTGCTCGTTCTTCAGCCGCCACTGTACAACCCTGTACAGTCATCTAGTATTTTTTTCACATCATAGATTATTTTGACACTGACAGCAGTTTCCCGCTCGAAATCTTGACAGAAATTCGGTAGCATACCTCATCATTCGGTATCATACCTCTGAATGAATCGTTTTACGCTTGAACAACGTTGGGAAATATTGAAAACTTATTGCCAAAGTGAGTGCTGTGTAGCCCAAACAGTGCGTTATTGAAAATAAGTTTTGGCCGAAGTGAAGCAGCCATCGCGACTGCTGTACGCAAGTTTTTGACACCGGTATGCTAGTGGACAACATCCATGGTCCCCGTCGTTGTACGGTGCGCATAGATGAGAATGTGGCTGCTGTGAGTCACTCTCTACCGAGAGTGTGAGACTCAATTCACGAAAATCAACTTGCTATCGATCTCAACAGCTCAACATTTCACGCACTAGCCTGAGGAAAATTCTGCACAAAGATCTCAGATTATTCGCTTACAAGGTCCAATTGACTCAGCAATTGAAGGCGCTCGACCATCCGCTTCGTTATCGCTTCGCATTTTGGGTCTTAGAGCAACTTGAAATCATCTTTTCTGACGAGACGCATTTTCATCATGGCGACTACCTTAACAAATAAAATTGCCGCATCTAGGGCTCGGAAAAAGGAAAACAAGCACGTTATTGTCGAGAAGCCAATGCATCCACAGAGAGTGGCAGTTTGGTACGGATTGCGGAGTGGTGGCATCATTGGACCATTTTTCTTCGAAAATGAGGTTGGGAACAACGTGTCGGTGAACGGGGGCATTACAGATCCATGTTAACTGACTTTTTTTTTTACTGAAATTGAAGACACGGATTTGGACGACCTCTGGTTCATGCAGGATGACGCCCCATGCCACAATCGATCTTTTGCGCACCAAATTCCCAAATCATGTTATCAGCCGTCTTGGCGATATCAATTGGCCGCCTCGGAGCTGCGATTTGACCCATTTGGGAATCCTTTTTTTGTGGGGAACCGTGAAGGACTGATGTTATGCCAACAATCCGGAAACGATTCAAACACTTAAGGCCAATACAGCCTGAAACCATCAACAAAGTCTTGGGAAGTTGGGGTGACAGAATGCGCTACTGCAAAGCCAGCCGAGGCAGCCACTTGGACGATGTTATATTTCATAATTAATGGAAATGTTTGTTCTTACTAATAAAGCCATAATACATGGAAAAAAGTTAATTTTGTTCATTTTATTGGATTTAAAAAAAAAAGAAACTTGTATTTGGCCCACCCTGTATATGAATTGTTTCTTGGACTGTATGGCATGTGACACTAGCGGTTAAGTTCTCTACCCGAATTTCTGACAGGAGCGAGTGACTGGCGAAGATAATAGAGTTTATCAGTGATATAGGTAATAATAATAATAATAATGGCGGCGCTACAGTCCGAGGTGGACTTAGGTCTAGCTTCTCAGCAACCACTCTCGTTGTGCGTGCTATTGTTCTCTCACGAGTGGAGGGGCCTACAGTTTAATGGCGACTTCGAACGGCGAGATTGAGTAGCTTTTTCTAGACAGTTATACTCTTTGAGCATTGTCAGTGACTCGAAAGAGGTGGAGCCGTGAACAAATTTTTTTTAATTGTTTGTCTGATCTTTTTTTCGAACCTAGACTGCGAAAGTCTAATGCGAATGAGTCGACGCACGAACCCACACGGTGATGATATAGGTATATATGTAAATACTGCAAGACTAAGTTTCTTTGCGAGTAATTTCCCCTTTTAGCGACCATTGCTATGCCTCAGCACATAATATATAATTTACGAGTCAGTTAAAAAGTATCAACTTGAATGTAGAAAACCTGTCTTTTCTATCAAAACTACATCTTGCGTAATTATTGGGACAAAATATGAAGTAAACAGTTTTTTTTTTTTTCAAAACGTGAATTCACTTGACTTAAAATAGATTCCTTTAATATTTCTATAAATCTTCTTGTTCTCGGGTGACAAATCTAAGGTGAGTTTAATTCGGCTTTAACCAAGGATTCGCACCAGTTAGCAAAATCTCTCGCTAGTGGCCCTCAGTTTGGTGGTTGAGTGCTGCCTTATACTTGGCGCCATCGAATTGTTCCACAGTCTCGTATTCATCGATACTTCTACCGGAGATGTGTTAGCCGTACGCTCTACACGGCTTTCTTGTTTTAGTAGTTGAACCCACCGAGTTGGTTATGAAAAATAATCAAAAATGTGATACCGAGTTCATACTCTGTTCGATATGTTGCCTGCCTTAGAGACTGGAAAATCAGATCAACAATCATTAGTTATGAAAAAGAGTTCACCAAAAATATAGAATTTTAATAAAAAGTATCCGACGAGGATGGGATTCGAACCCACGCGTGCAGAGCACATTGGATTAGCAGTCCAACGCCTTAACCACTCGGCCACCTCGTCTTGCGTCCTCACGATTGCTAGTTAGTCTTTCGAAAAAAGTGTCCACTGTAACCAAAACAACCCCATTCAGAGAAAACTCCATCATTATGAAGTTGATTTTGAATGGTGACCCATGCATACATGGCACGTACATGAGGGTACACACTAGAGGGGTGTAAAAAGTGAAAGAAAGGAGAAGACATTCTCTAGGAAATTTAGAATATTTAGTTTATTTTCCCTTCATAGAGCTTTAAACTCTTTTTTATTCAGCTGATATCAAGAGACATCAAGAGTTCTTTAAAACTGCAAAACCGATGTTGCTGTGGAGGTGAGGTTATCAAACAGGAAGGGATGTAGACCATGGAGCGACAATAGTAAACAGGAGGCTGACTGCTACAAATCAAAAATATCCATCTGTAAACACAGAAATTATCTTGAAAACCGGATATACCTCCGCCAGTAAATCCGGATAAACAACACGCACCTCTCAAACGACAAAAAAGGAGATGGGGAAGGAAACTTCAATGAGAATGGAGAAGGAGATGAGGGGGCATAAAAAAGTTATTTCTTTACAGACAATTAATGGGGCTGAAAGTCTCTCAGACTTTGTGTGACTATTTCTGCATTCGATTTTCCTATTCGAAATTTTCGTTTGACTTATCAGCACAGTTGTGCCTCCATTGCTTTATTTAATGGATATTTAGTTAGAGATTTTAAAAATCATGCTTAAAACTTTGTTTTTTGAAATGGTAACATTACGACATCAAATTTGGATATCGTTGCTGTGTTTGACTAAGCCACCTACTTTTTGCAGATGATTTAGTCATCCTTACATCCTCCCAGAAGGAACTCCAGCGCGCGCTGAACAACGTGGACAAATCCGAGGTTATGATTATTTCCAGAACGCCTGCTCAATGCACTCTACATGTTAGTGGAGTCCCATTGAAATAGGTGGAGAAGTCGGGGTTTTCTTCAACAGTGATGGTAGGAATAATGCGGAGATTTCCTGTAGGATTGGAACCAAGTTGGATCAATTTTGAAACAGCTTGGTAGATCTGTAATCATGTGGGCCGAACTTGGTGTCAAAGCCAAGTAAGCGGTTTTTAACGCAGTATTTGCTCCAACTCCCAACTATGGTAATGAAATTTGGGTAATGACCGAAAGAATAAGATTACGAATACAAGCTGCAGAGATGAGATTTTGTGGTGTAAGGTGTCAACGCAATGTGGTGTAAGGTGTCAACGCATTTCGTCTGTTTCAGCATTTGAAATTTGGGTGATTGGGTATGATGAATTTTGAGGCAATTCATCCCCTTTCAGATGTGTATAGATATTAAATGGAAAAAAATCGATCGCACTTAAAATGATTTCAGCTGTATTTTTATTCGCTTTGCTAACTATTATTGACCCGTTGTTAATTTGACCAACGGATGATGCTAGGTAGATTTTTGGGCATATTTCCTTGCAGTGACATACAAGTTCAGTTCCTTCTGGAAGGTTAATAATAATAATAATAATGGCGGCGCTACAATCCGAGGTGGACCTGGGCCTAACTTCTCAGTAACCACTCGTGTTGTGCGTGCTATTGTTCTGTCACGAGCGGAGGTTAAGCGCACATTTAAAAAATACATCACAACGAGGTGGAATTGTCAACGATATTTTGCTAGTGTAAACCTTATTCTCCATTGCTTTTACGTTATTAGAGTAATCGCCATGCGGGGGCTAGTGCCTTTAGAGAATATACCATTTATGTCGACGATGTCACTTTTATTTAAAATTGCATCCGTTCCTAGAACTTCCTCATTAATAAGACTTATATCTGATCCCGTATCCACTAAAAAGTGTAAGTTTCTTTTATTATTTACATCAATTGGGATCACAACTATACCGTCCTTTACATATTCATTACACTTATTTGTAATTTTGTCACATGGTTGCACGTTTTCCTTCTTCACCATACGACAACTATTTAGTTTTTAAGGTTCCGTCTACAAAAACGGAACCTTTATAATTTCTGTCTGTCACACTTTTTTATCTCCGAAGTTTATGAAGATATCGGCATGAAATTTTGGAATTAGGTACTTCAGACTTAGATGTCATTGCCTATGCAGCGATTTTAAAAAGTGGGGCCATTTGGGGGTGGCTCCAGTACAGGTGAAGTTGACATTAATTTTGAAAAATTGTCGCACCCCATCGAAATATATATCAATCGACAGATCTTTCGAAATGAGGTGGAGGTTTCTGTCAACACTTTTTTATCCAAAAAAAAGTTTGGAAAATATGGAGCTCCAAAGTTTTCTTAAATGCGTCCCCCCCTGCCATTTCTAAACCAAAGTGTTTAAAAATCTGAAAAAATCACAAAAACTTGGCTTCATTGAGTACTTTCATTTAAAACTATTTCGTGTATTCTAGCCCTAATGGTTTTGGAGACATTGGCCAAAAACGGTCAATCATCGATATGCGAATTTTGAAGATCTGAAAACGCAGTTTTGAAGACATCAATGTAAGCATTAAGAAATGATACATTTCAAAATATCGATTTATGTTAAAATTTTGAGATATCTAAGATTTAAAATGATCACTATTTTCATTTTCACACATAATTTCATGCTGTGTTCGGCCACTCTATTCGTTGATGAGCGTTATCTTTTCGATCTCACCCCTAAATGCCCAACAGAAATGAACACACACACACCGCAGGCATGAGCAGTGATTAGGTACGTGTACGATGGAAGGGATTTTCTGTGTTGGATAAACTTGGATAGAGATATAGGTATATGTAGGGATGAACGTTTGTTTTTGTCGGATGTATGAATGTATCTTGATTTGGGTTGAAGTTAGAAGAAAATTCAACTGAAATAGTTTGGAAACGTCGTTTGATATTCAGAAATCATCCATCAATATTATGCGACGGAACCTTCCCCGTGCGAGTACAACTCACACTTGCCCAGTTTATTTGAGCTTTCAGATCTCTTTTCATTCCAACGTTTTTTTTATAAAACAGGTTGAAATGTCATGCCCAAAACGTAAACAAAAGTCACACTTTTCATTGTTTCTCTCTCTTCGAGAGTTGTTAGAACTCGTTGCCATGACAGATGCGCGTATGGGAGGATTATTGAATCGTTGGCCCTGATTGTTGTTTTTTTTCTCTTACGATTTGAGCTATAATGTCCATCCGTATGACAATGCGAACAGAAAGGTGTATTCAGCCGTTTCCTACACTCCTGATAGGTGTGAGTAGGCTTATTGCAGAAATTACACCTAACTTGAACATTATCAGTGAACAATTTATGTGAATTCCTTTGTGGGCTATTTTCCACCAATGGGGATTGTGATACCTGTGATGGTACACACGCAGCATTATGCATAAACGGAGCATTCGCACTTTGTGGCCACATTGAACATGTATTTGTTAATTGCCACCCGATTTAAAATGGAACTAAATTGCTCGATTCTAGTTCTAATTTAATCAAGTTTTCACATATTTTGTCCACTGATGTTTCCTTAGAAGTAAACAAGTACTGCTTCAATAGTGGATTAATTATGCCCGATTTAATGGCATAAATAGCAGCTAGTTCAGAATCGGTGCCTAGTGCTTTAGCATCTACCGGAAATTGTTCACGAGCGGAACTCTTACACTCAGCCACCAGATTCCTTACTCTCAATAGAAACGAGTTCAAGGTTTCTGTTGGAAACTGTTTACATTGTAGTTCGTTGGATACCTGGGTATAAGTTTTCCTGGGAAGAAAATATTCCCGAAGTAATTTTTCGAACTCTGTCAGCGTTGTGAACGTACAATTTTGCATAGCTAAGTATGCATTACCCCACAATTTTGTTAGCACCAGTTGGCAGAACATTTTCTCTTGCTCTGGCAAAAGACACGCTTTTACTTGCCTACAACAATTGAAAAAAGCGTGTAGTTCTGCAGGTAGGCGTTCGTTTTGTTCGCCATAAAATATCGGTATTAAATTGGAAATTAATTGTATGATGTTTGCTTGTTGATTAGATGAGTAGAAAGACTCCTCAGGAATCAGAGATGCATTGTTGGTATTCATTTTGTCTGGAGTTGATGTTGTTTGCTCAACAGATATCTCTTTTTCTTGCAACGAGCAAAAAAAAATTTCTCACGACGAGCAAATTCAAGCGATGCATTTGTCTGCGGATCGAAATGCGTTGACACCTTACACCACAATTTCTTCTTGCGGTTGTTGGAATTACTCGCCGGGATAGGCTTAGAAACACGGCAGCACACTTCTTCGAACGGAATGTGCTGTACTTCGATGGTTTGGCCACGTGGCACGAATGTCCCCATCATCAAGGCTTCTGAGGTATGCCATCAGGTAGGCGACCGCTTGGCAAACCCAGGACGAGATGGTTGGACCAAGTCCAATTACTCGCCTGGTTGCGCTTGGGCATAGCTCCTGATGAGTTGGAGTCGATGGCGGAGGATCGAGTGGCCTGGAGATCTCTCGTGCATGCATTGTCCTCGCGACTTTAGTGGAACATGCGGATCACTGAAAATTAGATGAGATGATCAACAAAGTCTAGTGACTAAAATTAATTATCGAAATTATAAGAAACAATCGAACGAGCTCCTCGAATGACACTATTAATAAACTTTGGTGTGCTACGACCTTCTTTTACTTTCAATTGAGAACGAAAAAATTAATTATTATCAATCCCATGCGCTCTACATCGGTTGGTATCTTCTCAATCCAGCCAAATCGCTGTCGTCAAACTAATCTTTCGAGTTTGCTGGGTAACAAGAAGTCACACGGTGCTAAATCAGGTGAATACGGTGGTTGTGGTACAATATTGGTTGGTTTTTCAGTGAAAAATTCTTGAAGAAATACTGAATGTGCAATGGTTTAAGAACCAAACGACCCTTAATTATTTTCAGGCCTAATACATTTTTTACAATGGTCTGGATTGGTCGAAATGGAATGTTCAGAGTATCAGCTAGTTTTTAATAGAAGACAGTGGACCACCAGATCTCTGACTTAATTGAAGTGTAGTCCATCAGTTTATGTATGTCTTTGGTCGTTTCCAATAGACAACTGGCTCACAGCCGCGATATGATTCTCCAACCACTGGCTGGTTTGATCCCGTCGAACTTCCTTAGGCGGTGCGTGTTGAGCCTGGAGACATTGGCGCACTATGTGATGTTCTTTTACTCGACCTTTGTTTGATGCCCATCCTGCAAAGAGCTTCATCTACTTTTGCTCGAAAGTCTGCCGTGCTTAAAGTGTCAGATGTCTCAGTTTGTTTGTTGAATTTGGTAAAACAAACGCATGTACCAAGATTCTTAGTAAAATTGCGTGTCTAGCATTAATGGTATTCATCAAGTAAACGCCTCCCATGTGACGGTTGTATTCGGCTACCACAAATGGTCATTCAATCGATACGTGGACTTTGCTGATTTGATCATATCATTGAACACTGCACTTAGGGTTCTTACCTGCAGCGCTAGTGAAACAATTTTATTGTCTTTCCATTGTCTTGAAATCGGAATCCGATTGTGATCACCAACAAACTCAACTAAAGTACCTCTTGGATGTTTTTTGAAAAGGATTCGTTGGGAAGCTTACAATTCTGAACTATATTTCTTCTCACTTTTCCAAGACTATGAATGCTTCTTCTAGCTAAGCGCACAACTACATTTGAGGAAGAACTCAATTGTGGCACGCCTTTACATACTGTGGGCGTCAAAAGAAAGTATATACCTACTCGTATGTGGTAATATATTAAAAGACTAATCAAATCGGATTCAGACTTTCGATTTTTGGAGCTTTTGAAAAGATTTTTTTATTTTCTAATAACAAAACAAAACGGCTTAACAAATAACACAGTTATAAAAATTCTATAAGAAAATAACAAAAAATACGTAATTTTTTTCGCGTCAAAAAAGTGTGCACTAAACAAACAAAATAAACAACTCAAAATTAGTACTTAATCTGTTTCCCTTTCGACTTTAGTCGTTTTCTTTTCTTCTAGTCGTCTTGGCATTGACTCACACAACTTTTTCGTCGATTTGATAGGAATTTTTTGATCTTCTTTCTTTAAAATTAACTTCAAAGACTCATTGCTGGGTATGTTCCGTTTTCGGATCTGCTGATGCAAATAATCCCACAAATACTCTATCGGGTTAAGGTCTCAAGATTGCGGAGGATGATCCAGGTGCACCACCAGAAGCTTACAGACGTCATAACATAGTGAAGAAAATTTTAGACAAATTTAAGAAGTTCATTTCGGTAGGCCGGAAATATGTTCCGCAGTTGATGCACGATTTAAGTGCAAAAGATCGCGGAAAACCGAGTTAAGATCGAAAAAAAAAAACAAGAAACAGAAGATTCTGGGGTTAGCATCAGCACAAGTACTGTCAGACGGATACTGCATAGTAATGGGTTACACCGCCCGAGGCAATTACCTTAGCGCTTAACAATCTGGGTATTGAAAAGTCCCTTGTGGCTTTTATTCACCAGCTACTTGTTAGCAGAGCAATTAAACTCTTAAACAGTTAATAGAGGAACCCCGTAAGGTGGTGTACTCTCTACTCTTCTATGGAACATTATGGTCAATGAACTGCTACTGAACTTAGAGGAGGCAGGATGCAAGGTGATTGCCTATGCGGATGATGTTGCTATTGCAGTTTCCGGAAAATTTGTCTCGACACTTAGGGACATCATGCAGCATGCCTTCCAAAGACTAACCTCATGGACCAGTGCATGTGGTCTTGGTTAATCCGCAAGAAACGGAACTAATAATATAAAATTCCCCTTTGACTCTCCCTCATTGTGTGGCGTAAAACTCACGCTTACAGATAAGGCCAAATTCCTGGGTCTCATCATAGATCGAAAACTAAGCTGGAAGCCCAACATCATGGAGCGTATTCAGAAAGCTACCACTGCGCTCTATTGCTGCAAAAAAGCAATCGGATGTAAATGGGGCCTTCAGTCTAGAATAGCATACTGGCTGTATACAGCCGTAGTCAGACCAATCCTGCTATATGGAGTCTCATTATGGTGGACAGCTCTTGGCACAGCCGTCAACCGCAACCTTCTTAACCGCGTGCAAAGAACTGCAAGCATATGCATCAGTGGGGTGCTAAGGACGACACCATCCGAAGCATTAAATATTCTACTGTATCTCCCTCCACTTGACTTGTTTGCCAGACAAGTAGCAGCTCGCACAGCGGTAAGACTCAGAGCACTGCACTTGTGGAATAACCACCATACAGGTCATTCCACAATTCTAGATAACCTCGAGTTTCTATCGCACGACACCGACCTCCTACTGCCTCTTCTCGTCTTTGAGAAAAACTTCTGTACCAGCATACCCTCCAGGTTTAACTGGTCCTCTGCGTATTTTCACAGATGGATCCAAGACGGACGAGGGAGTAGGAATAGGTGTCTACTCCAAGGATCTCAATTTTAGTATATCCCTCCATCTTCCAGAACATTGTAGCGTATTCCAGGCTGAGACGATGGCAATAAAAGAAGCTCTGTCTTGGCTCAAGAACAACGTGATATCCAAGAAGGACGTCACCTCGGACGAACTCGGTCACTTTTCTCTCTAAGACCTCCCTAAATTGCCGCCTATCTCTTAACGAGATGGCTGAGCATTTTAATATTCACCTCATGTGGGTGCCGGGACACAGTGACATTCCAGGGAATTGTGAAGCCGATGATCTCGGCAGGAGCGGTACGATCTCCACATACCTTCCTAGTGGAGATCCTGCGCCTATGCCATTCGCTACAGCTAAACTTCCTTCTTCTAAAGAATCATACACCAACTCAAGATGATCAGATGATGAGGCACGTAGTCCTCATCACAAAGCTAATTTTGCCTAAACTTGATCTAAAATGTTCCTCTATCTTCTTAGAATGAACAGGTTATCCCTAAGGATTCTCATTGGCATTATCACAGGACACTGTGCCATTGGCACTCACGCCTCAAGAATGGGACTCCCTCATAACGATTTCTGCAGAAGCTGCAGAGACGAAGAAGAAGAAGAAAGCATAACGCATCTCCTCTGCACTTGTAGCGCTCTCTCCTCTCGCAAGAAGAAACACCTTGGAACCTACTTCTTCAACGACTTGAGTGAATTGCACAATGTCGGCATTAATCAACTTAAGAGCTTCGTAGAAAGCACCAAATGGTTTTTTGGATAGGTAACATCAGATCCGCGTGGTATCACAATGGGCCTTAATTGGCCTAAGTGTGACTGCTATCTACACTCAGCCACTTCAACCTAACCTAATGGGTTACACGGCAGAGTATGTCGGAAAAAAACCTTATATTTCTGGAAAAAAATAATCAGAAGTGTCTATGTCAGGGCGCTGTGGCCGTTTGGGTTGGTGTGTCGACCCATACGCATTTGACTTTCGCAGTCTAGGTTCGAAACCAAGTTCAGACAAACAATTTTTAAAAAAAAAAAAATTGTTCGCGGCTCCACCTCTTTTGAGTCACTGACAATGCTCAAAGAGTATAACTGTCTAGAAAAAGCTTCTCAATCTCGCCGTTCGGAGTCGGCATTAAAAACTGAGCGGAGGGCTCGTGAGAGAACAATAGCACGCACAACACGAGTGGTTGCTGAGAAGCTAGGCCCAGGTCCTGTAGCGGACTGTAGCGCCGCCATTGTTATTATTATTATTGTCTACGTCAGATGTCTACTGTACGCCAAAAAGTATAGAAATTAAGGTTTGTCTTTCATTTCGTCGTCAAATTTTAAATATTTGGCTCCAAGAAATCATCCAGTAGGTATATAGAGAAGGAAAAACACAGAATTTGAACAAATTAATGTAAATTAAACCATGCACTATGGTGGTGTTTTGGTTAAGGTCTGGGGGTGTATGACGGCATCAGGTGCTGGAAGTCTCGCCATTATTGACACTACAATAAGTAAAACTGATAACTTGAACATTTTGAGAGAAGTTTATCACCAAGTGTTGCAAAATTAGGATTGAATGCATCGTGGGTCTTCCACCAGGACCATGACCCAAAGCACACGGCGAAATTATTAAAAGAATGGTTGTTATATCGGACACCAAAGCAACTGGATCATTCTCCGCAATCTCCAGACCTTAACCCGATCGAGCAATTGTGGGATTATTTGGATGCGCAGATCCGAAAACGCGACATACCAAGCAAGGAGTCGTTAAGGTCAAAGCTATATATGTTGGTTTGATCGCGCATAAGATCAACAATTTCTTCAGCGAAAAAGTAAGAAAAATACTGATGTGGCGTTTTCAATTCCAGGAGTTAATTTGATGCTCGTCGGATGAAGATCCTCGTTGCGTAAAAAAGTAAGCTTATCTGGAATGAGTTCAGGGTTTTTTTTTCATAAACATTAGCTTCTCTGCAGCTTTGGAATTCCTCGAGAAGTAGACGGTTGAGATGGAAAAGATAGGACAGCTGGCTGAGGCAAAGTTTCTGGTGGTGGTGGATTGTCCGATTCGCTTTCAATAATGCCTGCCATCAGACTAGGCTGCCATACGTTAGGATGGGTCTGACAATAGCGGTGTACATCCATAGGATGGTCTTGGGGTTTGGTTCCGATTTTTTACCGACAATTTGGGCGCAGATATAAAAAGCGCATGTTGCTTCTTTGACCCTTTTAGTGACATTGTAACGAAGGGTTAAAAAATAGAAACTGATACTTATATAAACTCGTATGTACGTACGTATCCGTAGTTTTCCACAGAACGTCTTGTTTCCACCGTTTTGTCATGTTGACTCTTGATAGCTGCTCAAAAAATAGGAACTGTGTTTGAATTCTGCGAGTTAATATCCTATAGTGATAAAAATGGTGTCTACTTGGGACCGGTTCTTAAAAAGTTCGAATGTTGATAGTAAAATGCCAAGTAACAGTCAGCTACTCTCGCGACAGTGTACTTGCGAGATAGCCATCGAGAGCAATTTTCAAAAACCAATTTTTATCGACTTCACCTCTTTCGAGCCACTGACAGTGCTCAAAAAGTATAACTGTCTTGAAAAGGCTTCCCAATCTCGATCTCGCCATTCGGATTAGGCATTAAACTGGATCTTCAGTTTTATTAACTCATGAGAAAAGAAAAGCACGCACAACATGAGTGGTTGCTGAGAAGCTAATCCCAATTCAACCTCAGACTTTAGTGCCACTATTATAGTTATGTTATTATTATTACAAGTAAGAAGTAAGTAAGGTTCTGAGTCGTACAAGTGAAGAACATTTTTTCAGCATCGAAGGTTTTGTCTGTAGAATGTATGGAACTGGGTATGAGATGCTGAATAAATCTTGGAAAATTGCATCCACAATATTCTGCAGGAATATCAAAGGAATTTTGGAAATCTATGAAAACATGTGCATAGTTATTTTAATTTGTAATCTTGGATTCCATGGGAATCTTTTGCTCCCACACCAAAAGCTACAAAACAAAAAGGAGGTAGGGGTACACATTTTGGAGATTTTCCGAAATGTATAGTTTTGTCAAAGAAGCTGAACTCACTTTTGCATAATTAACTTTCAAGTTGTTAATCCCAAGGTTAAGGAAGTGCCTCCTTAGTTAATAGACATTTCTTTAAGTTTTTCACGCGTGATGATCTCAATTCTCTTTGTTGTTAGAGTGTTCAAACTATACCACGTCACCTGTAAGTTTTATTAAAAACTGGAAATTCTGTAAAACTCCTCCAGTGACAAAGGCTTTGCACTAACACAAAATAATGTGCTCTACTTGTTTCGAAACGAAGTGTTGCAACCTCCTGCGCTCCTTCATGGCATTAAATCGAAATTGTTTTTAATTTAATATCCCCTTTTTATTTCTTCAAATTACAGTTCCCATCTTTACACACCAAACTTGTTTTCCCTTACACCGTCAAAACAAAAAAAAAAACGTCCTCATGAATTCCTTAACCACTTTTACAAGTTGGAAAAGTTTTTAAGTCCTCTCAAGATTATTTTTCAATTCTTATATTTTTACTTATGCACCCTATATTTTACAGAAGAATGAAAAACCAAAATTTCAAACACACGGCCACACCTGTATCTCTTCAACGCCGAGCAGAGTATAATTACTCTCCGTACGTGTGCTTGAACTGCTCGAAACTTTCTTCCCTTCAAAGACATTCATTAGACAGGCAACCAAATTAATTCGTAAACTCCGCTCCTTTGGAAAAGTTCAAACAGATTATTCATGTGCTCCTCCTGGCCGCCCAAAAGATAGTTAAAAATACTCCCTTCCCCAACTCAAGCATACCAAAAAGGAAACAATTTTCGGAAACTTTATGCACAATTGATGTCTCTAAAATTGCATCCCTCAACAAGGGAACATCCCCGAACCATCCTGGAGTTTGTTGCACCTCAGGACTTTCCTCGCATACATATTTAAGCTTTTTTACGAAAAATTATCGCCCAACCCATCGTGACGGGATTTTCATTATTCATGACGAATGTGGAGCGAAATCCGCAAACCATCGCAGCACAAATCTAAATCCGCTCCATGCACGCATCGACGGAGCATAATTAAAAATCGTTTTGGCCATGCCAGTGCTTCGGTATCCATCTGTTTGGTAGCACTTAGAATTGCTCTCGTACTCGTATATCGACAGCTCATGCCGAGAATGTGTTGGTGACTCATTGTCACCGTTCCAGACGACTGCCAGTGAAACTTTTTCGGTAGCACTTGGACGGATCTACGATTTCCCATATTACCAAGGCTTTGTTGCATGCGCACCCTTGTTCCATTGTGGCGCAAAAGTTTACCCCTAGAGCGGAGCTGAAATGAGTGCAAGCCCAACAAATGCAAGCCATTAATCTACGTTACTTTTACACATATTTCAAGCGAACCATATAATAAATTTCGAGGTGGAACTTTTCACGAAATTTATGGATCTTCAGGTATTGGTGCGGTGTGGGTGCGTGGCACTTTTGTGCAGACGCCTTCCTTTCTGGGGGGATGGGACTTACAACTTAATATGTATTCGTTCGTAAATTTAAATGGTGTCTGGGGATGTGGATGCGGGGATGATAAATGCGAACGGAAAGTTTGAAGATAACACAGCCCGAGAGTTACAATTTGGCTAATTGCACACATTGTGGATGCTTGCACTTTGTGCCTAATTGAGTAATTAGCTACGAGCTTTCTTAATATACGAGTGTACGAGAAGATGCTGCAGAGTTCTCGGTTGGCTTTGTCTGAAAATATTGGCCAATTTGTTGATTGGGTTCGTGATAGAGTAGCACAGGTGTCTACTTTCTTTTGGGATGCATAATTTAACATGCAACGGTGGAGTTAGCTTCGTTGCAGTTTCGCCATATGGGGTGTGGTCTGGAAGAATGCTCTGCAAATGCATCATGTCACTGAATGTCTGGACAATTTGAACAGATAAACTGAAAGTGTAAGTTCGCAAAACTGAAGGGTGGTAATGATTAAAGAGTTTTAAGAGCCGTTGCCTTTACAAGTATACAGTTGTGAAGCATTTTAGTGGGTGTCACTTACAAAGAAGAAGCCAACTCAGACAAACAGGGGTTCATTGTGCGTTGATACATACGTGGACTCTGTGAGAACAAACAGGAATTTTCAATGAAGTTAAGTGGACTTCTAGTATATACCTCACTGAGGTCGCAGAGAATGTCACAGGAGATTTGCAGACGTTTTAAAGCCACCAGAGCCGGACAGGTACAAAGGGGGTGCCAAAAGAGACATCCTTCTCCCCATCGTAACAGCTTCTGCAGGAGTTATTGGGGAAGAGACCAAGTTTGACATTATGAGGCAGTGTCCTGTGACAGTACCAACCATTGTTCCAGTGACCTTTGAAGAGACAAGTCGTTCTGAGTGACACGGGGTGTTTTAAGTTTCGTATCACTGTCATTATTTTCATTTCGGTTCTTACAATGCACTGTTTAGTTTGCAATAAAAAAATTGATCGCAGTTGTGAGACAAAAATCACTTGTGTGGACTGCAATGCATTTTACCATGGGCCTTGTGCACAGTTGCAGTCATCTGATATAGAGTACATGGCAACAAACAACATTCCTTTTCGCTGTGGCAAGTGCTCCGTCCTTCGTCGCAAATCCTTGCATACGGACACACCAATACATTCATCCACATCAGTAACAGAAACATCAGCATCTACTCTGCATTCGAGGCAACATCCAAAGTTAAACCAAGAAGTAACTGCCTCATCGATAAATGCCAATGACCCACCGCTAGCATATGATGGAAGCTCAGTTACGTTACAAATGCTGTACCAAGAATTAATTTCTCTGAAGAACATCAAGAGCTACTTTCTCAGTGCACTCAATCAGCTGAAAGAAGAGAATGAAAAGCTTCGATCGAGAATGAATTCATTGGAGAGCAAGCTGAAGAATATTGAGAATGTCATCGAGATATCCGGAGTTCCTGATGTCAGCAACAACAACGCAGGAGAATGTTTTCAAACAATATCCAAAGCATTGGGAGTTTCTGTTCCTTCAAGTGATATTAAAAAATGCTATGTCAAACGCGTATTTAAGAAAAATGTAAACATTCGGGAACACAGAGATGTCATTTGTGTGCAATTTGGGAACTTAGAAACCAAAAATAAAATTATGAAGTCTAAGAAAGCTGCTAAAGTTTGAACTCGTCGTTATTTGTTACGGGTACTAAAAGCAATATTTATATTAATGATAGCTTTACAAATTAGGTACACAAGAGCCTTATATTTAGAAGCTAAAAAAAATTAAAACGGAAAAAATTACAGATATGTTTGATTCGCAAATTTTATTGAGAAAAGTTGAGAAAGGGAGAGTTGTTATAAAATCTTTCCAGGACCTAAATTCTCTGGAAGACTAATTGTCTTTCTTAATTGAATATAAAAAAAAAAAAAATGATCTCAAATTTTAACTTAAATGATAATATTTTATACAACAACCCCAAAAACATTATTTCTAACCCAGAAGATAATATTTTCTATAGTTTAAATCGCTATAATCAATTTCTTATTGTGCACCAGAACATTCGGAGTCTACGACAAAACTTTGATTTACTAGTGTGTAACCTAGAGGCCCTTGCATTTTTGCCCGATTTGATTTTTGTAAGCGAAATTTGGATTTTTAACTGTGAGAAAGATGATTTTCATATACCTGAGTATAATTTACACGTGAACACTAACGAAACATACAGTTAATCAAAAAAGTAAATATACACTACCTCCTGAACTATATTTTTCTAAAGAAAACTAAATATTTGCAACAAAAATCAATAACCATTTTTTTTTCTGTTTTCACAAACGTAATACTATTTTTCAAAAAGAACAAACATAGCAAAATAACAAAACATAAACAATAGAATTCAACTTGAAGTAATATGAATGGAAATTTACATCAAAAAAGTAAGTATACAAACAAAAAATAATACTTTCTGAAATTTGTCTCTGCTCTCTAGTCTTCTTATCAATATTTCGTTGGGTAGCCTTTGGCTTTTATAATTGCTCGCATTCGATTTGGCATCGAGTTAACAAATTTTGATGTTACTTTTTGGCTTATTTTAACCAACTCTTTCTGAAGCACTCTTTTCAAGTCTTATTTTGTCTTGACACCGTGTTTTTGAACTGCCCGTGTCAAATGTTCCAATAAATGTTCTATTGCATTCATGACGGGCGATTGGGTGGTGTTCTCAGCCGGTTACGAGCATTATATAATAACTATTCCTTAAAAATATGAGAGGTGTGTTTTGGGTAATTTATCTTTCAACAAGATAATTTATCTTTCAACAAGATAATTACCCAAAACACACCTCTCATATTTTGTATATTTTGTGTATACTTACTTTTTTGATTAACTGTATGTTGCAGGTGGAGTTGGAGTTTTTGTTCGTGATTCGCTAAGTTCCGGTAACTATAAAGTGGAAAATATAAACTTCGTAAGTGCAGATGTCATAAAATTGTCTTGCAAAATTTGTAGCATAGATTTCAGTTTTATTTGCCTATACCGACTACATCTTTTTAATGTGCAATTGTTTTTGAACGAATTCTCAATGTTCCTTAAAAACGAAAGTTTAGCAAATCTTATATTCTTGGGTGACTTCAATATTGATGTGTTGTCCTTGAGCGCTATAGCTGATTCTTATCATGCACTTCTGGCTTAACACGGTCTCGTCTTCTTTGTTGACCAAGTTACAAGATTAAGTTCAGGTACTGCTCTCGATCACGTTTTTTGTCGTTTTTCAACAGCTCTAAATAAATGTTATGGTATTAATTTTGATATTCATATTTCCGATCACTGTATGACTGGTATCTTATTTGAAAATTTGAAACATGAGACGTCCGCAAAACCCCTGTCCCCTCTTAAAGTTACTAAAGTAAACTTCAATTTGTTAAATACTGAATTGCGTTCTGAAACCTGGGAGGAAATTTATCTGCCAGAAAATGTCTCAAATGCGTATGATATTTTTCAGTCCTATCTTCAAAACTATATACGAAACTGTTCATATACTTTGACCTACAAAAAAAAATGAAGTTAGACTAAAGCCTTGGATTAATAACCATCTTTTAAAGAAAATAAAACCTAAAAATAAACTAAAGAGAAAATGCTTAAAACATCCACATAATTTGGCTCTAACACATCGTTTCAAGAAACTGAGTAAAAGCGTTAATCAAGACATTAAAAAGGCTCGTCATAATTTTTATTATTGTAAAGTACAAAACGCACTTGGTAACCCAAAAAAGGAATGGCAGGCTATAAATTGTATTATAAAAGGCAACTTTCCAAATACGTTAAAATCAATCTTACTGTGCAATGATGGTGTTACTATTGACGATCCAAGAGAAGTCTCTAATATATTTAACAAATATTCTTTAAATATTGGTCAAGTACCTTTCACACACGTAGGTTCTTCATATTGTAAGCGTTGTGCTAAATCGCACTTAATTAATGAAAATGTACATAGTACTAGCTTCTTCTTTGAAGAAATTACAGACGTAGAACTCTACAAAATTATTAACTCGCTAAATAATTCAAACTCATGTTGACATTATGGTATCACTAATCGTTTACTCAAGCACATTGCACTAAACATAGTTGATATATTAGCCTACATTTTTAATCTAAGCATTTTGAAAGGAATTTTTCCTGAAAAACTTAAGTGTGCCTATGTGCTACCTCTTTTTAAGAAAGGAAGTAAAAATGAAACAAACAATTATAGACCTATTTCATTACTACCATCAATCTCAAAAGTCTTTGAAAAGGCTGTTAAAAGCAGGGTCTTGGCATATCTTGCTAAAATAAATGTCCTTAATTCAGCTCAATTTGGTTTCAGAGAAGGTCTTTCAACTGAGGATGCTTTATTGGTATTCTATTCGTCCATATACAAAGCCCTAGATAGCAAAAAATGCTGTGCTGGTCTTTTTGTGGACATTTCTAAGGCTTTTGACATGGTTGAACATCAGATTCTTCTAAACAAACTACATTGCGTTGGATTTCGTGGCTTTGTTTACGACTGGTTTGAGTATTATCTGAAAGATGGGAGCCAACAAGTCAAAATAGGAGAAGTTTGCAGCGATCCAACAGCTATAAACCTTGGTGTTCCTCAAGGTTCAGTTTTGGGTCCAATATTGTTTTTGGTGTACATAAATTCTTTATTTAGTCAACCTTTTAGAGGAAAAATTTCAGCTTTTGCGGATGACCTTGGCACTACATACCATTCAAGTAGTCCTCTTATTTTATGTGCTGATATGAACCATGACTCTGCTATCTTAAGAATCTGGTTTGCTGAGCACAAGCTTGCGGTTAGCAGTAAAACTAAAATTATGCATTTTTCTCTTAAACAGGGAAATTCGCCTGATTTTAACATTTTCTTTCACTCAAAAGACTGTAATAAATTCGCAGCAACAAATTGTCATTGCAGTTTAACATCGGGTAGAGCGTAAAAGAGCGTAAAAAAAGTGTAAAAGAGCATTAGGAAAGAAATGGGGTCTCCAACCTCATATGATCCACTGGATCTACACAACCGTCGTTAGACCCATTCTGTTGTATGGAGTGCATGTCTGGTGGCCAATACTAGACAAAGCCATACACTACAATCTCATTAGGAAAGTTAAACGTCAAGCTTGCATTTGCATAGGAGGTGCTTTGAGAACCACACCCTCAGATGCACTGGACATTATAATGAACCTATCCCCAATTAACATTTTCGGCAAACAACTAGCAAAGAATACTGCTATCCGTCTTACAGCCTCTTCCCAGTGGACCAACAATTCATTTGGCCACTCCACTATACTAAGTTCTTCTAACTTCCCCACGAGAATTCTGGACCATACCACACCCCTTTACTTCCCTGATAGACTTTTTAAAACCCTTATTCCAGATAGAGACTTCTGGAATGATAATCCTAAACCTTTTGCAGGTTCCCTGCACTTTTTCACCGATGGGTCTAAAACCCAGGAGGGGGTGGGTAGTGGCGTTTTCTCTGATGAACTAAATATAAGTCTCACCTTTCGCTTACCCGACTACTGTAGTGTGTTTCAGGCGGAGATAATGGCGATAAGTGAAGCGCTGTCTTGGCTCAAATGGAATGTAATATCCGCTCGTGATATTTGCATTTTCACTGACAGCCAGGCAGCCATCAGAGCCCTGGAATTGGTCTCTACTAACTCTAAAGCTGTAATAGACTGCCGCTCATCTTTAGACAAGATGGCCGACCAGTTCAACATTTGCCTGTGCTGGGTGCCAGGACATAGAGACATTCCAGGCAACTGCAAAGCAGATGAACTCGCCAAGCTCGCAACTTCACAGCCATTACTTCCCAAACACAGTAGCTTGGGTATGCCCCTCACAACTTGCAAATTGCTGCTCTCTTTAGAGGCAACTCGTGAAATAGATAACAGATGGGCGAGTGGCACTTCGTGTCACACCTCCAGGATAATCTGGCCTAGGCTAGATTCCAAAAGATCTAAGGATTTAATATCTCTTCACAGATCGCATATAAGCTCAATCGTCGGTGTCATCACAGGACACTGCCTCATAGGAAACCATGCCATCAGACTAGGTGTCCCGGCTAATGATTTCTGTAGAAGCTGCCTAGATGAGGAGGAAGTGGAAAGCGTCCCACACCTCCTCTGCTCCTGTCCGGCCCTGGCGTCTATTCGACGCCAATATCTAGGGACCTACTTTTTTTTGATGACTTGGGTGAACTTAGTACGGTTCCCATTAATAATCTACTTCGCTTCATTATAAGCTCCAAATGGTTTCCCTCGGACAACTTATTGGTTTGATCCCGGTCAAACCATGTGGCAGCACAATGGATTAACTCTGGTCTAGGTGCACACACAGAAAAGCCACATCTTACCTAACCTAACCTAACATCGGGTAGTGAACTATTCAATGAACTAAAATCTTGCGACGCTTATTGTTTTAAAGTAGAAACGGTTCAAAACTTTAAGTACCTAGGTATCATAATTGATCGAAATATGAGCTGGTCGAATCATATCCTTGCATTAAAACAGTATTTACGTTCTACTGTTCGATGCTTTTACCGCCTCAGAAAAATACTCGATAACAAAACTTTAAAAAAGGTGTACTATGGTCTATTCGAGTCGAAACTGCAATATGGTATTAGTTGTTGGGGGGGTGCTTACCATAGCACTATTCAGCCACTACTTGTCTTACAAAAGCGTGCTATAAGAAAAGTCTACAATGCGAATCGTTTTGCTCGTTCTATGGTTTTGTTCAGAACATTGGGAATTCTGCCTCTGAAACATTTGTACCTGTATAAAGTTTCAAAAATATTTGTTATAAGACGTGGCTATTTGCAGAGTCCGAATAATAACACCCAAAATTTGCGTAGCTTTGTAATGAATCTGGTAAATATTCCTCCTTTTCGCACCACTATCTACAAAAACTTCTACTCTATAGTTTCGTGTAAATTGTTTAATAAACTACCTGCATTTATTCGCGGTACAAGGCTTCTAACTAGATATCTGAAACAAGTTAAAATATGGCTTCTTGGTTTCAATCACGATGAAATTAAAGATTTGTTGTCAAACTCAGTTTAACGTTAATATAATATAATATAAGTTCTTCTAATATGCAGCTCGAATAAAATGAATTTTGTTTTTATATATTTCTTCTGTTGTAACATATCACCCCAAACACTCAACACTTAAAACCTTCCGTAATGAAGTGACATTCCCACATTTTTCTTTTTGTAAAATATATATGTCACTACGTATTCTTATTTTTACATTATTTATCAAGATTTGTTAAGGATTTTAATGAATTTACAATATAATGAATTTATGTACATATATGTAAGAATACTGAAAATAATAAAATAAAAAAATAAAAAATAATTTTTGATCTCCTGACATTGGGTATTGGAAGGCTGAGAATCTCGTTTGGCCTGCTTCATTCCGCAGATGTGATACATCGACTTCTCTGGGCAACAGTTAATAAGTACGATCGTATATAATCATATTTAAGGTCATTCCCATAATTTTTGATAGATACAGCGTGGTGGTATGCTTGGCAAGTTAATCTGCGTTACAATTACCTCGAATGCTGGCTCGTCACCCAGGACAGGCGTCTGTTGAACTGATCCATTGCATTGTCAAGAGATGAGCGGCAACTTGCTAACACTTTTATGTTTCTTGATACCTGTTCCATGGCTACAACTGTCGCCGAAGATGCAAATATCACAAGCGAACATTACGTAATGCTTAAGCCATTTGTGTATGGATAGCCACATATCTGCTTGAAATATCCTACAAAGGAAAGACTAATATTAAGCTTACTAGGAAGGACCCCAACTTACTATTCTATTTTGAAGGCAGAATACTTGTTCTTCTTCTTGTCGTGTCACAGTCCCGGATGGATATGGGCTTCATACAACAATAGTCTCCAGCTAACACGATTTTTGCTAGCTGTCTCCGATAGCACACGCCAAGTTGGTTGAGGTCTTTCTCCACTTGTGCGTGCCACCTTAGGCGTCCTCTGTTGCGCTGTCCCACAAGTTCAGAGTCGAAGATTCTTCTGACAAGAGCTATGTTGGACATGCGCTCTACATAGCCGAATCATCTGATTTTTGTATGTTACCAATTTTGTTTTGTTATTAATTATAAATCTAATCTGCTTGTGATGTGGTTTTCCTTAGTAATTATTGAAGACGGTATAGGTTTAGTTTTAGTTCTAAATTTTGAAAACTACGTTGAATCAAAACCATCCTGATAAAATCAGGACCCTTCTCAATGTAGTTTGTGAATCAACTCAGGGCATTAAAATCTGCCACCTGAATGTCGAAAGCTTACGTGCGAAATACACAATCTTGCACCAAATTTTCAGTACGTCTAAAATCGATGTTTTAATGTTTTCCGAATCTTGGCTTAATTGTAACCTTTTATCTAATTTTGTAGAAATTCCGAATTATAAGCTATTTAGAAATGATCGTGTGGATAGAATAGGTGGTGGTGTGTGTATTTACGCCGGAAATTCATTGAAGCCAAAATGTGTGTACTCGTCCTCTAAATCTATCATCCAATTTTGTTGTGTAGAAGTTAGTGCTGTAGATGAGAAAATGCTTTTAGTTGTTTTGTATGCACCTCCTAATTGTTTCGTAGAAGATAACTTAAAAGAACTTGAAGAAACTTTATTAATATTACAAACCAAATACAATAATATTATAGTAGGTGGTGATTTCAACGTTAACATACTTAAGTGCAATAATATTACTAGTCAATTTAATTATTTCTGTGATAAAATTGGAATGTCAGCAATAAATTCTCGCTATCCTACCTGTTTTAAATCTTTAAATAATCCATCTTTACTTGACATTTTCTTAACTAATAACGCCTCCAAAGTATTATGTTTTGATCAAATAAGTATGACAAGCGAATTTATTCATGATTTAATTTTTTGTTCATTTGACTTCTCTGTAGATAGAACCAGCTGTGATAATATTTTTAACTTCAGATCATTTAAGGACATAAATATTTTTGAACTGACAAATGCTATCAATAAGCTAGATTGGCATGATATATATTTTAGTCCCAATGTTGACGTAAAGGTTGAAATTTTTAATAACCTAGTCAATTCCTTGTTTGATAATTTTGTACCTATTATAAGAAAACGTGTTAAGTCTCGTCCTTGTCCTTGGTATAGTAGTGCAATTCAACGTAAGATTAGTGAACGAGAGTATCTGTATCATAAATTCAAACGAAAAACGTCGGTGGAAAATAGACTTAAATACACTATCTCCAGAAATGAAGTCACTGCCCTTATCCGCAATGCTAAAAAATCTTATTTTCTTGACAAGATAAATCCAAATTTGGGCTCTAAGCAACTTTGGAAAAACCTAAAGAATTTAGGTGTCGTCAATTATAGAAATGTGTCATTGTGTTCATTACCACCTAATGAAATAAGTGCCTTTTTTTCTTCGGATCTCCCTGGACAGTCGGAAGTAGGTTATTATAATGACCCGAGCTCTGCTGATTCGTCTTCGAACTTCCGTTTTCAGTGTGTTAATGAATTTGAAGTTTTCAATGCTATAAATAGTATTAAATCAAATGCCACTGGACCTGATAATATTTCTCCTAGGTTTCTGAAGCTTATCCTTCCTCACATAATTCGTTATATACACCATATTTTTAATTTCTGTATCTATAGCTCTCAGTTTCCATTAATATGGAAAAATGCTAATATTATTCCTACTCCTAAAAAACCCAATCCCAATTGTCCTGCTGATTTCAGACCTGTAAGTATCCTATGTTTTTTATCGAAAGCCCTCGAAAAAATACTTTCCCATCAAATACAAAAGTTCCTTGAAGAGAACAATAAACTCACTAGGTGGCAATCTGGTTTTCGTAGCAGGCATAGTTGCGAATCTGCTGTGCTTAAAGTTACTACTGACATCAGATCTGCTTTAGATCGTAACGACACCTGTATTGCTGTTTTACTAGACTTTTCCAAAGCTTTCGACTGTATCGATCACAATTTACTACTAAGAAAAATGAGAAATAACTTCGATTTCTCACAATCATCTTTGAAACTTATTTCGGATTATCTGAGGAATAGGGTCCAGACAGTAGTCACTGAACATGGTCGCTCAAATCCTAGTACTATCTCAGTTGGGGTCCCTCAAGGCTCAGTACTAGGTCCGTTGTTATTCTCCGTCTTCAACAATGACATCCCAGACATTGTTGAAAATTGTAAAATTCACATGTACGCCGATGATGTGATTATATACCTCTCGCGGCCTATCGGCTTAATGGAGGACTGTATTGCCAGGGTAAACGAAGATCTCAATAACATATCGAATTGGTCAAAAGACAATAAATTAAAGTTGAATCCCGTTAAAACTGTTGGTATTATTTTTTCAAATAATGGGACTAGTCTTAATGATTTTGCACCTATTGTGCTCGATGGTTATCCCATAAATGCCATCAGTTCTGTTAAATACCTTGGTTTTCAACTCAACTACTCACTTTCGTGCTGTGAAGGAATTAAAGATACCTTGCGCAAAGTCTACTGCGGACTGCGCCGATTGCGATACTCTTCGTATTATCTGCATCCCCTTGTCAAGAAAAGATTAATCAAAACTCTCATTATGCCCTACTTTATGTTTAACTGTTCTGTGTTTCCTCATCTAGACGCTGTTTGCAGACATAGACTAAATGTTGCTTTTAATGATTGTGTTCGTTATATTTATAATATTCCCCGGTGGCAAAGTGTGTCTAATATGTCATCATCAATTTTTCGGTCTTCGTCTTGATCTTTATTTCATCTTTCGGAACATCTTAAAACTCTTTAAAATAATTCACAGCAAATCACCTTTTTGAAATGCTACAATTTGCGCAATCTAATAGAGGCAAAAAACTTATTATTCCCTCATTCACACACTGCATTGGCGAAAGGTCCTTTTTCGTATCTGCAATTCGTGTCTGGAACAACCTTCCACATGAATTGCAGGTAATAAACTCTTATGCCGTCTTTCAGGAAAAACTTTTTCAATACTTATCAGTTAACCACACCACATCCTGATTAGTTAAAACTTGCTAGAATATATTTAGATTTGACGTTCATCATTGATTTTATCATCTTTCTTACCTTTAAAAAAAAAAAAAAAAAAAAAAAACTGTAAATACGTTGATGATTGTGTAATTTAGATTTTATACATACTTCAAAAAGACGAATTGTCTTGTAGTATTGTTATCATAATTAAATAAATAAATAAAAAAAATAAAAAAAAAAAAAATCTTAATCCCTGGATCCGTTGACTCCTGCCAAGACTCATGTCGCTGTGCTGCCCATACAGTTCGTGGTTGAACCTTCTCCTCCAAATGCCATCAAGACAAACGGGACCAAAGATCGCACGCAGAATTTTTCTCTCGAAAAGACCAAGAACATCTTCGTCCGCTTTCATTGTTGTCCATGCCTCTGCGCCCTAAAGCAGGACTGAGATGATCAGTGTCTTGTACGAAGCTTGTTCCTTTGAAAGAGAGCTCTTTTGAGCCCAAAACAAACAGCGGTAGCCAAGAGTTATCCTGCGTTTTATATCAGTATTGATGCTATTCGAGGTAGACGAGGTAGGTAGGTAGGTAAAAGAGGCGGTGGACATACAGATCCTGTTTTCGCACCCAATTAGCGCCATGAAAGCGCCGTTTTGATACCACATCCTATGGGATACCTAATTTGTGAGATGTGGGTGAAAAGGAGTGTGTATTCACTCAGATTAGCCTTATTTTGAAACCACTTTGTGGAATTTAGGAAGGCTAGCAGACTATGAATGTTTGCCTCCGAGAGATTATTAGGGGTGTTGAAGAAGGCTTTGCCCAGAGTGCGTTGTCTGATTCTAGCTAAAGCCGGACATTTGCACAGAAAGAGCTCGGGGGTTTCTGGCTCAGTTTCCACCCGGCAGCTGCGGCAGTGCGAGTTAAATGGTATGCCTAGTCTTTCAGCATGCCTGCCAACAGCCCGTGTCCAGTACAGACCGCTGTGATTCTGGATATGTTTCTTCTACTGTTGTTGAGCAGGTCTTTTGTTCTCTTTTGGTTGTAGTTGAGCCATAAGCTTCTGGATAGGACACATGTTTCCAGCTTGGTCCATCTTTCGATGTAGACGAACTCCTCCACTTTCTCGGAGTTACAGCAGCCTATGGTGACATTCTGGTCAAGTCGTTGATGTTGTGCGTCCTTTCTCGATGACAGCATATATTTGGTTTTGACCTCGTTTACCGCCAGACCCATTTTAGCCGCTTCCGTTTCAATGCCAGCAAACGCATCATTGACGGCTCGCTGTGTTCGCCCAATCATGTCAATGTGATCGGCGTAAACTAGCAGTTGAACGGACTTTTGGAAGATCGTGCCTCTTGTGTTGGCCAGTGAGTTTTGCGCGATTTTCTCAAGAACCTTGTTAAAGAAATCACATGACAGCGCGCCGCCTTGTCTAAATCCTGCTGAGTCTGAGGAGTTTGGTAGGAATGTCAAAACTAGACATGGCGGTATATAGCTCATCTCTATGCACGCTGTCATTGAAATTGGCGGCCTTGAAATTGATTAATAAGTGGTGCGTGTGGATTTGAATTTCTTGGGTCTTCTCCAGGATCTGCCGCAGTGTGAAGATCTGATCTATGGTGGACTTCCTTGGCCGAAAACTGCAGTGATAAGGAGAGATTGGTGACGAAAGATTTCAGGCGTTCACACAGAACGACAGAAAGGATATTACACGCGATGTTAATGAGACTTATCTCTTGATAGTTCGTGCAGTAAAAGTTGTCTCTTTTTTGTGGACCGGGCATACGATACTGAGATTTCATCCATAGGACACGCTTTCCTCCGACCGTATCTAACAGATGAGGTGGTGCATGCCCCTAACCAGATCATCACCAGCTGCTTTAAAAATTTCGGCAGGCAGACCATTTGCCCAAGCAGCTCTGTTAGACTTCAGTCTTGATATCGCTATCTTGACTTCGTCTAGGTTGGAGGAACGGAATTCGCTTATATCATCGTCCAAGTTGAGTGAAGAAGGTGAAGAAGGAGTTAAAGAAGGTTGAGTGAAGAAGGTCATCTCTGATTCAATTTTGAAATTTCTGTAGAGGAAGTAGAGCTGATCGGGGTGGTTTGGTTTTTGGCTAGAAGATTTCTAGTTCTTACAGAATAGTTTAGTTTTCGTAAGGTACATTAGATCATTGAGAAGAGGCACTAAGACAGATAGCTGCGCTCACAGTCATTTTTTGCCAAGGAGATGATCCGAAGGGGAACAAGTTGAGTAAAGTGTCAAGCACTTCTGAGCATGTAACTCTGGGCACTGAGCATTTGATGCAAATGCATTCTTGACTCTAAAACTTTTTTAGGGTCGTTTTGTTCACTATTGCTCAACTTGCTGGAAACTTGAGAGTTGATCAACTTCGGAGTTGGTCTCAACTTAAGATTTATCCGGAGAGTTGAAAATTGATTTTGTTGACTATTATAACTCCTGAAGTTCTCCAACTTTCAGTTTTAAAATTTCCCTTGGGATATTTTTAGTAATTGACACATGAAATGTCATTTTTATTTAAGCATGGGTGAACTGAATACCGCTAGATATGCACATATATGTGCATTAATGCATGTATGTACGCACTAATTGAGAGCGAACGTTGTCAGTTGCTACCGATGCTGTCCCTAAGCGTTTCAGAAGGAATATCTACCTGCCAACGAACTTCGACATCGTTTATTTTAAAATATGCTGCAGAGAGGGAAAACCATCCCTTGCGATTTTTAAATTATCTGCATCACTTCCACCTGGAGATTGTATGCGAACATGTGTACAAAACGAACAGGCAAGTACGATAATAAAAGAAAAGAGATAGATTGAAACCACTGGTTTTTCCTTGGACTTCTGCTATTTCCGTAAGTTGAGAAAATCACGAGTTGATAAACGCTCGAGTTGAAAATTGAAAGTTGAAATCATAACATTTGGGTGAATAAAAGCAAATCCAGAAGTTGAAGAGAAAAATCCTAAAATTGTGTTCAACTTTTAGTGAATAAAATCGCCTTTAGTGTGTTAAACTGTGTTCAGTATGGGTCACTGCACTACAAAGCACGCTACAAGAGGATGGGCCGAACAACGGCGATGATCATATGTGGAGTGGGTCATATGTGGCTTTCGATCCCCTTTTTTCCATTGAATGCCTTGCACATATAGAGAGGTTAAGCTTTCAGCTAAGGTTTCTTCACGGAATTTGCCCACAATATTTAGCATTTTGTGAGAAATAATAGCCCGTGTCGTTTGTGTTTGAAGTCTGAGGAATAATCTCTGGAGCTTGAGAAACCCTAGTAAAACCCGCTCTTATTAACTCGCGTAATTTGAATCAACGGCAAAGCGATTTGACAATTGTCTTAGTTCTTTCAGTGAATAACCAAGCATTCTACTACAAGTTCCACTGGTTATTCTCAAAATCGCACCACTTCCAATGGAGGTGTTTAAAGCCCTTAAGAATCAGAAACAATTTTGCATTTTCCAACGAACTCTGAGGAACCTCTTCGATGACTGAACTGAAGTAAGGGCCCTAAGTGAAGATATCATAAACATATTGCGTATATTTATCATTTCTTGTCACAGCTAAAATTTTGTAAGCTATACCGTGCTGCAGAAAGACAAACCCATTGCATTAAGTTCCTCCTGCTGTTGGATGAACTCCTTTCGAATGAGATTCATCAGTTCAGAGCGTCGAATCTTCAAAATGGATCATATTGAAACATTTGTTATTGCTATGAAAGACCTCACCATTAAGATAATATCCTTTGCAACAAGCATTTCAATCTTCAGTGGATACAGCAATGACGAAATTCCCGGTGGGTGTGACTTTTGCTTCACTCCTCTCCTGGAAACTTGAATTTTTGTCAATTTCTTCTCACTACATGAAAAATATCATTTCAAAAATTGGGCGGGTAGAAAGGATGCATACATACATGTAACTTTCAACATCCTTGCCTCTGATAATATCATCGTCCATAGTGTCGCAGGTAAATATTTATATGTAAAAATATGTGCAATATTTACGTTAAAACTATAAAAAATATGATAAGCGAATGACTTTTGCAAGCTAGTAAAGCCTACTTCGAGTTGCTTCAGTTTATATTTTGTTGTTCTATGGTTTCAGTCACAAATCAATCCGAACAACGAGATTAAAAAGTTTTTTCTGAACAGTAATACTCTTTGAGTATTGTCAGTGATTCGAAGGAGGCTCTACCTCCATGAAACATTATTTTTTAAAATGTTTGTCTGTGATGGGAATTGAACATTGGGTAAGCGTAAGAGGCGACGCATTTACCCATTCTGCCACGGCTTCCACTTCCACTTCTTCTTGACAGCAATTTGACTGTACGGTCTTGAAATTCTTGTAAGTTCTACGTATGTGTGTTGCGTAGCACTTCCCCAAGCCATTACCCTGTAATGCACATTTTACTCCATAGGTGCATGATATACCTGTTTTAACACGGGTTATGAACCCTAAATGCCCGTTTACATGTTCAGTGAAGTGAAAGAGTGTACGAAAAAGAGATTATGATTTTCCAAAAGGCTGGAAAGAGATGGGTCGGATCGCCGAAAATGCATCCCGTTCCAACTGTTAGGAAACTCATACTCTCTTTTTCGTCCATTCTTTCATTCCACTGAACATATAAATGGGCACTAATACTGTAGACAGGCGAGCGCAAAGCATTTCTTCCCAGTCTTCTACGTAGGGTATACATATGTATACGGTTCCACTAAGAAGCGGCATGCGATATTGATTCCTAGATACTCGTAAGTATCGGCGACTTTATCCACGTCGTGTTCTAAAGAATTGCCACATGTGAACAATATAAGATGTCGAGTCCTATTTTTTTGCATTTTTTGTTGTTTATTTCTTATTTAACTTATATCCTAGACAAAAATACTTAAGTCTAGCTTAACTATCTTAACAAATGTTCTTATATCTAACTTACTGACCCTATACGGGTACTCTAAGCTAATCTATGCTATATTTAATATGCCTTTCGGCCTAGTCTATCTTAATTTAAATTTAATTTTAAATGTCCTTTATTTTCTTATCCAAGAACATTTTAAAAAAACTTGGACGTACTTCATTTTTTTTATATTTTGTCTTATCCTAATCTTAACTACCTTAACCTAAACTGAAATTTGCTGTCTATTTACAAAAACTTACAACTACTTATACTACGCTTAACTATGTCCGTAACACGGACGCGTCAACCAGGGCGTATATGTTATTTATATGCGTAACATATATATCTAATACGCCGTGATGCACCGTTTTTTTTTTTTTTTTGCATTTTATTTTTATAATTTTTTTTTTGCTTAGAATCTACCTTAATCTATGTACGTTGGCCCTAAAGAGTCAACTACCCTAAACATGAAAACTTAAAAAGTCTCGTATTGAAGTCGCCTGTCCACTGTTCGGCGTGCGACATGAAAGATGATAGGACATCCCTCCGTATCCTGTAGATGTCGAGTCCTATTTGACTACGGATGTGCATTAATTTTATTTTTGAGGCACTTGTTCATTGTCGTGACATTATTTACCCATCTTTTCTAACTTGTTGCTTCTTTAAGAGAATCGCGACGTATGTACAACAATTGTTGTGTCATTTGTATAAGGTGTCACTCTTCAAATACCCTGTTGTAACTCTGAATAATGCTACACTCTTTTAAGCCTGTCAGCGTTTCATTTGTGGAAAGGATAAAAGGCAGAAAACCAAATATTGATCTTTGTGCAACTCTCTAAATCACTTTTATGTTGTACTCGAGAGTGTCAAACGCTATACTGAAGTTCAATTACAGGACCAGGTCAAGATGACGTTAACTAATTCATAATTTCATTCATAAAATCACCGATAACTTGATTTATACTCTTTCTTTTATAAAAACTGCAAAAAGGTTACCTTTTTTTTATTAACTTTCATATGCGGTCATGTTAATCATTACTGGTAGTATTGGTATTGGTCAATACTTGTACGTTGAGTGGATAGATTAGGATTCCCATCCCTTTCTGGCCTATATCTCCCAGATATTAAATTTGTTTGTTCTGAAACAGATATTTTTAAATAATTTTAACTGTACTCGTTTCTGCGGTTTTACGAAGCAATTTCAGCATTTGTAGTGCACTTCAAAAGAGCCCTTAAATATATTTAATCGAATATAACAGAATTGAAAATGACAGTTGGGTGTTAAGAGGTTGGCAATGCCACTCAACAATGAATAATGGGTTTATCTGTTAAAAGGGGCACTCGATTATTAGTTATTGAAAGAGACGGACGTTGTTTACGAAGGGAGAATATTTGAATAAGGTAGTATTGTAATTGTCACTTTAATAAAATAAAATAATTGAGTTAAACGAATTTATCTACAATGAGTCAGTAACTGCATAAAAAACACGATCCTTCGATAAACATTTTCGCCTCTGGTAAGCAACTAATGTTTATTCCGCAGCCGTCCTGTTTCACTTGGTTAGCCAATTGAATTTTTTTAGTGGCTGCGACAATTTTTTATTGCTTATTAGTTTTTGCCTGGTAAGACCACCTCTTCACATCCATTAATGCTAGAATATAGAGTCCATATTTTCTGTGCCTTAAGCCGACGTAACGCATTTCCAGTTCAAGAATTTGATTACTCCGCAATATTCGAACTTGCCATTTGCCTGAAAACACAAACTAAGACTGTCGAAAAAGATTGGCAAGTTACAATTCAGCGCCCGAAAAATACCATCGTGATGTTGAGGTTAACTGCGTCGACTCCTACGCTGAAGGTCAAGGTTCGATTCTGGTCACAACAACTTCATAAATACATACCACCTCCCTCGAATCGCAAACAATCACAACCTACCCGACAAGAAAAGCTTCACAAACCTCGCTGCTCGAATTGGGCAAAAAACTGTACGCCCCCTCCACTTGTGGTAGAACAATTGTACGCACAACACAAGTGGTTGCTGCTGGACTCATGTCCACCTGGGATTATAACGCCAACCGAAGAGTAAGAATAAGCACCAGAATGCTTTTGACGAGTAAAGCCATTTTCACGGTCAGGGTCAACATTTTTCGGCCTACCCTCGTGTGGCAATTTGAAAAGAATTCTATGCCTGCGTTCAACTGTAGTTATATGTTTACAATTTATTTTTGTTATGACATCTAAGCAGTTCCATCAGTTTTGGGTTTGAAATAAATCATAAACAGCAAACATAACTCAGGAAGTTATTTCACTTTGAATACGGTGTATGCGTATGCTTGTATGTTAACCGTTAAATTCTTAAGAGCCACATTCCCTTCTTCGCCAAAGCAAATACCCCTATCCAGCAGCTCTTAGGGATATTGTATCAAGTTCTACTGGAGCTTTATTACGCGAAATACTTTCCAAAGAGTTCGCGCTGAAACATTGCAACGTTTCAAAATCTCCTCTCCTTCATCCCACGGATGATCCTTGCTTTCCGCCAAAAGGACCCAGCCGGTGCACACAGCCGGAGCAATATTATATGTTATCCCTGAAATTTCAATAAAAAAAAATCAAAAATATTTAATTCAGCAACACCTGAAGACGGATGTTGTTGTTGCTCGTCGACACTGTCGACACGGCTCCGCGGAACATTGGACTCGCCTGACTCATCTGGAATTTTTAATATCACGAAAATGAAGATGAAGGCTATGAGTTTGAGAATGTTTCGTAATAAACAGAGATCGTGTGTAGGAAGCGCGACAGGAGTTCAGAGTCTGGAAGGTGGTTATGTACTTCTTGAATAATGTTTGGACTATGAGTTGTTTCTCCAGCGACACTCTCTCGGTAAATATTTCCAAAGAGTGTCTCAGTTTGGGGAATTTGACGGGGATGCAGGGACCGGCAGCAGGTTGACTTAGTTTGAGTTTATTGAATTTCACAGGCGAATGATTTTCAGTTCACTTGCAGAGAGCATTGTCATGAAAGCTTGTTCTTCATCCAGTTTTTCATCGCAGATAAAGCACTTGTTTGTGACTGGTAGAGCCCTTATTTCTCAGAAGTATTTGTTAATTAATTTTTAATAGAAAAAGCAAGGACAATGCTGATCGATTTTTATGAAGTGTCACAGAGATGAAAGGGAAATCGGTTCTTTTGATTTTAAGTAATTTAAGTATCCGCAGCGCTTTTGTAAGGTCGAGATTTATTTAATTAGTCAGTCGATTGTTTTTAACCCAAGCAACCTAACTCTAACCAATAACAAATGCCCTTTGAAATTATCACTCTGCACAGATGATCATTAACGCCGTAATGAAACAATTTCAATAACAAGGAGAGGAGCTACGAGTGATATTCCTCAGCCACTGTGGCGAATGTGGAATGGTTTTTTGAAGTATTATAGGGTCGATGGTTGTTCTTCATGATAACGATTCTGAGAATTGTTTCCATTCCTATGTGCACAAGAGCAAACAACTGGAACGTATTAGTCAGGAAAATTATTTTATTAATTTGCAATTAGGATTGATAATGCTCATTTCCAGATTAAAGGATTCATAGACGTATATGAAGACTTGAAAATGATAAGTTGATCCATGACTGGCACTTGCACTTACTTGCATAACTTCACGTCAACCTGGCTTGTGCTAAATGGGGAATGGACCATATTTAAGGTTCCGTCCACAAAAACGGAACCTTTAAAATTTCGGTGTGTCCGTACGTCCGTCTGTCTTGTCTGTCACACTTTTTTATCATAGAAGTCTAACACGTTGAGTGCCATCATGCAATCCGAAAAACTGTCCCCACAGGTCACAGGTTTTTTTTTTATTGACCCTTCGATTTTAGGTATTACTATCGGGAAATGATTTTAGATAAATTTATTTGCGTGTTTATACTTGCATTTTACCGTTGTTTTATTGCGGTGACACATTGGTCTCACGCGGCCACCAGGTGTGCAGTAAATCCCGAGGAGCCGCATGATTGGCAATGACTGACATGATTGGCCGCATGTCACCGCAAATTCCCATGGGAGAAAAGGGAGTAAGTGTTTTCAGTAAAGGATTCAGTTTGTGTACGTGCTTTTGTGTCAAACAGTTAGATGTAATTTTCCAGCAGTTGTATTTTGCAAATTTGTGAAAATGTCTTACGAAAAAAGAGAAAGGCCCTTGAATGCAATGCAATGATCCAAGAATTGATGTCGAATGAAGAAATTGTAGGAGCGGATGCTTTTGAAGGAGATGGCTCATCAGACGAATACTTACCAGATGTCCAAAGTTCCAATTTGGATTCCAAATCAGAGTATGAACATCCAGCGAGAAAAGTTAGAGAACAACTGTCTGATTCAGTGACCTCAACTTCTCAAGCAGCCGTACCAACAGAGCAGCTTCAAGAACCATTATCACCGGATTCTGAAAACCCGATGCAACTACTCAATAAGGTAGATGCAATAATAGACGAATTAGTCGGAAACGTAGTCTAGCGCTACAGTCCGAGGTGGACCTGGGCCTAGCTTCTCAGCAACCACTCGCGTTTTGCGTGCTATTGTTCTGTCACGAGTGGAGGGGACCTACAGTTTAATGCCGACTCTGAACGGCGAGATTGAGAAGCTTTTTCTGGACAGTTATACTCTTTGAGCGTTGTCAGTGACTCGAAAGAGGTAGAGCCGTGAAAAAATGTTTGATATTTTTTCGAGATTCGAACCGACGACCTCGAGCGTAGGAGTCAACGCACTTACCTACTACGCCACGTCGCCCAACGTAAACGCCCAAGAAACGTAGTCAACAGAGATATTTAATATAAGAAGATAAGATAAGAATTTTTTTTGTATACCAAGTTCAAAGCTCTGTATGCTGAAACATTGATCTCACAGCCGAAAACCAAGTCAACCCTAACAGTCTCTTGGGTGTATACATAGTTTAGAATGGTATTACATTCAATACATATTGTAAGTCTAATCCAATGCTGCATACACAAATATGTGTGAACCTACAGTGACACCACTCTGGTCTCACGCGGCACAGCAAGCTCAAATTCGTGTGAGACCAAAGTGGTCTCTTGTGGCACTCAACGTGTTAAAAAGATATTGGCATGAAATTTTGGAATTATGTAGGTAGGTACTTCAGGCCTTAATGTCATTGTCCATGCACCCAAATTTAAAAAGTGGGGCCATTTGGAGATGGTTCCCGTATAGGTGAAATTGCCAGTGATTTTGAAACATTAACGCACCCTCTCGAGTGATATATCGATCGACAGATGTTTTGGAATGAGGAGGTTTGTTTCAACACTTTTTGATTTTGAAAGTACCGTTTTAAAAATATGGAGCTCCAAATTTTTTCTAGTGGTTCCCCTCTTCTCTTTCTAAGCCACAGTGTTAAAAAATCTGAAAAAAACACATTTCATTGAGTACTCTTATTTAAAATAAAAATTTCAAGCATTCTGGTTCTAATAGTTTTCAAGATATTAGCCAAAAGCGGTCAACGGAGTTTTGTAGACCTCAGCGTAAGCATTAAGAAATGATAATTATTAAAATATGGATTTATGTTTGTTGAGATACATATCTGTTCAATGCACTCTACACGTTAGTGGAGTCCCATTGAAACAGATGGAGAAGTTTAAGTATCTCGGGGTCTTCTGCACGAGTGATGGGAGGAATAATTTCTTGTAGGATTGGTCAAGCTGGGTCAATTTTGAAACAGCTTGGTCGATCTGTAATCAGGAAGGCCGACCTTGGTGTCAAAGCCAAGTTAGGGGTTATTAACGCAGTATTCGTTCCAACCCCAAACTATTGTAATGAAATTTGGGTAATGACCGAAAGAACAAGATCGCGAATACAAGCTGCCGAGATGAGATTTCTTCGTGCGGTTGTTGGAATTACTCGCCGGGATAGGCTGAGAACTCAATGTTGGGCAGGTGCTTCTTCGAACGGAAAGGGATGTACTTCGTTAGTTTGTTCACGTGGCACGAATGTCCCCATCATCACGAATTCCGAGGCTTTGCTTGAATGCGATTCCATCAGGTAGGCGACCGCTTGGCAGACCCAGCACGAGATGGTTGGACCAAGTCCAAACACTCGCCTGGTTGCGCTTGGGCATAGCTCCTCATGAGTTAGAGTCGATTGTGGAGGATCGAGTGAGCTGGAGATTGCGATCGTGCGTGCATTGCCCCCGCGACCCCTTTAGTGGAACATTCGGGTCACTGAAAATGAGATGAGATGAGATAAGATGAGAGATATCTCAGATATCTCAGATTTGAAATAATAAATGTTTTCATTTTCACACATAAATTTAATGTTGTGATCGACCACTCGATTCGATGATGAGTGTTATTTCTTAGATCAATTTCAACCCCTAAATAAATGCACATACACACCGGAGGCATGAGCAGTGGTTGAGTATGATGGGAGAGATTTTTTGTGTTAGAAAAATTTGGATAGAGGCATGGGTATATGTATGGATGTATGTTTGTTTGTTTGAATGTATAAATGTAGTAATGAATAGTTGATTTGGGTTGAAGTTAAAAAATGATTCAACTGAAATAGTTTGGAAACGCGTATTACACGTTCTACATGGATTAGCCATCTTAGGCATTGGATCCGTAGACCCCCGGCTAAACTCATGACGCTGTACACTCCATACATTTCATGGTTGAATCTTCTTCCACGCAAAAATGACCGAAGCCCACACGCAGAACATTTTTCTCGTAAGGGCCAAGAGCTTCATCATCCGCTTTCGATATTATCCATGCCTCTGCGTCGTAAAGCAGGACTGGGATGATCAATGTTTTATACAAAGTCTGCTTTGTCCTTCGAGTGAGGACTCTGTTACTCAATTGCCTTTTGAGCCCCAAAAAACAGCGGTTGGAAAGAGTTACTCTGCGTTTGAACTCGGTACTGATGTTCTTTGTACCGCGGAGTGGAGGCAGACGAAGCCCTTAACTACCTCCAAGTTATAGCTGTCTATTGTGACGTTCTGGTCAAGTCGTCGATGTTGTGTGTCCTTTCTCGATGGCAGCATATATTTCGTTTTGGCATCGTTTACCGCCAAACCAAGGCCTTATTGACGGCTCGGTTCGATCACTCAGGTCAATGTCATTCGCGTGTACCAGCAGTTGTACTTCTGGAAGATCGTGCCTCTAGTGTGGGATTAGTCAACTTTTCACGATCTTCTCAGGAATGATGTGGAAAAAGTTAGATTACACCGTGTCTCCTTGTCTAAAAACTTTTTTTGACATAGAAGATCTTGGTGAGTTCGTTACTGAACTTGATGGAGCAGCGAGTGTTCTCCATCGTCATCCTGCACAACTTGACGAGTTTGGCAGACATGTCAGAATTAGACATGGTGCTTCATATCTCGTCTCCGTGCACTCTTCCATATGCGACTCTTAAATCAAAAAATAGGATTATTATCACAGTTGATTCAAATTGCCAGTTCTCCTCCTATCGTCTCATCCACAAAAAATGTCACTCACCAAATAGTAAGTGTTAAAAAGGAAACTTCACGTTGGGAAGATACCCCATAAGTTCCACGTATCAAACTTTACTCCACAAGTTTCACTCGAGGATATCATATTCTCCAACTGAAATACAATTACAAATGCCTCCTAAGAAGGCACAATTCTACATATATACTCCCGCCCGTGTGTACACACAACTGCTGCTGATGACGATGAGTATGATAATGGAGATGACTATGGTGAAGTTGATAAAATGTAGTGCAAATACCAACTATTTTCCTTGCCGCAACAATCTAATTACGCAGTCATTTTCCGGTAAAGGAGAAACTCCGCCGTGTTCCAGCTTTCACCAATGGTTCAAACTTCTAAACGCAATTTTCATAAATGCAGTATACGGCAGGAATGGAACCACATGCAGCTAACCGAGCAAAAGTTGCTCTAGCAACTTTAAATTACAATGTTCCACTGAGGAGAATACCAGCACATTCAGTTTCCAAGGAAATTATATTGAATTTTCTAATGAAACTCTGGGGGATGGCAGAAACCGGGGCTCGAAGTCCTACACTGGCAGCATTTATGTAATCAATATCGATTGGATGTTGTTCTTTGAAAAAAATTATTTTGATAGGAACGTCTAGATCTCTGGATTTGGATTATTCTATAAATATGATCTGGAATTGAAAAACATTGGCAACTGGTGCTAGAGACGGTGAAAACGATTAGAATGAAAATACTATACGTGGAATCATCAAACTTGTTTAAAATCAGATCAATTTTCTCTTGTGTTTCGTGCAGGAATCTTCTTTTCTTACAACTCGCTACTTCATTGAAAAGTTTTCCGAAATCTGGCCTAGAAAATAGGATAAGGCTCACAGGTAGCACGAAAAGTAATGAATATACTGGCTTGGGGCTGCATGTAGGTACCTGACACACGATTTGAAAGCCAAAAATGCACAAAGAAGTCACACTCTGCGTGTGATACCAATACCTCAGACTGTTCCTAATCCCAGCAAACAACAGGCACGTACTTCGTAATGTCTTTTCAATTACCAGAACCTGGATATGATATTGATGTAATTGACAGCGATGCATCAATCAGTCATTTCCTCGGATTGACGCGAAGGTAGCTAAAATATACTGTCTTTCATTAAGCGCTTCCTATCTTCAAATTCAAATAAAACAAAGTGTGTGTGAGACATCACCAACATTTCCTATTTGTTTGAAAGGCCCATTAATGCTATTAAGTATACATTATTCAAAAGTCCGCCGCGTCTTCTTCAGATTGCGCACATCCGAAATGTCCAATTTTCCATGACTATGACTACTCGTAAACAAGGCTCAATTTGACCGATGGCATGGGTAGTATTGGCTTTGAGAACTTATTCGCATAGACATGCGACTTTAGAAAACCCACAGGAAAGCGTCTAACGGGGTCAAATCACACGATATCGATGGTCAGTTCACATCCCCCCTCATGTGAGACGACCATGCCCTCGAATCTTTCGTGCAGAGTATCCAATGTGGCGTAGCATGAGCTGTGTGACATTTAGCGCCTTCCTGTTGAAACCACATGTCGTTGGTGTCCATATCATCCAATTCAGGCCAAAATATGTTGGTGATCATCGACCTATAGCGCTCGCCGTTGACGGTGATGGCCTGGACAACGTCGTTCTCAAACAAACATGGGCCGATGACGCTGCCAAAATCCGCACCAAACAGCGATTTCAACCACCGGGATGCATTGGACGCTCTTGGATCTCATGTGGATTTGAAACCGTCCCAAATTCGACAATTTTGTTTGTTGACGACAACAACTCAACCCCTTCATCCAGAAATGGACCTCATCGCTGCAGACGATTTTTCGATTTCCATGAAAATTAAGATCAGTTTCCAACTGCTCCAGAGCCCATTCAGCGAACATACGAGTATGTTCTTGTCTATGGTCTGGTCGTTTATCTTCAGCTCCTGGGTCAGCTGAAGTTTGTACGGGTGTAGGCCCAAGTCCCGATACAAAATTCGTCAAGTTGTGGTGTGCAAAATGGCCGAGTTCTCGTGAGCGACACGACGCGAAATCGACTGTGTCGGATTCTGATTCGGATTCTGCTGCACACTCTCACGGACAGCGATGAAATTTTCGGCAGACCTTGTATTTCGTCGACGTACGAGTGTTGGTTTATCCTTAACTGAACCCGTCCGTCCGTCCGTCGTGTCTGTCACACAATAATAATAATAATAATGGCGGCGCTACAGTCCGAGGTGGACCTGGGCCTAGCTTCTCAGCAACCACTCGTGTTGTGCGTGCTATTGTTCTCTCACGAGTGGAGGGGACCTGCAGTTTAATGCCGGCTCCGAACGGCGATTTTGAGAAGCTTTTTCTAGACAGTTATACTCTTTGAGCATTGTCAGTGAGTCAAAAGAGTTGGAGCCGTGAAAAAAAAATGGGACGATTATGGCGACCGTGAAATGGGCGAAGCTCGTGGAACCGAACAGAGCAGCCCTTTTGATAAAACAATTTTTATTATTTGCACGTGTTGTTGAATGGTGATTTGGCAAAACAGACTAAATAAATGACAGCCAATTTGAGAAAATGTAGCGTTAACGATATGGCTTCAGTGATATGGATATCGCGAAACCGACTAAGATACTGCGGATCTGTCGCCGTTCATACGGTAAAACCTGGGGACTGAAACAAAAAATCATCCACTAGTTATATACCGCGATAGTAACAACTTTCCTCTTTTGTATGGTGGAAAAAGTCGAGAAAAAAACATTATTGCAAAACTACAGCGTCTCCAGAGACTAGCATGCGCCAATATTAATCTCGAGTCAGGCATTGAAGGTACTATCATCAACATACTTATCGAAAATCAAGAAAAGCTTATAGAGGTGAGCTTACGCAGCATGAATTCAAAGTCCGTGATGGACTGCCACGACGCTCTGCAGAACCTAGTCAAGAAAAACGAGGTCAAACTCCGGTGGGTACCTGTATACTGAGGTATCGTCGGCAACGAAATCGCTGACTTTTTAGTTAGAAAGAGCTCCTCAAGCAATTTCATCGGTGCTGAATCCTTCTGTGGTATTCCCAATTTTAGTCTCAATAGTCTACTACATAACTGGGAAAATCACATCTGCCCCATAGGAACAGATTTCAAGACCTTCGCCAAGTAAAGAAAGCAATTCGACCCTTGAACATGTTCCCTAAAAGTATCCTTAATTTTAAAACAGACTGAAGACTTCTTAGTTAACTTTTAGGTTACTGCGGTTTTTCCATAAAATGAATCCTTCTCCTGAATGCTGAATGTTGACTCTGTCTTGAGGATGACGAAACTGCAGAGCACATACTATGCTACTCTCTGCCATCCTCCACTTCATTAGGAAGGTTGATGTCTTCCCCGCCTGATTGGCTTTTTCGGCACAAAAGATCTTCACCGGCCGCAGTGAAGAGAGCGCTGGACCATTTTAAACTCTTAAAGTACTTACATCCAAAAACTTGGCTTGCATAGCAGAGTCAAGAGTTAATAGTAGCACTGAAGACTTTGAATTTTTATATACTATCGATTCGTATTTCTCCAGTTACGGTTGGAAGCTAATTTAGCAGCTACCGCTTTCTTGTGGTTGGGTGTCTAGATTTGATGGAATGAGTAAACCTAGGTAATTACATTTTTTTACAACTTTGAGCGTTTGCTCTTCCAAAGTCCAATTTTCCCGTAATGTCTGTTACTGCAAGCGGTGCCGAAAACCACAGTTTTTGATTGTTTATCTTAAGTTGGCAACGATCGCAGTAGCATTTCAGATTAAGTACTAAGCATGGTGGTCAGTCAATGATGGTATGGGGTTCCATGAGCCATGAAGGAGTTGGAAATTTGAAATTTATTGATGGAAATATAAACAAAGAAATGTTCCTTTTGGAGATTAGCAAGAATGCTCATCGGCCAAACATTTGCAAAGGACATAACCTTTCTAAACTCAATAAAGAAGATCTTCACCGGAATCATCCTGGATCGGCTAACCGCATGGGTGCAGACAAACGATCTACTCAGTGAGTTCCAAGCGGGATTCAGAAAGAATTAATCCACAGTAGATTATATTTTCACTCTCACTAGTATGGCTAGGATGTATCTCGATAAGGGCAAAAAACTATACGCGTTCTTCGTAGACTTCAAGGCAGCTTTTGACTCCATTGACAGAAAATCGCTTTTCTTCAAACTTAGCAATCTTGGAGTGTCAACGAAAGTCCTTAAGGTTATACAAAGTCTGTACGACGAGAACAGATTTGCAGTATGGGATGGTCAAAACGTGTCAAACTGGTTTGCTTCGCATACGGGTGTTAAACAGGGATGCCTCATGAGTCCCTTGCTCTTCTCGTTATTTTTGGATGACCTTACAACCGTTTTACCTGGGAGAATTGAGTTTGAGGGAATAAAAATAAAACTCCTTATGTACGCTGATGACATAGTCATATTGTCGGAAACACCAACTATGATGCAAAACATGATCAACAAATTAGAACAACTTACAAGTGAACACATGATGGTCTTTCGGAATGGTTTTGGACGGTTTGCAAAGGATGAAAGATGGACCTGGCAAAGAGTAGAACTAGAGAAGGTAAAGGAATACAAGTATCTCGGGGTCATATTAACACCGCGGCTGTCCTTTAAAAAACACCTGCAAGGGAAATTGAAAGAGGCAAAAAGAGCCTTAAATTGCAGCTGGAAAGGCATACTCGGTAAAAAAAAAATGTTGCCTTAAGCACAAAGTACAAAATTTATGAAGCAGTAGCGAGGTCGATTATGTGCTATGCTGCTCACGTGTGGGGCATCTATCAAAATGACCAAGTGGAAAAATTGTTGCGATACTTCATTAAAAAAATATTTAGATTGCCGGAAAACACACCAACATACACTCCGGTTCACTTGATTGCAGCCACAATATCAGTAATAAAAGATGTAGTATTGTTTTTGTTGTAGGTGACAGAGAAAAAAAGGAAAATACCGATATAAAGAGAAATTATTTATTTGTACAAAAACAAAAATGCAAAGATCATACTTAATCATATTTAACGGCACTTTGTTCTAACTTTTGAAAATAAGTACAAATCTGCTGCAATTTAATTGGTTCATTTGATTAAAGCCACAAAATTAACTTGATCAAAATAAACGCATGAAATAATATTATTAATACTGTTCAGTTCTATTATATTTATTTGCTTCTTAACAACATTTTTAATAATGTGTGCAACCTCCGTTCTTCAGAATTACTTCATAGATTCGATCTTTAAGGGATTCGTACAAAGATTTTAAGTAATTCAATGAAATTTCTGCCCAAGCAGCCTTAATTGCTATTATGAGCGGATCCTTATTATCACATTGCTTGCCTCCTTCGTAAATCTTTCGTGTAAGCCAGCCCCAAACATTTTCGATAATATTTAGGTTCGGCGAATATGGTGGCCATTCTAAAAGCTGCACATTTTGTTCTGCTATAAATGTTTTCACAGCACGAGCGTTGTGGATAGGCGCATTGTCTTGATGGAAAATCCATGACAGTGGTCCAAACAAGTCCCTTAGCTTTGGAAAACTTGATTCTAGTAGCGCTCTATAACTACTTCCAGTCATGTATCTACAAAAATCAAGTCTATCGTACCGTAATAAGTGATCGCTCCCCACACCATTACTTCTCTGCTGTGATGTCAATTCAAATGCAACTCTTATTTTCGTAAATCATGAAAATAGAAACTATAACCATCGGGTCCGTCAATATTAAATTTCTTTTCGTCGGTAAAATCTGCTATACGCAAGTCATTTAAAGTGTGTCTTTTCTGCACATTCCAAGTCATGTGTTCCTTTGCAAACTTAAGCCGAAGCTGCTTGCGAGAAGCGTTCAATGGCGACTTTTTCTTAAGTTTCAATCGCTTCAAATGTGTTGCACATAAAATTGCGCGACGTACGGTCCATTTACTTGCTTTTACACCAGCTTCGCATTTGATTTTAGAAATACTTAAAGTAGAATTAAAAGCTAAACGCATTATTTTACGCTTTTCTCTTTGTGAGAGTGCTGTTAAAACTCTTCCTCTATAATTTTTTCCATAACTATCTGGATTTTTTAAATAATTGTCAACTACATAATGACTTCGCCCAATTTTTTTAGCTACAGCACGGTTTGAAAAACCCCCAGACTGGTAAACATCTATTTTGACTTTTTCCGATGCAGTTAAAACACTTTTTTTTGCCCATTTTTGCATAAACACATTAAGAACAATATCCCGTGATAGAAATTTTATTTAAAAAAAAAGAACAAGCGAAATTTTTGTCAAACACTGCGTACGGGTGCACTGTCTTTAATCAAATGAACCAAATAAATTCCAGCAGATTTGTATGTATTTTCAAATGTCAGAACATAGTACCGTTAATTTTGGTCGTATGATCTTTGCATTTTTGTTTTTGTACAAATAAATAATTTCTCTTTATATCGGTATTTTCCTTTTTTTTCTCTGTCACCTACAACAAAAACAATACTACATCTTTTATTACTGATATTGTGGCTGTAATCAAGTGAACCGGAGTGTATCTGTGGCCACAAACCATAACCGCTAAACTCGAGTTAGGACAAAAATGAGTTATAAGTACCATTATGTTCACCATGTTTAAATCTACTTTCAATTTCAATTTGTTATGTCTGTATCTTTTTTTAAATAGAAGTTATTCCAAAAAAACCTAGTAGCCTAAGTACTAGCAGTAGTGCAAATTTGAAACTTTGACCGCCTCTCCTGAAAAAGTATAAAAACCGACTTAAGCGGTTATGCCTTGTGACCACAGATATATGCTCCACCTGGAAACCGGATTGCCCCCATTGTATATCCGTACACTAAGACTGCACTTCCGAGCCAACGTTTACCACATATGATCGCAAAATATCATATACGACGTAGATCACAGTTTTTCAACGAATGGTGTAGATTGTGCAGTGAACAAAACGTTCAACTTATAGACTACAATGCAGCAGCATGGAATTTGAACTGTTGACAAAGATCGATTTATCCACCCGTGCCGCGTTTAAAGTAAAAGCCCGTGAAAGCCTAACAAGACACTCGTATTGTGAGCTTCAATATGACCTCGGGGAAAAAAAATTACTTTCACGACCAAAATAGTACACTTGCAATATCAATGATATTCAAGACCAGAGGGGACCTCTTGACGTTAAACTACAGGCCGTATATATCTAATGAGAACGAGGAGGCGGAGTGTTCTTTATGCAATCTACGAGCTATCGAAGACGTTTATCATCTAATCGGAATATGTCAAATATTGAAGGGGATAAGAAGAGCACATTGGGGAAAATATACATTGTCAACAAGCGAAGTCACTTCAATCCTAAATGGTCAAATCTGGAATATGCTGTTCAGCTATTTAATGTTCTCATTAAAATATCGTCAGCAACTAGTAGATGAAGCATTCTAAATTATTTACATCAATAAGAGTACACTTTGCTATTAATCTTAATTTCTTAAAATTGATATACGTATATTCATATTTTTATAAAAAATCTCTTTCAGCCGGCTGACGGCAAATGCCAATGCTGTATTGTGTGAATTTTGTAGCAAAATATTTTTATTTTTTATTCTTTTACTTGTTACATAATAATAAAAATCACATTACTACTACAACAACTGTCCCAAAGTGATGGAAACACCTCACATTTCAGATATTAACCCGATCGAACATTTATGAGAGTATCTGGACAAAAATTAGTTCAAATAACCAAACACGGACCATACGAGTATGTTCTTGTCTATGGTCTGGTCGTTTATCTTCAGCTCCTGGGTCAGCTGAAGTTTGTACGGGTGTAGGCCCAAGTCCCGATACAAAATTCGTCAAGTTGTGGTGTGCAAAATGGCCGAGTTCTCGTGAGCGACACGACGCGAAATCGACTGTGTCGGATTCTGATTCGGATTCTGCTGCACACTCTCACGGACAGCGATGAAATTTTCGGCAGACCTTGTATTTCGTCGACGTACGAGTGTTGGTTTATCCTTAACTGAACCCGTCCGTCCGTCCGTCGTGTCTGTCACACAATAATAATAATAATAATGGCGGCGCTACAGTCCGAGGTGGACCTGGGCCTAGCTTCTCAGTAACCACTCGTGTTGTGCGTGCTATTGTTCTCTCACGAGTGGAGGGGACCTGCAGTTTAATGCCGGCTCCGAACGGCGATTTTGAGAAGCTTTTTCTAGACAGTTATACTCTTTGAGCATTGTCAGTGAGTCAAAAGAGTTGGAGCCGTGAAAAAAAAATGGGACGATTATGGCGACCGTGAAATGGGCGAAGCTCGTGGAACCGAACAGAGCAGCCCTTTTGATAAAACAATTTTTATTATTTGCACGTGTTGTTGAATGGTGATTTGGCAAAACAGACTAAATAAATGACAGCCAATTTGAGAAAATGTAGCGTTAACGATATGGCTTCAGTGATATGGATATCGCGAAACCGACTAAGATACTGCGGATCTGTCGCCGTTCATACGGTAAAACCTGGGGACTGAAACAAAAAATCATCCACTAGTTATATACCGCGATAGTAACAACTTTCCTCTTTTGTATGGTGGAAAAAGTCGAGAAAAAAACATTATTGCAAAACTACAGCGTCTCCAGAGACTAGCATGCGCCAATATTAATCTCGAGTCAGGCATTGAAGGTACTATCATCAACATACTTATCGAAAATCAAGAAAAGCTTATAGAGGTGAGCTTACGCAGCATGAATTCAAAGTCCGTGATGGACTGCCACGACGCTCTGCAGAACCTAGTCAAGAAAAACGAGGTCAAACTCCGGTGGGTACCTGTATACTGAGGTATCGTCGGCAACGAAATCGCTGACTTTTTAGTTAGAAAGAGCTCCTCAAGCAATTTCATCGGTGCTGAATCCTTCTGTGGTATTCCCAATTTTAGTCTCAATAGTCTACTACATAACTGGGAAAATCACATCTGCCCCATAGGAACAGATTTCAAGACCTTCGCCAAGTAAAGAAAGCAATTCGACCCTTGAACATGTTCCCTAAAAGTATCCTTAATTTTAAAACAGACTGAAGACTTCTTAGTTAACTTTTAGGTTACTGCGGTTTTTCCATAAAATGAATCCTTCTCCTGAATGCTGAATGTTGACTCTGTCTTGAGGATGACGAAACTGCAGAGCACATACTATGCTACTCTCTGCCATCCTCCACTTCATTAGGAAGGTTGATGTCTTCCCCGCCTGATTGGCTTTTTCGGCACAAAAGATCTTCACCGGCCGCAGTGAAGAGAGCGCTGGACCATTTTAAACTCTTAAAGTACTTACATCCAAAAACTTGGCTTGCATAGCAGAGTCAAGAGTTAATAGTAGCACTGAAGACTTTGAATTTTTATATACTATCGATTCGTATTTCTCCAGTTACGGTTGGAAGCTAATTTAGCAGCTACCGCTTTCTTGTGGTTGGGTGTCTAGATTTGATGGAATGAGTAAACCTAGGTAATTACATTTTTTTACAACTTTGAGCGTTTGCTCTTCCAAAGTCCAATTTTCCCGTAATGTCTGTTACTGCAAGCGGTGCCGAAAACCACAGTTTTTGATTGTTTATCTTAAGTTGGCAACGATCGCAGTAGCATTTCAGATTAAGTACTAAGCATGGTGGTCAGTCAATGATGGTATGGGGTTCCATGAGCCATGAAGGAGTTGGAAATTTGAAATTTATTGATGGAAATATAAACAAAGAAATGTTCCTTTTGGAGATTAGCAAGAATGCTCATCGGCCAAACATTTGCAAAGGACATAACCTTTCTAAACTCAATAAAGAAGATCTTCACCGGAATCATCCTGGATCGGCTAACCGCATGGGTGCAGACAAACGATCTACTCAGTGAGTTCCAAGCGGGATTCAGAAAGAATTAATCCACAGTAGATTATATTTTCACTCTCACTAGTATGGCTAGGATGTATCTCGATAAGGGCAAAAAACTATACGCGTTCTTCGTAGACTTCAAGGCAGCTTTTGACTCCATTGACAGAAAATCGCTTTTCTTCAAACTTAGCAATCTTGGAGTGTCAACGAAAGTCCTTAAGGTTATACAAAGTCTGTACGACGAGAACAGATTTGCAGTATGGGATGGTCAAAACGTGTCAAACTGGTTTGCTTCGCATACGGGTGTTAAACAGGGATGCCTCATGAGTCCCTTGCTCTTCTCGTTATTTTTGGATGACCTTACAACCGTTTTACCTGGGAGAATTGAGTTTGAGGGAATAAAAATAAAACTCCTTATGTACGCTGATGACATAGTCATATTGTCGGAAACACCAACTATGATGCAAAACATGATCAACAAATTAGAACAACTTACAAGTGAACACATGATGGTCTTTCGGAATGGTTTTGGACGGTTTGCAAAGGATGAAAGATGGACCTGGCAAAGAGTAGAACTAGAGAAGGTAAAGGAATACAAGTATCTCGGGGTCATATTAACACCGCGGCTGTCCTTTAAAAAACACCTGCAAGGGAAATTGAAAGAGGCAAAAAGAGCCTTAAATTGCAGCTGGAAAGGCATACTCGGTAAAAAAAAAATGTTGCCTTAAGCACAAAGTACAAAATTTATGAAGCAGTAGCGAGGTCGATTATGTGCTATGCTGCTCACGTGTGGGGCATCTATCAAAATGACCAAGTGGAAAAATTGTTGCGATACTTCATTAAAAAAATATTTAGATTGCCGGAAAACACACCAACATACACTCCGGTTCACTTGATTGCAGCCACAATATCAGTAATAAAAGATGTAGTATTGTTTTTGTTGTAGGTGACAGAGAAAAAAAGGAAAATACCGATATAAAGAGAAATTATTTATTTGTACAAAAACAAAAATGCAAAGATCATACTTAATCATATTTAACGGCACTTTGTTCTAACTTTTGAAAATAAGTACAAATCTGCTGCAATTTAATTGGTTCATTTGATTAAAGCCACAAAATTAACTTGATCAAAATAAACGCATGAAATAATATTATTAATACTGTTCAGTTCTATTATATTTATTTGCTTCTTAACAACATTTTTAATAATGTGTGCAACCTCCGTTCTTCAGAATTACTTCATAGATTCGATCTTTAAGGGATTCGTACAAAGATTTTAAGTAATTCAATGAAATTTCTGCCCAAGCAGCCTTAATTGCTATTATGAGCGGATCCTTATTATCACATTGCTTGCCTCCTTCGTAAATCTTTCGTGTAAGCCAGCCCCAAACATTTTCGATAATATTTAGGTTCGGCGAATATGGTGGCCATTCTAAAAGCTGCACATTTTGTTCTGCTATAAATGTTTTCACAGCACGAGCGTTGTGGATAGGCGCATTGTCTTGATGGAAAATCCATGACAGTGGTCCAAACAAGTCCCTTAGCTTTGGAAAACTTGATTCTAGTAGCGCTCTATAACTACTTCCAGTCATGTATCTACAAAAATCAAGTCTATCGTACCGTAATAAGTGATCGCTCCCCACACCATTACTTCTCTGCTGTGATGTCAATTCAAATGCAACTCTTATTTTCGTAAATCATGAAAATAGAAACTATAACCATCGGGTCCGTCAATATTAAATTTCTTTTCGTCGGTAAAATCTGCTATACGCAAGTCATTTAAAGTGTGTCTTTTCTGCACATTCCAAGTCATGTGTTCCTTTGCAAACTTAAGCCGAAGCTGCTTGCGAGAAGCGTTCAATGGCGACTTTTTCTTAAGTTTCAATCGCTTCAAATGTGTTGCACATAAAATTGCGCGACGTACGGTCCATTTACTTGCTTTTACACCAGCTTCGCATTTGATTTTAGAAATACTTAAAGTAGAATTAGAAGCTAAACGCATTATTTTACGCTTTTCTCTTTGTGAGAGTGCTGTTAAAACTCTTCCTCTATAATTTTTTCCATAACTATCTGGATTTTTTAAATAATTGTCAACTACATAATGACTTCGCCCAATTTTTTTAGCTACAGCACGGTTTGAAAAACCCCCAGACTGGTAAACATCTATTTTGACTTTTTCCGATGCAGTTAAAACACTTTTTTTTGCCCATTTTTGCATAAACACATTAAGAACAATATCCCGTGATAGAAATTTTATTTAAAAAAAAAGAACAAGCGAAATTTTTGTCAAACACTGCGTACGGGTGCACTGTCTTTAATCAAATGAACCAAATAAATTCCAGCAGATTTGTATGTATTTTCAAATGTCAGAACATAGTACCGTTAATTTTGGTCGTATGATCTTTGCATTTTTGTTTTTGTACAAATAAATAATTTCTCTTTATATCGGTATTTTCCTTTTTTTTCTCTGTCACCTACAACAAAAACAATACTACATCTTTTATTACTGATATTGTGGCTGTAATCAAGTGAACCGGAGTGTATCTGTGGCCACAAACCATAACCGCTAAACTCGAGTTAGGACAAAAATGAGTTATAAGTACCATTATGTTCACCATGTTTAAATCTACTTTCAATTTCAATTTGTTATGTCTGTATCTTTTTTTAAATAGAAGTTATTCCAAAAAAACCTAGTAGCCTAAGTACTAGCAGTAGTGCAAATTTGAAACTTTGACCGCCTCTCCTGAAAAAGTATAAAAACCGACTTAAGCGGTTATGCCTTGTGACCACAGATATATGCTCCACCTGGAAACCGGATTGCCCCCATTGTATATCCGTACACTAAGACTGCACTTCCGAGCCAACGTTTACCACATATGATCGCAAAATATCATATACGACGTAGATCACAGTTTTTCAACGAATGGTGTAGATTGTGCAGTGAACAAAACGTTCAACTTATAGACTACAATGCAGCAGCATGGAATTTGAACTGTTGACAAAGATCGATTTATCCACCCGTGCCGCGTTTAAAGTAAAAGCCCGTGAAAGCCTAACAAGACACTCGTATTGTGAGCTTCAATATGACCTCGGGGAAAAAAAATTACTTTCACGACCAAAATAGTACACTTGCAATATCAATGATATTCAAGACCAGAGGGGACCTCTTGACGTTAAACTACAGGCCGTATATATCTAATGAGAACGAGGAGGCGGAGTGTTCTTTATGCAATCTACGAGCTATCGAAGACGTTTATCATCTAATCGGAATATGTCAAATATTGAAGGGGATAAGAAGAGCACATTGGGGAAAATATACATTGTCAACAAGCGAAGTCACTTCAATCCTAAATGGTCAAATCTGGAATATGCTGTTCAGCTATTTAATGTTCTCATTAAAATATCGTCAGCAACTAGTAGATGAAGCATTCTAAATTATTTACATCAATAAGAGTACACTTTGCTATTAATCTTAATTTCTTAAAATTGATATACGTATATTCATATTTTTATAAAAAATCTCTTTCAGCCGGCTGACGGCAAATGCCAATGCTGTATTGTGTGAATTTTGTAGCAAAATATTTTTATTTTTTATTCTTTTACTTGTTACATAATAATAAAAATCACATTACTACTACAACAACTGTCCCAAAGTGATGGAAACACCTCACATTTCAGATATTAACCCGATCGAACATTTATGAGAGTATCTGGACAAAAATTAGTTCAAATAACCAAACACGGACCAAAAGCCAATTATGTCGTATGAAATTGAATGTTCCTATATTTTTGTTCTTTCTATCTTATTTTTGTATTTTATTGTAATTACACATTTTTTTTTATTTTTTTTTCTTTATTTAGTATCTAAATATTTCAAGAAGTAAATAAAAAATATTCAAATTGGTTTGACTTCCAAGGCTTTCATTTAAATCAAGTTTATTATTCAAAATTGCAGTCCGTATGAAACTGAATGTTCCTGACTGTATGTCGTCGTTGTAGAGCGCAAAAAAGAAGCGCAAGAAGTTGACTAAGAACACAGTTGAAATATATTTTAGTTGGATATTCCCTTTGAATCTCACATTATTTCCGTATGTTCGCATTTCAATCTATTTTGGAAAAGATATATTGACAATAAATACAGGAGAATCTGAAAAATACGAAAATAGCATTAAATATCACCCAAAAATCCACAATTTGCATATTAACGTCCAAATCCTAAGTACAAATGACCAGTGACAATCCGAATGTGATGATTTTACTAATTAAATTGTTGCGTGTGGATTGCATATATATGTATTCCATCCAATTCAATCGGGCTCACTAATGCACCACAACGATTTTGGAATTAATTCACTACAAAGGGTATTTGCGTAAAGTTGGTAACGTTGACGATAGAGGTGTCCGAGTTTCGTTGATGACAACTGGTGATGCATGCTGCTGGTGCATGCGGCAGAAGTTGGATTGATTTTAGTTTGGTGAAAACGATGGTGTGCGGTTGTGTTTTCTTTTCTAGAACAGAGTTTACCAAATCCTCGAGTTCTTCGTTAATGAAAATGAACACGTAGGAAATGACCTAAATGAGTATGCATCAAATCGTCATTCGTCCGACACGTAGACATACCTGCTACGGAATGCTGATGGCAATTGTGAATTTCTAAAAAGGCATGGCGATAAAACCGCATCATATTTCAGAATTAAGCTCAACGAGACTGCTTGAACTTGCTAATAACGGAGTTAAATACAAACGTCTATGTATCATGTTGTAATGTGAATTTGTAAGTAACTGAATCTCAGTGATGATACTCTAAGCTAGTGATTTCGAAGAACATTTTTTTACAGAACTGAATGACCTAAATCTATGGATTCTGTTTCAAAGGCGGAATTTCCTCATTTCAAGTACAAACAATTATTTTAAGGGTATGAGTAGGACTTACGATTTGCGAGAATATAATACTGTTGAAACGAATCATCCCATCAAAGGCTTTCTTCCAAGGCTAGTCGGTGCGTGAAACTGAAATAATTTCTATACAGAAGTCATCAGTTTTCCTTGACACAATTTTTAGTTTTCGCCTGCCTGTAGACACATCGTTTTTGTCTGTACCCTACTATTTTTGAACAACTCACGCTCTTAGCAATGTTCCAAGTTTTGCTTCACACAGTATAACATGATAGGCTTCCTGAGTATAGAAGGAGCCTTCAGCAACAATTAGCGGCTATAGTCAATATGCTACGCACGTTACGGGTGCACAAACTTATAATCTCCGGGAAATCGAGGTAGAATTTGCATCCTGCCGCAGAATTTCTGCATCGCGAAAAAATGTTGTAATGCGGCTCAGAGGGGAGTACTATCGCCACATTTAAGGTTAGTCACAATCATAGGTTATGCGGATAATCATTGAAAGACATCGCCCAACCGTACGAGTTTTAGCAGAAAATACTCTCGCAAGAAACATAACCGATAGACTAGTGAATTTTTTACTGAAGTTAATAAAGAACAAAATAATAAAAAAGCTACTATTATTTACAAGCATTCAGACTCGTCAAATTAGATCAAGAATACTCTTTGTAGATTCTATTGCACCGCGACCTTTAGATATATTGTGCGTAAGGTGAAGTCGTAAAACGTATGTTAACAAATGGTATACTATGCTGGTGCGAGGTACGAGACATTACCCCGCAATCCTTTCATCAGACACTTATGGCAAAGAAATTGAAACATACGTTAAAACAGTATATAATAAATTTTCCAATAGAAAAGATGGATGATAGGGTATGCCAGACATATGAACTATAGACTCAGACTACTTTACATCGATCTTGAATTTCGAAATCAACTATAAAAACAATAAGATGAGCAATTCCTAGTAATCACTACGGACATATAAAGGGTCTTTCAATAGTGACTTCTGACATAGCGTTCAAGAAGACATGCCAATTATAAAATTGTTTTATAAGAGTGGCTGTTCTGTTCGCGCAACGTTCCGGGCGCTACGCTTATTTTACGGCCACCATAGTTGTGCTACCGAAAGGTGGGGGCTATTCACAAGAACTCGTCCTTTCGCAGACCACAACTTGACGAATTTTGTATCGTGACTTGGGCCTGCACCTGTACAAAATTCAACCGGCCCAGGTACTGAAATTTAACGATCATACATAACGACGTGTGTTCACTGAATGGGCTCTGGAGCAATTGGAAACTGACCTTAATTTTCATTGAAATCGAAAAATCCAATGCATCCCGAAAAAATCACTGTTTGGTGTGGATTTTGGGCCGGCGGCATCGTCGTCATCGGTTCATATTTCTTTGAGAACGACACGACGTTGACCAGTCCCTCACCGTCAACGGCGTGCGCTATAGGTCGATGATTACCAACTTCTTTTGGCCTAAATTGGATGATATGGACACTAACGAAATGTGGTTTCAACAGGATGGCGCTACCTGCCACACAGTTCACGCCACATGGAAAATTCTGCATGAGCAATTCGAGGGCATGGTCATCTTCCGTGGTGATGTGAACTGGCCACCGAGATCGTGCGATGTGACCCCATTCGATTTTTTCTTGTGGTGTTTTTTGAAGTCGCAGGTCTATGCGAATAAGCTCCAAACCACAGCGGCCCTCAAAGCCAACATAATCCAAATTCAGTCTGATTTATGCGCCAGAGTCATGGAAAATTTGACATTTCGGATGCGCGCCAGCCAGAGATGTTGTATTTCATATATATTGGCATCGATAGGCCCTTCAGAGGAATAAAAAATCCCAAACACATTCTTTTATTTAAATGTGGCAAGGTTCACCCAATGGTGTATTAAAATAATATTCATAACATTAACTCATGTGCGCCACTTAGAAGCGAGTTGGAGTGACGACTGCCGTTCATACCCCTCGTGCAGCACTCTGACAGCACGTCACCTGCTCCTCATATGACAAACGGCATTTTTCAATTTCTCTCAGGAAGATTCAAATTTAATCAGATACTTTTTGAATCTACTCCCACCTGTGTGTCTATGCCAGAGTGTGTGGAATCACCCCGAACGAACTTAGAAACTGAGGCCGCCTCACCGTATAGTCAACACCAAACAATGTTAATGCCACGCCAAGAGATATGAGATGGAAATTTATATTTTTGTATACAATTTCGCTCCTTTCTATGTGTATCCTGCGATTTTATAAAATATTTTGATTTTTTCCCCGACTGGTGGCAGAAATGAAATTGCAATTGCTGAAGAGGAGCTGAGAGGGAGAGCTACACGTTGAGTAGCTCCCGGTTTAATTAAATGTCGGCATTTGCCTGTGAAAACGTACTCAATAACGTGTTGTTTTTGTTTTGTTTTGTTTTAATAAAACTCTTTGGCTGTAAATATAACTCCGGGGTTGAGTGGTCGTTTCATTTTATCTGGCGTAACATGTGTGAGGCAGATTTTTGTTTTCATTCCTTTTAAAACAATTAATTTTCGTTTTGCTGTGACAAAGTATTTAATAATCTTTGACGCTTGATTAAAAGAACTTATTGAGGGGAAGCAAAAAAGCGTGTATTTACTTAGCAACTCCATGCGGAGGTTTTGTTTGTAGGTTACTTGAAGTATTCTTGTGTGCAGGGCTATTTCAACAAAAATTACATGAATCACAGTGTTCGAAACTGAAGACAATAGTAAAGGCAGAGCGGTATAAGCATTTCATTTTGCACTGAAATATCTTTTATGCTAGAAATGCTGGCTTTTGCGGTGTTTGGTGCGAACGAAATTACAACGGTTTTTGCTTGGAAAACCTTGAGAAACCTAGATATAGTCACAGAAAATATATAAACACTTCAAAGTCGAACAGTCGATCAAAACGATCAGTCAGTTTGTGAAGAATGAACCCTCTGAATGGATCATTCCGAGTATGAATCTGCGTTTTTGATTAAGTGGAACAAATCAACATAATCAACTGCTGGCTAATGAACGTCAAAAATCATATTTTTAACGAATCTAGATACGTCCAAAAAACAGATCGACTGGAAGCGCAAACTTGACTGAATAGATTTTCCCACCATCAGTCTTTGTATTTCATGTACAAATATCTCCGTAGCATATACAACTAAAGATAACTATTTTTTAAATTTACAATTGTGGTCATTTCTAGATATTCAGTTGTCGTCCTAGAATGTAAAGTCGAACTACATGAAGGCGCAATTTAATCCATTACAACGTAAATTCTTCTTCTTCTTCTTAGCGCGCTACAGTGGACCTGGGTCTCACTTAACATGCCTCTCCAGCCAGCACGATCCCTCGTCAGCTCCCTCCAGTTTCGCACAGCAAGTCGGCCGAGGTCCCCTCGACTTGTGTGCGCCACCTTGTACGGGGACGTCCTCTATTGCCACCTTGTCCCACAGGCTCAGAGTCGAAGACCCTTTGTCTCTTAGCTAAGTTGTCCATACGCTCTACATGGCCTAGCCATCTTAGGCGTTGGATCCGTAAACGCCTGGCTAGACTCATGTCGCTGTACAGTCCATATAGTTCGTGGTTGAACCTTCTCCTCCAAATGCCATCAACGCAAACAGGACCAAAGATCGCGCGTAGGACTTTTCTCTCGAAAAGACCAAGAGACTGTTCATCCGCTTGGGATATTGTCCATGCCTATGCGCCGTAAAGCAGGAATGGGATGATCAAGGTTTTGTATAGAGTCAGCTTGGTCTTCCGAGAGAGTGCTCTACTACTCAATTGCCTTTTGAGCCCAAAAAAATAGCGGTTGGCAAGACTTATTCTGCGTTTGATCTCGGTACTGATGTTGTTTGTACTGTTTACTGCGGAGCCCAGATAGACGAAATCCCTAACTACCTCAAAGTTATAGCTGCCTATGGTGACGTTCAGGTCAAGTCGTCGATGTTGTGCGTCCTTTTTCGATGATAGCATATACTTGGTTTTGTCCTCGTTTACCGCCAGACCCATTTTAGCCGCTTCCGTTTCAATGTCAGGAATTGCCTCTTAGACGGTTCGCTGAATTGACCCAATCACGTCAATGTCATCCGCGTAAGCTAGCAGTTGAACGGACTTATGGAAGATCGTGCCTCTTATGTTGGCCAGTGAGAACGATGGCCAAGAACGATGTTAAAGAAATCACATGACAGCGCGTGTAAAACTTTTTTGACATTGAAGGACTCGGTGAGTTCGTTACCGACCTTGATGGACCAGAACTAGTTCTCTCAAATATGATTGTGCGAGGCAGCTTCAGAAAATATGTAAGGGCGTTTCTTCTTTTTCATTTCATTTCATTTCTACGGCAGGATTTTCAATTGTGCAGTGGGAAAGGACTCTGGTAACTGATTAGGTTACTGCTGTTATTCCTGGTTACCATAAAAATACTTTTACACGTAGTCATATGAAGGGCATTTCTTTAAGCGCTTCCTATCTTTAAATTAAAATAAGGCAAAGTGCTTTGGAGACATTGTCAATTTTTTTATAGTTTGAAGGGGGCTTTTCATCCAAGGATCTCAATTTTAGTATATCCCTCCACCTTCCAGAACATTGTAGCGTATTCCAGGCTGAGACGATGGCAATAAAAGAAGCTCTGTCTTGGCTCAAGAACAACGTGATATCCAAGAACGACATCACCATCTGTTCAGACAGCCAGGCAGCAATCAAATCTCTAAACTCGGTCACTTTTCTCTCTAAGACCTCCCTAAATTGCCGCCTATCTCTTAACGAGATGGCTGAGCATTTTAATATTCACCTCATGTGGGTGCCGGGACACAGTGACATTCCAGGGGATTGTGAAGCCGATGATCTCGCCAGGAGCCGTACGATCTCCACAAACCTCCCTAGTGGGGATCTTCCGCCTATGCCATTCGCTACAGCTAAACTTCTTTTAAAGAATCATTCACCAACTCAAGATGGTCAGATGATGAGGCACGTAGTCCTCATCACAAAGCAAATTTTGCCTAAACTTGATCTAAAATGTTCACTCTATCTTCTTAGAATGAACAGGTCATCCCGACGGATTCTCATTGGCGTTATCACAGGACACCGTGCCATTGGCACTCACGCCTCAAGAATGGGACTCCTTCATAATGATTTCTGCAGAAGCTGCAGAGACGAAGAAGAAGAAGACAGCATAATGCATCTTCTCTGCACTTGTAGCGCTCTCTCCTCTAGCAGGATGAAACACCTTGGAGCCTACTTCTTTAACGACTTGAGCGAATTGCACAACGTCGGCATCAATCAATTAAAGAGCTTCGCTGAAAGCACTAAATGGTTTTTCGGATAAAGGACATAAGATCCGCGTGGTATCACAATGGGCCTAAATTGGCCTAAGTGTGACTGTTATCTACAGTCAGCCACTTCAACCTAACCTGTGCGGAATATAACATTGTTCTAATGTCCGCCGCGGGTTCTCTGGGTGGCGCGCATCCGAAATATACAATTTTCCATAACTGTCGCATACTCGTAAATTATGCTGAATTTTACCGACGGCATGGGTTATGTTGACTTTGATGGCCGCTGTGGTTTGTGACTTATTCGCATAGACCATATACGCAATTTCAGAAAACACCACAAGTCTAACCGGGTCAAATCTAAATCTGGGTAGTTCACATCAGATGACCATGTCCTCAAATCGCTCGCGAAGAATTTCCAATGCGCGGCGTCTTCCTGTTAAAACATCATGTCGTTACCGTCCATATCATCCGATTCAGGCCAAAAGAAGTTGGTCATCAATGACCTAAAGCGCTCGCCGTTGACGGTGATAGAAAGGTTTCGCCAACGTCGTTCTTAAAAAAATTTGGACCGATGACGCCGCCAGCACAAAATCCACACCAAACAGTGATTTCTTCGGAATGCATTGGACGCTCCTATCTGTATCGCCCCAAATACGACAATTTTATTTGGTGACGTCGACTTATTCATCCAGATATGGGCCTCATCGCTGAAGATGATTTTTCGATAAAAATTACGGTCAGTATACAACTGTTCCAGAGTCCATTCAGCGAACACACGTCGTTGTCTATGGTCTGGTGGTTTGCCTTCAGCTCCTGGGTCAGTTGAATTTTGTACGAGAGGAGGCCCAAGTTATGACGCAAAGTTCGTCAAGTTGTTGTCTGCGATAGGCCGAGTTCTTGTGAGCGACTGCCTCGGATTCAGATTCTCCTGCACACTCTCACGGAAAGGGGCGATCTTTTCGGCAGATCTTGGTTTCGTCGACGTCGACGTACGGGTGTTGACGTGATTTTAAATTTATCCACCAAACTGCGAATAGTCCTCTCGGTAGGACGATTATGACGACCGTAAAATGGGCGAAGCGCGCGAAACGTTGCCCATACATCACCCATTTTGATAAAACAATTTTATCATTTGCACGTGTTATTGAACGCTATGTCCGTCCATGGTGATTTGGTAAAAGGGACTGAATAAATGAGAGCCAAATTGACAGTAGCATCAGCAATGTGGCCGCTATCAACTGTCAAAGTTTGGAAGTCCGTATTGGAAAACCATTTAGAAGTAAAACCAAATTCAGTACAACAAATGAAATGTGACGATTTGTGTCCCATTTTCAATCGTAGTTTTCTAGGTGACGCTTAACAAATCATTACTGCCACTTCGCATTAATATCACTGCAGAGGATGGTGGTTGTTCCCTGCAGTTCGTTGCTTAAAATTAATATGTTGTTAATCAAAACCTTTTTAACAAACGTTATCCGGCAACTCTAGGCGTTTACTCTAAGCGCGCACTCTTAGCACTCATTCTGTCTAATCAGAATGAACGGGCACTCAGAATTCTCATCGGTGTCATTACAGGAGCCATTTTCACATTCGCTTCTATTTTGAGACACCCATATAACGAATTCTGTGTAAGTTGCAGGGACTGGGAGAAGTGGAAGCTGTAGTACACCTCCTCTGCCCCCTTTCCATCCTCATCTAGGAACCTCCTCCTTAACGATTGGCCTGTGCTGAGCACCATCTATATCAATTAGATTAAACGCTTTATAACAAGAGTACCAAATGATTTTATGTGCACCCGATCTACGCCTTACCACAATGTGCCTATGCTGGCCTAAGTGAGTCTGTTAGTCTGCAGTCAGCCATCTGAATCTAACCAAACCTCCCCTATAATAAAATCTAAATAAAGAATGAAATACGTTCATATAAGCGCACATATTTTTTAACGCTTGTCAGAAAAGGGAGGCCATCCTCCCGCAAGTGCATTCATTATTTTTGGTAACTGCAAGCAGGACTTTCCCATCGATAAAAAAAAACTGAATAAAAATATGACGAATCAAATTTATATGAACGCCTCAAACATGTCATGCAATGGTGAGATATTTTACGTCGAAAGCAGACATCGTACCTTTCATTTTCTATTTGATCGAGGAAAAAACTAAAAACAAAAATCGTTAAAGTTTCCAAATTGAATTCCACTTCGTTAGCATTCATCCATGCTGTGTGCTTCACTTGTAGTTTCAGTTGTTTTTGTCTTTTTTTTTTCATCCATCCATTCCTTCATATCCCGGTAGCTAGTTGCTAACATTCGGCGGGACTGCAACCGACAGTTGCAAGGACGCAGTTTGTTGGCTGATTTTTTGACTTTTCGTGTTTGCTAATTCCAGTTGTGCGGTGCTTTCGAAACTAAATTTTATTTCCATTCTGCCATTTCGATTCTCCGCAGGGCCTTGGATTGGAAAGGAGCGCATCAGTTTGAGGCAGTTCCGCCAAGGATTACGAAAGAGGCAAGGATGGCTTTAAAGTTTAACAATATTTTGTCAGTTGGTGCATGAGATTTGTAGGCTGCGGTTTATCGGATTAAAAGGTTGCTTCCACGAACTTTGGTGGAAATATGGTAGAAAAAATAATATGACTCACGACCATTGTGGGTCTTCACGGAAAGTTTTCAGCTTTTTTCCCCGAAAGTGGATTTGTGTAGGAAGAGTTCTTACAGTTTTTCTGTACCCTTTATCTGAGGGTGATTCGACAGATGATAGATGGTCGCTCCAACAAGCGAATAGTTTGAAAGTTTGCCTAGAATTTGAAATAAATAACTTTCGGAATGGAGGACTGGATATCCTCCATAATTGGAGCAAATTTGCTGAGAATAGCATTATTAGCGTACTCATTGCGACTTGGAGCTTCATGTGGTTTCATTGTACTCATTCACCACTCCCTGGACTTCAAGGAACTCCCGGCAGCAGTTCATTTGTCGCCATATTGAAAACATTTCAAAATGTGATTAATGACATACGAATCTGATCTGAACTGCATTCGTTTTCAAAGGCGAAGAAGTGAAAAATCGAAAATGAAGTATTGTCCTGGCCTGACCTCGATTTGTGAACTAGACTCGCATTCTATGTTCTCATTTGTGTGCAGTCACATACATCTTCCAAGATTCAAGAAGTGTGCTTCGTGCTTACATGCAAGCACTCATCCAGAACCGGGGACGTCGACTATGAGGATATATTGGGTTGGCCAAAGTGCAAATGTGTGACATTGTAATTTTTCTTTCCATTGAATGTAATCAACACGAGGGCGATGTGTAACCAATACCAGGACACTTGGTGTTTCATGGACCACTTCGAAGCAGGCGACAGAAAGTCAACCGAGGTGTGGCAATGAATAGGAGCGCAATGATACCATAATAACTCACAATGTGAGTCACGTTGGAACACAATTTTTTCACAGGAAACACGTTTGGCATGGATGCAAATTCTTGAAGTGCTGCAATCAAGAAGGTTCTGCAAGAGGGTGCTTTGACAAAGTCCTTCTACGAATGTGTGCAACATACCAGGATGCACAAGAAACGGAGAATGCTACTTTATTTTGCTCGATTTTTCAAATCAATACCGCCATCGATTTGGATTGAAAGATATTTTAAACTGAGAAAATAACTTTATATCAAAAATGAAAGTCGGGATACTTTAAAGGGTATCGCATATGTTCAATGTTAGAATTTAAAAGAGCGACTATCGGATGGTCTGAACCTTTTCTTGGATCTTTTTTGTTTACTCTAAATATTGAAATTTTAGAAGAATCCAATTAAAAATCAATTAAAGTTGATAACCATTTATCCTCTTAGCAATTTCAGTGACCGTTTGCTACAGTTCAGTTGAATCTTCTCAGTGTGCAAGCTATACGCCGCAACTTGGAAAAGTTTGGTCGTGAGTACACTCTTTTGGACCTGAAGACAAAGCCCAGATAGAGTGGCTAGTATCGGAGAAAAACTGTCGATTCGGCGTCCCTCCACTGAATTAGCCATCACCAGAGGGTCAATCCGACTCATTTTGGGGTTGGTTTTGGGTCTACATTCAAATAAGATTGTGCTAACGCAGAAATTGAACCCGAATGACCATATACAACGCGGTGACTTTGCTAAGTGGGCACTGCAAATGTTGGCCGGAGATCCAGATTTTGATCATCTTCTCAGACGAGTCCCATTTTTAGCCCATCTGCTACGTCAACAAGCAAAATTGCCGTATTGGAGCGAACAAAATCCATAAATATTCGACCAACCATCAATGCATACACAAAGACTGACTGCTTTGATACGGTTCATACTTCATGCTATACATGGCGGCATCTTCGAACCTTATTTCTTTCGGAAGGAAGGAACGTAGGTAGGTAGGTAAGTGGGCAGACGGGCACAAGCCACGCCTCGCTTAAGTCCTTAGGGACCCATTGTGATGCCCAATTGGAGGATAGTGTCCCCTTTTTAACCCTTGTCGCACTCATGGTCCTTCGTTGCGCTGGAGCCATCCCGATTTCCTTATAAACCTGTAAAGAAATCTAAGAGGTATACTTGAGATTTCATGTAAGTCTTGGAAGAAGAATTCTCCCAGTGTTCTATGACGCAACTGACAAAGACTAGGGCAGTGACAGAGGTAGTGAGGAGTGTCCTCTCGTTCCTTCTCGTCACCGCAACCTCTACAAATGTTGTCGTTGGAGAGTCCCATTTTCATGGCGTGGTTTCTAAGATGATTATGACCAACCACCATCGTTAGCAACTCTTTGTCGCACTGAAGGGTATTGTTGGTTTTTGCTCGATCGTATCTGGGCCATAATGCTTTAGTATTCACACATGTACACAGACCGCGCCATCTACTGTTGCCATTTCAATGATCTTTATATCCACCTTTTTTCTCAGTTCTGAGAGGGACGGTTTGATTCCATGAATTGCTTGTGACGCGTCGGTCACTGACCCTGTTCTGGCAAGTTCATCAGCCGTCTCATTGCCGGCTATGTCCCTATGTCCAGGGACCCAGCACAGATTGATCGAGTGCTGTGAGCCAAGAGCCTTCAAAACTTCGCGACAGCTTGCGACTAGCTTGGATATAACTTTCATGGCCGCCTGACAGTCAATAAGAATGGTAATATCAGCTGGTGGTATTGCCATCATTGATATCGTTTTGGCTGCTTCTTTGTCCGCCAGGATCTCCGCTTGAAACACAATGCCATAATCAGGGAGTCTGATTGAGCAGTACAGAAAATGCCCGCGCCTGTGCCTGCATCCATCTTTGATGAGGAAGGAAGGAAATACCTTACCGTTAACGTCAATGGTCACAGATATAGGACGTAGTTAACTGAGTTTCTGTGGCCAGAGCTCGAGAATATTGATATGTCCATGATGAGGTTCTAACAAGACGGCGCTACGTTCCATACAAGCACCGTAATACTTGAAGTTGTGAAAGAGAAATTTGGCGACTGGGTCATCTCACGGAGGGCATTTATCAATTTGCTGCCGCCGGTATCATGCAACTTGATACCTCTCGATTCTTTTATCTGGTGCTACGTCCAGTCGTTTGTCTACGCTAACAAGCCAACCACTTTGCATGAGCTCGCGGCCAACATTCGGGACACTCTTGCCACACATACAGCCTTGGCCAAATGCATTAGGCACCCATATCTTTTTGTCTTTGCTGCCAAATCATTTAATAATAATAATAATATTGGCGGCGCTACAGTCCGAGGTGGACCTGGGCCTAGCTTCTCAGCAACCACTCGTGTTGTGCGTGCTATTGTTCTCTCTCGAGTGGAGGGGACCTACAGTTTAATACCGACTCCGAACGGCGAGATTGAGAAGCTTTTTTCTAGACAGTCATTCTCAGTGACTCGAAAGAGGTGGAGCCGTGAAAAAATGTTTGATGTTTTTTTCGAGATTCAAACCTTAGACCTCGAGCGTAGGAGTCGACGCACCTACCCACTACGCCACGATGCCCACTGCCAAATCACTTATCGGAAGTAATTAGGTTGAATTTTATGGTTTTCGGCGACACTATCTAAGGTTGTAAACGATTTTTATTTCATTATTTTTCTTGCTTTTTGAAGATATAAACAATTTTAAAAGCTGGCTAAAACATTTGGCCAAAGCTGTACGTCATCTTCATATGAATTGAAGTGCAACCAGCGAAGACGAAGCTCTTTGAATAATTTGCTACTTCGAACATAATGGCATGATTGTACGAGTAGCTTCAAAACAAAGTAGGAATCAATGCCATATCTTCCACCGGTGTCGTTTTATTTAAATTTATATTTTTATCGTTCTTATCGGGTCATTCTGTACATATACAGATTACCATAAACCAATAACCTCTTTGTTTATCCCATCCAGGAATTTCTTGACGGTTATGCTTATCATCAAATTTAAAACGCTTGCTATTCGCCTCTCTACAAGGTGAATCGCAAAACCACAGTAAATTGAGGTAACTGTGTACCAAAATACTTCTGGTAAGGAAGGAGCTGACAAGCAGGGCAAGCAAGTAGCACAGAGTCGGAAGCCATTGCACTAAATCAATGCTGAACCACAAAGAACTGCCAATAATAGATGGAAAAGGATAACTTCTTGCAAGCTATCCAATTTTGCCAAAATTGTAACATCATCCAATCCGCAGTCCGAATTTGACATCCATGTTTTAATAAAATACGTAAAATTGGATTGTCCTTCGAGTCAGTATACTCGTATTTTTAGTCAAAAGTTTGCCATTTTATGATTTGGATCGCTCAAAAATCAGTGCCCAACAAATTCGAAGCACCAAGACGGTATGGCGCACCATCCCGCCAGAACCAGAGGTCGTCCAAATCCATGTCTTCAATTTCAGCAAAAAAAAAGTCGGTTAACATGGCTCTGTAACGGCCATCGTTGACTGAAAAGTTGTTCCCAGCCTCATTTTCGAAGAAAAATGATCCAATGATGACACTACTCCACAATCCGCACCAAACTGTCACTCTCTGTGGATGCATTGGCTTCTCGACAATAACGTGCGGGTTTTACCAGATGCCCGCACCAGATGCGGCAATTTTGTTTGTTAAGGTAGCCGCCGACAAGAAAATGCGCCTCTTCAGAAAAGATTATTTCGTTCATTCGTTCGCCCAAAATCGTTGTTTAATTCAAGCTGCCCACAAATTGCGAAGAGATAACGAAGTGGATGGTCACGCGCCTTCGATTGCTCAGTCAATTGGACCTTGTAAGCGAATAACCCGATATCTTCGTGCAGAAGTCTCCTCAGGCTAAGGTGTGAGATGTTGTCCTGTTGAGATCTATGGCAAGTGGATGTTCATGAATTAAGTCTCACACTCTCGGCCACAGCAGCCACATTCTCATCTGTGCGTACCGTACGACGACGGGGACCATGAGTGTTGTCCACTAGCATACCAGTCTCACGAACATTTTGCACAAACTTGTGTACAGCAGTCGCTGTGGGTGCTTCATTTCGGCCAAAACTTATTTTCAAAAAACGCACTGTTTGGGCTACACAGTTTAGAAATAAGTTTTAAATATTTTCCAACGTTGTTCAAGCGTAAACCGACCGCGAAGGTATGATACTGACTTTCTGTCGAGCGGGAAACAGCTGTCAGCTTCAAAATAACCTGTGATTTAAAAAAACACTAGATGGCCCACCCTGTACATAAAGGTTGTTTTTGAAAGGTGATTTGTGGTTGCCATTTTACAATGGAGTGGGCACCGTGGCATAATGGGTAGGTGCGTCGACTCCTACGCTCGATGTTATCGGTTCGATTCCCAAAAAAACACCTAACATTTTTTCACGGCTCCACCTCTTTCGAGTCACTGACAATGCTCAAAGCGTATTACTCTGTAGGAAAAGCTTCTCAATCTCGCCGTTTGGAGTCGGCATTAAACTGTAGGTCCCTTCCACACGTTAGAGAACAATAGCACGCACAACACGAGTGGTTGCTGAGAAGCTAAGCCCAGGCACACTTCGGACTGTAGCGCCGCCATTATTATTATTATTAGATTAACGACACAATAACGCGTGCAGCATTGGTGCTATGCCCATCCACTTTGTGGAAGATTTTACTGAAAGATCTTAGCTTAAAAGCTTGTAAGATCCAGCTTATGCAGGAGTTGAAACCGCGTGACCGAACAAATGGGCCGAACAAATTTTCCAGCGTGATCCTAACTCTCTATGCAAAATTTTGTTTTTTGTTGGTTAAATGGTAATGTAAAAAAGCAAAATTGCCTAATTTGGAGTGGAGAAAACCTAACAGCGTTTGTCGTGACGCCCTTATAATCATTAAAACTCATATTTTGATTTTGATGCTTTATGGTCTACTGTAATCATCGGCCCATATTTCTTTAAGGACAATGCCGACCAGTATGCTTCCGTCAATGGAGAGCGCTAATGAAACATGATTTTTGACTCCTACGTTCTTCAGGTGAATGACATCGAAGTGAAAGATCTCTGGTTTTAACAAGATGGCGCAACATTCCATACGGCAACAGACACCATCAATATATTGCGGGAAACGTTTGCTGAGCCCATACTCGTAATTTCGCGTAATGGATCTGTGGACTGGCCTCCATAATCCTGTGATCTCACATTTTTAGATCACCATCTCTAGGGGTATGTTAAGTCACTACTCTATGCCGATAAACCAGAGGCGTTGGACGATTTGGAAGTCAAAATTCGCCTTTTTACTGCTAATACAGGGGCCCCAGTTGCTCGATAAAGTTGTTAAAAATTGGACTTCACGATTATGCTTGACTCGAGCTAGCCGTGGCGCGGATATGCCCGAAACTATATTTACACACTAAATTATCTATTAAATAAAGCTAATATCATAGACATTGACATAAGCTTCAAGTATTTTATATCTTATTGAATTTGTATACCTCTGAAAAAACACCCTTCGCATATCCTTCCCAACACGTTAAAAAGCTGTTTGTACTTTAACACGCTCGGTGTCGTGTCGGCAGTGAAGTGAGTGAGTGAGGTTAACAAAATTTTGGATAAACTTTCAGTTATCCGACAAAAGTTCACAGCTTCCGCAAGAAAAAAAAAATAAATCATACACTCCAGGGAACCACTTATCGTAATGATTTTCAATTACGCTAGTCATAAAGTGTCACACGTGCCATCAAACGTCGGCCCTCAAAAAGATTTACTCCACCTGCATTTTACGGATGAATTTTTCACACACACGAAACTCCAGTACACCCAGGTGGCTGCCTTAAAATGTGGCACCGTCAGCATTAACATCAGCATACGTACTTCGTGCTGAAGGCTTAGATCACCAAGCAACAACCAACAACAAATCGGAGACAGTAAAAGTGTGTTATTACTTAATTAAAGCTTGCGGGGTTCCTAAAATCTGCGAGTAAGCAAATTAAGTTTCGAAATGTATTATCCTCCTCCATTTTGAAGCGCTGCCTTCTCTCCCAAGTCCGGGGCTGCAGACGCTGTAGTAACCATGCACCTATTCGTTACCCCCTAGGTACTAACTAGTACAACACTGAAGATACAGCTTGTTTGCAGTGCTCCTTTCCTGCCGCACTTTGGTTGGCAGCGCCTCTTCTGAAACTCATGCGTACCTTATATTCAGTTGTTTGTCCTCTCAGGATTATATGCCACCCGCGTGGAGGACGAAGCAGCACCAATGCTCCTACTATCGGTACCTACTCCCATAAATTTTCCCTTCTCACACGAAAACTTTCACTGGGAAATTTATTATTTGCTGCGCCAGAAATATGTGTAAGCGTAACATAGATTAATGGTTAGGATATGTGCTCCATCGTGGGTTAAGGCAGATGCCACGGCTGGCGGGGAGGATGAGTCCGGCACAGTTGCGTGCTCCTGGAGGATATGTGATGCGGTGGATTAGACATTTCATGTGTAAATTGTAACTTTTCTGCATATGTGACCAAAAGATTGTATTACATAATAATATGCATTCATCCGTTGCAACCGGTTTGTGGGAGGGAAAGGTTTTGCTTGCGGGTATATCTGGCGATGATTTCGAGATCTCTTTGGGAAGCGGTGGTAGGGTTTATTTGTTATTTATGAACACAGGCATTAAGTAATTTTCAAAACTCATTAAAATGGCTGCGACTCGGCTACGGTGGCGTTGTGGAGTTGCTCAAAAATAATGAGACCTGTCGCCGAACAATGCTTGCGCTTGGTGCTCTTTTATTACCGTCATTGGTTTATATTTCGGTGACTGAAATGAAATTATTATTATTTGAAAACTTTTGAGTGTACTTTTTAACGTTATTCGTTAATCTCTTCGAATTTTGTTCCTGCACAGATGTCGCATAATGGAGCATATTGCGATTTTTCGATGGAAGAAATTTAATTGGAAAAGTGCAATGATGGCACTTAAATGAATTTTCGTCTGATTGGTAAGATACTTCTGCAGATGGTAGCACGCATGCAACAATTCGTCTGTAAGTTATGGTCGGAGGAAAGCATTCCCGGTCGAATGAATTCTCAGTGTCGTTTGCCCGAGCCACAAGGAAGGAGACCCCTTTGACTGCGCCAACTATAGAGGGATAAGTCTCCTGAACATTGCGAACAAAACATTTTCTGCCATTCTCTGTGAACGCCTGAAAACTTTAGTCATCAATCTGATTGGTCTGTATGAGTGTGGTTTTAGGCCAGGGAAGTCCACAGTAAATCAGATATTCACACTGCGCCAGATCCTGGAAAAGACCCAAGAAATTATCGACACCACCTACTCGTCAGTTACCAGCACGGATATGTACATAGAGACGAGCTATATAGTGTCATGTTTAGTTTTGACATTCCTGCCAAACTCATCAGACTGAACAGGATGACGATGGAGAACTCTCTCCATCAAGATCGGTAACAAACTTACCGAGACTTCCAAACCCTTCAAAAAAGGGTTTTAGACAAGGCGACGCGCTGTCATGTGATTTCTTTAACGTCCTTGAGAAGATCGTGCAAAACTCACTGGCCAACACAAGAGGCACGATCTTCCAAAACGTCGTTCAACTGCTAGCCTACGCGGATGACATTGACGTGATTGGGCGAACACAGCGAGCCGTCAATGATGCGCTTGCTGGCATTGAAACGGAAGCGGCTAAAATGGGTCTGGCGGTAAATGAGGGCAAAACCATGTGTATGCTGTCATCGAGAAAGGACGCACAACATCGATGACTTGGCCAGAACGTCACCATAGGCAGCTATAACTTTGAGGTAGTTAAGGACTTCGTCTATCTTGGCCCCGCAGTAAACAGTACAAAAAGCATCAGTACCAAGATCAAACGCAGAATAACTTTTGCCAACCGCTGTTTATTGGGCTCAAAAAGGCAATTGAGTAGTAGAGCCCTCTCCCGGAAGACCAAACTGACTTTATACAAAACCTTGATCATCCCAGTCCTGCTTTACGGCGCAGAGGCATGGACAATATCCAATATCCAAGCGGAAGAAGAGTCTCTTGGTCTTTTCGAGAAAAAAGTTCTGCGTACAATCTTTGGTCCTGTTTGCGTTGATGGCATTTAGAGGAGAATACTACGAACTACGAACTGTATGGGCCGTACAGCGACATGAGTTTAGCCAGGCGTCTATGGATCCAACACCTCAAATAGCTAGGCCATGTACGGCCTTTCATGTACAATCCAATACAGGACGCCCACGAAACTGATGGCTTTCTCAAGCGGAGAGGGACCTACAGCTAGCTAAAGCTCTTGCCATCTGAATAAGCTTGTGGGATGTATGCCCAGGTCCACCCCGGACTGTAGCGCCATCGTAAGAAGAAAAGGGTGCAATACATAGTCTTGTCCTCCTTAACTTCAAAACCAATGTCTTTGCCGCCTGCAGCTGAACACTCTTAAAGAAATAAAGTGTCTTCCTTTTTAGCACCTGCATACTTGACTATCTTTTGAAAACATCAAATGGAAAACATTACAAAACAACGTGTTTCATTCCCGCCGGTCGAAGGATGGATCAGTGGTTACCGTTTAAACTGTACGGAGCTTCGTGAATTTCCAGGTATGGCCCGACTGTTCGAATCGAATTTCTCTGGAATTCCGAATCATATAGCACTGAATGGTACATGGTACTGCATGTGGCTTTGAAGTCTGTTCAATGGTTTTGTGTGATATCTTGTTGCTTTTGTGTAGGATTGGGAGAAGTGTCAATTGTCGATTGGCAAAGCCGTAATTGAAAGATTGAAGCAATGATGTAGTGTCTCCGAAACGGCTGGACCGATTTCAGTGAAACTTTGCTGGCATAAAGATTAGATTGTCAAGAGCTGGGCTTTTTTATGCATTTTTGGTTTATAAGAATTCGAGCTATGCAACCTATGTCATTATTCAGAGTGCCATGTTCATCATCATGCCTAAGCGAAGTAGACGTCACAGAGTCACCTGAAGTCATGAATGTGCAAGTTCTAAGACACGACGTGAGCCAACCGTCCGTCCGTCCGTTCGTGGTGTCTGTCACACTTTTTTATCTCCGAAGTTTATAAAAATATCGGCATGAAATTTTGGAATTAGGTACTTCAAACCTAGATGTCATTGCCCATGCACCCAAATTAAAAAATTGGGGCCATTTGGGGGTGGCTCCAGTACGGGTGAAGTTGCCATTAATTTTGAAAAATTGTCGCACACCATCGAAATATATATCAATCGACAGATCTTTTGAGGTGGAGGTTTGCTTCAATAGTTTTTGATCCAGAGTACCGTTTGGACAATATGACCAAAGTGTGTTTTAATACCTCCCCCCCTGCCATTTTTTAACCAAAGTGTTTAAAAATCTGAAAAAATCACAAAAACTTGTGTACTTTCATTTAAAACCATTTCGAGCATTCTAACCTTAATAGTTTTCAAGATATTGATCAAAAACGATCAACCATCGACATGCTAATTTTGAAGGTCTGAAAACGCAGTTTTGTAGACCCCTGCGTAAGCACTAAGAAATGATAAATTTCAAAATATCGATTTATGTTGAAATTTTGAGATATCTAAGATTTAAAATGATCACTATTTTCATTTTCACACATAAATTTCATGCTGTGTTCGACCACTCTATACGTTGATGAGTGTTATTTCTTAGAACAATCTCAACCCCTAAATGCCCAACAGCAGTGTACACACACACCGCAGGCATGAACACTGATTGGGTATGGATAGAAGGGATTTTCTTTTTTTCTGAGTTGGATAAACTTGGATAGAGATGTGGGTATATGAATGGGTGGATGCTTGTTTGTTAGGATGTATGGATGTAGTAACGAATAGTCGATTTAGGTTGAAATTAAAAGAAAATTCAACTGAAATAGCTTGGAAACGTCGATTCATATTCAGAAATCATCCATCCATATTATGCGACGGAACCTTCCCCGTGCGAGTTCAACTCGCACTTGCCCAGTTTATTAATTATTATTTTACCATTTGTATCCATAATTAATTAATATTATATTAAATATTATATTAAAGGTTCGTTTGTTCGTATTGGATAAATTTCTACACAATTGCACTGATCCTTATGCAATGTTTGACACTATTAGCAACGATCGATCAGGAATTGTTCATAGGCTATAGGAAAAACAGAACATCGATGGAGAATTATGAAATTTTGCACATATGTAAAGAACACCGGGAAGTATTAAATCCCTTGGAAACACGCCCACCAGAGAGGGCGTAGCGAAGCGCGCTGGATACTCTAGTTAATAATAAAAATAATGGTGGCGTTACAGTCCAAGGTGGACTTGAGCCTAGCTTTTCAGCAACCACTCGTGTTGTGCATGCAAATGTTCTCTCACGAGTGGAGGGGAGCTAGAAGCTTTTTCTAGACATTCACACTCTTTGAGCATTGTCAGCGACTCGAAATAGATGGAATGTGAACATTTTTTTTGTTTGGTGGTTGTTCTGTGACTTCAATTAAGACCTGAAAGCCTAGTGCGTTGGGGTCGATGTACATACCCTCAATGCCACGTTAGTTAGTTATTATAGTTAGTTATTATATCCCCACTTCTGGCGCAAAGTATAGCAAGGCAAACATTTAAAACAAACCCCTACCTACTACACCCTGCTAAGAGATATGTAGGTGACTTGTCACTGCCACACCAGTAGAGATGGAATACAATTTTCTTCCTTTGCTTATATAAACTGTGTAATGTTTAGGAAATTTCAATAAAGTATGGCACAGGAAAGTATATTAATTCACCTCAACAACACCTGGAACCGAAGTGGCTCATATTAGCTGACGGAAGGATTCGCAATTTTTAATATGCTGTCGTATATCTTCCGTGCAGACGTGAGGAAATGTTAACTCGAAATGCATCGTCTGCATTACACAGCAAAAGAACTGACAGAAGATGATAGTAAATACTACGAGCAGCTTGGTGCAACGCTAGATAATTCAAACTCAAAATGACCCCAACTTGATTGTTAATCAGAACTATCACTGAATATTGATAATAATAATATTTTTTTTTCGGAGGTTGTAAAGTACATACTACACTGGAGCACTCAGACTCAAAACTGGTCCAGTGCCGTTCATTTGATCCCAACGGCAAATGGTGACTGGACCAGATTCGATTTGACTGGGATTCGAACCTGGGACCCCTCTAACAGTCATGGTAATAATAATAATGGCAGCGCGACAGTCGGAGGTGGACCTGGGCCTAACTTCTCAGCAACCACTCATGTTTTGCGTGCTATTGATCTCTCACGAGTGGAGGGGACCTACAGTTACAATTTAATGCCGACTACGAACGGCGAGTTTGAGAAGCTTGTTCTATACAGTTATACTCTTTGAGCATTGCCAGTGACTCGAAAGTGGTGGAGCCGTGAAAAATTGTTAGGTGTTTTTTTTCGAGATTCGAACCTTAGACCTTGAGCGTAGGACTCGACGCACCTACCCACTACGCCACGATGCCCACACAGTCGGTACTCTCGGCCCAAAAGTGCTTCAGTATAAAATCAGCCAAATCAGTCGATTCTACGAAAGAATCGGAGATCTCGCAGTCCACATCTGAAGATCTTGGCCTAGAACATAGCAAGATTGAATAAAGTTTAGAACTGAAGCTTTTTGTTGATCATTGAAGCGCCGAAGACTCTCCAGTCGGGCTCTGCTAAATTTTGAAGAAAATCTCGAATTTCAGCAAAAAATCCTATTCAATATTCAATTTTGGCTTAATGGTTTTGTCACAAAGCAAAATAAGCCACCCACATGTGCTTCAAAAAACTCCACTGCATCCACAAAAATGACCGTATGATATGGATGTCATGCCGACTGTAGGTGTAATTGGACCGATTTTTTTTCGTCAATGAGATGAATGGCAATGTCACGTTTCACTATCGTGGGATGTTGGCAGACTATGTTTGGTCCGAATTGGATGAATTGACATCAGTGATATGTGGTTCTAACAAAATGTTGCCACATGGCACACAGTTGGCCAAACAAATGATCTATTGAATTGGAAGTTCCGTAATAGTGTAGTCTCGAGAAATGGTCCGATCGCTCATGTAATTTGGATTTCTTTTCAGGGGTTAAGTCACGTCGTTAGCCAACACATGGACAGGACATACAACAGGGACAATTTCCAAAGCGAAATTGCCAACGTTCCGTCGGATATGTGTGAAAGAGTGGTGGAGAATCGGGTTTAAAGAATCGATCACTGCAAACCTGACTCTTACTTAAGGTGGCGCTACAGTCCGGGGTGGACCTGGGCCTCAACCAACAAGCCTCTCCAGCCAGCTCGATCTTTAGCTAGCTGTCTCCAGTTTCGCACGCACAGTTGGTTGAGGTCCCTTTCCACTTGCGTGCGCCACCTGAGTCGCGGTCTTCCTCTACTGCGCCGTCCCTCGGGGGTGGATTCGAAGACTTTCCGGGCCGAAGCATTGGTTTCCATTCGCTCTATACGACCTAGCCATCTCAATCGTTGCATCTTCACCCTTCTGGCTAAGTCGATGTCGCTGAACAGCTCGTACAGTTCGTTGTTATATCGTCTCCTCCACTCACTCTCTATGCAGACGGGACCGAAAATCACCCGAAGAATTTTCCTTTCAAAGCAGCCAAGAGCAACCTCATCCGCTTTTGACAAAGTCCATGCTTCTGCGCCATATAGCAGGACTGAGACGATTAGGGTCTTGTACAGGGTTACTTTGGTTGTTCGAGAGAGGGCTTTGTTTATCAATTGCTTTCTTAGCCCAAAGAAGCAGCGAATAGCAAGATTTATTCTTCGTTTGATTTCAGCACTGGTGTCATTGTCTGAGTTAATAGCGGTGACATCAAAGCTGTCGGTTAGGTCTTTACTGACCTTGATGGAGCAGCGTGCATTCTCCATCGTCATCCTACACAAGCGGACGAGTTTGGTAGGGATGCCAAAACTAGACATTGCTCTGTATAGCTCGTCTCTATAGATGCTGTCACACGCGGCATCGATGAAGAGGTGGTGGGTATCGATTTGCTGTTCCTGGATTTTTTCCAAGATCTGCCGCAGTGTGAATATTTGGTCGATGGTGGATTTTCCTGGCCTAAAGCCACACTGGTATGGACCGACCAGGTTGTTGACGAATGGCTTTAGGCGTTCACACAACACGGCAGATAAGATCTTGTTTGCAATGTTCAGAAGACTGATGCCACTATAGTTGGGGCATTTCAGAGGGTCTCCTTTTTTGTGGAACGGGTAAACAATGCTGAGGTTCCATTCATCGGGCATGCTTTCTTCCGACCGTATTTTACAGATGAGTTGGTGTATGCTCTTTACCAAGTTATCGCCTGCTGCTTTGAAAAGCTCAGCCGCTTGGCCGTCAGCTCCAGCAGCTTTGTTAGTTTAGATATAGCTATCTTCACTTCGTCCAGATCGGCAAACGTGACTCACGGTGGTCATATAAACGAGATCGAATTCCATACTGCAGTCTATCATGAGTACTACACCCTGAATAAGTTTTAGCCCGATATCTCAATTAACCATTTTTGAATAACCTGTATATGAGAAACTAAATTTTCTATTTAATTAATTACTACCGACCAAACACCTCTGGGGAAAAAAATAGAAGTCGGCTGGTGGAGGCAAAGGACCGACGCATGTTTCTGGATGTTCTTCGAATCTGTTTCAATGCAAAACATGTTAATATAACAAAAAAGTACTAGATTCTTTGGCTTTATGCTGCAAACAACAGATCGCTGCAACAATTTAGAGTTAATTAGAATTAATTCGAACAATATTTGCTCTTGAAATATTTATTTCATTTCATTTCATTTAATTTAGTTATTGATAAGTATCACTATACATTAAGTATATTCTATTCTTTAAGAAGTACAGGCTTATGCGTATTTTTTTTAAATTTTATGTCCCAAAATAAAAGATTAAGGACCCTTTTTGATAGAAACGAAATTTTAGTAAAACCATTTCTCCTAATGAACAGATAGTCCTTGTCCCTCCACCTCAACTCCAAATTTTTGCATGAATACCCCCAAGTCCTTCTGTCTTTTGCTTCCTCACACAGTACACAGTCTTCTCTTCTGCAGCATTGAGACGAACTTTAAAACAACTGCACAAGTAAACACGCACACTACTGGTGTTGCCGAAAGTTCAGGAGCTCCCGTCAATCAACTATATACTAGTTCTGAAAATAGCTTTCTAAGTTTCCATTAGCAGTGCCCCCATCAAAGAACCAACCGCAATCCTTGTAACTCAGGCCATGTGCATATCCCATTAAAAACGAACTGCGGATGGGTTTGAATGCCGTCACTCCAAACTAATTTGATCTAAATTGTTAGAGCGTGTGTAGGAGCAGTGGTAGAACGGGACTCTTAAGATTTCAAATAGAGTCGATAGAACATAGATCCCTCAGTGCCTAGACCTTGTGCCTTTTTTTTTGTAAGCTTTATCAGAGAAACTACAGGAAGTAAGCCTTCATTGCGATGTCGGTACTATCTTCGACATCGTCTTCTCCGCAATCAAATTGGATTTAAAGTTTTGTGGCGACGACGAGTTGTTCGGCAGCAGAACTTCCTTTAACCGGCAAAATGTCATGTAATTAGATTTCTGCGGTAAGCAAAAGGTTTATCATTTATAAGAACGGAGCAGAGGACCTCCATGCAGAATGTGTGACATGTCTACTTGTGTCTCATATACAGATGCCGTGAGATGGTTGGATGCATCAAATGATTTGAATGAGTTTCCTTTGAATGGAATTATGCAAAATGGGGAATGGTTTCATTAAGATTTGCTTGAGTTAGTTTCTAGACGATACTCGTAGTAATGAAAGTTATTTGGACACTGGAACGGGGGACGTCTTCGCAAACGAGTTTAAGATTACTCAAGGGACAAAGTTTCAAAATTATCTATAATTGAACAGCATGCATAGATTGGTGATGTACACTTCGTTGAAACATTCACTTGGCTTTAATTAAATTTGTTGCAAAATTTGTTGCATGGATGCGGTTTAGATGGCACAAGCAAAAAACAAAAAAACAAAATGACGTAAAAATATTCTGAGGTTCCTTGCATTTTTTATGGTTTTAGGTTAGTGAAGGTGTTAGTGCCAGGATGCGATTGTACTCGTAAGTCGATTGATGCTAATGATGCGATCGTTAATTGGAGAAATCTATTCCCAAGTGGAAGTCGTCGCCCTGTCTTTATACGTGTCTATCTTGGTGCAGTCTCTTGTGATGACATCTGTCATTACCTTCATTGCCGACATATCCTTTCTGCTAAAGCAAACGAAGCGTTTCTGATTCATGCAAGGCCAGATTTACTTGGCAATGAGGCACGTTATACGGTCTGACCATCTTGATCAGTGGTACAGTCGCACCCTTCTGTACAGCTCGTAGAGTTTGGGGTTTGGTTTTCGGACCAAATATCCAATGAAAAACTTCTGCTTTGTCCTGCTTATCGTTCGCCTTTTTGCTGCATACATCAAGACCGACAGGATAAGGGTTTAGTAGAGCACGGCTGTGGTCCTACGAGTAAGGAATTGTAGATGAGATGCGAATGACAAATTTTTGGTGATTCAACATCGGACTACCAGGAATACGACGTTCGTGGAGTTCATGTTCGTTCAAATTAAAATAAACTCGTTCATTTCTTTCCTACCTAAATATTTTTGTTTAAATGTGATGTTTTGTATAATGGACGACAGATTGATTTTTGCTCGCCAGCATATATTTTGCCTTCTCCTGATTAGACTTAATCAACTCGCTTGGTTAGGACAGGCGCTTCAATCGCCATGAAGGCTGGTACCATGGCACGCTGGAAACGTGCGACAATCTCAATGTCGTCCGCGAAACCGAATTGTAGAAGAGAATGCCAGTACCAGAATATGAAGTCACTGTGGATACATTTTTCCGCCATCGCAAATTCATCCAACGCATAGATTAATGCAATAGTATTGAATAGCATATTGCCTTTCTTCTAAAGCATTATTGGTTGTATGTAAATTGCGTTGTTATGTAATAACTTTATAATTTGAAGGAAATTACGAGTATATTCCAGTAAAAAGGTAAGTAAATAAATAAGCAAATAAATAAATAAATAAATAGTTAAGTAAATAATATATAATACGATTGGATGGCGCAGTTGGTTAAGTCCCTACCCCAAGTTAGAGGGGTCCCAGGTTCGAATCCCAGTGAAGTCAAATCTGCTCCAGTCACCATTAGCCGCTGGGATCAAATGAAGGGCACTAGGAATAGGTTTCTACCTGGCAGTACAATGGACCAGTTTTGAGTCTGAGTGTTCCAGTAGTGTTTCAAAAACCCTTCGAAAAAAAAAAATAATAAAAATATATAAATATAAAAACAAACTTTTAAATAACAAATTATATATTTACATGTAGGATTGACTTCCTGTGTGTTTTTATATTTCTTTATTTACACAAGTTGTCGCAAAATGAATCATTGTATCGGAAGGTGTTATAATTTTTGTGAGCTAGACAGCTGAAGTATACAAACAGACAAGCAGTAGAGCGTTATACTCCGCAAGACTGTGGAACAATTGTGTCGGTATTTTTTTACCAATAATCGGGTCGGTGGTGTTAGCGCAGCGTGATCATGTCGCGCCAACTGGTCGTTCGACCGAGATTATCGCGGCTGTGGCTGCCGATGTCGCTGAAAATGAAGAAACATCGACCAGACGAGGACGGGCCACGAAATTGGGCATCACCAGAAAGATCCTACAGCGAATTTTAGTGAAAGACTTACACATGTTTCCATACAAAGTGCAAACAGTGCATGAGTTAATGCCTCCTGACCGTCAGTCAAGATCACCTGATTTATCCATCCCAAACTTCTTTCTTGAAGTCGCGGGTTTATGTCAACAAGCCTCAGACAATCGCAGCTCTTAAGGAGAATATTCGACAGGAATGCGAGCAGTTATCACCGGAAATCTTGTGGACTCATGGAAAATGCGATAAAACGGGCACAAATGTGTCTCAACACTGGCGGCAGCCATTTGGCGGATATTAGCAGAACAAATTGTAAGGTCCAAATAAAGATTTCCATCACTCAAAATAATTTTTTTTATTTAGTAAATTCCTTCGTTTTGGACATTATTTGTAAACGATATTATTTTGTCCATTTTAGTTTTATTTCTTAAGTACAAGATACACGATACAACGTTGTACCGATCCGCATTGTGCCGATATCGGTCCAACTGTTGGATGCAGGACACACATTATACAATTTACGTGCAACCGGACATTTATTAAGCAGTTAATTCGAAATTACTTAAGCTAAACTTTAACGCGCCACTAGAACACAACCGAAGCACAACTTATCATTGGTTGTGCGAGTACACACCATACAATTTCCATGCAATCTGTTCCATGCGACAGCGGTTGTAATCCAAGAGCATGCAATCATACAATAACGTGTGGTTGTGTGAAAGTACACGATACAATTGTTGTGCACAACACAAAATCTGCCCAACTGTTTATACAAAGATTGTATATTGTAAACGATGTGAATTTCGTTTTATTCATCCCATTTTTATATATGTACAGCGCTACGAAAATATTTTCAAATTCAAATAATCCCCAATTCAAGAAATAATATTCTCATTATCCGTGACTACCTAAAAACACACACGCGTGGGTACTTATGATGATCCCATAACTTTTATTTATTGACATTTATTTAAAATTATATCCCACCCACAAGGTAGGAAATAGAGATGGAATAAAAAGTATATTTCTTCAGATACTTCTACAAATATGCCAATCAAAGGAAATTTTCAGCAATAAAATCAACTCCACAAATATTTATGTCGTTCTCTTCTGGTATATTATGGACCCATTTCAATGGAATCACCCAAATAGGTTCGCATTGATTCGTATGCTGGTCCTTTTGGTCTCTGGTGCCTGCCCGTGGCACAATACACCTCATCAGAGTCACTTTTGAAGTGAGTGCTAATAAAATGTGACCTTCTCATAAACAGTTCAGGACCTGCTTTGCACATTGATTTCTCTTTTTCAGCCTCCCCTCGCATCCAATGATGCTTACGATCGATTATGATTATTTTAGTAGTGTGACGTATGAAGTAAGGGGAAAAAAAAGGAAAAAGAAAAAAGCACATCCCATGTCGCGTGAAAACTAAAATCGATTCTCTCATCCTGCCCGAGTGGACTTACATGTGTGTACATATACGGAAATGTGTTCACGTTCATACCTCAAAATAATGATGAGGCGTCAATTTCCATAGCAATCATATTTCTGTCATCATCAGATACATGCGAGTTTAACAAATGGCACAGTGCCTGACACACATTCGTTACGAGTCCATAGGCCATGTTTGCGGAGTGGGATGGCGATGCTTATATTTTTTCCTAACACGGTATCCTTGCAGAGTTTGCTGTTTGATTGGATGTAGGGATGCTGAAAATGCTTATCAATGAATTTATATCCGAACCCGCAGTAAATGAGCAATGTCAGTACTATTTCAATAAATTCAATGCAAAAAATTAGTTTTTCATTGATTGTGGGAGTATAGTTCAAAAGTCTTCAGAAGGCTCGGTTATCCCGTCAATCTTAAAATTTTGATGCGACATTTTGGTCATTTCAGGACCACGTTTATTATCAAAGGTATCAGGAGAACTTATATTGAAACGCACCCAATCGTTCTTTGCTGAAGGATGCCTAATACTTGGCCACCACGTCGGGTTCTGAAACAAAGAAAAGGTCTGTTCTAGCGGTTTACTTGAGGTTGCCTTCGACAAAGTCTAGCACGATTGGAATAGTCGGCTTTTTCCAAAAAGTATATCAAGTGTATTAGAACCCTACTTCCAAAAAAAGCCTAAACACGGAACTGAATTCTTTGAAAGATAATACCGGCGGAGTTCCGCAAGGGAGTGTCATTTGTCCATCATTCCTTCTGTTTTCAACGCGGGACATAATCCAAACTGAAGGCACACTGGTGGCTGCTTTCGCCAACTATACAACTATCGCGGCAACGGAAATTCAATCGAGCCCGCAGCTGAAAAACTGCAACCACTTCTAGATAAAATATGTGATTGGACAAAACTTTAGGGCATTGCACTTATTGAGATCAAATCTACGCTTATTAACATGATACTAGACTCAAAATTTGGGGGGCAGGGCCTACACATACAGGGCAAAGTTGTTGAGCGCACCTAACTTGGCGGGATGCCAGCAATGATCCCTGTTTTTGCTCAGGTCAAGTTGACATACAGCCTCCAAGCGGCGCCCCCTGGATAGCCATCACAACAACCGTTGTAAGGTGAACCAATGTATGCAGCGAACACCCTAGGCAAGAGGGTACATATCCACCCCGACCAGACCGGCGGTTGTGCGGAGGGCTAACAACCCGCCCACGGAAAAAAAAAGATATTGTTATGGAAGATAATCCTGCCTCGGATGAACGGACGGACATTCAACATCGACGACACGGAATGAAAAAAGGACTACGATTTGCGAGTGGCCTCCTGGAATGTGAGAACACTTTAGACTCCAGGGGCCGCTCATAAACTGGAAAACATCCTCACGGAGTACAAGGCGGATATTACTGCGATCCAGGAAATACGCTGGATAGGACAAAGGATAATGAGAAAGAAAGAGTGCGACATATATTACAGCTGTCACAAAAGGTTGCACATATTTGGATGGGGATTCGTCGTGGGAAAACGGTTAAGGTCGAAGGTCATCGACTTTAAACCAATAAGTGTTCGCCTGGCTGTGATCCGTATCCAAGGCAGATTCTATAACATCAGCCTGATATGTGCACACGCCCCTACCGACGAGGCTGAAGACTCTGTCAAAGAGGACTATTACGACCTCTTGGACGGTGCCTACGGAGCCTGTCCGGAGTACGATGTCAAAATCGTGCTCGGAGACTTCAATGCCAAAATCGGTAAGGAAAACATCTTTGGCGGAGTGATCGGAAAGCACAGACTCCACGACACGACAACAGATAACGGCTTCCGACTCACTGACTTTGCGACAGCACGTAATATGGTCATAAGCAGCATGAGGTTCCCTCGCAAAAGAATCCACACAACAACCTGGCGATCTCCGGACGGCCGAACTGCCAACCAAATCGACCATTTGCTCATTGACGCAAGGCATGCGTCAAATATCCTGGATGTGCAAACATTCAAGGGGGCAAACGTCGACTCTGACCATTTCCTCGTGGCAGCAAGATTCAGAGCTCGACTGTCCAATGTCAGAAAGCTGCACCAGCCAACAAAGAGGAATTTTGACATTGGACGCCTGAGCACACCGGAGATTGCCAGAGCCTCTGAAGAGCAATTAAGTGAGAGACTCTCCGGTATGCCTACATCGAATATAAACGCCAACGATATGTGGTTGCACTGCCGCTAGGCCATCAAAGAGGTGGCTGAAACCACTTTGGGCTACCTACCACCCCTGACAAGAAACCCGTGGTATGATGCCGAGTGTGAGCAAAAGAAACGTGCAACCGACGAGGCATACCAAAAGACGCAGCAACGAAAAACTAGAGCAGCGCATGAGGAGTATCGGGCTAGAAGACGGGAGGAGAAAAAACTTCTACGCCTGAAGAAAAGTTCTCTCACAACCTCCCAGCTCAAGGATATTGAGGAGTCTAGGAACAAACAAAAAATACGGGCCTTTTATAAAAAAGCCAAAAGCCTGGCCAAAGGCTTTAGGAAAGGCACCCAGGCTAATCTAGTTACTGACCAGCAGGGAATAGTGGATGTGTTTAAGCAGCACTTCCAACAGCTGCTTAGCGGGCCGGACCAGGAGAGAGTGATAGGGAATGAAGAAATCCCAACTCCAGTCGATGAAGTAGTCATCCTTTGAGTCAGCGCAGCCATTAAAAAGCTGAAGAACAACAAAGCTGCAGGCTCAGATGGCTTACCATCAGAGCTCTTCAAGGCCGGTGGCAATGTTTTGGTAGGGAGCATGCACCAGATCATTTGTAGAATTTGGGAAGACGAAAGCATGCCCGACGACTGGAACATCAGCTCCATATGCCCCATCCACAAAAAAGGCGATCCTACCTCTTGAACCAACTATAGAGGTATATCCCTGCTCAACGTCGCCTACAAGATCCTTGCCAGCGTACTGTGTGAACGTCTAAAGCCGTCTTGCACCGCACTAATCGGCACGTACCAGTGTGGCTTCCGGCCTGGCAAATCGACTATAGACCAGATCTTCACAGGCAAAGGCAAATCCTGGAGAAGACCAGCGAGTTTTAAATCGATACGCACCATCTTTCTATCGATTTTAAAGCCGCATACGACAGCATTCATTGCAAGGAACTATTCGAAGCGATGGCCGAATTCGGGATCCCGGAAAAACTGATCCGGTTGTGTCGCACCACGCTAACACACACGCGATGCTCGAGGACCTCCGAGCCATTTGAAACCTGCACTGGATTTCGGCAAGGAGATGCGCTGTCGTTTGATTTCTTCAATTTGGTACTGGAGAAGATAGTGCGGCGGGCTGCTGTAAACACGGAAGGCACTATCTTCTACAAGTCAGTCCAACTGTTGGGATACGTAGATGACATCGACATCGTTGCGCGTTCCCAACGTGCCGTAGTAGAAGCTTTCATGGCGATTGAAGAACAGGCGAAACGAGCTGGTCTTAAGGTCAATGAGGATAAGACGAAGTATATGCTGTCGAGCAAAAAACGATCCGCCGCACGTCAAGGCAAAACATCACAATCGACAGAGATTTTGAGGTAGTGAAGGAGTTTGTCTACCTCGGGGCAAACGTGAACTCCACGAACGACATTACAGTGGAGATCCGACGTAGAATCGCCCTTGGCAACCGATGCTGCTTTGGTTTGTCAAAACAACTGGGCTTAAAACTGACTTGAAGGACCAAAATCATGTTCTACAAAAGTCTTATTCTGTCCGTCCTGCTATATGGAGCCGAAAGCTGGACACTAAGCAGAACTGCGGAGCTGATTCTTGCTGCCTTCGAAAGAAAAATTCTACGTCGGATATAGGGTCCCGTCTGCGAGGAAGGCGAATGGAGGAGAAGACACAATCCCAAACTCTATGAGCTGTACCAGGATGTGGATGTAGTCCGGGAGGCAAAAATCCGTCGACTGCACTGGCTCCGCCAAATCGAGCGCATGGACAACAACGCTCCAGCTAAGAGGGTTTTCGAATCCGAGCCTCCTGGTTCGAGAAGGAGAGGAAGACCGAACCTCCGGTGAAAAGACCAAGTCAGCGCGGACATAAGACAGCTTGGTTTTGATTACTGGAAGCAGCGTGCCCAGGACCGTCAACTATGGAAGGCAGCGATTCATAAGGCTCAGACCCTACATGGGTCGTAGGCCTACTAAGTAAGTACTCGTAAGACCCGAAACTGAAGTGTAGACGCCACTCCAAATGAAAACATGATGAATTTGAAAATCGCTGTGGAGAAATATACTTTTTACTTGGAAGGTGAACCAAATTAGGTATATAAGCATGTTCTTAGCCTATATGGTAGACAGCACTGGAGAGCAAGCGCGAGTTGAACTCGCACGGGGAAGGTCCCGTCGCATAATATTTTTTTAAATAATCATTTCAGTGTATCAGGCGACGAGTTCAAACTTTAACCGAAATTAATTTTCTTCTAACTTCAACTATTCATTACTACATTCATACATACAAACAAACAAACATCCATCTATACACACAGGGTGGGCCAAATACAAGTTTCTTTTCAAAAATGCAATTAAATGAACAAAATTACATTTGTCCATGTATTATGACTTTATTAGTAAGAACTAGAGTTGTAAAAGAATGCATTCATTAGGGAATACATTCTTAGAATTTGAAGTCAGTTTCGGTTTTTTTATCGATGCAATCAAAACTAAAAAAAGACTGGGATTTAAAAAATTTTAAGTCACCATTCTTTTGAAATCATTGACTGTGCATTCAATTTAGCAATCATAGAATTGAAATCATTGATGCAAGTCAATTGAATTCACTTAATTTGACTTGAATTATTCACTTTAAGTCAGTTGAATTCAGTGATTTCAACTTTAAATCAGTTGAAGTCAGTGATTTCAATAGAACTTATTTGAATTCATTTAAAGTCTGTGGGTTCTCATCACAACATTATTTGGTTATATTACAAACAGAAGTAGAAAAAATGACCATAGGCAAGACTTCTCATTAAGCATTGTGACGTTGAGCGACCGTAAATATACTTTTAATTTATTTGTCTAAGTAAACATAATAATAATCAGGTTTTTTTTTTAATTTTATTGTAGTAAGTAAGTTTATTAAACTAAATAAGAACACAACTTAATCAAAAAAATAAAATAATATTCTAGAAATTAAAAATTGTAACTTTCCTCAATGCTATTAACTTTTAATAACACCAACTGTTCAACATTTTATTCCAAAAGCGCGCCTCGCCGGGGGGTCTTGATTAAACTTGCAAAATGTAATGCTGTGTTATATTTAAGAGCATTTTTTTTATCTCGTGTAATGATCCAACATTTTGAAGTCTGTTACAGAATCGGCCAGATATGCATATATATGTGGTATCAAAATTATTAGAATTTTCTAATAATTGATCTGGAATACAAAATATTATGCATAACAATATTAATATATTCTTTAAATTGAAGAAAAACATATCCATACCTGAAAGTGAAAAGTCAAAAATAGAAAACCAACTAAAGTCAAATGAACTCAAATTATTTTCTTTGAATTCATAGACTTCAAAGAGTTTATGTGAATTCGCTGCTGACTTCAACTAACATACTGTGAATTCACTATTTTTTTCAAAAGAATGCAATCATTTGGCTTAATTTAAAGATGTCACTGAGTTCCAATGAATGGTGACTTATAGTTTTATTAAAGCGCAGTCATTTTTACCAAAAAGACTTCAAATCATTTTGGATGAATTCAATAGGATTACGATCTCTAAAGATTTAATTCTTTTACAACTCTGGTAAGAACAGAAATTTTTAATTATGAAATATTATTATGGCCGTGTGGGTTCGTGCGTCAACCCATGCGCATTAGACTTTCACAGTCTAGGTTCGAATCCAAGTTCAGACAAACAATTAAAAAAAAAAAAAATGATTTACGCCTCCACCTTTTTCGAGTCACTGACAATGCTCAAAGAGTATAACTGTCCAGAAAAAGATTCCCAGTTTTTTGGAATTTGAAGCCATGGTAATACCGGGCGACGACGACGTGATCTGTTCACAGACTTAAGGTCCCTTTGGGCGGTCTTAAGATGCGGGTCTCTGCTAATTAATCACAAACAATTGCTCCCCTCAAAGCCAACATAATCCTATAGACGGATCAGCCTAACATCATTTCACCTCAAAACAATAGAAAAATCTGTGGACAACTACATAAGGGAGGAAGTTAGAGGGGTCCCAGGTTCGAATCCCAGTGAAATCTAATCTGGTCCAGTCACCATTTGCCGTTGGGATCAAATTAACAGCACTGGAGTAGGTTGCTACCTGGCAGTACAATGGACCAGTTTTAAGTCTGAGTGCTCAGGTAGTGTTCCAAAAAACCACACAAAAAAAAATGCAGAAACTATAGAAAGAACCCTTGAAGCGAAAGAAATAGTTGCATGTGCTTTCTTGGATATTGAAGGAGCCTTTGACAACAGATCCCATGATGCAATTGTTCGAAATCTGGACAAAAAGCAGTTAATAGTGGCGAAATGGATGTATGAACTCCTGAGCAAAAGATCAGCGGAGACTCACACACCAGGTGGCATAATAAAATTCGACACAACAAGAGGGTGCCCACAAGGAGGAGTTATATCTCCTCTCATATGGAGCCTAGTTGCAGACGAGCTTCTAGAGATACTGACAAACCATGGCATCAGATGTCAGGCATATGTCGATGACAAGTTATCATAGCATGAGGCAAAATGGAGGAGACCCTATGCGAAATCATCAAATGGGGGCTAACTTTAACTAAGGACTCGGACTAGAAGCTGGGCTAAACCTAAATCCGGTAAAAACAACCATAGTACCTTTTACAAGAAAACGAAATCTGAAACGACTAAAACCAATAAGTCTGTCGGGTACAACATTGACGCCAGTGAAAGAAGTTAAATATCTAGGAGTAATCCTAGACAGAGACACACAGAAGAGATAACCGGGAAAGCGACGCGTGCTCTAGTCATCTGTCGAAGCTTGACGGGCAAATCCTGGCGATGCAGTCCAAGTATTCGAAAATGGATGGACACGGCCACGGCGCCCACAAAAAACTAAACCACAAACGGCGGAACAAAAAATTACTCCGTCATAAAGAAGTTTCGTAAAAAATTCGTTAGAAAAATATAACACAAAATGTCTATTACACAAGTACAGGGTGGGCCAAATACAAGTTTCTTATAAAAAATTGCAATAAAATGAACAAAATTATTTTTTCTCCATATATTATGGCTTTATTAGTAAAAACAAACGTTCCCATTAATTATGAAATACAACGTCGTTCAAGGGGCTATCTCGGCTGGCTTCGCAGTAGCGCATTCTGTTACCCTAATTTTCCAAAACCTTGTTGATGGTTTCGGACTGTAGCTCATGGATTGCTTGGATGATATTGGCCTTAAGTGCTTGAATTGTTTCCGGATTGTTTGAATAACATTGGCCCTTCACGGTATCAAAAAAAAAAATGTTCAGAGGAGTAAAATCGCAGCTCCGAGGCGACCAATTGACATCGTCAAACGGCTGATAACACGATTTGGGAATTTGGTGCGCAAAAGATCGATTGTGGCATGTGTGGGCTGTGTGGTATGGCGCGCCATTCTGCATGAACCAAAGATCGTCAGTAGAAAAAAAAGTCAGTTAACAGGGTTCTGTAACGCCCATCATTGACCAAAACGTTGTTCCCAGCCTCATTTTCGAAGGAAAATGGTCAAATGATGACACCACTTGACAATCCGCACCAAACTGTCACTCTCTGTGGATGCATTGTCTTCTCGACGATAACGTTGGGGTTTTCCGTTTTGCGAGCCCCAGATGCGTCAATTTTGTTTGTTAACGTAGCCGCCGAGATGAAAATGGGCCTCGTCAGAAAAGATGATTTTATTCTTTCGCCCAAAATCGTTGTCCAATTCAAGCTGCTCTAAGGCCCAAACTGCTAAGCGATAACGAAGTGAATGTTTGCGCGCCTTCAATTGCTGTGTCAATTGGACCTTGTAAGCGAATAATCTGAGATCTTTGTGTAGAATTCTCCTCAGACTAGTGCGCGAAATGTTGAGCTGTTGAGATGGATGACGAGTTGATGTTCCTGAATTGAGTCTCACACTCTCGACCACAGCAGCCACATTCTCATCTGTGCGCACCGTACGACGACGGGGACCATGAGTGTTGTCCACTAGCATACCAGTCTTACCAGTCGGCAGTCGTAGTGGATGCTTCATTTCGGCCAAAACTTGTTTTAAAAACAATACACTATACACAATACACAGCACTCACTTTAAAAATAAGTTTTCAATATTTCCAACGTTGGTCAAGCGTAAGGCAACTTATTTCGCTCCGCGGAGGTATGATATTGGTTTTCCGTCAAGATTTCGAGCGGGAAACAGCTTTCAGTGTTAAAAAAACCTATGATTTAAAAAAACAAAAAAACAACTAGATGGCCCACTCTTTGCCTTTTATGTGGGTGTGTGAATACTTAATAACGTAAAAAACCGATTTTCATGTCTGAGGTATGACATTTTTGTTTAATTTGGTCTTTTTCATAATGAGCTCATATCCTGGACTGGATGGCGCAGTTGGTTAAGTGCCTGGCCCAAGTTAGGGGTTCCCAGGTTCGAATCCCAGTGAAATCCAATCGGGTGCAGTCACCATTTGCCGTTGGGATCAAATTAACGGCACTGGAGTAGGTTGCTACCTGGCAGTACAATGGACCAGTTGTGAGTCTGAGTACTCCAGTTGTGAGTCTGAGTACTCCAGTGTAGAGTTTCATAAATATTCGGAAAGAAAAAATAACCACCGATGGTCCAATGGCCCAGTGATGGTTTTTAGCGCTCTCGTGTTGATCTCGCGATGTCGTGTTGATTCTGCGTTTCCCAAATTTGGCAGTCTTGCTTGTCAGCGTCAGCGTTAGAGAGTGTAAAATGGGCCCTGTCGGTTATCAGAATTTGCGTTCTAAAGCCAGGTTCAATGTCAACCATTCGAGCGAGTGTTTGGCCGTATTACAAGGGACGTGAACGGTGTGTCGGCAATTATCTTTGAGTCAATTGCGGAAGCAACAATACGAACAAATATAAATCATCTTTCAAAGTGACGCAAAGTGGTTAGGTTAGGTAAATGGGTGCCCTTGCTGACATGAAGAACATGTCAACGGCTCACTTAGACCACTATGAGTCCATTGTCCATCAGTGGTTCCACTGACGGCAAAATACTGAGCGAGTTACATGTTGGTAACCCCACCCGCTGATAAGCGTCGATGCACTTGTTGTCGTTTATGCGTCTTCTCCCAATTCCCTTATTTGATTACGTGTTGTATCAATAGCGTCCTTTCATTTGTTTACGCCAAAACGTTTTGTCAACTGTAATATTGTAAAAGTGCAAAGACGCTGAAATCAGTTTGGTTAAGACCGCCGACGAAGTCGGATTTCTTTTATTTTTTTTAACGAAATATATTTATGTTATTATAAAAACTATTGTTCGTACTTTATTTGTTTTCTCATCCGTCTCGGAACGTAACTAGCGCGATGACGAAACGACACATGTGGGTTTTCAGGAACACTATCTCTCATCGCTTTCACTGGTTCATTGGAACGTCTTGGTCATTGATGAACGGCGTGTCGATGAGCCCTCACTCTACCGTGCTCAATGAAATTCGAACTCAAAAAAAGCATGGGCTCCGTGGATTAATGGGTAGTTGCGCCGACTCCTATGCTCGAGGTCTAGGTTCGAATCTCGAAAGAACACCTCAAAGTTTTTCACGCCTCCAGCTCTTCCGAGTCGCTGACAATACTCGAAGAGTATAACTGTCTATAAGAAGCTTCTCAATCTCGCCGTTCGGACTATTTTTAATGCAGAGATTCATGGTTAAAATTGTACTGAGTTTTTAAAAACATGTCTACTCAATTCAAACGGTTGATAAATGTCATGAATTGAATAAATTAAATGAATTGTAATTTTATTCCGAACTTTTTGGTGTAGAAAAGTAGAAGTGTTGGCTCAACAATAAGGGCCCAACTAGTGTATATTGTTTACAAAGTTTCACACACTGTTTACAATTTTAGATTTTTAAAAAAAGGGGATAGTATGCAATGTCCAGAGCTCTCATCGGGGTGTTAAAATGCGTGTGTGGGTGGTTAAATGTCACATTTATTCAATGCTTACACACAAACATAGGAGATGGCGCACCCTCTTGTAACAACAGCTTTTAAAAGATCTTGAGATATGGCAGCACTGGAGGCAACCATCAGAGATGAAAGAAGAAAATTATGATCAGGGTACTCTGAAGAGTATTTTATGTACTAGAGGATCGTTCTGCGTGGAATAAAATATACAATAATATATATATATATATAAATAATATTTCTAGAAATATATAATAAAATATAAATCAAATAATAATCTTTGAAATAACTTCTCGTCAAACTCTTTGTATTTGTTGCACTATGTTATGCACAAGCTGGCCCTTTTCTTTAGGATTTTCTTAGTTCAAACTTTTATCTGCTTAATCGTATCTATGCTGTATTATTATTATTATTATGGTTGAGGGTATATTGCACCGCGACCTTTGATATCTATTGTGCCCCCTTTTAATAGCTTAGCACAATTACGAGAACCCCTCAAATACAGTTCTTTTCAGAGTTGTATTGAGGGTAATGGACTCCTATTGCGCATAGGTGAAGAAATCTGTTCTAGAGTATTCTCTCTAAGCCAGTTTCCTTCAGGAATCTGAGAATGAGAGATGGTTCTAGTGATTGCATTTCTTCTGCTGATAGTAGGTACTTGCCTTGGATGTATATATAGTAAGACCCACAATCACCTATGGGGAAAAAGCATGGATTAAGAGAACCAATCTGAACAACACAGGGGAAACACTCAACCAAGTTCAAAGGTTGGTATGCCTCTATATTACAGGGTTAATGAGAACTTGCCCAAGTGCGGCCATGGAAGTGCTACTGGAGTTGACTTAACTGCATCTAGGGTTTGCAGAATGTGCAAGCAATCATGAGAATGGCAAAAGAGGGGATAGGAAAAGAGAAGTGCATTATATCGAGGCAAAAAGCTACCACTCCTGGCCATTCCGAAGGACGATGTGATCAGCAAATTTGAGTTCCAAAGAAATTCACGCGTAAGCTCAGCCCCAAAAAGGACTGGAACAATGAATCCATAGTCCACAGACTGAGTAGCAATACGGTAAAATGGTATACAGACGGATCAAGAACAGAGTAAGGAACAAAACACTTCGATCCCATGAACAAACGCACCAGCATCTTTCATGCGGAAATTTATGCCATAGACAGATGCGTCCAAATCAGTTTCGACAGGAACTATACCAACCGCGACATAGCAAAAATGTCAGATAGTCTAGCTGCCATAATGGCACTAGACACTTACTCCTGCAGAAGCTTAAAGAACTAAGTAGCAGAAACAGACATTCTGCGCTGTAGGAGACCATGTCCTCAGAGAAGAATTCAGGGGACGCGGAAGAAGAAACCGAACAGAAAACTGGAACGAAGCTCATGGCATAAAGCAGGCCGAGAAACTCCTAGGGCAGTTCAACCGAAAGAGATTTGAAGCATCAGAATGAGCAAGATCAACCTTTGTATCGTAACAAGCTTTCTGACAGGGCACTGTAGACTCAGGGAGCATCTAAAGTCTCTGCAGATTCTGTGGAGAATTTAATGAAATTTCAGAACATATACTGGGATTTTGTGAGGCTCACAAAAAAATATGTCTGGGCAAGTACCTAATATCGGAAGAAGAAATGCAATCATTAGAACCATCTCTCATTCTCAGATTCCTGAAGGAAACTGGCTTAGAGAGAATACTCTAGAACAGATTTCTTCACCTATGCGCAACAGGAGTCCATAACCCTCAATACAACTCTGAAAAGAACTGTATTTGGTAAGTTATTAAAAGGGCGCGCAATAGATCTTAAAGGTCGCGGTGCAATATACCCTCAGCAATAATTATAATAATAGTAAGCCAACTTCGCCTAGATCATTGGACCAATGACCCTATTCCGATAAGGAAATACTCAGCTTAGATAAAGAAAGCTAACGAGCTTTCTTACTGGCCACTGCGGCTTGAATTACCACCTTAGCAAAATGAACTTGTGTCAAAAAAAGGAATGTAGGTTTTGTCTTGAAGAGGACGAAACATCCGAGCACATTTTATGTGAATGTCCGGAACTACATTGGTTAAGGAAACGTATTCTCCATAGGGAAATACTGACTTCAGTGGAATAGAAAAACTCCACTACAAAAGATATACTATCTTTCAAAAGGGAAGTGGTAAATCTTTTGGATTAACTCCAACCCGTCGATCTTAAAGATATTTTTAGGTCGCAGTGTCGCTGCCTTTATTGCAGGGTTGTACAAGAGGAAAAAAAAGCCAACATAATGAATGGCATCCAGCAAATTAAGTAAGATTTATGCGAAAAGTCGTCGTCCATCCGAAAAAATTCACGGCGGCCACTTGAACGACACACGTTTTACAATTGGATGGCTATCTCACACACAACTTGTCGTATTTACATTTAAGAGTCCTTATAGAGAGACCCTTTACCTTATTTCCTTGGGTCTATGGTACCACAAATGATAAATACTCGTCACTCAAAAACTCTCAGAGTTTGTTGGAAATATGATGAAGCTCATTAAAATGGTAAGCGGTCAAGTGTACCCCAGTATCTACCCTCTTAAATTCATCATCAAAGTGTTCCACTACATTGATGTCGTGCTTATGTAAGCCTGAAAGGAGACAATTAGGCAACAATCTCTTGGTCCTTATGCAAAATATATTTGGCGGTCTGAACTTCAAAACAGGCTACCTATTTCCATGCCGATGAAAACAACAATTGTTTAATTAATGCGATTACACACACATCCCACAGAAACCCTTCCACAGATCCGTCCCGTAAAACTCATCTTGGTTCGCTCTAATTAACCACAAGTGGGTATTTGCGGCCCACTTATTGTGTGCGGTACTATTGCGAGGTTTTTTTCCTTCATTTCGTTCTTTCGTTCCTTTCACTTCCTGTTTCTGGCTCTGTGGGCACCTAATTGAATCCTGAATGTCCTTAATATCTCCGAACGAAGCAAATATTTGATTCAACTTTCTGACAATTATTGCTACCAAGAGATACCTACTTTCGAACTAAATTTCTCGCCTTGTGTGCAATCGGATAATAGGAATGGACTTCTGGTCACAATGTTTAGTTGCGAAGCCGGATTCAACAAAATGAACAAAAAAATCCATGCACGAAAAAAATGTGTCAGAATGTCTCCTAAGGACACGGTTAGTAACCGGCTGGGGACTTTTTTTTTTGCTTTCGTATTTTGACCAAACCCAAGACCAGGGGTATATTTGTAGGCAAATATATTTTCGAAATTGTCGTTTGTAAGTTAAAAAAGTTTTCTCATTAGAATGTTTCATCATGAGGATACCGCAACAAAGGTGAATGAAAATTTGAAAGCATATTACTGGCTAAATTAAAAAAAAAGTGAGCTGTCTAAAGGACTCGGACAAGCTTTTCGGAGGCATCCTTACCTCATTTATTTTTTTGTGTCATTATCGTTACTATCACATTAGAGTACTTTTATTAAAAAGGTTTGTCCGGCGAAAGTTTTGAAAAAGTTCTTCCGTGTGGTACTCCATTTGGGAGGAGTTAAAAGTTTCGAAAATCGCGCTTATGGCAACAGCGAGATATCTTGTGGACGGAAGTAGAAAAATATGTCGGCCTAATTAGGAAATGGGGTTGCTCACCTCAAACAGGTTTTTTTTCATGCTTATGGCAAGTAAAGTTTATAAATGATCTTTAGATTTAGAGAGGACGAGTGCATTATTAACGAACTATTTTGATTAAGAAGAAAAATACTGGTCAATCGTAAGTGACTAAAATATACAAAAAGAAATTTCACCTGGATGTCAAATTCACTTTTTTCCGCTTTCATTTAATTTACTTGTTAAACAAAAACAAAAACTAGCTCAATTAATCTTGATTATCTTATCCTAACTTATTAGCCCTAAAGGATCAATCTAAGCTACACATTGTTTCTTTTTTTTAAGTATGACTTTCCACTCCTTAGCAGTAACATTTTTAATTAAGATATAATAATTTTTTGAAGTTAGAAAATATGAAGAAAACTAACTTAACTTAAATTATTTTTTTCTGTCTTAAATCTACATTAAATCTAAACTAGACCTACTTTTTGTTTGTAGCTATGTACCCAACGGATGGCTACATATTTTCGTCCATCGAGGAAGTCGGGAGCATTATTCACTCCGCAAAGGAAAAAGTCGTCGTGTAATGACCAGATTTCCAACTTCTTGCTAAAGAAGTTGCCAAATCTGGCACTGTTACTACTGACGATTACCTTCAACAATTGCCTGAATATCAGCTATTTTCCAACTACTTGCAAGGTGGCTAAAGTGGTTCCGGTCCCAAAGAAGTGTAGGGGCAATTTAAAGGAAAAACTCAATGATGTACTTGTGACACTTTTATTAACAGAACTGAGTGAAGAATACATTGAACACATGACTTATATAGGGTGAATCCATTGGAATGTCTCAACAAACAGGAAACCCCAGTGGCGTGTCTGTTGGATATTGAGAAGACCTTTGCCACCGTCTGGGTGAAAGGGCTCATCTGTAAAATTCTCGATTTTTGATTCGCTCTATACCTGGTAAGAACAATCAACTGTTTTCTAACTAACATAACTATCTTTGTCCAGGTTAACATTGCAAGGTCATCAATGAAGGATGAAAAATGGTCCAATGCTGCCACCACTTCACAATCCGCACCAAACTGTCACTCTCTGTAGATGCTTTGGCTTCTCGAGAATAACATGCGGGTTTTCTGAGCTCCAGATGCGGCAATTTTGTTTGCCGCCTATATGAAAATACGCCACATCAAAAAAGATGATCTTGTTCGTTCGCCTAAAATCGTTGTCCAATTCAAGCTGCTCTAAGGCCCAAATTGCGAAGCAATAACGAAGCGGATGGTCGCGCGCTTCATTGCTGAATCTTTTGGTCCTTGTAAGCGAATGATCCGAAATGTTTGTGCAGAATTCTCCTCAGACTAGTGCGTAAAATGTTGAGCAGTTGAGATCGATGGCGAGTTGATGTTCGTGAATTGAGTCTCATACTCTCAGCCACAGCAGCCATCTCAGCCTCATCTGCGCGCACTGTATGACGACGGGGACCATGAGTGTTGTCCAGTAGCATACCAGACTCACGAACCGAGGTGAACCTGGGCCTAGCTTCTCAGCAACCACTCGTGTTGTGCGTGCTATTGTTCTCTCACTAGTGGACGGGACCTACAGTTTAATGCCGACTCCGAACGGCGAGATTGAGAACCTTTTTCTAGACAGTTATACTCTTTGAGTATTGTCAGTGACTCGAAAGAGGTGGAGCCGCGAACAATTTTTTTTTTTTAAATTCTTTGTCTGGACTTGAATTCAAACTTAAACTGCGAAAGTCTAATGCGCATGGGTCGACGCACGAACCCACACGGCCACGGCGCCTACCGCGCCCACGTCAGTGTCAAGATAACGTACGATTAAAAAAAATACACTAGATGACCCACCCTGTATAACCTCTATGCTCTCCTGAAGGTCTTCGATCATAAAGAAGTTATCATCGGCAGCTGCGATCGCCACTCATTCCTCGTACGAATGTAACTCAAATTCAAATGGACCATTCGTAGTCCTTTCATTTCAAGGAATTGGGTTTCAACAGCATCGGCTTAAGCTTGGCTTCTTTCCTGGACCATGCCGTTGTGAATACGACTTTTGTTTTTCAACAGAAAAATCTACACCAAGTTTCGGGTTCTTAGAAGCCCTTGGATAAGCTAACTAAAGATGTTTTTTGTACAGGATCTCACAAGCAGCAATGCTCGCAGTATTGGGAATGCAAATACATACGGTTGAAGGAGCTCTTCTCTTAGATTAGAGAGTGGTATGAGAATCTTTGATCTCTGGCAACAGGTCTTGCATGCAAAATGTGGGTAACCAAGTGGCATGTTCCTTTAGCATCATAAAATTTAGACTCAGATAAGGATACATTTAAATCGTTGTCCTTTTCCCAATACTATTTTCAAGCTTGCATCTACGTATACAGTTTGACGGATCTATACAGGCACACACTCATATAAATTGAAGAAGTTTTTGGGAAAAGAAAAAGGAGAAAACAAATTTCACTTGAAAAGCAAGGATTCAGTCATCCGTATATTAAGCCATCATCTTCTTTCCCATGACTTTGGTTTCTGTTGTGCTGTTCACTGAAACGGAAATGTATCCCTAATGGTACATGTGTTCCGTGCCAGGGAATAACAGGTGCTTGAGAATTTCCAACGAAATAGCTGAACAGACGACGCTTCGGAACCCATGCCCAGGCTCTCCCTCTCTCTTTTTCACTTTTGGATAGGGTTGGGCTCCCATGAGTAGGATGATTGCCTGAATTGGGTGCTTTTCGCTTCATCGAATCGAAATTCAAGCGAAAAGAAATGCTGGCTGTTTTTGTTTCCATCTCGACTTTTTTTTCTTCCTTCGATAAGAATTAAATGTTTACCTCAATTGAAGAGAAGAAGCTTGATGCTCAAAATGGACATTTCACATATTCAACATTGAAATCCTTTAAGTAGTGGAATTTGACTGAAAACGACACTCGTAGATAATCTTGATACTCGTATCTCTACCGAGGCAGAAGAAAATTCACGTTGGTAGCAACATGCACTTGGCTTAATAGGGAATTTTTTTTGGGTATTTTGCAGTTAAAGGAGCGAGACTGTCTATAATACGTCTAAGTAGATATATTTTCAAAACGTGCGCTCAAGTGATATTCTTCTGTATTGCGGACTTAAGGGCCTTCCTGGTAGCAGTCCTTAATCTTTACAGAGATGCCTATGTTCAAATATATTCGAGATCATTTCCAAAGTGAAGTTCTAAAGACGTTTATAAGTGTGCTTATAAAAGTAAGTGTTGAATGGAAAACATAAGTCTTAAAAATGAATGGACTTAAATCCATTCTAGGTTCCGAGCCTCCTTATAACCTATGTCTAGGAGATGCAGTTGAAATGTCTCAAAGAATTATTTTAAAATATGGCATGCTGCCGAATTTAGAAGCGCTACACTGAACACTATCGACACGATATATTGTGTATTGAATATATGAGTTGGCAGTCAGCGGTATTTATACCTGTTGTGCCTCAAACTTCATCATCATCATCGGTGCGACAAACGATCCTGGTCCTGGATGACAGCCAGTCCTGGGCACCATTAACAATTCTCTCCAACCACTCGAATCGCGCGCCGACGCCATCCAGCAGAGCACCCAAAGTTTTAGGGCGTCTTAGTCTACGTAATTTCTCCAGCGTAAGCATGATCTACCACGCTGTCGTCCATCATAAAATGAACTACAAAGAACTTTCCAGTCCGGTTCTTCTTCGCTCATGCAAGCTAGGTGTCCTGGCCACCGGCGTCTTAATTTTTGTCACTATATCAGCTTCGAGGTAGATCGCATACGGTTCGTGATTGTAGCGCCTCCGCAATTGTCCTTCTTCACATTCGGGGTCAACGATTCTCTGTAAAACTTTTGTCTCGAACGCGGCTAAGATATCGGAGTGCCTTTTACTAAGCACCTGAGTTTCAGATCCATATGTGGCTACTGGTAGGATCATCGTTCTGTACAGCAGCAGCCTTGAGATATAGTTAGATCTCTGGATTTGAAAAGCCTTGACAGACTATGTTTTTTGTCCGAGGTTTTTGAAACGCTACACTGGAGCACTCAGACTCAAAAACTGGTACATTGCACTACCAGGCAGCAACCTACTTTTACTGAAATTTTATGGTCTTCCCAAGGAAGACCAGCAGGCGCTTCTGTGATGAGGAGTCTACATCATCAGCGCTCACCTCATCAGCACCGAATAACTACCACCTGACCTCATGGCGATAGTCCTTCTTGGCGTGCAAGAGTCACGGATTGCCTTCTCCAAAGCCAGGTTGAAGAGGAGGCATGCCAGACCGTCCCCCTGTCGGAGTCTATTGATAATGTTGATTGGTCTCGGTAGCAATATCTTAACTTGGCTTGTTACATTGGTCATGGTAAACCTACATAGAATTCCGACCCCCCACCGACGAAGTCAGAACAGTAATATCTAGACTGAAGTCTAAAAAAATCTGCTGAGGCTGATGGTGTGCTTCCTGAAATCTTTTAAGCAGCTGGAGATTACCTGGTAGGGCGCATGCACCATCTCATCTGTAGGATATGCTGGGAGGAAAGCATGCCCGATAAATGGAAACTCAGTATCATTTGCCCGATCCACAAGAAAGGAGACTGCGCCAACTATCAAGGGATAAGTCTCCTGAACATCGCGTATAAGATCCTTCCTGCTATTCTGTGTGAACGTCTGAAACCTTTCGCGACCAATATGATTGGTCCGTATCAGTGTGGTTTCAGGCCAGGGAAGTCCACCATCGATCTAATCTTCACACTGCGGCAGATCCTAGAAGAGACCCAAGAAATGCAGATCACCACATCACCTATTCGTCGATTTTAAGGCCGCATATGACAGTGTGCATAGAGACGAGCTATATAGCGCCATGTATAGTTTTGACATTCCTGCTAAACTCGACAGACTGAGCAGGATGACGATGGGAAACTCTGGTTGCTTCATCAAAGTTGGTAACGATCTCACCGATAACTTCAATGGGAAGGTATGCGGACCGTCGTGTGATTTCAACATCGTTCTTGAAAAAATTGTGCCCTAGCCAACACAAGCTGCACGGTCTTCCAAAAGCAAGTACACCTGTTGATATTGACGTGACTGGTCGAAAACAACGAGCCGTCAATTTTCTATTTTCTCGCGAGAGTTTCTTCTGTTCATGTGGATCCATTTCAAGCCCACAGTCAATGTCTACGTGGTAAGCTTATAGAGGGCATTCTACGAGTATATAAAGACTATTATAATAATATTGGCGGCGCTACAATCCGAGGTGGACCTGCGCCTAGCTTCTCAGCAACTACTCGTGTTGTGCGTGCTATTGTTCTCTCACGAGTGCAGGGAACCTAAAGTTTCATGACGACTACGAAGTTTAAGAAGCTCTTTTCTTGTCAGGGCGCGTTGTCAGTGTCTCGAGAGGGGTGAAGACTTGAAATATGAAGGGTGTCCGTGTCGGAAATTGGACTTAGACTTCCAGCGTAGGAGCCGACGGTCATACCCACTATATCACGGCGGTATGCTTACTTAGTCCGAGACTAAACTCGGACCATGCTATGCTATTTACAGAAATCTAGAATTCACAATTACGCCTTGAAATTTAGTTTCGGAAAATAAATTCTTGTTGCGTTATAGGGCCCATACAGTGTCATTAAATAAGGCCAAGCGACATAAGGTTAAATTTTAAAATTTGGCTAGAAAATGCAAGAATTTGACCATGGCGTTATGGTCGTAACCTGCCCCATACACGACACAGACACGTCGCTGCAGACCTACTCGTATGTATGTGCCAAAAGGAAGGAAACCCCCTGGAGAACCGTCCTCGTATCGCCCAATTTGCCTATTGGACACATTATTCAAGATACTAGAACGGGTCATCTATGAGAGGTTACTAGCAGTGGCGGAAGCAAATGGTGCACTGTCAATCCACCAATACGGCTTCAGAATAGGTCGGTCAACGGTAGACGCGATAAAATCTGTGGTAAACTTGGCCACAGACGCTATACAAGGAGAGAGATGGAGATGGTTACGCTGGACGTTAAAAATGCTTTTAACTCGGCGAACTGGATGCACATACGAAGATCTCTAACTGCCATGGGCACACCCCCCTACCTGATGAAGATAATCATGGACTACTTCAACAACAGGAGCCTTATGTACTATACCGATGATGGGATGAAGTACTACAGCATAACGGCGGGAGTTCCACAAGGATCAGTCCTCGGACCTCTATTGTGGAACATAATGTATGATGGCGTCTTACGACTAGAGCTTCCCGAAGGAGTTCGAATAATCGGCTTTACCGACGACATTGCTGTTGTCACAGTGGCCAAACATATAGAGGAAGTGGAGATTGCTACGAATATAGCAATCTCTAAAGTTAAATATTGGCTTGAAAATGCCGGTCTGCAACTAGCGGCCCATAAAACGGAGGCTGTACTCATAACTAGCCGCAAGAAGGTGGAATACGCGAGCTTCTTAGTTGGGGATCAGACGATTAGGTCCAAGAAGTCTGTGAAGTACCTAGGGGTAGTGCTGGATAACAGGCTATCCTTTAGGGAACACATAAAATACGTCAGTGAGAAGGCGGCACGTACACAAGGAGCGCTCTCACGAATGCTCCCAAATATCGGCGGGCCCAGATATGCACGCAAAATCCTGCTTTCGCGGGTAGTCAGTTCGGTCCTCCTGTACGCCGCTCCAATTTGGGCTGGTGCACTCACGGTAGGACGACTAAATCGGATGATGACGTCAGTTGGTAGACTCTGCGCAATAAGGGCGATCAGCGGTTTCAGGACCATCTCTGATGATGCGGCGTTCGTCATAGCAGGAATGCTGCTCATTGACATTCTTGCAGACGAACTTAAGAGGGTAATGTGGCAAGCCAGATGGGACGCCTCCACAAAGGGAAGATGGACGCATAGGCCCATTCCCGTTATCGAGACTTGGATAGTAAGATCGGTAGGAGACTGTAACTACCACCTTTCGCAGTTCCTATCTGGACACGGCAGCTTTCGAAAATATCTGAATAGATTTGGACACGACAGTTCGCCGCTATGTCCACAATGTCCAAACGCCGAGGAAGACGCAGAGCACGCAGTGTTTGACTGTAGTCGCTTTGTGCACGATAGACGAATGGTGAAACTGCCAAGCCCCGAAAATATGATTCCTTACATAATGGAATCTATAGAAAATTGGAACGAGCTATGCTCGTATATCGCGATAGTCCAATTGAAACTACGGCAGGCACAAGCAGAAAGAAACTTTCGAGAGGCCACCGTTCAGAATATAGCGTAAATCGGTAACCAGCCGCGCGAAGTAATACCTAAAGGCAGTTCCGCGGGGAGAGTGGTAGAAGGGTGCAGGGTGTGGGTTAGTACGTAGACGTATTCCCGAAATCGAGTACTTGGGTTTGCGAACCGTGCATGCTGATAGCCCGGGCTATTAGTATCTTTAGAAGATTGCCACATCCTTGGACGCAACCAAAATAAAAAAAAAAAGACCTATGTATTTTGTTGCTGTGCACAAGTCTGTGCAGAACGTCTGTGTCGTGTGTATTCATGTCGTATGTTTGCAGCGACCGTCTGCGTGAATTCAAAAATTTTTGAATTTTGGATGGTTGGATGGTAGTGTATAGTGAATTTTGCACAGACCAGTGGAAAAGTTGATGTCAGAAACATGAATAAAAATACAGGTGGACAATTTTGTATAGAATTTGTGGATATTTATAAAAGTTTACCGGTTTTGCGGCATGCAAAAAGTGCCGATTATTGTAATCGGGTTTTAAAATCCGATGCTTATGATAAAATGGTGCAAAAATTGAAAGAAATTGATCCGAATGCCAAATAATTGCCAAAGCAATGATTATTGCGGCACAAGCAGTGTCATTTTTCCGACCCGAGGACTACGACGAAACGATTCAAACTGTGCAGATTGTCTGCACCGTGTGTTTTGCGAATTGATGTTTGCACAGACTTATGGTTGCTATAGTTTTGCAGCGACGTGTCTGTGTTGTGTATGGGTCTTATTAGGTAGGTACTTAAACAATTTTAAGTTAGGCGAAATCGTAGAACTCATAGAAATATGCGACAGTCAATCCGTGGCCCATAGATAACCGTTGGATTTTTTATTTAAAATGCCTTCTAGCCGACTGATAAAATTTGTTCGTGAATTTTTATACATATGTATCTTTTCTTTGTGAAGTTGCTTAAGAAAACCGCAAGAGACTCATTCAATTCTATGCGGACGCAATGCCATGTGTTTTACGGCCAACAAGCGATTCTGTGATGAAAATTATCCATCAAACCTTTTGGGTCTGCACAGCCCGGTCGCAATGATGGTCAGAAGTGTAGAACATGGACAAATGAAATATAGCCCGAGGGTGTCCCTATGAGTTTTATTGGATTCACTTTTTATTTCAGACAAATGAACGAAATGATTTCCTTTCTATGCCACAATCTCACCAGAAATGTAATAAATATTTTTACTACTCTACCTTCCGTTACTCGCGTCCATCAGTCGCATGTCCTTCGGAAGCAGCTCTCCGAGATGAGAGAGCGAGAGGTAGAGATCGCATAACAAATACATATTAAACGAAATTTATTCCTTTAAAGGAAAAGCCTGTCTGCGGCAATAAAATCGTGTCAGCTGCTTTGTAGAATTACATGTTAGGACACTCCCCGAATAGGGACGACAAAAAACTCATTTCATTTGTAATAAATCCGTACAATTGACCCGACTTCACCTTTGCGGAGGCTTAACTCTGAAATTGGGGAATGCGTTAACGCCAGTCTGATGGTGGGGAGGTCGGTTTTACTTACGCTGGTGATTTTGAATCGAACTATGCACAGACGAAGTATTAAATTAAAATGCAAATAATGCTTATTGGCATTCCATCCCAGTGGGATGAGAGCGAGGGAAATTCGATGAAAAGTTGTCATGGCATGACAAGGCGGCCGAAGGTCTTCATCGTCAGGATTTGTGTTGTCAGTTTGTTGTGTAGCATTGTAAGTTAACTCGACATGTTTCATTTATAACGAATTGAATACTTGAAAAAGATGATTTTTCGATATCGACAGTGCATGTCGATGAGTATTCGTCATTGTGTGCAGTAGTAATTGTAGTCGCTCGCCATGGTCCATGTACACCCTTGTACTCAAGACCGGAGTAGGTTCATTGTGCTGCTATGCGGCTTACCCAAGAGTTAAAGCCCTTAACTAATTAAAGCTAACCAACTGAATCTTTCTTTGAAGCGCAGTAGACTTCTGATAGATACCTCGCTAAGGCAGCAGATATTGTCGAAGATGTTGGCTCCTAAGTGAAGGTGTCAAAGGGATGCTAGAAGCGCACGTGAACGGAGGAGGTGTAGAACATTCTGCCCTTCCTCCTCGTCTGGGCATTTTTTGCAGAAACTGTTATTCATTTGGGTTATGCCTTTTTGTAACAATAGTTTGCACGTACAAGGTGACCAGATAAGGGAGGATAGGCGATTACATTTCAGCTAAACAGCAGCAGTGTAAAATAAAAAAATGTGTTCTGGCTTCATACATGCCATTATGTATGGAATAGCACATCAACCAAATGGCCACCTTGGCTCCGTTGGCAGAACTGTAAGCGATCAGGCCAATTTTTGATAACTCGACCCGATGTGTGCTGCATTATTCGGGCAATAGCGTCTCGAATGTTGGCCTCGAGCTTGTCCAAAGTGGTTGACTTGCGTAGACTAAGAACTTGACGTAGCTCCAGAGAAAATAATCGAGTGATATCAAGTCGCAAATCGTGGCGGTCAATTGTTGAACGCTTGCCGTGAGAAGAGCTAGAGGCTAAATTTCCTTCACAACTTCGAAAGTTGCGTCGTAGCGTTGTAGCGTCGTCTTGTTGGAATCACAGCACGGATATATCGATGTTGTCGAGCTTTGGCCACATAAAGTCGATTAACGGCAGCATTTCCCTCCTCATTTCAAAAGAATGCCATAAACTTCATCAAACAGTGATGGTCAAAAACTTGTAGATTGTTGTTGACATAGCCGCTGCAATTTTGGTTGTTGACATAGCCGCTGAGACACAGATGGGCCTCGTTCGAGAAAATGATTTTCTGCCAAAAATCCGGATCACCGGTCATCATTTCCACCGCCCAATTAGTGAACTGACTTCATTATCCATGGTCGTCCGTCTTCAGTTTTCACGTGTCAGCACAATCACATCTGAGATGATGACGGAACGGCAAGTCTTCCTGAATATTTTGACTGCTTAACGTCATTGGTAAGTTTGACACATGCTGAAACATAACAATTGGAAAAACTATTATTGCCATCTGGTCACCCTTTATTACGTTAGGTTAGGTTAGACTAAAGAAGGCGAGCGTGATTGTAGAAAAATCATTTCCACTTAGAAGGAATAATACCCAAGGGATTTACCCCTTAAATTTTTTGTGGTACATATACCAATTTTACAAAACTATCCTATCACGGCTGCAACCATCCTCTGCTCTTTATAGATCTTTGGAGATCCAGTAAATCTGCGTTCCTCAGTCTCTGTGAAGAATCTTTGGCCCAGCGAAGATAAGCGCCGGTTTTGAAGAGCTGGGCAATGGCACGGCAAATGTTGGATAGTTTCGGTCCCTTCTCCATGGCACAACATCGTTCCTTCACGGTTCCCTACAGAAGAAAGCCCAAAGGGGCCAAATCGCAGACCCGAGGCGGCCCATTGACATCGCCAAGACGACTGATAACACGATTTGGGAATTTGGTGCGCAAAAGATCGATTGCGGCTTGGGCTGTGTGGCATGGCGCGCCATCCTTCATGAACCAGAGGTCGTCCAAATCCATGTCTTCAATTTCACTTTGAAAAAAAGTCGGTTAACATGGCTCTGTAACACCCACCGTTGATCGAAACGTTTTTCCCAGCCTCATTCTCGAAAAAAAATAGTGCAATGATGCCAGCATTGGCATCTGTGGATGCATTGGCTTATCGACAATAACTTGCGGGTTTTCCGTTTTCCGAGCCCCAGATGCGGCAATTTTGTTTGTTAACGTAGCCGCCGAGTTGAAAATGCGCCTCGTCAGATAAGATGATTCCGCTCATTCGCCCAAAATCGTTGTCCAATTCAAGCTGCTCCAAGGCCCAAACTGCGATGTGATAAAGAAGCGGATGGTCAAGCGCCTTCATAAGCAAATAATCGGAGATCTTATTCAGAATCCTCCTCAGGCTAGTGCGTGACTTGTTGAGCTGTTGAGATCGATGGCGAGTTGATGTTCGTGAATTGGGTCTCACACTCTCGGCCAAAGCAGCCACATTCTCATCTGTGCGCACCGTATGACTACGGGGACCATGAGTGTTGCCCACCAGCATACTAGTCTCACGAACTTTGTGGTGCTTCATTTCGGCCACAACTTCTTTTCAAAAAACCCACGGTTTGGGGTACACAGCATTCACTTTGGAAATAAGTTTTCAATATTTCCCAAAGTTGTTCAAGCGTAAAGCGATTCATTTCATTCCGTGGAGGTGTGATACTGACTTTCTGTCAAATTTTCGAGCGGGAATACTGACAGTTGTCAGTATCAAAATAACCCATAATTAAAAAAAAAATTGCTATATGGCTTATGGCCTTGATAATGGTCGCACGTCCATAGTTGGCTTGTTTCAGACGGAGTACTGTCTTAATCTGAGAGCATTTTTTCAGGCGCAGCCTTTTATGAAAAAGTCCAGAGGAAGCAAAAGAAGTATCATGTCCAACCGCGCTTGAGGTGTGCCTCTTATATGTCCCGTCGCACAAAGAGCTGCTAACCTTTGTACTTTCTTCATGCTGTTCATATTTTTTTTGTATTGCTAGCAGTCCATCAGACTGAGGGCCTATAGTTAATAATGAGTTTGATGATAACTATGTTCATCCAATGAAAGATGCACGGCTGTAATTCCCATCTTTTGCTGAAGGCCTTTTTGCAAGCATTAAAAGCATTTAGTCCTTTTTTCATTCTTTCCTCAGTGTTCCTCTTCCAAGAAAGTTTAGAGTCAAGAGTGATTCCCAGATATTTAGCTTCCGTTGTGAGTTTGAATGAAGTTCCGTCTAACTTGGGAGGGGGTAAATATCGGATTTTTTTTCTTCCTGTTGAATAAAACAAGCTCTGTTTTCTAGGTTGTGTTTCAAAACAGATTGCATTAGTTCACTGATAGTTGGTAGAAATTTAGCTTTCATCAGGGTAACTAAAACATCTGCATATGCTAGGCCATTATGCCTTTCTCCCTGAAGATTTTGAGGATTTTTTGATTATAAGAAGTACACAGTAGAGGGGAGAGAACTCCGCCCTGTGGTGTGCTTCTAGTTGTCACTTTCCTTATAGATTTTTGTGCAATGCCTATGTTGATAATTCTGTATATTACCGATCCAGTGTATTATGGATCTTGAGTTGCTGTTATGGCTACAGTGCTTACATTGTTGAAAGTCCCCTTAATGTTAATTACGGCCGCTATTGTAAATTCTTTTAGATTCAGTGAATATTCAATATCTCAAGCTCCGCTATGCAGTGCAATTTCCACTGATCTATGTACCTTTGAGGTAGGCGTGTTGAGTGTTGCATAAGTTCTTACTTAGCAGGCCTACGAGCCATGTAGGGTTTGAGCCTAAGCTATCGCTACCTTCCATCGTTGACTGTCCTGTGCACGCTACTTCCAGTCATCAAGACCAAGCTGTCTTACGTCCGCGATGATTTGGTCTTTGTACCGGAGGTTCGGTCTTTCCCTCCTACTCGAACCAGGAAGCTCGGATTCGAAGACCCTCTTAGCTGAAGCGTTGTTGCCCATGCGCTCGATGTGGTCGACAGATTTTTGACTTCTGGACCACATCCACATCCTGGTACAGCTCATAGAGTTCGCGGTTGTGCCTTCTCCTCCATTCGCCTTCCTCGCAGACGGGACCATATATCCGACGTAGAATTTTTCTTTCGAAGGCAGCAAGAATCAGCTCCGCAGTTCTGCTTAGTGTCCAGCTTTCGGCTCCATATAGCAGGACGGACAGAATAAGACTTTTGTAGAACATGATTTTGGTCCTTCAAGTCAGTTTTGAGCCCAGTTGTTTTGACAAACCGAAGTGGCATTGGTTGCCAAGGGCGATTCTAAGTCCTATCTCCACTGTGATGTCGTTCGTAGAGTGCATAAGTTCTCAGAATTGATAAATCCTCGGATGTATAGATCTAGGAGCGTTACGTTAATTCGCTTCGTGATTTCAAGATATCTGACGTTAATCTTTTACAACAGGGAAACGTCTACAAATCACTCGTTTTTCTTATTACGACATACCCGACATGAACACTCACGATATACCCGACATACACAAATGAAAATGCACAAGATGCTCACCAGTAACATCAGGTTAAAGACAGTCCCCCTCGGACGTGGACAATGGTCAATATTTTTGACATTGCCTCGTTACACTGAACATTCAAAGAGACTTTCCGATACAAAAGAAGCTCATCTATGATCTAATTTAGTTTACAAATTAGTTTCAAAAAATCAGTGCCTTTGAGCTCTAAACTTTCAGCTAATTTGTTAGTTTCTGATCCCAAATCTCCAAGAGCATCTGTAGCCTTCATGGCATCCGAAGTAAATGTAAGAAAACAGCACTCTGCAGAGAACGTGAACTTCAAATGTCCCTTAATTCCGTGAATCCTTTCTCATTATACACACATCCTTATGGACAATGCCAAACATTGTCTACCATTTCTGTCACGAAGTATGTTGCTCTTTGAGTAATTCACATGCACTCCAACCGGATCCAGTTCGCAAACACAGTGATATGACAGTTGATGTAATTTACCTTCAAGGAGTGAACAGACAATTGTGTTTCTGTTTCACTCTGCGATGTCCTTTGACAATTTTAACAACGCAGCGTAATGATGATATGACAAATCACCCGCAAGTCGAGAACAACTCTAAGGATATGATCCATTGTCGGTGGCTGTTGTGGAAAGCACAAATGAAGTCTTTGGTTGGAGACATTGTGAGACAATTCTGGTAATTTCTATGCCGCCAACGGCATATCTCTGATGCTCATGTCTACAACATAACCGCGTGACTTTAAGAATCTCTCTTTGGATAATTTAAAGTTTCTCCGCTTGGAAAATGTCTGAGAACGTGAATTGACGGTGGCAGGAAAAGGGTTTGCAATGGCTCTCGCCAATAATCATTCGCTGCTACACTTTTTACGATAGTCTTTTGCGACACACGGTAATGGCTGGTGGAGGAACAATTTATTCTTCGCAGGCGGTCTACTTTGCATGTCATCAGAGTCTGAAGGAGTCCTGTGATGATCATCCGCTTTGGAGAAGATACCCGTCTGGGTGATCCATTTCCATTTATTGTTTTGAATAGAAATTGTCTGCTGGATGAACAAATTCGCGGAACTGTTCCCCCAACAAAAAAATGTCTCGCACTGAGAATAATGCACTAAGGGGAATCGGCGGCGGTATGGTATAATCCCAAGGAACTGCTGCATAATAAATCGAAGGAAAGCAATGGAATGGTAAGTGTTTTCTTAGTCAGATTCGCATTTGCCTTTGCTTATTTGCCAGATAATGAACATCGAACTGATTGTCAATTGGATTAATGTAAAGCCACTCAATGACAATGGGATGTAGGTTCAATTGGCTTGATTTTCTGGATTGAGTGCTGAGATGGGACTTTAAGGTTCAAGTAACAGATTTTGTGATATTTAACACGGACAAGCCTGGGGCGACTTCTTCTTCTTCTTCTTTAGCGGGCGCTACAGTCCAGGGTGGACCTGTGCCTCAGTTAACATGCCTTTCCAATTAGCACGGTCTTGGGCTAGACGCCTCCAGTTTCGTGTACCCAGCTGATTGTGGTCCCTTTCTTGCTGGGCACGCCATCGAAGGCGAGGACTTCCTCTACCACTTTGTCCCTCGGAGTTGGAATCGAAAACTTTCCGAGCCGGAGCGTTTATGTCCATTCGCTCTACATGACCCAGCCATCTGTGTCGAAACATTTGAATTCGTTTGACTGGGTCGATTTCGCTGTACAGCTGTTAGAGATCGTCGTTCAATCTTCTCCTCCAAACTCCTTCTGCGCAAACTGGGCCGAGTATAATTCGAAGAATTTTTCTCTCTCAGAGCTATCCTTCGTTTAAACTCCGCGATCGTGTCATTTCCGAAGTTTATTGCGGAGTCTAAGTAGACAAAGTCGTTTACTACCTCGAAGTTGTATCTGCTTATTGTGACGTTTTGTCCAAGACGTCGGTGTTGATGGACCTTTTTGTAGACAGAATGTACTTAATCTTAGCCTTATCCACCGAAAGAACCATCTTAGCCGCTTCCTCCTCAATGCCCCACTGACAGGCCGCTGATTCCTTCCGATGATTTCAAAGTCAACGACATATGCGAGCAGTTGCACAGGCTTGTGGAAGATCGTGCCTCTAGTGTTGATGTCTGAGTTACGTACGACCTTATGTTAAAAAAGTCACATGACGGTGCATCGCCATGTCTTAATACTTTTTTGACATCGAAGGTCCATGACTTTACCGACCTTGACGGAGCAACGGCAGTTCTCCATCGTTATACTGCAAAGATGGACGAGTTTTTCAGGGTTACGAAAACTAGACAATGCGCTATAAAGCTCATATCTATCAATGCTATTATACGCGGCCTTAAAATCGATGAGTATCGACGTTTTTCAAGATCTGCCGCAATGCAAATATCTGTTTAATAGTGGACTTTGCTGGCCACACTAATATTGACCAAAATTGACAAAACGGCAGAGAAAACTTTGTACGCAATATTTAGGAGACTTAAATCTCTGTAGTTGGCGCAGTTAAGGGGGTCTCCTCTACCAAGGATCGGGCAAACGATGCTGAGGTTCCATCCGTCGGGCAAATTCTCATCCTACCAGATCTTACAGATGAGTCGGTGTATGCACCTGCTCTAATGTATGCCTGCATCGGCAGGCAGTCCATCGGCGCCAGCTGTCTTGTTGGACTTTAGCTTGGCTATTACGGCCACGACTTCACTGAGGTCAGGGGGACGGAATTCTTGTCTATCATCTCCTATGTAGGAAAGAAAATTCTGCCTAACGGCCGAATTTTGGTCGTCATCGCCGCAGAAATGATCTTACCATATTCTCAGCACCGACTGCGATTGTACTACTATCGATACCATTATGGATAGAATATAACATCGTTCAAAAGTCCGTCACGAATTCCCCGAGTGTAGCGCATCCGAAACGCCCAATTTTCCATTATTCTGACGCATAAATCAGGCTAAATTTGACCCATGACAAGGGTTATGTTGGCTTTGAGGGCCGCTTTGGTTTGTGGCCTATTCGCATAGATCTGCGACTTCAGAAAACCCCATATGAAAAAGCCTAACAGGGTCAAATCGCACGATCTCGTTGGCCAGTTAACATCACCTTCACGTGACATGACCATGCCCTCGAATCGCTCGTGCAGAATATCCAATGTGGCGTGAGCTGTGTGGCACGTAGTGCTGGCTTGGTGAAACCACGTTGGTGACCATATCATAAAATGCAGGCCAAAAGAAGTTGGTAATCATCGACCTATAGCGCTTGCCATTGACGGTGTTGGCCTGGCTAATGTCGTTCTCAAAGAAATATGGACCGATCACGCCGCCAGCTCAAAATCAACACCAAACAGTGATTTTTTCGGGATGCATTGGGCGCTTTTGGATCTCATGTGAATTGGTATCGTCTCAAATTCGAAAATGTTTGATTGTTGACGTACCCATTCATCCAAAAATTAGCCTTATCTTCAGTGATATTTTGATTTCGATGAAAATTAGGATCAGTTTCCAATTCCTCCAGAGCCCATTCAGCGAACACACGTCGTGATTCAGTTGAATTTTGTACGGGTGCAGGCCCAAGTCACGACGAAAAATTCGCCAAGTTCTTGTGAGCGACGCGAAATGCACTGCCTGGGATTCTACTGCACAGTCTCACGGACAGCGGTGATGTATTCGGCAGATCTTGGGTTTCGCCGATGTACGGGTGTTGGTTTATCGTTTTTTTGACTCCAATTTATGCAGGACAATTTTTGCGACCGTAAAATGGGCGAAGCGCGAGTTACGTACGAGTATATGTACGGAGGTCTCAACAACTAAACATGTCGAGCAATGACCTTAAGTCATTGCGATAAATTAAAGTTCCTTAAGCTATTTTATTTTAGTGGGCGACATGGCGTAGTGGGTAGGTGCGTCAAGTCCCGCGCTCAAGGTCCAAGTTTCGAACCTCGAAAAAACACTTAACATTTTTCACGTCTCCACCTCTTTCGAGTCACTGACAATGCTCAAAGAGTATAACTGTCTAGAAAAAGCTTCTCAATCTCGCCGTTCGGAGTCGGCATTAAACTGTAGGTCCCCTCCACTCGTGAGAGAACAATAGCACGCACAACACGAGTGGTTGTTGAGAAGCTAGTCCCAGGTCAACCTCGGACTGTAACGTCGCCATTGTTGTTATTATTATTATTAAGCTATTTTAATCCACTGGTCGTCCAGCGATGTTGCGCTCCCACAAGTGTCGTCGGTTTACACTACCGTACGTGATGGAATGTTTAGATCTCGTGTGGACCAAACGCTGTGTCAGCGGTTGCAATCCGTGAAAACAGTGGAGATGTCGTTCGGCGTGTGATGAAATGCTGCCGAACGAATTTTAAATTGAAGGTTCCTTAACTGATACAAATATCCGCTGCGACTAAATGTGCTGTGTCAATATGTTTAAATAGGTCGGTAGTGCAATAATGCATAATTGCATTATTCGTATGTTAAGGTAATTTTATGTTAACTTCGGTTCAACCGATGTGTAATTTAAGTAGCCAATAAAGAGACTCCGTTGAAGACACTTGTTTTTCATTTGATCTTCTTTTCCGTGTCGGGTTTGGTTTTGATCGCGATTTAATTCGCGCGGAACGTTTTCCGAATAGAACACCGATTTTTATAAAGCAATTTTATCATTTGTACGTGTTGTTGAACGCTATTTCCATCCATGGTGGTTTGGTAAAGTAGGCTGAATAGGTTAGGTTAGGTTAGGAGGGCTTTATGCTGTTGCCAGAAATTACACCCAGAGACCGTGGACTGCATGCTTTCCGAGAATTAACGGAAGGTTAGCATGAAATTACCAAAACCACCCCGTTCTAGTAAAAAGTATCCTTAGGTCAGGAATCTGTACCTTCGCCACATCGCTGAGCTCGTGAAAGAACCTTGCTTTCAAGTGAGTGAGCCGTCGTTTTTGTAGAGCAGGGCAATGGCAAAGGAGATGATCCAGTGATTCAATTTCTTCTTCATCCCTACAGCTCCTACAGAAATCGTTCGCCGGGAGGTTTAGTCTCTTAGCCATTGCACCTATCGTGCAGTGGCCAGTGAGAACCCCTATTAAGATGCGTATGATTTTCTTATTGTTTGATATGAAGGATTTGGTCTTGTTGATATCGTATTTGGGCCATAAGCAGCGGGATATGACGCAACCTGGGTGGCTTTGCCATTGTTCGTTTGCTGATGACACATATTTCTTTTTTCGTAGGATTTTTGTATCACTGCTGGAGCACTCAGACTCAAAACTGGTCCATTGTACTGCCAGGTAGCAACCTACTCCAGTGCCGTTAATTTGATCCCAACGGCAAGTGGTGACTGGACGAGATTCGAACCTGGGCCCCTCTAACTTGGGGCAGGCATTTAACCAACTGCGCCATCCAGTCGTCGACACAGATACTTGCTCAATGAGTCTTTTGGCTGAGCTAATGGGAGGATGGATAGTATTGTCAGCCGACTCTGCGCCTGATCTTGAACCTGTCCGTGCCATTTCATCTGCCTTTTCAATTCCTTTAATGTTGGAGTGTCCAGGAACCCAGCACAGAAGGATTTTGTGGCGGTTCAGGCTTTTAAGCTCATTAATGCAGTCCTTGATGAATTTGGAATATACGAGATGGGAATTCAATACCTTCAAGGCCGCTTGACTGTCCGAGCAGAAGGTGATTTCCATGCCAGGAAGGTCCATTTGCTGTACAATTTGCGCAGCTTTCGTAGGCTGAATAAATGACAGCCAATTTGACAGATTTAGCCTCAACAATATGGCCCCTATCAGCTGCCAAAGTTCGGAAATCCCTATTGGATTTTCTCGATGCCGCTTAAGCGACAGCTTCAACAGCTTTCGTGGATGATAAGCAGTTTCGATGGCAATCGCAGCTTGTTTCCCAAAAATGTACTCGTGTTAAAACGTTGAAATAGCGCCTGATTTCACAATGTTTCTCTCGCGAATACCATGCATTAAATTATCCGTAGACACTAAGTTAGACGTCACAGATTTTGACGCTAAAACTTTTTAATTGCGCACGAAAATCCTAGTCACTCAAATTTCGCTACGAGGATGAGTGATGTTGTAGTCAGGTTACGATTAATGGGTTTTCAAAAATGCATTCCCGTTTCCTTGTGAAATTGTCTTCTAAGTTAAGAGAAATTGAGACGGTTAAAGATTGAATGGAGTTATTTCGTACACTTAAGGTGATTGAAACGACAGTAGAAACGGAGAGAGAAAGCTTTTTTATTTGCATTGAAAAAAAAATTAACCTATTCTCCTTATCCGTACCGATGCAACGCCACAATAGGTGTCTTGAGTGTGTCAATGTACTGCTCTATTCCATGGAAGTAAAATCAATGAAATGCCACGAAGTTAAACAACACCGGGGTCAATAAACTTAAGGATATTTCCGTGAAATTGCTGAACACTTTTGAGGTGGGCGAAAAGTGTCATTTCCGATTTTCAATGGATTACACTCTTTCCGATGAACACTCCTCAACTGCAAGCTAATATACCCTTGTGAGTTTTTCTTTTGAAACCCTCAGCTATGGGTACTGCGCCACTTTACAAAACCTAACCACATCCGAAAGGACATCCCTTGAACGGATAACAATAACGAATGTACATATGGTACAATTTTTTATTTCAAACTTGACGAGATTTCACAGGCAAATCAAACGAGGAAAAGGACATAGTGGATCTCAAGGGGAAAGTTAAATTGTTCAGCGTTAGATAAGAACGAAATTTATTCATATATTGTCAGTGACGACATGACAGCAGCAACAAAAGCAGGTGATGTTTGGTGAATATTGGAGTGTCCTTCTGTGGTCTGCATAATCTTGTTAGCCAGTGGAAAACTATTTTGGGACAAACACAGCTTCCCAGTGAGAGATGAGACCCGGAGGTTTTTGGTATAGCCAAAACCGACTGCCATACAATGGGAAAAGCAGAATTGCACTTGAAGGTAAACAGAAAACAAATCTAGGGATGAATCATTCATTCCGTTATGGACAATGTCGGTAAAGCGCGCGACACTGTCACTGACTAGTGAGAGTATGCATCCGAAACCACACTCCACAGTTTTGTGTCACCCTGTCATGAATAATTTAACCAACTGCAAAATTCTGCTCTGCAAACAGAATCGAAAATGTTTTCGCCACACAGTTGCTTTTGTGAATTTTAACGAGACAAGAGAGGATGAGCCGTGTTTCGTGGTGGAGTGTCCTTGATGTTGGAATTGCAGCATATGTGTGATTTCTGGTAGCCTTGATTGGGATGTTGTTGAGTGCATATAGAGTGGTTGAGACATGAAGGATTTGTTTTGATTACAATAATACGCTTGGAGGAGTTGGCTTTTCGAAAAAGCCTGTCTGACAAATGTAGGCTGAGTTCAAGCGACCAGATTGCGGGGGCTGGCGATAACAGAATAAAACCTACGGCGCACATCATGTGAAGTGAAAAGTTGTTGAAAAGTGAAGCAATAGCTAAGGTTGCTGTTAATCGGGCTGTACGGACAATTTACTCCTGTTGAGGATACGGGGCCAAATGTGGTTAGGTGATTGTTGCGTTGGTCACTTCTTGAGAAGTCTACAACTGTCCACTTGGATTTATGGAAAAGAATGCTATGAGCTGTGGTGTATTTTACCACAGACAGCCTTAGGTGATGCTGCTACATTTGAATAAGTACTTAAAACGAGGGATTAACTCCGCCAGACGACTTAATTTTAAGGACATTCTTATCAGAAAATCGCATTTTCTAAGATTTCAACCTAAGTCATGCACGTCTTGAATATGGGTTTTGTATAATGAATGAGTGGATGCATCCTGGGATTCTAAAGAGGAATTGATTTATTGCGTATGGCAGACTCTCGCATGCTCAGCATGCGTACAAAAAGGGTAAGTCAGTGGAGACAGCTCTACACACCCTCATAGGTACGATGGAAAAATCACTAAAATACAAGGAATTTACTCTGGTGCCTTTAACAATATCACGCCCGAGGCAATTACCTTAGCGCTTAACAATCTCGGTATTGAAAAGTCCCTTGTGGCTTTTATTCACCAGCTACTGGTTAGCAGAGTAATAAACTCTAAACTCGGTGAATCCAATGTCCGCAGAACAGTTAATAGAGGAACCCCGCAAGGTGATGTACTCTCTCCTCTTCTATGGAATGTTGTGGTCTGCTACTGAACTTAGAGGAGGCAGGATGCAGGGTGATTGCTTATGCGGATGATGTTGCTATTGCAGTTTCCGAAAAATTTGTCTCGACACTTAGGGACATCATACAGCATGCCTTCCAAAGACTAACCTCATGGACCAGTGCATGCGGTCTTGGAGTTAATCCGCAAGAAACGGAACTAATAATCTTCACGAGGAAATATAAAATTTCCCCTTTGACTCTCCCTCATTGTGTGGCGTAAGACTCACGCTTACAGATAAGGCCAAATTCCTGGGTCTCATAATAGATCGAAAGCTCTTGGCACAGCCGTCAACCGCAACCTTCTTAACCGCGTGCAAAGAACTGCAAGCATATGCATCAGTGGGGTGCTAAGGATGACACCATCCGAGGCATTAAATATTATACTGCATCTCCCTCCACTTGACTTGTTTGCCAGACAAGTAGCAGCTCGCACAGCGGTAAGACTCAGAACACTGCACCTGTGGAATAACCACCATACAGGTCATTCCACCATTCTAGATAACCTCGAGTTTCTACCGCACGATACCGACCTCATACTGCCTCATCTTGTCTTTGAGAAAAACTTCTCTACCAGCATACCCTCCAGGTCAGACTGGAAGTCTGATACTCAGACGCTGGACGGTCCTCTGCGTATTTTCACAGATAGATCCAAGACGGACGAGGGAGTAGGAATAGGTGTCTACTCCAAGGATCTCAATTTTAGTATATCCCTCCATCTTCCTGAACATTGTAGCGTATTATAGGCTGAGACGATGGCAATAAAAGAAGCCCTGTCTTGGCTTAAGAACAACGTGATATCCAAGAAGGACATCACCATCTGTTCAGACAGCCAGGCAGCAATCAAATCCCTGAACTCGGTCACTTTTCTATCTAAGACCTCCCTAAATTGCCGCCTATCTCTTAACGAGATGGCTGAGCATTTTAATATTCACCTCATGTGGGTGCCGGGACATAGTAACATTCCAGGGAATTGTGAAGCTGATTGTCTCGCCAGGAGCCGTACGATCTCCACAAACCTCCCTAGTGGGGATCTTCCGCCTATGCCATTCGCTACAGATAAACTTCTTTTAAAGAATCATACCATTAAAAACACCAACTCAAGATGGTCAGATGGCACTACGTGCCTCATTACAAAGCAAATCTGGCCTAAACTTGATCTTAAATGTTCACTCTATCTTCTTAGAATGAACAGGTCATCCCTAAGGATTCTCATTGGCGTTATCACAGGACACTGTGCCTGTTATGGGACTCCCTTACAATGATTTCTGCCGAAGAAGACGAAGGAAAGAAGAAGAAGAAAGCATAATGCATCTTCTCTGCACCTGTAGCGCTCTCTCCTCTCGCAGGATGAAACACCTTAGAGCCTACTCTTTAACGACTTGAGCGAATTGCACAACGTCGGCATCAATCAGTTAAAGAGCTTCGTTGAAAGCACTAAATGGTTTTTCGGATAAAGAACATAAGATCTGCGTGGTATCACAATGGGCCTAAATTGGCCTAAGTGTGACTGTTATCTACAGTCAGCCACTTCAACCTAACCTAACCTAGGTGCGGCAAATTCGGTGTCCATTCGCCCTGCAGGACTTAGCCATGTGAGACGGGAGTCTCGAACTCGTTTGACCAGCTCGTAAAGTTTGTCGTTCAGTCTTCTCCTCCAAACATCATCATTACATTCGGGATCAAAGATAATCCGAAGCACCTTCATCTCGAAGCGACCAAGAATATCCTCGTCCGCTATGGTTATAATAATAATAATAATAGTGAGAGGTGGACTTGGGCCTATCTTCTCAGCAACCACTCGTCTTGTGCGTGCTATTGTTCTCTCACGAGTGGAGGGGACCTACAGTTTAATGCCGACTCCGAACGGCGAAATAATAATAATAATAATAATGGCGGCGCTACAGTCCTAGATGGACCTGAGCCTAGCTTCTCAGCAACCACCCGTGTTGTGCGTGCTATTGGTCTCTCACGAGTGGAGGGGACCTCGGCGAGATTGAGAAGCTTTTTTCTAGACAGTTATACTCTTTGAGCATTGTCAGTGACTCGAAAGAGGTGGAGCCGTGAAAAAATGTTTGGTGTTTTTTCGGGAATCGAACCGAGAACATCGAGCGTAGGAGTCGACGAACCTACCCACTACGCCATGGCGCCCACTTTGGTTAGTGTTCACGTTTCTGCGCCATGCAGCAGGACTGGAACTATCGAGGTTTAATATAGAGATATCTTGGGTCTTCGAGAGAAAGCTTTGTTTCTCAATAGTCTTCTAAGTCAAAAAACGCAGCTATTGGTAAGAGTAGTGCTTCGTTTCATCTCCGCGGTGGGGTCATTGTTTTTGTTTAGTTTAGTTTATTAATTAAGTATGTAGTTGTAGAGTAAGATTACAATGAAGAAATCTTATAAGATGAATGAATTATGTTAATCAAAAAAAGTATTAATAAAATAATTTATTAGTGTGAAAAATTATAGTATAGTTTGCTTCGGATAAAGTCTTCACTACATCAAAGTTGTAGCTGTCTATAGTGACAGCTTTAGATGCTTTGGATGTCTACGTTGGTGGATACCTCGATCACCACAAGACATATCTTAGCCGCTTTCTACTCGATGCTCACAAATGCCCCACTGACAGCCCGCTGTGTCCTTGCGAAGTAATCAATGTCATCGGCATATACGAGCAGTTGATCAAATTCGTGAAAGATAATACCTCTGGTATTGACGTTTGAGTTACGCACAATTTTCTCCAGAATAATAAAGGATCATCCATTATCTTTAAATTCAAATAAAACATAGCGTGTGTGAGATTTCATCGGAAACTTATCCGTTTGAAAAGCTTATCAACGCCATTATGTATGAAATATAACATCGTTCAAATGTGCGCCGCCAATTCTCTAAGTGTCGCGCATTCGAAATGTCCAATTTTCCATGATTCTTGCGCACACTCGTAAATCAGGCCGAATTTGACCGAAGGCATGGGTTATGTGGGCTTTGATGGCCGCTGTGCTTTGTGGCCTATTCGCATAGACAAGCCGCAGGTCTAGAAAACCCGCAAGAAAACGTCTAACAGGGTCAAATCGTACGATCTCGGTGGCCAGTTAACATCACCTCCACGTGAGATGACCATGGCCTCGAATCGCTCGTGCAGAATTTTCAATGTGGCATGGCGCGAGCTGTGTTACACGTAGCGCCGTTCTATTGAAACCATATTTCGTTGGGGTCTATATCATCCAATTCAGGCCAAAAGAAGTTGGTAATCATCGACCTATAGCTATCGCCGTTGACGGTGATGACTTGGCCAACGTCTTTCTCAAAGGAATATGGACCGATGACGCCGCCAGCTCAAAATCCACAACCAAACATGGATTTTTTTGGGATGAATTGGATGCTCTTGGATCTCATGCGGATTGGTATCGTCTCAAATTCTACAATTTTGTTTGTTGACGCACTCATTCATCCAGAAATGGGCCTCATCGCTGAAGATGATTTTTCGATGAAAATAAGGGTCAGTTCCCAACTCCTCCAGAGCCCATTCAGCGAACACATGTGTTTGTCTATGGCCTGGTAGTTTACCTTCAGCTCCTGGATCAGTTGAATTTTGTACGAGTGCAGGCCCAAGTCATGACGCTAAATTCGATTCCAAGTTGTGGTTTGCGAAAGGCAGAGTTATTGTGAATGACGCGAAATCGACTACCTCGGATTCTCATGCACACTCTCATGGACAGCGGCTATGTCTTTGGCAGTTGTTGCGTTTCGTCGATGTCGACCTCCGGGTATTGGTTTATCGTTTGCTGAATCAGTGGACCCAAATTTATCCACCACCCTGCGAATAGTCCTCTCGGAAGGACGATTACAGCGACCATCAAATGGGCGAAGCGCGCGGAACCTTTCCCGAATGGAACACCGATTTTGATAAAACAATTTTATCATTTGCACGAGTTGTTGAACGCTATATCCGTCCATGGTGATTTGGCAATACAGACTGAATAAATGAGAGCAAATTTGACAGATGTAGCTTCAAAAATGTACCCGCTTCAACTGTCAAAGTTCGGAAGTCCCTATTGGACCTTTAATTTTTGGGTCTCGAGTTTTTCTAAATCATTTATTCACTAACCTTAATTTTACTTTCTAAATACACATTTTCACTTTTGTATTGGCAACTACCATCCTCAAGACTTTCTTTACTAGCCTTACTAGGCTGCCTTAGTCAACTAAGCATGCTTATATTTGTTAGCCTTGCTTAAGGTCTAATAAACTGCCCTAATCTTCTTAACCATCTTGGTCCTCTATGCTGTCTTAATCTTCCTAACAGCATTTATTTCACTTTCCTACATTTTTTCCCTCGGCTTTTTAATGCGAACTCACGGCACACTAAAAGAAAGCAAAATTAAGCTCTCCGGTGATGCGTCCCGGTTAAATGCCCAAATTTAAATTGAGAGGATCAATATGACTCTATGACCCATCTAAGCCGCTGTCCATGATTTATTTGTTCGACGCACACCCCCAAATGTACGTCCAATAAGAATAAACAATAAGGCACAAAGCGGTTCATTCGGATGAAATAATTGGCAAAACATTTAAGCCCTCTGATAGCGTATCCCGCAAGCAATTAGAGTCCCAGATTGGAACATGACGCACTTCGATTTCACTTGACATACATTAAGGCAAAAATGTGAAGGAAAAGTCTTACATAAACGCATCTAAGGTTTCCAAGGACCTTGTTCAGTTTCTGGACGTACCCTTGCGCTGGAAATTTTTTAAACCACTTTAGTAAATGGGAATCTATACCAGCCATTCCCTTTACCTGGCAAAGACCTTTGTCATTATAAACCACTCCATTACTTTGATAAGTAGACAAAAGAATTCAGTATTTTCCTCCATGCACTCATTGAAATCAAGGGTGTTGAACGCCACCCAACCATCTCCGATTCTTCAGAATGCAAACAAAACAAAAAAAATGTTTTTTTTACCATGTGCACTGCACAAAGGACTGCATTAGAGAATGAGAAAATACAAATCATCTAACTTCCGTGTGTGTCAGTAGTCTTCGAGTCGGTGGAGTTCTTCAAATTACAGTTTGAAATTTCTGATGGGACACATGATATGACATCAAAAGAAACAAGCCACATTTGAATTTAAATCGATGAATTTGTTCAGATGGAAGGAGAATACTTGAACGCAATTTAGTACCGTCGTCTTTGTTGTGGTTACATTTTATTTGATACGTATATTAAGTGGCAGCGATACCGATGCTTTGATACCCATTTGGAGCAGAAGGAAATTCCATCATGTGCAGTAAAATCTCGAAAGATGAACAGATATAAAACATCTTCATCTTTCCAAGCATCGAAATTTAGTTACTTCCTTCCACATCTTGACGCGGTGCGGATGCTTAAGTTAGGTTAGGTTTGGGGGCTGCTAGTGAATTCACCAGCACACTTAGAACACGTTGGTCCAGTATGATACCCAAGGTCAGACTACTACTACTGATCGACCGCTCCAGTGATAGTGCCGTTAATTTGATCCCTACGGCAAATGGTGACTGGACCAGATTTGAAAAACCGGATAAAAGCGTATTAACTTTGCTTTCACTGGGATTCGAACCTGGGACTCCTCTAACTTAGGGCAGGCACTTAACCAACTGCGCCATCCAGTCGTGCGGAGGTCAATGAAGTAAAGGTCAATGACTGTTGGGAATTTATTCCCTATGAGGAGATATGAAGCTAAGATGTAACAATCCTCCCTCCGAACTATTATTCTTTCCCCTCATATGCGCCCCTTCCTTACTTTCCGGTGGGCTGATCAAATTGTCAACCGAACTGTGCCGATGATCAGCCTGGCTGGGGACCCAGTATAAAAAAAGCCCAGTTGCGAATGGTGTATCCGGATTAATGGCACTTTTCCGGATAAAACCGCCTTATCGGCTTACTCGTAAGACCAAAATTAACACAACAACAAAAAAGACAAGTAAAACCTTCAGGGGTAATCTCCACAAACCTTTAGACGCGACGAAACAGCAAAAGACTGAAATAAGACAACTACAACGAAACTGGGCAAACGAACAAGTGACACGGAAAAAACAAAATAAACAAAACAAGCAAAGAGGTGTTCCGTACCGCAACGGACCGAACAGCAAAAAGGGTAGAGAAGCGGCTGGAGAAGTTTCAAATCAACATCGAAGGGCTCTCCAAACGCTCGCTTTCCCAAAGGGATACCGAAAGTCTGGTTTCAACTTCGCTTCTCAGGAAGCATATAAGAACCAGTATGGCCGCCTACAAGACCAAACGTTCAGCGTTCCAGATCCTCAGCCGAGTCGACAATAAGGGCAAGGATCAATGGAGTGAAAGCGACAAAGTGGGCTACAAATATAGTTCAGACATGGAGAAGTCGATCTATTAAGCGACCTTCCGTTTCCCTTGAAGGGGTATCCAAAAGGGCTCGTTCATTTGATGTACCTTCTTCCACCTCAAAGAGAAGTAGGAAAACCGAAATGGCCATCCTACCTCTCAGTGAAGTGGTGAAGGAGCACCTAATCCTAGCGATCATTGATCGAGGCCGCGATGAATGCAACCTTAGTCAGGAGAAGTGGAAGCTGTTGGAGAGTCAAATCAACCTTAGCCTCGTCTCCTGGTGCAAGGCCAAGCCAGGGCAGAATGTACCAACCTACAGTGACAGGAGCTAGCTCCATCAGTGCTTCAAGCAAATTGATTGCGATGACGATAATGCAGTATCGTTTTTAAAGGGCGCAATTGCCAGCGCAGGAGAAATGTAGAAAGGTGTCAAGCAATAAGTCGTGAGCAAGATCGAAATCCCGCTCCGAACTAGGGCTCGCACTAAAGTTCCTGCCGAGCCCAGCGACCCGCAGGACATTCTGCTGCCCACATTAAGGCAAAACCTCGACCTTCCAAAGACGAACTGGAAGATTACCAAGACAGAGCTGGACCAAGACAGCTGCTCAGATAAAGTAGAATCGCTGCTTAACAGGGAATTCTTGGATATCCTGAAAAGCAACCGGTACGAAATTAAATACACCCTGAAGACAATTAAAATCAAGGTATATGAGCCTGAGTACAGGAAACCAACGAACACGAATCCAGCTGCCTGCTCATCTTTCACACAAAGTATAAGCTCCGACGTTGGAGGGATCCGCCGACATTGTGATAGAGTCTTTGGGTATCAGAGCTGGCTTAAATGCTGCAAATAACCCAAAAAAACCTCCATCACAATTTCATCCAATGTCCTCATCCAGAAGCCGTAGATTAGTCACAATCACATAAACGGACTGAGGAATAGGGGTACCAGCTTATATACGCTAACTGCGAAGGTAAATAAAGAACCTGCATTTCAGCTAGGGACAACTTAAACATTTTCCTTCTCCAAAATTACAGCAATCCGGACTTTACAGTGGCTAATCTGGAGATAGGGACTAAGGCAATCTTGAGCGGCGCAGCATATTTGGCCACGACGACACCGGACCGTATGGACCGGTATAAGGTATGCAACATTATAAGAGATCCTGTACGGGAAGCGGTGAAAATTAACCGGCCAAGTCCACTCTCATGCGACGCACATGCCCACCATAGTAGTGACATCAATAAAAGAGGTGAGTCGTTATAATAATAATGGCGGCGCTACAGTCCGAGGTGAACCTGGGCCTAGCTTCTCAGCAATCACTCGTGTTGTGCGTGCTATTGATTTCTCACAAGTGGAAGGGACCCACAGTTTAATACCGACTCCGAACGGCGAGATTGAGAACCTTTTTCTAGACAGTTATACTCTTTGAGCATTGTCAGTGAATCGAAAGAGGTGGAGCCGCGAAAAATTTTTTTTTTGAAAAATTGTTTCACTGAGCTTGGATTCGAACCTAGACTGTGAAAGTCTAATGCGCATGTGTCGACGCACGAACCCATACGGTCACGGCACGCTTGTTTACTTTTTCTTATTCTTCTTAGGGCACTACAGTCCGAGGTGGACCCGGGCCTCACTCAACATGCCTCTCCAGCCAGCACGATCTTTTGCTAGCTGTCTCCAATTTCGCTCATCAACCCGGCCGAGATCCCCCTCGACTTGTGTACGCCACCTTCTACGTGGACGTCCTCTGGCTCAGAGTCGAAGACTCTTCGGGCCGGAACTAAGTTCTCCATATGCTCTACATGGCCTAGCCATCTTAGGCGTTGGATCCGTAGACGCCTGGCTAGACTCATGTCGCTGTACAGCCCATACAGTTTGTGGTTGAACCTTCTCCTTCAAATGCCATCAACGCAAACAGGACCAAAGATCGCGCGCAGAACTTTTCTCTCGAAAATATCCAGAGACTGTTCATCAGCTTGAGATACTGTCCATGCCTCTGCGCCGTAAAGTAGGACTGGGATGATCAAGGTTTTATACAAAGTCTACTTGGTCTTCCGAGAGAGGGCTCTACTACTCAATTGCCTTTTGAGACCAAAAAAACAGAGTTGGCAAGAGTTATTCTGCGTTTGATCTCGGTACTGATGTTGTTCGTACTGTTTATCGCGGAGCCAAGGAAGACGAAGTCCGTAACTACCTCAAAGTTATATCCGCCTATGGCGACTTTCGGGCCAAGTCATCGATGTTGTGCGTCCTTTCTCGATGACAGCATATAATTGGTTTTGCCCTCGTTCACCGCCAGACCCATTTTAGCCGCTTCCGTTTCAATGCCAACAAACGCATCATTGACGGCTCGCTGTGTTCGCCCAATCACGTCAATGTCATCCGCGTAAGCTAGCAGTTGAACAGACTTTTGGAAGATCGTGCCTCTAATTTTTATCCAGTGAGTTTTCCAGAATCATCTCAAGAATGATGTTGATGTAGAAAACTAACCACAGATCGAAGAACATTGAGTCTTGTAAAGTATTAAGATTGATATGGTCTGCATTGAATCTTAAAAGCACTGAAAATCCCCACCGATAAACAAAAAAAAATTACTGCATAATAACGCAAGAGTATTGGCTGTTTTCTGCAATTCCGGAAATAAAAAAGAAAGAGAAATCATCCCGACCTCCTCCACTAATCTAGAATAACCATGGGAAACAGACAGCCGAAGAATTAGTAGATTCATTGACAAAATCAAAATCAAATTCATTGGACTTGGCAACCTTGGTAACGGTTCCAACGAGTACTTCGGATCATTACAAGAGACTAGAGGAAGGACACAACATAAGAAACAATAATTCAACAACGAAATTCATGTGCCTGTATACATTGACTCATGCCGAGAGGAAAATATGAGGGCCTTCTGGCAGGAGCCCTTCAGACTAAAGACATTTCTCGGAAATAAATTCCTTTTGTAGGTCATTTTAAAAGCAATCGAATCAAGGACCTTCTAATTGAAACAACATATAAAGTACTTAATCGGGACGATCTTACAGACTTCCAGTAAAACAATGCAGTTGAGTGTCAATAATTACGGAATTTTTTAAATGTATCGTTCATGTTAAAGACTTAATTTACTAAAATACTTCGAAAGCGCTCATTTGATGATTTTCTGCATTTTGTTCGTTTTTTAGCTGTCTGATCAGCGAGGCGTCAGGCCAAGGAAGTCCACAGTGGACAAGAGTTTCACACTACTACAGATCATGGAAAACTCCCAAGAAATACAGATGGGATAAGGCGAAAATGGACTTGGCAGTAAAGAAGGAAAACAAGGGCCAGAAAGTCACCATAGGCAGATATAACTTTGCCTGTGGTAGTTAAGCACTTCGTCTACCTTGGCCCCGCAGTAAACAGTACAAACAACATCAGTACCGAGATCAAACGCAGAATAAGTCTTGCCAACCGCAGTTTTTTTGGGCTCAAAAGGCAATTGAGTAGTAGAGCACTCTCTCGGAAGACCAAGCTGACTCTATACAAGATACGATATGATACTATACTTTGATCATCCCAGTCCTGCTTTACGGCGCAGAGGCATGGACAGTATCCCAAGCGGATGAACAGTCTCTTTCACATAGGTTTGTTCATTTGGTCAATATAAAACAGTAAATTAACGATTGTTATACAAACTCTGTTAACACGTCTGAATAGAGTCGACTTTAATAATCCGTGTATGTCGGGTACTCCATGATACTGTCGTGTACATTCAAGCCGGTGTAAATCTGTGAGTATACATTCAAGCCGGTGTAAATCTGTGAGACATTGCTGCCTTCGTGTTAATGCAAAGTAACACCCAGACTTAGGCGAAACCACATGGATCAAAAAATAAAATTTTGTTAAAAAATGGTTGTACCAATCAGCTGAAATAAACCTTTTCACAAGGACGACTAAACTTTCGGCTGGTCCAATCCATTGATAAAACTGCGGGAGTTCAGGTTTCCTTGGAATAAAAAAGAACATATGAGAGCAGACGAAGCAGAAATGCATTCATGCGTAAAAGAATTGATCACAGAAAAAAATTGTGTCACTCAATTCAGTTGACAAGGCTTCTCCTTAACCAAATCGGAAGACGACTGTGTGGTGTAGAAATACCTTCAAAATTGATTCATTAATCTTCTGAATTTGCCGAATGGGTTTGGGTTTCTTCACTCGAAAGAATTAAATCTTTGAAATAGGTTAACCTGTATCTTACTACCCTTTAAGCAATTTCTTCTGACTTTTTTTATTGGTCCCTTCGTGCATCTGCCTGTTTGTCAAGGTCTTAAAGCTGTGCAAATATCTGTTCGCACAAAAAAATCTCAAAATTAAAGTTCGCTACAATTAATTGCCTTTGTAGAAAGATCCTTGAGAGCACATGGAAAATTAATAGTATAACCTCCCCAGAATCCTTGACAAGCCAACTTTTACGTAAGAGTTTGTCTCTAGCAATTTATTCCCGTTTACCATGTGTGTCACGTTCTCGCATGTTTTGATATGACACAGCACGTGTGACCTCCTTAAGTAACAACAGTATCACAGTTCGCCTGAGCAGAAATGAAACCCTACCCCACACAATGGAATATTTGGCACAGCGTCTCTAAAGACTCCACCCCAAATATCGTCCCACAAACAACAATTTTAGTAAATTCCTAAAATTATAACGAAAAATCATCGTCGTATTTTCTAGTCGTGTATGACTTAATGGATGTGGATCAAGGTGACGCCCCCTTCAATTGAAGGGATATTCACGTGTCTTCTGTTGATCCCCAGTGTTGAGTTATAAATAATTTTAGTTGGGCATCTCCATCAAGCCCTCTATGGGGAATGCTATACATTCAGTTCCCTTTCAGATGAGAGACAGATCATAATTTATGGGGGCGAGCGCTTTACTCCAGACAGGTCCATATACATACGCCTTAACCAAAATGATTTGTAAACAAACCGCAACGGACTAGTTGTTAAGAACTAAGGACATTGTTCATTAGGGTTGTGGCAACCGTTTGAAATTGGCATACCTTCAATGGGATCCGAAGTGGGCGCATGTGAACGTGGCTGACATTCGTTGGGAATGAATTTGAAATTGTCTCTATTTGATCCTTCCAATTAGTGAGGAATCAAAGTTCAATATGGCAGTGGAAACATGTTTTCCCATCGTGAGGCAGGGTTGAAGCAGAGGCGATAAATCATGAGCGCTTGGAGTACGGGTAATTTGTTGACATATTTAGGCGGATACTTTGAACACAGGTCGGGGTTTATGAAGGTCAAAGATTATTTAAGGCTTCTAGGTGATAGATGTAGGCTTTAGAGGTTTGAATATGAATATGGGTGAGGCTTCAACATATGTACGAGTAATATGATGTGCAATATTTTGTGCTTCAAAAGTATTTTTGACAGCTTCAGAGAATTAGGAAGTACTTAAGTTCTCGTATCGCGGATTGTGAGGAGCTGTCTTCAACGCATAATAATTATTCTAAGACTGTTTCAGCAGCTGTCAAAGTTACCAATGACATCTAGTTGTCAAAATATTCCACATGGTTTGTCATTTTATCATGCGTCGTTCCAAGTTTGCCAAATGTGCGAAGATTTTTAAAAAATTGTATCGAAATTCAGGCTTAATTGGAAGTACACAACGTGAATTTCATCGTAAGATCGGTTGTCATCATGGCTGCAGTATTCAACTAGATAGTATTCAACTAGATAGAGAGTGGTGCGAAAAAAAAAAAACTTCTTCGAAATGTCGATTCGACGCCTATCAGCTAAATTGGGCATCACCAGAGAATCAACTTGGTTTATTTTGCGGTAGGATTTGGGCCTAGATTGTGCTGGCGCAATAATAGAAGCCGGACTACCATAGACAACGCTGTGAGTTCGGTAAAGTGGCGATGGAAATGTTTGCCGGAGACCCGGATTTGGACAAAAAATCATCTTCTTGGACGAGACCCATTTTTGGTTCAGCGGCTATGTGAACATGTAGAATTGCCGTTTGTGCAGTGAAGCAAATACAATCAAAAAGTGTTCGACAAAGCATCAATGCATCCATAAAGATTGAATCTTTGATGCGGTTTATCGCATGGCAACATCATCGGACCTTATTTCTTTTGAAATGAGGAAGAAGACAGACACCGTTACCGTCAATGGTCTCAGGTATAGAGCAATGTCAAAAGTCAGTTAGACATTCTCTGATCAGAGTTCGCCAACATCTATATATCAGAGCAAAACAAGCGACGCAAAGCTCGAAGTTGTGAAAGAGAAATTTGACGACTGGATCATCTAACAGTGAGCGTTCATAAATTGACCACCGCAATCATGCGACTTGATACCACTCGATTATTTTCTCTGTAGCTACGTCAAGTCCTTAGTTCGAGATGAATTTGCTGTGATGACCCCGCACATATCGGACAGACTCATCAAAAATTGGACTGACCGCTTGAAGCACTGGCTTTAAAATAATGGTTCAATCAATTTCATATTTTAAACCGTTGCTATTTCATCTACATTTCTTTCATATTGTTCTTATCTAGTCACGCAGTACAAATAGTACCGGAAAGCGTTTGACGATAAAAGTCAGCTATTGGGTATTTTCATGTCCAGGCTTACGATTTGCTAGACTTTGCCTAAACAAGAACTTTAAATCCCTTACACAAATCCCCGTAGATGGCGCACAAGGGATTTGAGGGGATAGAGAATCAATTCTTCCAATCCACAACGTGAATCTATTGTTCTAATCTGGTGCGTCGTACAGAGATATATTTGCAATGTCGCTAAGGTCATGAAAGTAATTACTCCCAAGGGCTAGTAATGGCTCGTGGAGACTAGGTTGTGGCCAATCCTACCACGAATATAGGTGTCGCCAGTCTTGCTCTATGGCGCAGATGCATTGATAGTAACAGATGAAGAAGATTTTGATCCTTGAAAACCTTGAAAACCTTTATCAAAAAAGTTATTTGATCTCCGAATGACTACACCGTTCTCACCTTAAATTTGGGAAACCGCTTCTCTATTCAATGAAATGGAAATGGAGAAGCTTTTAAATGATTACGCACGGCTAGTTTTACAAATGACTCCAAGATAGTCTGCGGAATCCTTTCAGAACATTTATATGTGAAAAGATATTTTCCATTATCCGAATATCCTGGCGTTTTTCAAGCAGCCAAATTCTACATCTACATAAACCCTCAATATCGAAATTGTTACCTTCAATTAAGGGTCATTCAAAGCAAATACACACTGCACCCACTACACTGGTGAAAAAATACCAGCCATTGGATCAGGGTTAAGCAACTCTCTTACGGAGCAATTTGGCATTCCGCTAAGACTTGCGACTGGATGGCGCAGTTGGTTAAGTGTCTGCCCGAAGTTAAAGGGTTATCAGGTTCGAGTCCCAGTGAAATCGAATTTGGTCCAGTCACTATTTGCCGTTGGGATCAAATTAACGGCACTGGAGTAGGTTGCTCCCTGGCAGTACAATGGACCAGTTTTGAGTCTGGGTGCTCCAGTGTAGTGTTTCAAAAACCCCCGAAAAAAAGACTTGTTAATAGCGACATTCACCAGCATTTTCTGCTGGGTTGTCAAGGTCAGCGAACTGTTTCATATCAAGAAGAATTTGGTCAAAAATAAGAAACATGTTATACAGGTCTAGCAAAGACAACTATAGATTGGTTTCTGTGGCACCCAAGACCACGAATAATACGCTCTATCGTAAATAAAGAGAAAGAAATAAGAGTGGATACTTATCCACTTTCTGTGTCGATAGCTGACCCTTACAAGAACCAGCAAGGACCAGGAAGCGACGTGTTGGCAACCGCTTTTCAACGACATAAATGAGATATCTTAGCAAAAAAAAACTAGTCTTTATAATTCTTCATTTCTACTCCTACTCTCACCTCCCCGTGGTGAAATCCGGGAGCCGAGTACCCTCGACAGAAGATGGGGTAACCAACCCTCGTGGGACGTCTGGGCGGCTGCTAACGAGAGAGGGGGGAGTGTGAGTCTACCAGGGCTCATCACTCTTTTTAGGATGGCGGCGGAGGAGCTGGTCAACTGATTGGCCAACGGCGGCATCCACAACTCCAGTCAGCAGGAGCTACCTGGTTTCCATGGTAAGGTCGGGACCTTGGAATAGAGATGGCGGCGGATGAGCCCTTCTTTTAGGGCCAACGGCGGCGCTCACAGCCTGCAAGAGGCTACCGACACCGGATCCCTCCGGACCCCTTTGTCCGGGGGCTAAACAAATGGACCTGTCCTCCCAGTTTGGAGGTTGTGCGTGGGGTTAACTTCCTCACCACGTAAAAAAGTATCGAGTTGAGAAGCAACAATATGCCTCGGATACGGACGGATTTACTGTTGACGACCCCAGCAAACGGAATAAGGACAATGACTTTCGGTTCTGCACGTGGAATGTGAGGTCCCTGAACAGACCACGTGCAGCCGATGAACTCGCGGAGGCCCTAGACTGCTATAAAGCAGACGTTACCGCAATCCAGGAAGTGCGATGGGATGGGCCGGGCAAAAAGAGGATGAAAAACTGCGATATCTACTACGGCGACTGTTACAGAGAGCGAAGGCAGCGATTATTTGGATGTGGATTTGTTGTTCGAGGCAGACTTAGGCAAAAAGTCTTAAGCTTTAAGTACATAAGCGAGCGCCTCATAACAATGCCCCAGCTACGACACCAAGATCGTTCTAGGAGATTTCAACGCTAAGCTGGGTAAAGAGGACATCTTTGCTAGAGTCATCGGTAAACACAGCCTGCACGACACCACGTCCGAAAACGGACTCAGGCTGGTGGACTTTGTTACGGGGCGAAACCTCTCTGTAGCTAGCACGCGGTTCCCACATCTCAACATCCATAAAGGGACCTGGCGGTCCCCTGATCATTCAACCGTCAACCAGATTGATCACGTTGCGATCGACGTCAGACACTCCTCCAGTATTCTTGATGTCCGAACGTTCCGAGGCGCCAACATCGACTCGGACCATTTCCTTGTTGTAGCCAAGGTAAGGACACGGATATCGAGAGAAGAACGGAGTCGAGGAAGCCAACCACGGTTTGACGTCGAAAAGCTACAATCGCAACAGACTGCCAGGAACTTTGCCGATCGAGTCTCCCTGAAACTCTCCGAAAGTTCGACGCCGCCTGCACTAACAATAGACGAAGAATGGAAACGTTGTCAAAAAGCCATCAGAGAAGCCGCTACTGATGTGCTGGGTTTTAAAACGCCAACAAGAAAAAACCCCTGGTTTGACAACGAGTGCAGGCAGGCACATGCAGCAAAGCAAGAAGCCTACCGGGCAACGCTGCATCGAACCACGAGAGCTGTTCGTGAGCTCTACGAACAGAGAAGAAGGGAAGAGAACCGGCTTCTCAGGAAGAAAAAGAAAGAGCACGAGAAGCGCGCGATCAAGGAGATGGAGAGGTGTTATGGCAGGAATGATGTCCGAAAGTTTTACCAAAGGGTAAAACTTTTATCGAATGGATATAAAGTTCGGACAGAAGCTTGCCGGGACGAAAATGGACAGCTAGTAGTAGATTCGCAGTCGATACTGAGAATTTGGAAAAATCATTTCTGCAGACTGTTGAACGGCGATGAGGACACAAATACCGCTGTCAGGCAGAATGTTCCACTCAACACAACGGACGATGATAGAAGAGAATACCGTCCCCCCGACCTAGACGAAGTCAAGATAGCGATATCGAGACTGAAGTCTAATAAAGCTGCTGGTGCAGATAGTCTGCCCGCCGAAATGTTTAAAGCAGCTGGAGGTGATCTGGTAGGGCGCATGCACCAGCTCATCTGTAAGATATGGTCGGAGGAAAGCATGCCCGATGAGTGGAATCTCAGTATCGTTTGCCCGATCCACAAGAAAGGAGACCCCTTTGACTGCGCCAACTATCGAGGGATAAGTCTCCTTAACATCGCCTATAAGGTCTTCTCTGCCGTTTTGTGTGAACGCCTGAAACCATTCGTGAACAAACTGATAGGTCCTTACCAGTGTGGTTTCAGGCCCGGGAAGTCCACCATCGATCAAATTTTCACACTGCGGCAGATCCTGGAGAAGACCCAGGAAATACAGATCGACACACACCATCTATTTGTCGATTTCAAGGCCGCATATGACAGCGTGCATAGAGACGAGCTATACAGCGCCATGTCTAGTTTTGACATTCCTGCTAAACTCGTCAGACTGAGCAGGATGACGATGGAGAACTCTCGCTGCTCCATCAAGGTCGGTAACGAACTCACCGAGACCTTCAATGTCAAAAAAGGTTTTAGACAAGGCGACGCGCTGTCATGTGATTTCTTTAACATCGTTCTTGAGAAGATCGTGCAAAACTCACTGGCCAACACAAGAGGCACGATCTTTCAAAAGTCCGTTCAACTGCTAGCTTACGCGGATGACATTGACGTGATTGGGAGAACACAGCGAGCCGTCAATGATGCGTTTGCTGGCATTGAAACGGAAGCGGCTAAAATGGGTCTGGCGGTAAACGAGGGCAAAACAAAGTATATGCTGTCATCGAGAAAGGACGCACAACATCGACGACTTGGCCAGAACGTCACCATAGGCAGCTATAACTTTGAGGTAGTAAAGGACTTCGTCTACCTTGGCTCCGCGGTTAACAGTACAAACAACATCAGTACCGAGATCAAACGCAGAATTACTCTTGCCAACCGCTGTTTTTATGGGCTCAAAAGGCAATTGAGTAGTAGAGCCCTCTCTCGGAAGACCAAGTTGACTTTGTATAAGACCTTGATCATCCCAGTCCTGCTTTACGGTGCAGAGGCATGGACAATATCCCAAGCGGATGAACAGTCTCTTGGTCTTTTCGAGAGAAAAGTTCTGCGCGCGATCTTTGGTCCTGTTTGCGTTGATGGCATTTGGAGGAGAAGATTCAACCACGAACTGTATGGGCTGTACAGCGACATGAGTCTAGCCAGGCGTCTACGGATCCAACGCCTAAGATGGCTAGGCCATGTAGAGCGTATGGACAACTTAGCTCCGGCCCGAAGAGTCTTCGACTCTGAGCCTGTGGGACAACGCAACAGAGGACGTCCACGAACAAGGTGGCGCACACAAGTCGAGGGGGACCTCTGCCGGCTTGGTGTGCGAAACTGGAGACAGCTGGCGAAAGATCGTGCTGGCTGGAGAGGCATGTTGAGTGAGGCCCAGGTCCACCTTGGACTGTAGCGCCCTAAGAAGAAGATTTCTACTGGTAGATTTACTCGTAGATGTTCCCTTAGTTTCTCTCTCACCCGAGATTATCCACATCAAAATAGCACATCACAGTGGAAATTCAATCTTCCTAAGTCTTAGGAAACAACTTATCCTACCCTTATTATCCCTTACCATCCGACAGGAACATATAAAATGTCATAACATAACTTCGCCTCGCAAATACAGTTTTCTGCCAAAAATTCTCTTAAAAACACGGAAAGGTATGCATAAGTGCCCATTATCAACTACACAGTCGCTTTGGTTCGCTGCCACGTTGGTCACTGCTAACAGAACAGTTGGCTTACACAAAACTGTGGTGTATACCTTGCTCCTTAATTTCATCATTATTAAGTAGTCGTTCTAACGTTTACGATGAAACACGGTGTTCATGTTGCGGTGACGGCGGTCAACGTACCGAATTCTAAAGTTTCAACGACAGTTGTTGCGTGTCGATTTATCGAAGCTAAGCATAAATATCACTCTGCAACCCGCGACAAGGGAAAACATGTTCAAAAACAAATTACCTTCCGTGTGGCGAATGCGTGTATGTCGCGTTGCTTTTGGTGACCAAATTGCACGCGCGTGTAGTGTAAGGTTTCCCACTTAGCCGGAACGATTCAACTTTTCTGATGTAAATTAAGTGTAGACAAGAAAATGATGTGATGTGGGAGATGTCAGATGAGGATGCTTTCTTTTGTATAAATATGCTTTATGCTGGTTCTTACGTCAATAGATAATAATCGGTCGCATAGAGCACACGCATAATAATGCTCTGGTCCAGAATGCCATTAAATCCCCGGTAGGTTCGAGAAATTTGTCTTTTGGTGTTGAAAGTTTGAAGGCAACGTTGTTCCTGTTCGAAACTTTTGTGGAAATACGTCAGCATATATTGAATGTACATATATGGACCACTAGGCCACTAACTTCAGGTGTCTTTTGGCAAGCAAGGAACCCTGAAGCTGAGACCTCCGCATTGAGCGGAGTCAATGCACCTACCCACTACGCCACGACGCCCACTTTGACATTGACATTGACAGGTTATAAAAGAGTTTCAGAGTGCTGTTCTTTTAGAATACAAAATTGTTATGTCCTTATTGAGTAACCCTTCACATATGTCCGTCTGTGAAGATCTGAAGATTTAAGGCCCAACTATAAAAGGCATGGGCTATGCAAAGGCACATTTTAACGAAAAGTTTCGTCATGCTTTCATAAAACACTTGCATAACCATAATAAACACATGCGCACATTGTATTGTTTTTTTGGGTTCTTGCTTTTATTTCCTATCAAATCATGAATAATTTTCAGTTGCGGACTTGCCATATTAGTATTTCTATGCGTTCGTGTGCCTTCTGTCAAATTCGCACATGCGCGGTGCGATTCAGAGCGCACTAGCTCATGCTTAACGAAATATTTGGTTGCTTGTGTGCCACTTGTTAAATTCGCACATGCTAAACAAAATGTATCGAATTGTTCGGGAGCTCCATTATATTCGCTCTTATGGGGCGCGTTTGACATTAGCTCATGCCTATTATAGTTGGGCCTTTAGAGTGCTTGCTGAGAAGCTAGGCCCAGGTCCACCTCGGACTGTAGCGCCGCCAATATTATTATTATAACAGCTTAATGTAACGCAGTGTGGGGACTTAAAGGAAATAGTCATATATTGAAATTGAGATATATTCTTTGAGCATTGTCAGTGAAAGCGGTTGTGCCAAGAAAATTGAAACTTTTGTTTTCTGTGCTTGAAATTGAACTTAGACTGAAAGTCTAGAGTGTAGGAGTAGACGCCACGGAGACTACAACCAATAATCCACTTGTGGGTTGTTAATTACGACGGATTAATACACTATGGTCTTATGAAGGTCAAGAATATGGTCTTAGGAAGAAGAAGCGGTGAATAAAAATAACAATAATGCTCTGTTTCTCAAGGAAATTGGATAAGCTTGATACTGAAAAGTTTGTAGTAAAGGGTGGTCCAACCGTAATGCACAATGTTAATTGTGAGTCAAACGTCATGTTGCTTTGCCCAACTTAATTTTACATTTCTTTGTTTCAGTGTTTGACAAATTCAACCACGGAGAGGTACACAATTGAGCAGCGCGTTGAAGCCTTTAAGGAAAATGGGCGTTCAAATCAAAATTCAATTCGTGCACTTCGTAATTTTTTTGGTCAGCATAATCGACCAAATGTGTTCACAATCGGTAGAATTGTGTGCAAATTTCAGCAAACTCGGTCTGCAGGAAATGTGAAAACACCTGTGCATGCTCGCCCAGTTCGTTCTGCGGAAAACATTGCTGTTGTTCGCGATAGTGTGACAGAAGAGCCGTCAACCACGACTCGTCGTCGTGCTCGACAATTAAGCATCTCAAGAATATCACTGATGCGAGTTTTGAATAAAGATTTGAATTTGCACGCTTACAAGATTCAATTGACTCAAGAGCTGAAGACTACTGACCATTTCAAGCGTCGTCAATATGGTTGGTTGGTTTTGCGCGAGAAATTCAATGGCCGTGTTTTCTCACGTCGTGGAGATGTTAATTGGCCTCCACGATCATGTGATTTGACACCGTTGGACTTCTTTCTTTGGGGATATTTAAAAGAAAAAGTGTACGTCAATAAGCCAAGAACAATTCAAGAGCTAAAGGATGAGATAATTCGGCACATTAACGACATTGAAACTGAATTATGTCTCAGAGTCGTTGAAAATATGGACCATCGGATAGAGGTATGTCACCAAAGCCGTGGCGAGCATTTGGCCGATATTTTGATTCACACATAATTGTCATAGATCCTTCTATCATAATAAAAAATATTAAGACAATTCCCTGAAAACTTTTTGTTTTATTTACAATTATCATCGTGCGTTTTCGTTGAACCACCCTTTATAAAAAGTAGCTTCGAGATAGATAGGGGAAAGCAAGATGAAGGAAACCTTGATATTTTGTCCTGTCTGGGAGGAGGTCGAATGGAAGAGAACACAACCGCAAACCCTATGAGCTGTAAAAGTATTTAGATATAGGAAGGCCAAAATGCTTAAACTAAACTATCACCTACATCGAGGGAATATCACTGCTCCAGCCAAGAGCCAAGTCATCGAATCCGAGCCTCCTGGTTTGTGAACGAGAGCAAAGTTTAAATTCCGGTATAAAGGACCAAAATGATGCGGGTGCAAGACAACTTAGGCTTAATGACTGGGAGCAGCGCGCCTGGGCCTGTCAGCGAGGTAAGGCGGCTGCTCAGGCTCAGACCCTCTATGTGTCATAGGCCTGAAAAGTGAGTAAGAAAAAACCATACCCACATAATTTACTAAAATGACTAAACCTCCTAACAACGAATCACTTCTCAATTATCAAACTGGGTGTCAATATGAACGTGGCTGCCAAGTTAAAAATTAAACTCCTTAAACACCTTTTACTAACATCTATCGGATCAGAAGGTTAGGTTAGGTTAAAGAAGGGGAATGTGATGGTAGAGACGTTACTTGCACTGGGAGGACATAAGGCCCATTGTGAATCCATTAACTTTTCTGGTACACAAATTTAACGAACCTATCCTATCACGTGATAGTTGAAACCATCCCGCGCTCTTTATAAATTTTAGAAGATCCAGTAAATTTGCGTTTGCTAAGTCTGCAGTCTTTGTGAAGAATCTTTGGACCAGGGAAGCTAGGCGCCGATTCTGGAGAGCTGCGCAGTGGCGCAGCAGATGTTGGATCGTTTCAGTTTCTTCCTCATCACCGCAGCACCTGCAGAGATCGCTGGACTCCTCATTCCATTTTCAAAACATTGTTTCAATGGGTGCTATTTAACACTAATCGGTGGCCGTAATGTCCGCCTGACTGATGCCAATTTCGAGCCTCGTATTGCCAATTCGTCTGCTCTCTAGTTCCCTGCGATTAAGCTGTGGCCCACGACCGAGCAGGCTCTGGCTTTGTGATAACTGATGCACCTCAGTGAGTCACGGCAATTCATAACAGCCTATCGGATTAGGAACTTGTTTTTAGCCTGCAGTCTAAAACTGTACACTGCGTAGTAACTTTTAATTGTTATGTCCTCATGAACAGATGTTTCGAATATAAACAATCAGATTTTAGAATAATTCGTATATGGTAGGTACATTCTCATCCAAAATTTCACGTCTCAACTTTTAAGGTCTTAGAAGTTGTTGCAAAATACCAGCGACAACAGATAAACACCAAAGTTGTTGACGACACGGTTCAACATAACGAGACAAAAAGATTTAAACTTACATCACGCATGGATGCTCTAAAATACAATTGGACAAATCAAATGTCACTCGCTAGTGCATACAAATACACACACGTACTCGTACATACATATGTCCCATTAAGTTACATTTGTGAACTAAACCTAGTTGTTACTGCCGATGTTTTATATGAAAAGTTAAATTAAGCACGTCCCTAATGGAAACCACGCTAAAAACGATGTGACAGTTTTCTCCCAAAAAACAAGCTCCTGCCAGCTTATAGACATGCACACCCTTCCACCACGAGTGGCGAACTTTCACGTCCAAAATCCGCTCACGCCGAAATCCTATTGTTTTTAGGAAATGAATTTCAAGTCGCCATTTATAAATAAACCGAACCAAACATAACTTTATGCGGGCACCGTTCGCCGACCCCCAAACTAGAACACACGTACATGTACGAGTATATGCACATACTACTCCCTCACGTTCACTATTTACGATATTAAACTGTCAATATATTCGGTAGAGAGAAACGGAAAAAATTTTTTTTTTAAATCACATTCGAGCCGGCTGGTAGGGTGTTTGCGTATGATATTTGTACAGACTACATGAGGATCTACATATAAAAGTATAACATTGAATGGATATCCTTGAAAATTGGAAACCTTTCAATGCTAGAAGTTACGCGCCGGGGTTTCGTAGATTGTTGCCGACGAATTCGACGGGCCGGGTGGGTTGGGAGGAGAGTGTAATGTACACTTCGTTCAACCTAATTCACATACTGCAATATACAACAAATCTAATCCTGATTTCCAATTTGTGTGTGTTCACATACACAACACTTCCTCTTCCATTGTGAATAAGGGTGAGGGCAACTAAAATCGTAAATATAAACATGGCAGAGATTTACATCGGCTCTGATGGTGTTTGGGAGTTCCGATACTAACAGATGGTGAAACTTCTACTCACAATGGCCAGCTGTAAAATATTCACTGAAAAATATCTGAAAAATATTCCAAAACATATACATGCTGGTACATAGGTACAAGTTTGTTCGTTTGTAGCTGCTTGTGTTGGATGTCGATCCCTATCGGAGATTGAATTTGATTAGGGAAATTGGTGAAAGTTGATTCGATTACTTGGTTGGGGTTTGTATTGCGGCACATTCTTTTCACTTGCGCGATAATATGAACCTAGGAAAGGAATTGATAGGACTGACCCAAAACAACGGGCAAGCTTTAAGGCATTCCCCTCTGAAATTTTTAAATTATAATTCAAGATATGACGGAATGAAGGGAAGATATACTACAGTGGGTTGTCCTGTACCAGACCATAGTCAGAGTCTCAACATGGACTTACGCCATCGACTTCAAACTGTCCACTTTTGGTTTTGAACGAACACGCGTTGTTAAAAAGAATACGATCAAATCTAAATAAATCATATTTTGGAATTCCAGGCTCAGCCTTCCTCATTCTAATTAGGTCTAGCACCTCGAAAGGCAACCGCCTGGAAGCAATGTTGTAGTGAGTTGGTGCGTTAAAGGTCTGTTAGTAAAATCCCGATGAACAGAGCAACCTTATCAAAACGAGGGAGACACCCAACAAAGTTTGGCATGCCTCTGTATTACAGGGGCCATGAGAACTTGCCCAACTGCGGCCATCGGAGTGCTATTGGAGCTGACTCCCCTGGGGTTGCAAAATTCGCAAGATACAAGATCATTATATCATTATATCGAGGCAAATCGATGCACTAGTCACGCTACCACTCTTGATTAGGAGATTAAATTTCCAAAAAAAATTCACCAGTATGGTCAGCACCAAAAAGGAATGCAGCAACGAATCCACAGTTACTAATACTCAAGCTGCTAAATTGGCCCTGGACTCCTACTCCATCAAATCTAATCTCATGTGGGAATGCCTACAGAGTAAGAGAAACAAAGTTAAACTCTGCTGGATACCTGGTCCCCGTATGGTAATGAAATGGCCGACACCCTAGCAAGGAAATTTGCGTCAGATCGCCGAATTATACTGCGCTGTAGGACATCATGTCCTCAGAGAAACATTCAGGAAATTAGAGAGAAGGAACCGGACAGGAAACTGAAACAAAGCTCATGGCATGAAGCAGGCCATGAAACTCCGAAGTCAGTACAACCGAAAGAAGTTTGAGGCATGTATCAGAATGCGAAAGAACAACCTTCGTATCCTAACAAGCTTCCTGACAGGGCACTGCAGACTCAGGGAGCACCTTAGGAAACTATGGTTATCAGATGGTGGTCTCTGTAGATTCTGCGGGAAACCTGATAGACATGTTTTTTTTTGTCGTAGGTTTTTAGTGCACTACTCTGGAGCACTCAATAGACACGTACTGGGATTCTGTAAGGCACTAACCTACAAAAGTCAAAAAGTCAAAGAAATACGGGCAAGTACATTCTATCAGATGAAGAAATGTAGTCACTAGAACCGTCTCTCATTCTCACATTTCTTGAAGAAACTGGCTTCGGTCGTAAAAAATAAATTTCTTCCATCTACGCGCAACCCTTAATACAATTCGAAAGGAATTGTATGTGAGCGGAACACAAAAGAGATCAAAGGTATCAAATGTGGGTACAACAGATCTAAAGGTCGCGGTGCAATATACCCTCAACAATAATAAAAATAATAATAACGGAGCAACCTTCATTTTTGCGGCTTATCTCGGGTCACTGGCAAGGCCCAGAGATTAAAACTATCGTGTAAAGCTTCCCAATCCTAGGATTTCAGGGTTGGCATAAAATTAGAGGGATCTCAACTACTTACAGAACACGCAAAAAACGACTGATTTCCACAGATCCAAGTCAACCACCTGAACATGCTGATTCGTTTTTATTCATTCCTTCCAAGAACGATCTAAAAAAGGTCATCAAAAGGACGCAATTCTCCCCATAAGATAATGATGTCATATTTCTAAAAACATTTCTTCGTCAGTTGATTCCACTCTTTGACGGCTGCCTTGTTTTTTCTCACACTGTGGTAGTCCAGGCAACAAAAAACCAAAGATAAGATGGATCTCGGACGGATATGATCTTAAAGTCTCACCAAAGGACATCTCTTACCGCAACACGGATGATGTGTCAACTACTAGCAGATCCCATCAAGGAAACTAGTGGCAGATAAAAAGAACTGGAGTCTTGTATTGTTTCAAGATTAATCCGGACTGCATTAAATCTCAACAGAAACAAAAACCTGCCTTCAATAAGACCATATTAATACTAATAATAATGGTGGCGCTACAGTTCGGTGGACTTGAGCCGAGATTCTACAGCAACCACGGCGCACAGTGGTCATGCAGTGGAAAAAATACCCAAAGCGATATATTTTTCTCGGCCAAATTGTATAGGTTTTTCGATACCTCAAAATTGGGACTTTGAACTTTACAAAATTGTATGTGTTTTTTAATCAAATTTTATGTTGCATATTTCTAAAAATTCGGTACTTTGGAAACTAAAGTTATATTTGATTTAAGAAACATTCATTTGGCCTATAAACTGCATCAACAGATTTGCTTACCTATTAAAGCCGCCTTTCAAAGGGGGGGCATTTCAATGTTTGATGGGCTGTAACACAAATGCACCAATTATTCTGTATTGATGATGCAAAAACCAAAAATCACTTTTATTCACTTTGGGAGAACTAGGTGGTTAAGTGGAGTAATGTCATGCATTTTTTTCGATTTCTCTTGCAATGCATGTAAATGCTATGCGTGAGGCTGAGGAAGTTATCATTATTGTGAATTAGCATACTTTAGGTCTTTTTGTATTTCTTGTTGTATTTCAGCATTTGTTGTGCAAATCTAAAGTTTTTTGCGATGGCAAGTATTGTTCTTCTTCTTCTTCTTCTTCTTAGGGCGCTACAGTCCGAGGTGGACCTGGGCCTCACTCAACATGCCTCTCCAGCCAGCACGATCTTTCGCCAGCTGTCTCCAGTTTCGCACACCAAGCTGGCCGAGGTCCCCCTCGACTTGTGTGCGCCACCTTGTACGTGGACGTCCTCTGTTGCGTTGTCTCACAGGCTCAGAGTCGAAGACTCTTCGGGCCGGAGCTAAGTTGTCTATACGCTCTACATGGCCTAGCCATCTTGGGCGTTGGATCCGTCGCTGTCCTGTCGCTGTGTGGATTCGTGCGTCGACCCATGCGCATTAGACTTTCACAGTCTAGGTTCGATTCCAAGTTCAGACAAACAATTTTTCAAAAAAAAATTGTTCACGGCTCCACCTCTTTCGAGTCACTGACAATGCTCAAAGAGTATATCTGTCTAGAGAAAAGCTTCTCAATCTCGCCGTTCGGAGTCGGCATTAAACTGTTAGTCCCCTCCACTCGTGAGAGAACAATAGCACGCACAACACGAGTGGTTGCTGAGAAGCTAGGCTCAGGTCCACCTTGGACTGTAGCGCCGCCATTATTATTATTATTATTTTGACACTTCCCGCTCGAAAACTTGACACAAAGTCTGTATCATACCTCCGCGGAACGAAACAAGTCACTTTAAGCTTGCACAAGTTTGGAAAATATTGAAAACTTATTTCCATAGTGAGTGCTGTGTAGCCCAAACAGTGCGTTTTTTGTAAAGAAGTTTTGGCCGAAATGAAGCACCCACCGCGACTGCTGTACTCAAGTTTGTGGGACTGGTACGCAAGTGGACAATACCCATGGTCCCCGTCGTCTTATGGTGCGCGCAGATGAGAAGGTGGCTGCTGTGAGACATTCTTTGCCGAGAGTGTGAGACTCAATTCACGAACATCAACTCGCCATCGATGGCGAGCTTAATATTTCACGCACTAGCCTAAGGAGGGAGAGAATTCTGCACATAGATCTCGGATTATTCGCTTACAAAGTCCAATTGACTCAGCAATGGAAGGCGCCCGACCATCCGCTTCGTTCGCATCGCTTCGCAGTTTAGGCCTTAGAGAAGCTTGAATTGGACAACGATTTTGGGCGTAAAATCATCTTTTCTGACGAGGCATATCTTCATCTCGGCGGCTACGTTAACAAACAAAATTGACGGATCCGGTGCTCGGAAGACCCGCACGTTATTGTCGAGTAGCCAATGCATCTACAGAGAGTAACAGTTTGGTGCGGATTGTGGAGTGGTGGCATCACTGGACCATATTTTTTCGAAAATGCGGCTGGGAACAACGTTTCGGTCAACGGTGGGCGTTACAGAGATATGTTAACCGACTTTTTTTTAATTAAAATTAGAGACATAAATTTGGGCAACCTCTGGTTCATGCAGGATGGCGCGCCATGCCGCACAGCCCACACATGCCATAATCGATCTTTTGCGCACAAAATCCCGAAATCGTGTTGTCAGCCGTCTTGGCGATGTCAATTGGCCGCCTCGGGGTTGCGATTTGGCCCCTTTGGACTTTTTTGTGGGGAACCGTGAAGTACCGATGATATGCCGACAATCCGGAATCGATTCAAACACTTAGGGCCAATATCATCCAAGCAATCCGTGAGCTACAGCCCGAAAGCGAAACCATGAACAAGGTCTTGGAAAATCGGTGTGACAAAATGCGCTGCTGCGAAGCCAGCCGAGGCAGCCATTTGAACGACGTTGTATTTCGTAACTAATGGGAATGATTGTTCTTACTAATAAAGCCATAATAAATGGACAAATTTTAATTTTCTTCATTTTATTGTATTTTATTGCATCAAATAGTTACGGAAACTTAACATCGTTCCAAGTCAGTCAAATAGTTCTAGATGTGGGACAAAGGTTTTTATTTTTTAATGAACGGTGTATGGTTGTGCGTCAGGTAAAACAGACATCATCATTATCGTCATCATCTTCAGTGAACCGCATGTTCCACTAAAGGGTTCGCGGAAAATCTCCGCACGTTAGTACATGGTGTGATCCCCCTTACACCCCCGTAGTGGCTCATGAGGCCACTGACGGGTTGCTCGTAATTTTTTCGGGTAGAACCTGACCGGCTGCAGAGCGAGGCAGGCCACCAGACGCTCGCATACTGCCACCATTCAGGCCTGGCTCCGAATGGGGCCCTGGCACACCAGGATAGGCGGTATCTGAGGCTGTCTTCGATCTCTTGGTCCTCTGAGGGGGTTGCCAGGTTTGTGACGTACAATATGCACACTGCAAACCTGTTGCCGGCCCGCCACCACGAGGACATTTTTAATTAAATATTCAGAATGGTTGAAAGGAAACCTTTCAGTGAAATTTGTAAAAGATCATGGCAAAGTGTTATCAACTAATAAAAAGATTCAGTGTTATCCTGGAAACAAACTTATCCACCTCGAATCCCTTGAAAACCGTCGTAACATTGCTGATTTGCCTTTCCTCCACCAGATACTTTCCGGTCACACTGATTGTCCCTCACTACTCGAATTGGTTTCCCTTAGCACCAATTCCCAAAATCTAATATCCACATCGCTCTGCCGTGTTAGATCACATCGTACCAACTATGGGTTCAACTCACCGATGTCCAGAATGTTAAGTGCGGCTAACACTATGGAGTACTCATTTGACTTTCACCTTAATAAAACATCTCTTCGCAATTCACTCCTGACCCGTTCTTTTCCTCCTTAGATTAAGTATTCGTTTTTAAGTTTAGATTAAGTTTCAAGCTTGTATTAAGCGCAATAAATTACGGTATTGTCCCCACTAACCTAAACTAAACTAAAACAATATCTAGCAACTTTTGGATTGGAGCTTATGCTCAGGAAACCGCTACATTGGCTACAAATTTATATCCACGGTATTATATGCCAGCAACAGTACATAAAATTCTGTTCCACGGAGCAGAAATAATATCAGCAGCAGCGTTGCTCATCGGCTCATTATCAGAGGACGCCTCAGGAAAGTTGAAATAAAGATTATAGGTATAATATATCGCATTAATAAACGTCCTTTTCTCGTTTGGCAATAAATGATGATGGTATTCATCTAATGTTGATGTCATCTGATGCCTGGATTGCGTATTTACGCCCCGAATCGAAAGCAAAAGATTCGCTTCCACTTAGTAATTAAGCGCAAACCTTATTGTACTAAATTGCTTAGTTTTTATATATTTTTTAAAATGTATGTTAATAATTCTTGTACAATTTAATTTATTTATTTAAATAGTGAAGAAACAATAAATAAAATTTTACAAAAATTGTTAACATAAATTTAAAAAACAACAACAGAAAGACGAGGCTGAGAAGTTAGACCCAGGTCTATCTAGTTCTGTAGCACCGCCACTATTATTATTCTTTGAATAGACAGTGGTAACAGCTTTGCTTGATTTTATTGACAGTTTAGAATTATTGACAATAATAAAATAATTATTTTATGAATTTAAACAAAAAAAAGTAAGTTTTTTTATTTTTTAACTTAAGATTTTTTTTCCTTTGGAGGTTTTTGTAACACTAACTTAAAGTTACTCCGTTAATCTTTGAGCTCTATCAAACATTTTTGGACTACGTTTTTTTACTATGTTCCAAATTTCATTGCGTTCGGCCAACAGGTTCAAAAGTTACAGATTTATTTCCAATTCTTCCATACAACGGGACCGGCGCCTACTATATTATCATACGTATCATACTTAAGCTTTAAATGATTGAAAATAATTTAATTTCATGTACTTTTGTCTTTCGTAACCAAATTTTAAATGAAATATGGGCATCAACATCGTATTGCTAACAACATAAAACTCATTCATTTGCTGTCGTGAATTTTTACAGGATGAATATTATAGAGAATTTGTTCGAGTCTATTCATGTGTGCGTAACATGTTTAATCTCCATTTGCGATAATTATTGTCAGGGTATCTTTGGTTTGACCATAAAACATAAATTTAATCGAATGAGCGGTGGACATATTTATTTCCAATCCTAATCCAATTACAAAACCTAACTCAAATTAGATTTGATCATTTTAGCATTTGTCAATACCTCCGCCACTGACACACACCGAAATGCTGCGTTCATGCAACCGAAATACGAAATATACCCCAGGAGCCACATCGGAAGGATGAGTGTGTCCCCCTCAATGAATCAATAAAATTAATTTTATTTGTTTATTACTTTTAATTTCAATCCGCAAATTCGGTTGTGGATATTTGCACGGGCATTCACCAAATATTCAGCAGTTTTCCGAACCGAACCGAAACATAACGCGGGGTGGATCAGTCCAGAGCGCTCACTGTCCATACGGATAAAGAATCCGCTGAATAAAAACAGTAATTGATATTGATAATTAAATAGATGGCCGTTTTCAAATTCATGTTTGAAAGTATTTACCGCTGCATTTAATCAGAATGCATTCTGTTCGAATGCAAACTGGCTTTTGTTTTTATAATTTCATTGCGATAGCCACTTGGTTGATTGATATTGATTTTCCCTTTGACCACGTCTTTCTGAAATGAATATAAAATATTACTGGAATCAGGTGGTAGCAATAATTAGTTCGTTTCCCTCATCACAAAGTTTCGCACACATGGCTGCAGCCGCTTGAGCGGTTTCCAAACTCAAAGCATGAATGTTCTCCTATGCATGTGTGACTTTGCACTTAAGCTATCAGTTAAGTCTTCAGCTTTCTCACACCCAAGAACAACGATGCACATCCCTTAACACAACGCCAACATGATGTGATCGATAAAAAGAAGGATATTGCTAAAATCACACCATCCCGCATCCTTAGTGTTAATAAAATATCCCTTATCCCACTTACATAACTGTTATCCTTTTTCCAAACACTAGTGGGAATTTCCTAGCAGCGACAAAAACACGGACGATTTGCACAGCTACTCGTATTTCCTCACATTGCCCCCACCTGAAACTTCATACATCCTTGCATACAGTTACCGACTTTCATCCATGTTCATTAAAGCGGTGATTCTGTGTAACAACTTCATTGTGAACGACAATGGCAGAGCAAAACGAGATAAAAAGAAATGCAAAAGTTAAAAAATAAAAAAATAGAAATTCACCCGAACTCATACTATATCCATAATGAGAGCTCACATAGGAATATGCAGTTTGTATCCTTGTAGGGAGATTACACTTTAATGGGTAACACAAATCCAAAGAGCTTCAGTGCTCATGTTCCATGGCTGTCTCCTTTCATGTATGTGAGTGTTTTTCGCTTTCGCATTCTCACTCCAGTTTGTATCCGTCCTGGCTCGATGTAATTAAACTAACGTTTGGAAATTTGCTGAAACGGGAAAAGTTTCATGTGAAAAGAGCGAAGCCGGTAAAAAGGTGCACGAGACCAGTAAGCAGGGATATTTGTTAGTTATTGCTGTTTTCAAATAGGAACATTTGCAAACGGCGTAATTGTTTGTGTAGCGTGGACTGGGTCTCCAAAACGTGTCACCGAAGCGTCGCGTAATTGTGCGAGAAGTTCTGCTTCGATTCTGTCGAGTAGGAGTTGATAATTTTGTTCAATTCGGCTTTTTGAAAGGCTTATTAGTGTCTAATTGGGGTACAGATATGGTTAAATATGCTGATTTTAGGAAGTTGCTAACCAATTAGCAGTTGTTGGTGGTATGGTTTAGCGCATGCAGCAGCTCATCTGGAACAAGTGGTCGGACGAAACTTGTGCGATGAGTGGAATCTTAGTATAGTACATATTCGTATCTGATAGATCCTTATCATAGCCATTTCAGGCCAAGGAAGTCCAGAATATACCAATTTTTCAAACAACGGTAGATCCTCGGAAACACCCATGAAACGCAGATCGAAACATATCACCTATTCGCCGATTTCAGGACCGCATTTGACAGCATTCAAGGAAAAGAGATGTCCAGTGCCACGTCTCTCAGATCTCTCTCTCAGATTGTCTCCCTCTCGTCAGACTATGCAGTATGGAGTTGACGAATTCTCGCCGCTCTATCCACCTCGGTAATTAACTTACCGAGAACTTTAATGTCAAAAAAGGTTTTAGGCGAGGCGATGCTTTGTTATATGTCTCTGTCAACATCTTTCATGAACAAACCCACTAGCCAACACCAGGGGCGTAAACTACTACTACTAGTCTGTACAACTGTTAGCTTACGCCGATGATATTGACGTTACTAGTTGAACACAGCGAACCATTTATGAGGTGTTTGCTAGCATCGAAACGGAAGTGGCTAAAGAAGGTCTGGCGAGGGCAAAACGTAGTCGATATCTGTATACTGTTGAAACTACATCTGTCAAATTAGCTGTAATTTATTTTGCCTGTTTTGCCAAATCTACATGGATGGCCACAACGCTCAACAACATGTGCAAATGATAAAATTGCTTCTTCAAAATAGGTGATCTGTACGGCAACGATCCGCGCGCATCGTCCATTTTACAGCCGCCATAATCTACCGAGAGTACTATGAGTATTCGCAGTGTGGTGAATAAGTTGATGTTCACTGGTTCAGTAAACGATAAACCAACACCCGTACGTCGACGAAATACAAGATCTGCCGAAAACATGGCCGCTGTCCATGAGAGTGTGCAGGAGAATCGGAATCCGAGACAGTCGATGTCGCGTCGTTCACAAGAACTCGGCCTTTCGCAGAACATAACTTGGCGTCACACAATTTTGCGTCGCGACTTGGGCATCCGCCTCTTCAAAATTCAACTGACCCGGAGCTGAAGGTAAACGACCAGACCATAGGCAACGACGTGTGGGTGCTAAATGGGTTCTGGAGCAGTTGGATCCGAATTTTCATCGAAACCGAAAAATTATTTTCAGCGATGAGGCCCATTTCTGGATGAATGAGTACTTCAATGAACACAATTGATGACTTTAGGACGGTACCAATCCACATGACCCAAGAGCGTCCAATGCATCCCGGTGGCGCTCCACACTTTTTGGTGTGGACTTTGGGCTGGCGGCTATTTAGAGAGCATGGGCTATCTAGATCCGGCCCGAAGAATTTTCTACTTTAATTCAACGCAATGGAGACAGTCCATGTCTTAGTTAAAGCAGCCAACTTGGTGAGCAATTGAAGTCCAAGGTAGACTTGGGCCGCATAGCTTGTCAACAACCACTCATGTCATGCGTATTACTGTTCTCTCACGAGTGAATTGTACTTACTTTAATGTGTTTATATTGAACTCCTACTTCCCATTCTACGTGCAGTCGTTTTGATGACTATAATTCCGATGATTACGATGTAGGTCCAATTGCTTGTATCCTGCTTTCAGATCGAAAATCGCGAACACTTTCGCTCCCACCATCAAATCTAGAGCTTCAGCCGCTCCATAAAGAAAGAGAGGACAAGCACTCAGGGAAGGTGTCGAGGACTTTTTTACTGGGCTCGAAATTCCTGTGTCCATGTGATTATTTAAAATTATCTTTCGACCAATTTCGTCCAAGTCAAGTAAAGATCAAAAACGGTGCAAAAAGTTATAAGCTTTTAAATTTGTGACAATTCGGGAGAGCAGCAAAAACTCATTACATCCCTAAATGGTGTACAGCTAATTATTCCGCCGCGGAAGGCACCTTGTACTCCACAGTCAAGTAGGGTAGTTGAATGAAATGCAATAGGTGTGTGCGGGCCAAAAACTATATCGAGAACTCCCCGAACTCCTAAAATTCGAAGAAAATAATTCTGAAAACGTTAAGATTCTAAGTTTGCGATAAAATGTATACCAGGAACGGCTTAAAAGTAGCAAAACGAAAAGTGTGCTAAGCACATAAGAGCACACATCACTCAGGAATTCCCTAGAATATACAAAGGTTGCCATGATTTTAGATGGTTAAGGATGCCAGACCGCAAATTTCTAAGAAAATGTTTACCGCTAATGTATTTGTATTTGCTGTATTTTTAAATGTTAAATATGACTCCCAGGAGTAAATAACAAATAGAACGTGATATATGCTAATTCGTCATAAGCACTGCTAGTTAAGTTCCACGATTAATATCAGTGAAAAATCCAGACTGTAGGCGTCAAATACTAAGATAAAAAGGGGAAAGCAGGAGATAGGTGGACAATTTCGCTGTTTCACATTAAAGATAATTTTTAGCGTTAGGCACAGAATTTAAGGTCATACAAGGAGAGAAGATTATCAAGACTTTAACATGTTCAAATGCAGACAGTTCCAAAATGACTGGATGTGTGTAAGCATATTACCAGCTTTAAATTAAATCGTTAAAAATGTTATTTACATAACTACTTAAAAGTGCCGTGGTATTGTGGGTATGTGCGTCGACCCCTCCGCTTGATGTCTAGATTCGATTCTCGAAAAACATCTTCCATACTACCACGGCTCCACCTTTTTCGAGTCATTGACTATGGTCATGGGGGATTACTTCTCAATCTCCCGTTTGGAATTGGCATTAAACTGTGAGTCCTCTCGACTCGCGAGAGAATAATAGCATGCGCAACACTAGTGGTTACTGACAACCTAGGCCCAAATCCAGCTCGGAGTCTTGCGCCGAAACAAATTTTGTATGAACGACTGTTCTATGTTGAACCCGTAAACCCTTTATTGGTGTTATGGTGGTGTATACGTAACATAAACGTGAAATTAGCAGACTGCACGGGAATTGTTTGACAATATGTAACCTACTTTGAATAACCGAGGATTATTTTATCACTGTGATTGACTGATGTTATCAACAGTTTTCTTTCACTAAGCGCTTCTTATCTCTTAATTTAAATGAAACAAAGTATGTGTGAGTTGAAAGGCCCATCGATGCCATTATGTATGGAATATAACATCGTTTAAATGTCTGCCGCGACTTTTCTGCATGGCGCGCATCCGAAATATACAATTTTCCATGACTCTGGCACATACTCGTAAATCAGGCTGAATTTGACCGATGGCATGGATTATGTTGGCTTTGAGGACCGCTGTGGTTTGTGACCTATTCGCCTATTCGCCTATTCGTAAACCTGCGACTTCACAAGACCCCACAAGAAAATTCTAACGGGGTAAAATCGCACGATCTGGGTGGCCAGTTCACATCACCTCCACGTGTGATGACCATGCCCTCGAATCGTTGGTGCAAAACTGCCCATGCGGCATGAGCTGTATGACACGTAGCGCCGCGCCATCCTGTTGAAACCACATATCGTTGGTGCCCATATCATCCAATTCAGGTCAAAGGAAGTTGGTAATCATCGACATATCGCTGTGGCCGTTGATGGTGATGGCCTGGCCAACGTCTCGACATTCTCAAAGAAATATGGACCGACCACACAGTGATTGAACGGAATGCATTGGACGCTCTGGCGTCCAATCATGTGGAGTGGTAGCGTCCCAAGTTCAACAATTGTGCTCATTTACATACTCACTCACCCAGAAATGGGACTTATCGCTGAAGATAATTTTTAGATTTCAATGAAATTAGGGTCAGATTCCAATGCTCCAGAATCCATTCAGTGAACACACGTCGTTGGCTGTGGTCGTTTACCTTCAGCTTCTGTGTTGAATTTTGTACGGGTGCAGGCCGAAGAAAATTCTTCAAGTTGTGATCTGCGAAAGGCCGAGTTCTTATAAGCGACGCGAAACTGACTGCCTTAGATCATATCTGAGTATCTTAACATTAAAGTCAAACAGCTCTACCACCTTATCTCTTATGCAAGCAACTTGTTTTAAAACTGGTTTATAATGGTCTTTTAAAATCCAAATTGCAATATGGTCTCTCTTGTTGGGGTGGTGCATACTTCACTAATATGAAACAGTTATTACTTAAAAAAACATTCTATAAGAATAATTTGCAAAGTGAACCGAGGTACATCTAGCTTCAATCTTTTTAAAAGCCTGCAAAATCTACCACTTAGACATCTTTATTGTTACAAAGTGTTAAAATTACTTTTTTAATGATGCTGTACAGCTCATAGAGTTCACGATTGTGTCTTCTCCTCTATTCGTCTTCCTCGCAGACGGGACCATATATCCGACATAGAATTTTTCTTTCAAAGGCATCAAGAATCAGCTCTGCAGTTCTACTTAGTGTCAAGCTTTCGACTCCATATAGCAGGACGGTCAGAGTAAGAGTTTTGTTCAGCATGATTTGGGTCCTTCGAGTCAGTAGTATTGAGCCCAGTTGTTTTGACAAACCGAAGTAGCATCGGTTGCCAAGGGCGATCCTACGTCGGATCTCCGCTGTGATGTCGTTCGTGGAGTTCACGTTTGCCTCGAGGTAGACAAACTCCTTCACTACCTCAAAATCTCTGTCGATTGTGATGTTTTGCCTTGACGTGCGGCGGATCGTTTCTTGCTCGACAGCATATACTTCGTCTTATCCTCATTGACCTTAAGACCAGCTCGTTTCGCCTGTTCTTCAATCGCCATGAAAGCTTCTACTACGGCACGTTGGGAACGCGCAACTATGTCGATGACATCTACGTATCCCAACAGTTGGACTGACTTGTAGAAGATAGTGCCTTCCGTGTTTACAGCAGCCCGCCGCACTATCTTCTCCAGTACCAAATTGAAGAAATCCGGTGCAGGTTTCAAACGGCTCGGAGGTCCTCGAGCCGAACTGCACGGTTCATCGCGTATATGTTAGCGTGGTGCGACACAACCGGATCAGTTTTCCCAGGATCCTGAATTCGGCCATCGCTTCGAATAGTTCCTTGCAATGAATGCTGTCGTATGTGGCTTTAAGATCGATAGAAAGATGGTGCGTATCGATTTAAAACTCGCTGGTCTTCTCCAGGATTTGCCTTTGCCTGTGAAGATCTGGTCTATAGTCGATTTGCCGGGCCGAAAGCCACACTGGTGCGTGCCGATATCTTGATACATAGATTATGGCGGCTGTGAAATGGACGATGTACGCGGATCGTTGCCGAACAGATCACCCATTTCGATGAAGCAATTTTATCGTTTGCACGTGTTGTTGAATTCTGTGGCCATCCATGTAGATTTGGCATCACAGGCTAAATTAACGACAGCTAATTTGAAAGATGTAGCTTCAACAATATGGCCGCACTCAACTGTCAATGTTTAGAAGTTCCTATTAGAATGCCCTTTACTTCCATTTCATTCTAATCGCATCCAAGATTGCTAAGGTCTGTACAGATCGTTTATGGAGGTTCATTGCACCCAAGTCATGTTTCTAGCTGCATCTATTTCAATAATTTTATCCTTCAGCTGAGTCGTACCATGTTCATATTAATCGCTTTAGCAGTTGAACAACTAACAAGACATTCGCTCATTAGGTTTAAGTGAATACCATTAGGGAGATTGTTTTTTTAACCATTGTTAGCCTATGCGCCAAGTACGCAATGTTTTCTCACAGCAAAGAAAAAAAAACATTTAGTTACCGCAAAAATCACATAGCATAGAAAAGCCCTTAAAGACTTCGTTTTGCTTCCATGCGAAATGCCGTCTGCAACAGACACAAAGACGATTCCCGTTAAGCGAAACAACATCAGTTTACACCGAAGCAAGGAGAGGAATATCCATCGCAGTCCTTTGGTCTTTGCCTTGCAAACGGCAAATTGAAATCAACCATTATCCGCACTTCATCCAGATCGAGATTCAGGCGAAGAGATACTGTCCATGCCACCCAACCTCCGGTGAATATCCCTGACCAACAAAAGCAACAACAATGCGAGAAGATGGAATTCCTTCATTCCGTCGCTCAGTTCTGCGGATCAAAACAAAACCAACAAAAGCATCAGCTATTTCAATTTCCTTCTTAAGATGGAGATTGTATTTTCCGTCCAGATAACCCTCAGAAAATCGTTCTCCGCACTATACGTTCCACTAGGTGAACAGCAGCCACTAGCCCTCACTACCGACAGACATGCTTGCGAAACATCGAGGGCGTGCCAGAAACTACCCAAAAATAACCGAAATAATCAACTCGACAACGACGAATAAAAAAACTCTCCGAAATCAGAGCTCACTGCCGCCTCTGGACTGTTTATTGGCTCTTGTATGCCATTTAAAAGAACAACAAAAAAATATACATACACAAAGACGGAAAACTGAAACAGAGGATAAAATAACTGCTGGGGAGTCAGGGATAATCAGTGTTTATTTCAAGAGGAAAATAGAAAAAACACAAGGAAGTAAACGACCAAACAAACAATCAAATGAACAGGCAGTCAGCGACTCAAACGATGTGAAATTCAAATTGCCAGGATCATGAGAGCGTAAAAATAACAATTTAATTTGAATATTTATGAATAAGCTACCCCTGGGCATGGTGGCCAACCAGTCAACAGGACGGCCAGAGGACATAACGCAGAAATATGCACATACATACGTGTTCATATCCTTCGGATTTAAGAAAACAAAAAAACACGAATAAATTGCGATTGTGGGGTGGCGCGGGAGGGGGAGATTTAAATTAACTTTGCCTGACAAAAGCCACAAAGCATTATCTACAGAATTCGCAGGGATAACTCAACGAACCACATCCGTTTTACATTTACATTGCTCCCAGTGCTGTTGTGTGATTTGATTTGAATTAGTATGAGTGGTCTCCTTAATGGTTTTCTGATTTGGTTTGCTTGGTCGAGAGCTATGAACTATGAACGGGACTCAAACATCCTTAATTAATCTGTGGCTTAATAGGTTTGAGCAGAGATGCTTGTTAATGTATTTCTTTCACTCAATTCAGTTCATTATTGAGGTTTATTAAAACACGTAATTCTTTTCAGCAGGATAGATTAGATGTAACCGACTTACAAAGACTGACAAATATGATCAGAAAAAGTTGTTTTATTTTATGACATTTGCTTATAAATTTAAAGGTTAATTAACTGTACATCAAATTGAATATAAAAAGAGAATTCGAGTGAAAATTTTTGATGTTAACTTGAAAGGCGAGTCGAAAATGATATCGAGCATAGCTATACTGTCATACGTGGCTATACAAGGTGGGTCAGCTAGTGTTTTTTTTTAAATCATAGGTTATATTGACACTGACAGCTGTTTCCCACTTGAAATCTTGACAGAAAGTCAGTATCATACCTCCCCGCGAAATGTATCACTCTATGCTTGAACGACGTAGAGAAATATTGAAAACTTATTTCCAAAGTGAGTGCTGTGTAGTCCAAACAGTGTGTTTTTTGAAAAGAAGTTTCGGCCGAAATGAAGCAACCACCGCGGCTGTAGGCAAGTTTGTGCAAAAAGTTGCTGAGACTGGTATGTTCGTATGGTGGACAAGACTCGTCCCCGTCGTCGTATGGTGCGCACAGATGAGAATGTGGCTGCTGTGGCAGAGAGTGTGAAACTCAATTCACGATCATCAACTCAACATCGATCTCAACAGCCCAACATTTCACGCACTAGCCTAAGGAGAATTCTGCACATATATCTCGAAAAATTCGCTTACAAGGTCAAGTTGACTCAGCAATTTTAGGCGCGCGACAATCCGATTCGTTATCGCTTCGCGCTTTAGGCCTTAGAGCAGCTTGAATAGGACAACGATTTTCCACGATTTTCCATATCTCCATCTCGCTGGATACGTTAACAAACAATAAAGAAATTGTCGCATCTGGGGCTCGGAAAACCCGCACGTTATTGTCGAGAAGCCAATGCATCCACAGAGAGTGACAGTTTGGTGCGTATTGTGGAGTGCTGGTATCATTGGACTATTTTTCTTTGAAAATTAGGCTGGGAACAACGTTTCGGTCAAAGGTGAGCGTTATAGAGCCATGTTAACCGACGTTTTTCTTACTGAAATTGAAGGCATGGATTTGTACGACCTCTGATTCATGCAGGATGGGGCAATCGATCTTTTGCGCATTAAGTTCCCAAATCGTTTTATCAGCCGTCTTGGCGATGTCAAGATTTGCTACGATTTGACCTCTTTGAATTTTTTTTGTAGGGAACCGTGAAGGACTGATGTTATGCCAGCAACCCGGAAACGATTCAAGCTCTTAAAGCTAATATCATCCAAGCAATCCGTGAGCTACAGACCGAAACCATCAAGAAGGTCTTGGAAAATTGGGGTGATAGAATGCGCTATTGCGAAGCCAGCCAAGGCAGCCAATTGAACGACGTTGTATTTCATAACTAATGGGGATGTTTCTTCGTACTAATAAAGTAAAAAAAACGACTGGATGGCGCAGTTGGTTACTTGCCTGCCCAAAGTTAAATAGGCGTCGTGGCCGTGTGGGTTCGTGCGTCGACCTATGCGCATTAGACTTTCACAGTCAAGGTTCGAATCCAAGTTCAGACAAACAATTTTTCAAAACAAAAAAATGGTCTCGGCTCCACCTCTTTCGAGTTACTGACAATGCTCAAAGAGTATAACTGTCTAAAGCTTCTCAAAAATCGCCGTTCGGAGTCGGCATTAAACTGTAGGTGCCCTCCACTCGTGAGAGAACAATAGCACGCACAACACGAGTGGTTGCTGAGAAGCTAGGCCCAGTTCCACCTCGGACTGTAGCGCCGCCATTATTATATCATTATTAAAGGGATCCTAGGTTCGAATCCCATTGAAAGCAAAAAATACGCCTTTATCCGGTTTTTCAAATCTGGTCCAGTCACCATTTGCCGTTGGGATCAAATTAACGGCACTATCACTGGAGCGGTCGATCAGTGGTAGAAGTCTGACTGTGGGTATCACAATGGACCAACATGGTCTAACTGTGCTGGGGAATTTCACTAACCTAAACTAATAAAGTAAAAAATTCAATTTTGTTCATTTTATTGCATTTTTAAAAAGAAACTTGTATTTGGGCGACTCTGTATATGTAAACTGCTCGAGCCCTCAGCTTGAGACAAAATGTACCTATAAGTCGAAAATTTTAGGCAGTAGAAAAGCCTGCTGTATGACAGCAAATGCAAGCTACAAACCTGATGCGGAACCTACAAAACCATCAACAGTTGCGACCATCTTCTCAACAGCAACATTTTTCCAGTTTGGTATAGTAAACATTTTTGTAGCTCGATGTCAGAAGTTCCAGTCATTATACAAGCTATCAAAGAAGTGATACGACAGTTAGACAAAACTAAATGATCAGTCTGCTTGATCATGGGGAAAGGAACAGGGGCATTCTTAGACAGTAGATTTGAAGTAAAAGTCTGCTGTTTACAAAATATCAGTAGATAGCAAGTTAACGAAATGTTGTCCCTTCCTCTGTGCCACCAGCTCTCGTCTACATATTCCAGTTCCTAGCATCTAGACAAGAGACTAGAGTGTCTCCTCTCGTCCATGTTTGGCAAACCAATGAAATCCTTTATATGAAAATGTCATTATGATATTATCATTATTCAAATCCCCGTTTCAAAAAAAAATATCCTTTGATACGATAAATCTAAAAATCTAACAGATTCCCACACATAATATTCTTCGCAGATTGAAGCAGGACGAGCCTCATGCTCCGCTTTTCTCGTTCCTGCTGACAACACAAAGGGGTTATCTTTACATTCCTTGATCCCTATCACATCAAGGATGAAGCAACCCATCGGGGATACAAAGGACGAACAAAAAAAAAAAAACTCGAAAAAGGGCCATATTGAAGGAAAAAATCAACTCCAACAATTCTCCCGCTAACTTATATTTGATGGAAGGCACTTCATAATATGTGAAATATTTATACCCCAACAAGTGGATCTATGTGTGCATGGACTTATGTTGGAAGGGGGCGAGATGGGTTGAGGATTAAGAATACAGAGAAATAGGACTCCATGTTTATGTCATGTACGGCAGATTTTTTTTTCTTATTTTCCAAAGAGCCAGGGAACTATGTGAGTTAAGGTTTGGTCTCAGGAGGTGGCTGCCTGCATTAGAGTTAACATATTCCTTTGATCAGGACCACGTTTGCATTGAAAACGATGGGGCGATAGGTCCTTGCATTGATGGTCTTCTGTATAAAGACTCTTGCTTGGGGAACTAATAGATATTTGCATTTTTATAAGAACCTTATTACCAAAAGTCGATGTTATATGATTTTCTTTCGCATCAGTGCTCGTGCTGGATATGAGTTAAAAGATGTTAGGGAGTTCAGTGAACAAGTTTACTGAGCTGTTATTGACCCGGAGGCTCAAAAAAAGGGAATTTCTATTTGAGGTAAATAGTGAAAGAGTATGTAGTCCTGCGGACCACTGTTTTTACATTACAGCGATTACTTTGGGCGCCGTGGCGTAGTGGGTAGGTGCGTCGACTTCTACGCTCGAGGTCGTCAGTTCGAATCTCGAAAAAAACATCAAACATTTTTTCTCGGCTCCACCTCTTTCGAGTCACTGACAATGCTCAAAGAGTATAACTGTCTAGAAAAAACCTTCTCAATCTCGCCGTTCGGAGTCGGCATTAAACTGTAGGTCCCCTCCGCTCGTGAGAGAACAATAGCACGCACAACACGAGTGGTTGCTGAGAAGCTAGGCCCAGATCCACATCGGACTGTTGCGCCACCATTATTATCATTATTATTATTACAATAGATTATAGTTACGTATTTTCTAACGTTCCAGTATTGTTTCAATTAATAAATGCTTCAGATGTCAAATTTAAAAAAATAGTGCTTAACGAATGCATTTCGTGAACACTGACTTCATATAAACTTTTTTTGTCATTATTCCCCATAAATTTTCGATTGGATTCAAATCGGGGGATCGCGATTGGCACTCTAAAACAGGTGTTTGTGTTAAGAAAATACTCTTGTTGAAAGATGAAATTCTCGCCTCCAATTTCATCCGCAAATTCGTCAAAGACATATTCTAACATTTCTAAATATGTTATAGGGTTCATTTTTGGAGGAACGTAGAGGATAGGCAAGTTTCGGTTGAAGCTAAAAGCTCCCCATATCATCACACTGCCTCCTCCAAAGTTCCAGCTCATTTTTATCTTCGGTTTATCACTCAAATCTGGCCAATAGCTGTCTGGTCCATTCAAATTGAACTTCTTTTCTTCACTAAAAATCACTTGTCTCGATTCTGTGGTGCATGACATGTGATTCCTATCAAACAAGAGTCGACTTTCCTTGCGCCCGGATGTAAGTGCTGTTCTTTTTCAGTTTTTTGGTGAAAACCCATGTTAAAGTAGCTTGCAATAGCTATTGGGCACGTCGTACTCCAATTTTAAGGTCTAATTTTGCCTTTATTTGGGAAGCATAGAGTTTGTTCTGCGTGCTTCTTGAACAATTCTGTTTTTTGACGGTTTGTCACATTTTTTTGAGCTCCTTTTGCCTTTTTTGCTTCATAGCACTCACCCAAATTTATAAAATAATCTACAGCGTTAGGGGATCGGTTGGAATAGCCATTTTATTTGAGAAGTCTTATTTCAATTTTTCCTTTTGTTTTAAAATAGTTATTGAGCTCGGTACCGCGGGAATGAATAACTCTAAATAACTCTAAATATATCTTCTGCTAAACTGTAATAGAAACACTTACCAAATTATTTTCAAAAAATTGAAGTTGCAGTGAAAATTTTGCAGTGAAATTTATAAAAACCACGAATTTTCACAAAAACAGTCATGATGGTTGAGCACGATAACTGATATGGAAGTGAACATGATACGCATGATCTCATCATTAGCACAAAAGCAAATGTGAAAAAATACCGTTTTTTTAACGGTCATTGTATTTATCATCACGCCAGATGTCCCATTTATTGCGTTGCCTCTATATTAAATTCACGTAGTGTAGAGAGCCATTCATTTCGCTCCCGCGTAAAAGCCCGAACTTTAATAGGCATGAGCGAGCATGAACTAGTGTCGAACGCGCATGAGTTAGCGAACAAGTCGGAACATCTCGTTAAGCATATTTTACAGATGGCACACAAAGACACAAAATTTCCCGAAATGGCAGTTGGCAAGTTGTTTACAATTTAATTGAAAATATTAGAAGTAACCCTTATTTTTACGATAAAAGGCACACTTTATATTATAACAAGATCAAAAAATAAATCTTGGTAAATTATTGCATTGGACACCAAAATAAAGTATAAGTAAAGAAAAAATGTTTCAAAAGAAGATATTTAAAGAAATTTATAATGGAGTGTACATTGCTGGAATAAATTATAAATTTCTTTGAATATCTTCTTTTGGAACATATTTTCTTTACTTGCATCGATAAAAGTGTAAGTGTAAGTGGAAGTCGCTGTGGGAGCGCTACTCCAGGGAACTGAGGAAGCAAAGTAAGCCATCAGGAAGTGGAGTAGCCCAGAACGCTGAGTGGGATATCAGGCCCGAGTTGGAGTTCTAAGGGATTCCGTTGCATCAGAACTGTAAGTTTACATGTATCTTTACCATTTAATATTATTTTAACACTCTTCTTTTATTATAGTACTCTTTCCAATGAGACAGCTGACGGGGAAATTTCCTTTACCGAAGAAAAGACATCAGACAGCTGATCTTCATCAGCAAAGAAGACTAAAGGCCCCTCATTTCTCACTTTATGTGAGAAATTTTCGGAAATAGTCAGTAAAATTGAATTCGCAAATGTGGAGGAAGACTCTGACTCGGCGTTTCTTAAAACGATATATTTAATGATGCAGGATTTGCCCGAAGAAGCTAAAGACTTCTACCAGGAAAGAACGATATATGAAACTAATTAATAACGTCGGGTGTAAGGAAAAAACAATATATAAAAAATAAAACTAAAAAAAATTAAAACTGAATGAAATGAATCGCTCTCTAAGTCTGCAAATGTTAGTTGATAGCTGAATTCTCCTTAAGTTTCCATAAGCAATTATGGACACTTTGAAATTGTACAATGAATCTGATTTCTTTTGGCTTGGTTATGACACAAGTTTAATTTTTTGTACGGTCAGTATGTTTGATGCTTTGATGCCAGATTACAACCGGCTCAAAACCAGTTCCTATCCCTGGAACTGAGGATGAGCTGACAAATGTAACACGACGATGATGGTTTGTTTCATCGGTCGTGGTGACAGATGAAGCTATCAAATACGCAGTCGCGTCCTTCGATGGTTTCAAGTCGCCTGGTACCGATGGCATATATCCAGCCTTGTTGCAAAAGGGTATAGACAAGTTGCTGCCGGTTCTGAAAAGAATCTTCACAGCCAGCCTGGCACTCGCCTATATCCCGACCCCTTGGCATACAGTTAGGGTAGCCTTCATACCAAAGATCGGTAAGGGGGACTACTCACTCGCCAAGAACTTTAGACCTATCAGTCTAACCTCTTTCCTGCTGAAAAGCATGGAAAGGCTGGTTGAGCTTCATGTGCGCAAAACCGCTTTGCGATTTCATCCTCTGTCTCAGATGCAACATGCCTATCAGCGCGGAAAATCTTGCGAGACTGCACTTCAAAATCTCGTCGGCAGAATTGAATGTGCACTTGACAGGAAAGAGTACGCGCTGGGCATTTTCATTGATATAGAGGGTGCCTTTGACAATGCGACTTTTGATGGCATGTGCAACTCGGCCAGAGAACATGGTGTAGATGGATCATTAGTGCTTTGGATTAAAGCAATGCTGATGAATAGAACTATTATTGCGGACGCGGACTGTGGCCAGTATGTTATGGCGGGGGTAAACAGGGGCTGCCCGCAGGGTGGTGTCTTGTCTCCTCTGCTATGCTGGTTGACTCTCTGCTCGATGCTCTCAATAGTTCCAACATCTACGCCCAGGCCTATGCGGATAATGTAGCTGTTCTGTCTGTCGGATCATGCCTAGCGGATGTGTGTTCAAAAGCGCAGGCAGCTCTAGACGTGATCGACGATTGGTGTACCAGAAATGGGCTTTCAGTCAACCCTCTTAAAACCGAGGTTGTCCTCCTTACGAGGAGGAGGTTTGACTGGTTTGACTCAACCAGTACTAAAAGGTGTCGCTATCCGCTTTTCCGGTGAAGCTAAATATCTGGGTGTCATTCTAGATAGGAAGCTTCTGTGGAAAAAACACATTAAAACGAAAATTGCGAAGTGTAACGGAATTTTCGGCAAATCATGGGGTCTATCACCAAAAAGATCCGTTTGGATCTACACGGCTATGATTGGGCCCCTTCTCTCCTATGCATCGGTCGTTTGGTGGAATAAGCTTTCGCGTAAATACGTAACTGCTGCTTTCACCAAGTTTCAAAGAACGGTCTGTCTCGGCTGCATAGTGTCCTTCCCTGGTACGCCTGGCTCTGCTCTTGATGCCCTGCTGAATCTCACCCCCCTAGATGCCCATATCATGGGGTGCACTCTCAAGGCCATCTTCCGTTTAAAAAGAAGTGGTTATTGGTACAGTTCGCACTGGAGTTTCGATGACCTTGCGCACCGCATTTCCTTTGACCCCAGTCTTATGGATATGCCGTCTGACGCACGGACACCAGTACTCCAGCTGCGACGAACATACAAAGTCGACTTTCCCTGTACTCAGGAGTGGCTCTGGCCAGAATCTGAGCCAGGAAAGGAATGTAGTCGAATCTTCACGGACGGCTCCAAGACCAGTGAAGGATTTGGTGCTGGTGCCTTCGTGGAGAGCGACAACTTTAGACTGCACACCTCGTTAGGTAAATTTGCATCGGTTTTCGAAGCGGAAACCTATGCGATCCTAATGGCTACGAGCTATATTGTGAAGAATAGGTGGAAGGGGCGAAGTATTTGTGTCTGTAGCGACAGCCAAGCTGTGCTTAAGGCCTTGCTCAACCCTTTAACTACTTCCAAGATAGTTCAGGAATGCAAGTCTTCTCTGAATTTGATCGGTAGCTTGAATTCGCTAAGACTTGTTTGGGTTCCCGGGCACCACGGGATCACGGGAAATGAGATCGCTGATGAACTTGCTAGGCGAGGATCAGATGAGGCTTTCTCAGGACCTGAACCTACGCTGGGACTGCCCGCGTCATTGGTTAGGGCTTCCATCGATGGTTGGACTTTTCGAGAGCACAACCGCAGGTGGCATGACTCTCCAGGATGTAGATAGACTAAGCGCATGCTCCCCAACGTCTGTAAGAAATCCGCGGCTTTCTTGTTATCTCTTAACAGAAAAGACTGCAGACAACTTATTAGCGTACTAACGGGGCACTACACCTTCGCCAAACACATAAGTGTGCTTGGCCTAAGTGACGAAACCCTCTGTGGCGCCTGTGGAGAAGACGATGACACTGCAGAGCACTTCCTCTGCCATTGTCCCGCCTTTGCTCGGATCAGGTGACAGTTATTCGGCGCTGATGAGGTGAGAGCTGATGATGTAGGCTTCTCATCAGAGAAGGAAATTTCAGTAAAAGTAGGTCGCTGCCTGGTAGTACAATGGACCAGTCTTGAGTCTGAGTGCTCCAGTGTAGTGTGACAAAAACCTACAACAAAAAAAAAAAAAAAATGTTTGATGCTTTATATTGGGTCCTTTAGTCAGAACTTTTTTTGTTATATTTGTGAGTGGCTTCAGAGAGTTGATCCTGTGAAAATGAAAGCTGTTGTAACTGTGATCGATTGACGTTCAGAGTAGGAGTTGACGCACTTATCACGAAACAGCGGTCAAATTGTAGGTAATTTACTTACTTACTTACTTAAGGTGGCGCTACGGTCCGGGGTGGACCTGGGCCTCAACCAACAAGCGTCCCCAGCCAGCTCGATCTTTAGCTAGCTGTCTCCAGTTTCGCATGCACAGTTGGTTGAGGTCCCTTTCCACTTGCGTGCGCCACCTGAGTCGAGGTCTTCCTCTACTGCGCCGTCCCTCGGGGATGGATTCGAAGACTTTCCGGGCCGGAGTATTGGTTTCCATTCACTCCATCTTCACCCTTCCGGTTAAGTCGATGGCGCTGAACAGCTCGTACAGTTCGTTGTTATATCTTCTCCTCCATTCACCCTCTATGCAGACGGGACCGAAAATCAACCGAAGAATTTTCCTCTCAAAGCAGCCAAGAGCAACAAAGTCCATGCTTCTGCGCCATATGGCGAAGGACTGGGACGATTAAGGTCTTATACAGTGTTACTTTGGTTGTTCGAGAGATGGCTTTGTTTATCAATTGCTTTCTTAGCCCAAAGAAGCAGCGATTGGCAAGAGTTATTCTTCGTTCGATTTCAGCACTGGTGCCACTGTCTGAGTTGATAGCGGTTCCTAAATAGACAGTCTTTGATTACCTCAAAGCTATATCTGTCTGCTGTGACGTTCTGTCTTGGTCTTGCCCTCATTTACCGTTAAACCCATCTTCGCGGCCTCCGTCGCAATACTCACAAAAGTGCCATTGACAACACGCTGTGTGCATCTGTCAATATCGTCGGCATATGCAAGTAGTTGGACTTCTAAAAGAAGTGTTTGCGGTGTTGTGTTGGCGTGCGAGTTTTGAACAATTCTTTCAAGAATGTTGTGGAAGAAGTCGCATGACAGTGCGTCGCCTTGTCTGAATCCTTATTTGACATCAAAGATCTTTACCGATCTTAATGGAGCAGCGTGCATTCTCCATCGTCAACCTACACAAATGGACGTGTTTGGTAGGGATGCCAAAACTAGACATTGCTCTGTATAGCTCGTCTCTATAGATGCTGTCATACGCGGCGTGGAAAGGTGGTGGGTATCGATTAGTTGTTCTTGGGTTTTTTCCAAGATCTGCCACGGTGTGAATATTTGGTCGATGGTGGATTTTCCTGGCCTAAAGCCACACTGGTATGAACCGACCAGGTTGTTGACGAATGGCTTTAGGAGTTCACACAACACGGCAGATAAGATCTTGTTTGCAATGTTCAGAAGACTAATGCCTCTATAGTTGGCGCATTTCAGAGCGTCTGAAGCACATGTCAAAGTTTGCTTTGAAATCGGAAGAACTGAAAATCAAGGCCCACTTTTCAAGGAAATTAAAAAATTGGTTCAACAACTATCACGAAATCATCAGATTGCATCTGCATCAGTTAATCCATAAGTTAAGCTTCATTTCCGTTGAAAGACAAATCACTTGTCTTGTGCAAGTACCATCTTGCCCTCCAGTCTAATGACCGCTCACTTAGTCTGTATCGGTCATCAATCAATTTCTTAAGCGCTTCATGATCACTGGCAATAACAAGAAGTGCACAAACTTGTGCAACTTATTTACTTTCCATTCCATTCTATTTTATGACAGGAAATTTCATCTAAAAACACTTCGAAGAGTTTAAGAAAGAAAATAAAAAATATTCGTATTTTTATTCAAATAACCCCCGAAGCTCTTCGATTCTACGCAGTAAACAACTATCCGACAGCTTGGATTTTTCATAGTTCCCGATAATTATACGATTTTTCTCAGCTGCTTTCAGTTTTTTTCCTCTTTAGGATTAATGTTTGTTTTGAACAGAAGCACGTAATTCAAGAAAAAGGAAAAGGGTGAAAATATTTAATTCTAGACATAATAAATCAATGCCCGATGGCAGTAGCAAGAATGTCATTGCGTCGTTAAACTCTGTCTTGTGATGAAAGTGTTTAAAATATAATCGACTATTTGCATCGATTAGTTCAACTGTGGGGATGGACTCTGGCGTTGATTTTGCAGCAACCATTCGTATTGCTCTTGTTCACTTACGAGTACGAGTTAAGGGGAGTTACAGTTTCATGCCGATTTCGAACGAAGAATTTTGAAAGGCATTTCCTGACTGATTAACCATTTTAGCGTTGTCAGAAATTAAGAGAGCTAGTGCTGTGGAAATGAAAGTTGTTGTGCCCGGAAAAGGCCCAGATATTGTAATAGTGACGCAACCCGCCAGGCATGGCAATGTCTCTTCGATTTCTAGCAATGGAGAGCGTGCAACAGCTACATCGAAAAATTAAGTAGCTTGATGCCAGTTAATTACATCAGTCGTATGCCGTCAGAGGGCCTAGCGTGCCTTATTAGAAGTCAAAGTGGCCCAATCTTAACTTCAAGCGCCCGGTTTTCCTAATCAAAATGAGATATATGACTTAAAAATTGAGATTCTCATTGTAGAGGTTACTTCATTAATCAGGTCCTATCTTCAAAATCAATTAAAACAAATTGTGTGTGAGATATAATCGAAATTCTTCATTCATTTGAAAGCCCTATCGATGCCATTACGAAGTATGAAATATGTATGACATTGTTCAAATGTCCGCCGCGGCTTCTCTGTGTGGCGCGCATCCGAAAGGTCAAATTCTTCATGACTGTGGCGCATAATTAGGTAAAATTTGACCGATGATATGGATTATGTTGGCTTTGAAGGCTGCTATGGTTTGTGTGTTTGCGGCTTATTCGCATAGACCTGCGATTTCAGAAAACCCCACAAGAAAAAGTCGAACGGGGTCAAATCGCACAATTTCTCACAATCCCTCGAATGGCTCGTGCAGAATTCATAGTGCGGCATGAGCTGTGTTACACGTAGCGCCGCGCCGTCCTGTTGAAACCACATGCCGTTGGTGTCCATATCATCCAATTCATGCCAAATTAAGTTGGTAATCATGGACGTACAGCGCTCGCCGTAGAAGGCGATGGCCTAAAATCCATACCAAACAGTGATTTTTCGGGATGCATTGGGCGCTCTTGGATCTCAAGTGGATTGGTATCGTCCCAAATTCCACATCTTTGTTTGTTTGTTTAATTACCCATTCATCCAGAAATGGGACTCATCGTTGAAGATGATTTTTCGATTTCGATGAAAATTAGGGTCAGTTTCCAACAGCTCCAGAGCCCATTTAGCTCACATACGTCGTTGTCTTTGTTCTGGTCGTTTGCCTTCAGCTCAAGAGTCAGTTGAATTTTGTACGGATGCAGGCCCAAGGCACAACCCAATGCAAAATTCCCCAAGTTGTGTTCTGCGAAAGGCTGAGTTCTTCTGAGTGATGCGAAATCGACTACCTGGATTCTTCGGCACACTCTCATGGACAGCGGCGACGTTTTTGGCAGTTCTTGCATATCGTCGACGTACGGTGGTTGGACTCAAATTCATTAACCACACTGCGAATAGTGCTCTCCGTAGGGCGATTGTGGCGACCGTAAAATGGGCGAAGCGCGCGGAACGTTGCCGATCAGAACACCCATTTTGATAAAACAATTTTATCATTAACACGGGTTGTTGAACGCTATGTCCGTCCATTGTGGATAAATGAATGTACAGACTGAATAAATGACAGCCAATTTGATAGATGTAGATTCAAGAATATGGCCGCTATTAACTATCAAAGTTCGAAAGTCCCTATTGGAAGACCCATTGCATTATTGCACTTTTTTCTAATTTTAATCCTAAGGCATGCGTTGGTTGGTTCTAGTAATATTCCAATAACGCAATGCAGTAACGCCTGAGCAATATTTTCAGTCATACGCACTGTTTCTCCTCTTAATTGTATTTGCATTATTTCATCCTTTATATGCAGTTTGTCGCATTAAAGTGTGCCAATTGATTTTATCAGTACCGTCCCGGCAAATGATTGCACATTTATTAACGTACGTTTTTTCGCTTTTGTAAAGGTAATTACTCTCAACTATTCCCATACGCATGAACGTAGTAATGGCCTTGTTACGCATTAGCCTTGGCTCCTCTGAGCTTCCCGTGATTCTAGTGAAAATTAAAAGTAAATATGCAATAACTCATTCAGGGGTTGAGCGTTCTATTAGGGTTCCACTACATTGTCTTTTCCCGCACAAACATTACCCCCGAACTGCAGTTGCAGATCAACGCATTACGCGTAATTTGTTCATTAATTATATCGCCGTCCATTCACGGTGCGGGACCCTGTAGTTGGCAGCCTCATAATTTTCGATTGTCTCTAATCGAAAAATATTCTGCGAGAATTTGATTGAATTTCACCGTAGGGTGCTCGGTAATAACCGTATTTGAATTCATGTAAACGGCCAGTTTCACGAACGCACACACACACTGTTTTGTTTGTTTGTTGATTCACTAGCCGATGGGTTGGGCTTGAAGTGAATCGCCGCTAACCACGCAAATGTGATAGATAATTCAGTTAAAGTAGGCGTCCTGGACACGGGACGGAGCGGACCATATTTATTATGCCTTTGGTGAGCCGATAAGGTACGAGTTAGCAGATACATTGTTAAATAATGATTGGCTTTGTGAATGGGCTTTATGTAGTTTAAACCGATGGAATAACTGATTGAATATTGGGTATACACTTTGACTTGGAAGTGGAAGGTTGGTTGTATATTCGAAAGGATAACCTACATTTTTGCGAATGATTTCGATTTAAACTAGTGTCTAAGCTGCTGCAATTTATGGTTCATGTCTGCTATCAAATCTAATACAGAGCTACTCGTATTAGAATAAGAGCAAGTTATACCATCAGCAAATGCTGTACGCTTACGTTTAAAAATATGTTTTAAATGTTGAATTTATGCTATTAAAAAATGGATTGGACCATTGAGGCACTCATGAACCTTGAGGCACTCCAGTATTAATGTCTCAAGGTAAGCTAAAACTGTTATTAATCTTTAGAACGTGTTTACGGTTACTTTCGGTAGGACTCTAAAGGCTTGTCCAATTTATCTAACAGTATCGTACAAATCGGCGCCGTGGCGTAGTGGGTAGGTGCGTCGACTCCTACGCTCGATGTTTTCGGTTCGATTCCCGAAAAAAACACCTAACATTTTTCACGGCTCCACGTCTTTCGAGTCACTGACAATGCTCAAAGAGTATAACTGTCTAGAAAAAGCTTCTCAATCTCGCCGTTCGGAGTCGGCATTAAACTGCAGGTCCCCTCCACTCGTGAGAGAACAGTAGCACGCACAACACGAGTGGTTGCTGAGAAGTTAGCCCCAGGTCCACCTCGGACTGTAGCGCCGCCATTATTTATTATTTATTTATCGTACAATCGACAATGTCAAAGCCTTTAATGATGCCAATAAAAACAACAGTAGTACATTTTTTATTATACAAGGTGTCGTTATTAAAGTTGCAGAACTCTAGGATTCTCATGCATCCACACTGGACTTTCCAGCTCTGAATCTGATTGTTACTAAAAAAAAAAAAGATGAAAGATGAAAAAAAGACTTAGAACATGAAACAGCCTGCATCTACGTTTGGTCTGCAAGCTTGCATTATCGACAAAAACTCTTGTTTAAAGAGAGAAGGGAAGAGATGTTTGAAGATTACCAAACAATGTCTATCCCCAGATACCTGGATTCATTCAATAAATTCCAAGTGAAAAATTCCTTCAAAAGCAAGCAGACTCTAAATAGGTAAGTACTTGAAAATCCATTGAATCGCATAGGCATACACAACTTAGAACTACCCTTTGCAGGAAAATCGGCTTATACCGAAGTGGTATCATGCAGCTATAAAGTTCCCCCATGAAAGTACCTAATAAGGATGGAAGTGCATCATGTGAAGAAGAGCTACAAGTGGTTACCATCGAGGATAGTGCAAACTTTGCAATTAGCTCTTTGAAAGGATGCCTCTTTTGACGTCATGTACTATTCGGTGGATGAGGACTTCATAAAGTAGTTTTGATTGACAACGAAAGACATCTAAATACTTAAAGTGAAGTTCCACAGCGGTGCGCTTGACAACTTTCCACTTCAAAGTTGAGTCGTCTTCAGTTCTTGGGTTTGTTGACAAAAGCCTTACATCCCTACAGATATGCTTATTGGCGTGTTTCGGTGATAAATGGAACAAGGGAATACATTGTCCACTGAAGGGGATTTTTGAAAAATGGGAGGGAGCTTGTATTTTACATTAGACGAAAGCTCTTCACTAAATGAAGTGTCGTTCTTGATAGGAGGACTCATTGAAATAAAAATACTTGACTAAACAATATTATAATCTTTCTTATAATTTTGTCAAATAATTGTTATTTGATTCGAACAACGGATATGAGGCGAGCGTTATCCAACTTATTTCGAGATGTCGGTTTAAAGCGCTAATGAGTTAAAAATCAATGCAATGTTTAAATTCATTTCAACGGTTGCGTCAGTCAGGGAGCTCGAAGAACACTTGCGTTATTTTTTTATTGATGCTCTTAAGTGCGATTAATCAAGGTCGCGTGTCTTCTATGTATGTAATTCTTTTACGAAATAAATAGACTCTCACATTACTAAACAATAGGCGTGATTTTGTTTATCTATTTGCTTAACTGGCCTGGGCGTAGTAGGTAGGTGCGTCGACTCCTACGCTCGATATTCTCGGTTCGACTCCCATAAAAAACATCAAACATTTTATCACGGCTCCACCTCTTTCGAGTCACTGACAATGCTCAAAGAGTATAACTGTCTAGAAAAAGCTTCTCAATCTCGCCGTTCGGTGGCCAGTTCACATCACCTCCAGGTGCGATGACCATGCCCTCGAATCGCTCGTGCAGAAATTCCAATGTGGCGTGGCGTGTGCGGTAAGTAGCGCCATTCTGTTAAAACCGCATTAGTTGGTGCCCATACGAGTGTCATCCAATTCGAGCCAAATGAAGTTGGTAATCATTGCGCTCGCCGTTGACGGTGATGGCTTGGCCGACGTTGTTCTCAAAGAAATATGGACCGATGATGCCGCCAAATTCGCCAAATTATGGTCTGTGAGAGGCCGAGTTCTTGTGAGCGACGCGACGCGAAATCGACTGTGAGTGGCACCCACTCACCGACAGCGACGATGTTTTCGTAGTTCTTGCATATCGTCAACGTACGGTGTTTACTGAACCAGTGAACTCAAATTCATTCACCACACTGCGAATAAGCCTCACGGTGGAACGATTGTGGTGACCGTAAAATGGGCGAAGAGCGAAGTACGTATAATAAGTAGACCCGTTAAAAAAAAAGATTTATTTATTATTTTTATTATAATTGATCTATATTTGGTCAACAATTATTATATGTTCCAATATTAATATTATACCGAGTGATCCGCCGTGTTCAGCGTCGCTGCGACCACTTATTGGTTATATGCGGAATACTGGACGAGTGCTGTTGATCCGTCTGTTGACGTTGCTTTTTGTTCGCGTTGACCCATATCTGGCTTTTGCATGGTCGTATCAGGGTCAGACAGTTGGGGTGTCGTAAATGGGACATCGATTGTTACACAGGTGAATTGGGTCGACTGCTGATCGTGGAGGTTTTGGGGGAATGACCAGAGTCGCTGGCATTGCATTCGTTACACGCGCGAAACGTTGCCGATCGGAACACAAATTTTGATTAAACAAGTTTGTTATTTCCATGTGTTGTTGAACGCTATGTCCGTCCATTCTGAATAAATGAAGGTACAGACTAAATAAATGACAACCAATCTGGCATAAGTGGCTTCAGCAATATGACCGCTATCAACTGTCAAAGTTCAAAAGTTCCTATTGGAATACACTTTATGTACCTGGAAATCATTTTTCATGCGAGCAAAACTAAAAAAGTGGAGCCATTTGGGGGTGGCTTCCGTGTAGGTGGAGTAGACATGAATTCTGAAATTTTAAGGTACCCATCGAGTGGTATATTAATTGACACCTTTTCAAATAAGATCCAGGTGCATCCATTTTGATCCAGAGAACCGCTCAAAAAATGTAAAGCTCGAGAGTCGGTTTTAATGCGTTCCCCTTCCATTTCTGAACAAAAGTGTTTAAAAATCTGAAAAAAAATCAATTACAGTACAACTCGCACTTGCAAAGTTTATTTGTTATTGCGGCAGTATGTGTTTTAGGTTATTTTTAAGCATTAAGCGGCTTTTTATAGCGAGCATTTATATTCCTTTCTAGCCGACAAGCTTCATAAGTAAGACTTTAGGACATTATTTTTACATTTTTCCCGCTTTCTGATCATACAACCGGCTGAAACTAGCTACGAGAAAAAAGACCACCCATTTATAGCTATTGATGTACGCCATAAGAAAGTAGTACCAGCTGGAAATCCGAAAATTCCGCGTAAAACAATTATTACCTAGCACTCATCTTCGCAAATCAATACAAATAAAAATCCCGCCCAGTTTTGTCATACCAAAGGTGATTTGTTTTGATATAAAATAGAGCTCTAGTGATCAATTGGTCTTCTGGTTTTATCTTTCGAATTCATGCCGTGGTACTATTTACTTTTATATTAGGAGCCAACCAGAATTACACTGATCGTTGACTTTCAGTCTTGCAGAAGCTGCCATCAAAATCCAGGTGCTTTACGAAGAAATATAAAGAAAAAAGTGTCAACAGTGAAGCACGACAATCTTCTCCTCCTCCTAACCGTGGTCCCTTAGGAGGGCAATAAAACATTTAGTGGCGGCACTTAAAAGCACCGTAGCTCGGACATCCTATACCTAAACGTATCATTACCTCAAGCAAAGCCTCAAGATGGGATATCAACACACAGATAAATCCTTCTACAAGAAAACAAATTATTTCCTTATGTAAAAAGAAACAACAATTCGGGTGTACACGAAGAGCAGGCTGAGACTGCTATGGGGGCTGGGATGCGCAAGGCAAGCAATAAAACCGTAAGACACTCCTCCTTAGGAAACTTACTAAAAGGAGCAGCCATCACTTTATCAGAAATTCCTCAATTGTCGCGCAAATAATATGACACAGCGCGGCAGAACAAATTTATGAATGGTCATAAAGTAAAATTTTTATTGATGGCGGGTAAGGGTCGATGCAAATCTCTTCTGTCCTTGTGATCCTATGGGGATACTCGTGTTTGCATTTTATCGTCAATCCTGTAAGGAGACGGCTCTGTACACATGTTCAGTTGAACAATTTTACGATTTTCATGTTTTTTTTCCTTCACTTTTTCTCCCTCTTCTTACGGCTGGGAAATTAGCGAAGGTCTCGTTGGCGGAAGTCTTTACACACACGTTTATGACACATTAGAGGGATTTTATGTTCTCAAGACGCCAAAGCTAATGTCCTATGTGTGGGTAAATGCCAAATGGAAAATGGTTTGGCTTTTCTATTTCTAAATTTAGTTTCATCCTAATGGATGACTTTTGCTGACTACGTGGTGCCCAAGGCAACCCCAGCCCAGTGATTTCAATATGTCATGGGATTAAGTTATCTTATTGAAATTGGTTTATTTCACGACCCACTGCTACTGACACGGTTTTCAGATTATAAATGTCAAGGGAAGGCTTGTCAAGTTGCCGTTTGCTTGAAACCGAACAACGCACACCGAACGTGGTTGCAGGAAGATGTTGCTATGAATGAGATACTAATTGTCCGATATTTATTGACTTATTTTATGGACTTGACTGTTTCCGATACGTCTTGCGATATTTATAGACGCAGTCGTAAAGGGTAATTCGACAAATGCGGGAATGGAGGGAAATATTTGGGTTAAGAGCGTCTTTATATGTCTTTATGTTTATTAGCTTCAGTGACGGGGGCGCTATTAGCGGGGAAGTATCCTTTGTCTGATTTAAGAGTTTCATTGAAGACGTCTGCGAATACATGACATTTGTTGAGATCGATGCGATATATGTCCTGCGACAGTATAAAAATGCAAATAGGTCGACAAGTAATTGCGACTTGGATTCACGAATAAGACTGAAGTGGTTGGATGATCACAGCAAGCCATCACTGAGACGTTAAAAGCGGTGGACATTATGAGGTGGTTAAAATGAGTCTGGCAGTAAATGCGGACAAAGCAAATTTAGGGGTGTTTTGACCCAGTACTAACTTCAGACAATTATATCTGTCAAACTATTTGAGAGACTGTCGGTGTCATTTTGCAGGCTCCGTTCACCAAAACGAAACCTTTATAATTTCAGTTTGTTCGCCTGTCTGTAGCGCTTTCTTACCTCTTTATGAAGATATCGGCATGTATTTTTGTATGATATCATTTTCTGTGGCGATGTCTCCCGTATAGGTAAAGTTGTCTTGGATTTTGAAATATTAGCGTACACCGTCGAGTGATATATCAATCGACAGATCTTTTGCTATCGCTCGTTTCGTTTTCATTTTTAATGCATTTTTTTTATTGAATAATTCATTGTGCTTGTATACTAGACAAAATGCTTAACCTAGTTGAACGGACACCATTCCTAATTCTAACTTACTGGCCCTCTACGGGCTCTCTAAGCTGAACTTAATCTTAATCTATGCCTTTCGACCTAACCTTATATACAATTTGGTACAATTTTCTTCTTCTTCTTCTTAGGGCGCTACAGTCAGAGGTGGACCTGGGCTTCAATCAACATGCCTCTCAAGCCAGCACGATCTTTCGCCAGCTGTCTCCAGTTTCGCACACCAAGCCGGCCGAGGTCCCCCTCGACTTGTGTGCGCCACCTCTGTTCCGTTGTCCCACAGGCTCAGAGTCAAAGACTCTTCGGGCCGGAGCTAAGTTGTCCATACGCTCTACATGGCCTAGCCATCTTAGGCGTTGGATCCGTAGACGCCTGGCTAGACTCATGTCGCTGTACAGCCCATACAGTTCGTGGTTGAATCTTCTCCTCCAAATGTCATCAACGCAAACAGGACCAAAGATCGCGCGCAGAACTTTTCTCTCGAAAAGACCAAGAGACTGTTCATCCGCTTGGGATATTACCCATGCCTCTGCGCCGTACAGCAGGACTTGGATGATCAAGGTCTTGTATAGAGTCAACTTGGTCTTCCGAGAGACGGCTCTATGACGCACTTGCCCATTGAGCTCAAAAAAACAGCGGTTGGCATGAGTTATTCTTCGCTTCATCTCGGTACTGATGTTGTTTGTACTATTTCCCGTGGAGTCGAGGTAGACGAAGTACTTTACTACTTCGAAGTTATAGCTGCCTATGGTGACGTTCTGGCCAAGTTGTCGATGTTGTGCGTCCTTTCTCGATGACAGCATATAGTTGGATTTGCCCTCGTTTATCGCCAGACCCATTTTAGCCGCTTCCGTTTTAATGCCAGCAAACGCATTGTTGACGGTTCGCTGTGTTCGCCCAATCACATCAATGTCACCCGCGTAAGCTAGCAGTTGAACGGACTTTTGGAAGATCGTGCCTCTTGTGTTGGCCAGTGAGTTTTGCACAATCTTCTCAAGAACGATGTTAAAGAAATCACATGACAGCGCGTCGCCTTGTTTAAAACCTTTTTTGACATTGAAGGTCTCGGTGAGTACGTTACCGACCTTGATGGAGCAGCGAGAGTTCTCCATCGTCATCCTGCTCAGTCTGACGAGTTTGGCAGGAATGTCAAGACTAGACATGGTGCTGTATAGCTCGTCTCTATACACGCTGTCGTATGCGGCCTTGAAATCGACAAATAGGTGGTGTGTGTCGATTTGCAGTTCTTGGGTCTTCTCCAGGATCTGCCGCAGTGTGAAGATTTGATCTATGGTGGACTTCCCGGGCCTGAAACCACACTGATAACTACCTATCAGTTTGTTCACGAATGGTTTCAGGCGTTGACACAAAACGGCAGAGAAGATCTTGTAGGTGATGTTAAGGAGACTTATCCCTCGATAGTTGGCGCAGTCAAAGGGGTCTCCTTTCTTGTGGATCGGGCAAACGGTACTGAGATTCCACTCATCGGGCATGCTTTACTCCGACCATATCTTACAGATGAGCTGGTGCATGCGCGCTACCAGATCATCTCCAGCTGCTTTAAACACTTCAGCGGGCAGACATGATTATCTGCACTTGCAGCTTTATTAGACTTCAGTCTCGATATCGCTATCTTGACTTCGTCTAGGTCGGGGGGACCTAGATATTCTCTTCTATCATCGTCCGTTGTGTTGAGTGGAACATCAACAACTATCCACCTTGCATTTATTGTATGCAAAAAGAAACAGAAAACAACTTCAAGAGCTCAATCAACAAATTTCTTTCATAAAAAATTCCCATGCATGACAGAATTCACAACTTTCAAGGTCAAGCAGTGTTTAATTGACCCAGCTGAAGACAAGTTCAAACTAATTCCTATTCATGTGGAGTCTCTTCTCCCACACAATTTCAAGAATTTCTATTCCCTTTATTTAGATCAACATTTTAAGGAGATCTTGAGAATACCCCAATCAACAGGACTTTCAACTCGTGTGCAAAGTGCTGAAGGTGTATCAACGAAGAATGTAAAGATAGGTTAAGAAGAACAGCAAGCATATGAAATTTCAAGTGAAGTGGTGCACCTGGTAGGAGTCTCAAAGGGGTGAGTTGTTGAATTGTGAACGCGCACTTAGTTTACCTAAGTAGATGATTTGAGAAGCAGAAGTGGTTGCAGTGGTGGTAGACTTATATGCCAGAGCAGGTTTTAGTTTGCCTGTCTCAATGTGCAGCCGATTTGGAACGCATCATATACATACACACCACCCTACAATCATGCTTATAATTCGTTTAAGGTGGATTTTTTGCGGGTGCAAGCATTCTTGTGTGAGCCACAAAGAGGGGTTATTCTTGGAAAACTGAAAGCCGTAGGAACAACTTGAGGGAAAGTTTCTTCCGAAGTTAACAAAAGTTGATGACTGTTCATAAGTGAGTTTTTTTTTTGTTGCAATGGGCGATTTTCCTTACGAATATATTTTCATCGAGGAATATCCCTGAGCAATAGATTCTCTTTTTCACTCTTATCTTTTAAAACAAGCGATTTCAAGTTGTTTTGAAGATTGCCTGCACGTGTTATAGCAGTTACTTACGACACCGATATGGACTACAATTTTTATTTTTAAATTTTATTGTATGATGAGGTGATTTTTCGTGTAACTTTATGATACATGAATCATGTAAAACCAGGAATTTTATTTCCTGATTTTATTTGGTTTCACTTCTGTTGTGGGTACAAATTATCAACGGTGTCTTAGAAGAGCTTAGATACTAGGGAACAAAAGCAATAGCTTATGTAGGTAATGTGGTGCTAATTAATAATAATAATAATAATAATAATGGCGGCGCTACAGTCCGAGGTGGACCTGGGCCTAGCTTCTCAGCAACCACTCGTGTTGTGCGTAATATTGTTCTGTCACGAGACCTACAGTTTAATGCCAACTCCGAACGGCGAGATTGAGAAGCTAGACAGTTATAACTAGACAGTTATACTCTTTGAGCATTGTCAGTGACTCGAAAGAGGTGGAACCGTGAAAAAATGTTTGATGTTTTTTTCGAGATTCGAACCGACGACCTCGAGCGTAGAAGTCGACGCGCCTACCCACTACGCCACGGCCCCAACATGTGGTGCTAATTGCAAAAGTTGAATTCCTCCCGACTATCAACGAGCTAACTGACTAGGCCATTGGAACTTTACTGAGATCAGGGCTGTACAAAATCAAGTACAAGTATAAGTACCAGTACCAGTACCTGGAATCGTACTTGTACTTCAGTACCTTGGTACTGGTACTTTATTTGAATCAAGTACAAGTCCTTTTTACTAAAGTACTTGAGCAGTACCTTCAAGTACGTGAGCAGTCTTGCTTTCAGCGTCTCAAAATTCATAACTGTGTATAGATCGAAATTGATAAGGCAAGCTTATATTGCTAGTACTTACGACTAATTGCTAAATACTTTTTAATAAAATACTTGCCAATATTTGATATAATTTAAAGTACTTGAAAGTACTTGTAAATACTTGAAAGTACTTGTAAGTACTGGTCAAGTACCTAAGTCCTAATTTATGTACTTAAGAACGTAAAAATTAATACTTGTGGCGAATAAAGGAAAAAAACAAGTACCACGGTACTTCATTCTTTTCAAGTACAAATACCCCCGTACTGAATTACAAGTATCAGTACTCGGTACTTGTACTTGTAATGTACTGAAGTCAGATAATACTGAAGTACTTTACAGCCCTGACTGAGATGCACTAAAATATGTGGATTGGGTGTCAACCGCCAAATGACCGAGCTGTTCTCTAACCAGAGATTCCCAGTTATGAAGGAGGCACTTCTCTAAAGTAAAAGAACCTAAAGTGCAAAATATCTAGGTATTATCTTTGCCAAGAAACTGAGTTGGGAACCCAATGTCAGCCAACGAGTAAAAAAGTGGAAGCGGAAAAGAACCCCGTGGATGGGCACCGTGATTGTAAAGCCTATACTAAATGTATGCTGCGTAAACTGGTGTCTTAGACGACTAGAAAATGCAGTTGGTTAAGTGTCTGCCCCAAGTTAGAGGGATCCCAGGTTCGAATCCTACCTACCTGGCAGTACAATGGATCAGTTTTTGAGTCTGAGTGCTCCAGTGTAGAGCTTCAAAAAACTCACCGAAAAAAAGGAGGTAGAGTTGTACCGAATAGGCTATCCAGCTTAGCTGTAAGCCGAATATTCGGTATCCGGTATCCGCCCAAATTAAAAGTATAATAGTCTGGTGGGTGAAACTCAAATTAGACCGGTACAAGTAAAACCAACTTAAACATGTTTTTTTCCTTCTCCTCTACAATATTATCTTACTTTCTACACAGCAAATTTTTTGGGACATTTTTGAAGAGGTTGTGGAAGGCAAGTCAGATTGAGTATTCTACCAAAAAAAATAAAGCCAACGAGCTTGATTTATATCTCAAAACAGTTTATTATATAGTGTTATATATATAGTGGTCAGTAAATGGAAGACATATATAGTGGTCAGTAATTGGAAGACAGTACCCAATTTAGCCCAAATTTGCCAAAACTTATTTTTCATCTTCATGTAGCAGTCACCATAATTTGGCTTTAGTAAACTTCCAATATTTAATTGTTTTTTTATTTTGTTGGTTTTTTTACTGAAAAAACGATTATCCGGTATTCGGCCTGATATCAAAAGACTATTTGGCTCCTGCCAGATATTATAAAAGAAGCCGGATAGGCCGTATACCGAACACTTACCGGATATACGTCACACCTCTAATCAGAGGTCGTCCAAAACCCCGTCTTTAATTTCAGTAAAAAAAAGTCAGTTTACATTGCTTTGTAACGCCCACCGTTAACCGAAACGTTGTTCCCAGGATCATTTTCGAAGAAAAATGGTTCAATGATGCCACCGCTCCACAATCCGCACATTCTCATCTGTATGCGCCGTACGACGACGGGGACCATGAGTGTTGTCCACTAGCATATCATTCTCACGAACTTTTCGCATAAGCTTGTCAAAACTTCTTTTCAAAAAACGCACAATTTGGGCTACACAGCACTCACTTTAGAAGTTTTCAGTATTTCTCAAAGTTGTTCAAGCGTAGAGCGACTCATTTCTTCCCGCAGAGGTATGATGTTGATTTTCTGTCAAGATTTCGAGCGGGAAACAGCTGTCAATGTCAAAGTAACCTTTGATTTTAAAAAATCCACTAGATAGCCCACCCTGTATGTTCCAGCAAAGTCTAACTGATTCTTGCATAACCTAACTGAATAATTTATGAACCAAAAAAGTATCCAACTTTTAATGAAAATTGTGTATTTTTTATTAAAATTATTAATATTGATATATTGTATTTTGGTATTTAGCAATTTACTTAATGTTGTCGTAGTCATAGCGAATAAAATATATTTGCTCCGACCCTAAGTTTAATTTATTTATCGCAAAATAGTCACTCTTTAACTCATAAATATCTAATCTGTCATGCTATAAATAAAATAAAGTGACCACACAACTCAAAATATGTCCAAACCACTTCTTGAAATGACCGATCCCCACTTACCATTCTACCCGCCTTATGAAGTTCTTATGTGCCACTCAATTCTGCCAGTACTTCATTTCTAGAATCCATTACCTGTCAAATAGATTTGTCAAAATGAAATAATTACAATGGTAACACGCCTGAAGTGTACCTGTCATTTATCTTCAGCATTTTCACACACAATTACTCATCGACACACACTCCAAGCTGTATTGCCGCTGAATGAGTTGCGATAAATTTGTTAACTTTCTCAGCTAGGCCATAGCATCACCAGCACACGTTGGCACTCGTCACCTTAGAGAAGAGTACTCTCACTCATGTCACAGAGGCAGAAAAAGGATGATTCGTCGGCTGCAGCTCATTAATCATATCCAGTCGTCAGTTGGTGTGAGTCTTTCTTTTTTTTCTTTTTTCCCATTTAGCAAAATGAACTTTGTGCTATCAGACAGACAGATATGTCATTTCCAGTTAAGCGACATGAGCATCCTTGTTGGGAGTAGGTGTGCAGAAAGTAAGTTACGAATGAAGTTGAACGACATTCTAATGGCGATAAGTATTCTTTCGTCTCCCAAACCTCATTAGAAGTTATTTCTCTTGCGATAAGCACTTGCACAGCTTACTAGAAGCTAAAGGAGAACTTCTTCGAAAGTGTATGTAAGGAATGGTCATCGAAACTTCTAAGATGAGACGTTTCCCGAGCAAAGTTCTCAAATCTCAATGCAGATCGTAGTGAATTTGTTCCAGATTTTAAGAACTCGGTGTGCGTCTGTAGGTCGGTGTGTTAACATGTTCATTGATATAAGACAAATAAAGGGTTATTCATTAAGCGATCCCTATCTTTAAACTTAAATAAAACAAAGTGTGTGTGAGACATCATCGACATTTGTTATTCGTTTGAATGGTCTATTAATGCCATTATATATAGAATATAGCGTCGTTCAAATGTCCACTGCGGCTTCTCTTGGTGGCGCGTTCCGCAATGTCAAATTTTCCACGACTATGGCACATAAATCAAGCTGAATTTGTCCGATGGCATTGGTTATGTTGGCTTTGTGAGCCGATTTATTGTGTGTTTGTGGCTTATTCGCACAGACCTGCAACTTCAGAAAACCCCGCAAGAAAAAGTCTAAAGGAGTCTAATTGCACGATCTCGGTGGTTAGTTTACATCACCTCCACGTGAGATGACCATGCCTTCGAATCGCTCGTGCTGAATTTCCAATGTGGCGTGAGCTGTGTGGCACGTAGCGCCGTCTAATCGAAACGACATTTTGTCCATATCATCCAATTCAGGCTAAAAGAAGTTGGTAACGGTGATGTCCTAGCCAAAGTCGTTCCCAAAGAAATATGGACCGATAACGCCGCCAGCCCAAAATCCACTCTAAACAGTTATTTTTTCGGGATGCATTGAACGCTCCTAGATCTCAAGTGGATTGGTTTGGTGTCGTCCAAAATTCGACAATTTCTTTTGTTCACGTACCCATTCATTAAAAAATGGATCTCATAGCTGCAGATGATTTTTCGATTTCGATGAATATTAAGGTCAGTTTCAAACGCCTCCAGAGCCCATTCAGTGAACACACGTCGTTATCTATAGTCGTTAAATTTCAGCAAGTGGGTCAGTTGAATTTTATACGGGTGCTGACTAGAGTCCAACCGAAGGCCAGTTTTTCGGCCGAAGCCGAACTTCGGCTTTTTGAACACCTTCGGCCGAAGCCGAAGCCGAATGTTCATTAGGACTCAATTTGGAACATATTTTGCAAGTTGCTTTCATATCATTTTTACGAAATAACCCCAAATTGGATTTTTAGTTGCCAGTTTTGGTGTTCTTTCTATCTGAAACCAGTACAAATAAATTGCATGCTTTTATACAGACCACTTAATAGCTTACAAACTTGCAAATGCAAAACCTTTTGCTTTTAAAGCTGCAAACAATTGCACTTTCAAAATACAAAATATCCGATACTAACAAAACAAAAAACTCCTTATAACTTCTTCTTTTACAGAAAACAGAAAATGAAACATTCGGCTGATATTTTTAGCCGAAGGTGGCCGAAGCCGAAGCCGAATGTTCGGTCTGACTCTAGTGCTGATCCAAGTCATGATACAAAGTTCGTGATGCCAAGTTATGGTCTGCGAAAGGATGAGTTCTTGTGAACGACGCGAAGTCGACTGCCTCGGATTCTCCTGCTCACACTCACTGATAGCGGCAATGTTTTCGGCAGATCTTGCGTTTCGTCGACGACGAACGAGTATTGGTTTATCGTTTACTGACCCAGCGGACTCAAATTTATCCACTACACTGCAAGTAGTCCTCTCGGCAGGACGATTATGGCGACCGTAAAAAGGGCAAAGCGCCCGGAAAGTTGCCCGAACAGAACACCCATTTTGATAGAACTATTTTTATTATTTGCACGTGTTGTTGAACGCTATGTCATAATATTTGAACGTCTATAATTTGGCAATAATTTGGCAAGACAGACTGAATAAATGGCAGCCAATTTGACGGAAGTAACTTCAACAATATGACTGTAAGAGTTCAGAAACCACTGAAAAATGCTCATCTTATTGTTTTTATAGTTGATTTCGAAGTTCAAGATCGATGTAAAGTAGTCTGAGTCTATAGTTCATATACCTGGCATACCCTATCACCCATCTTTCTATTGGAAAATTTCTTGTCAATCTCGCCGCATTGAACTGTACCCTCCACTCGTGAGAGAATAACAGCACGCACAACATGAGTGATTGCTGAGAATCTAAGCCCAGGTTCACCTCGGACCGTATTATTATTACTTTTTTCCCTTATTGAGACACGAGCTGGTTTACTTTTAATAATAATAGTGGCGGCGCTACAGTCCGAGGTGGACCTGAACCTAGCTTCTCGGCAACCACTCGTGTTGTGCGTGCTATTGTTCTCTCACGAGCGGAGGGGACCTACAGTTTAATGCTGACTCCGAACGGCGAGATTGAGAAGCTTTTTCTAGGCAGATATACTCTTTGAGCATTGTCAGTGACTCGAAAGAGGTGGAGCCGTGAAAAAATGTTTAATGTTTTTTTCCGAGATTCGAACCGACGACCTCGAGCGCAGGAATCGACGCACCTACCCACTACGCCACGGCGCCCACTTTTTACGCAGTTTTAAAATCTTTTGAGAAGTCCCCCTCCTTGATATGCGAGTAATTTCGCGAAACAATTTGAATAGTAATAGAACAGAGATAATCTCTCATAGAGATGGAACTTTCCTTCTTTTTTCGACTGTGAAGAATTTTTCGACAATGAGCAACAAATCCGAATGAATTCCTTTTTCCACTATGAATTCAGCAACTAGATACTAGATACTAAGCAAAAGGAATTGAAATTCCAAAGGATTATCTCGCATTCTTGTCTGGATTTTGCAGCTGTTATCTTTAGATTTAATGTTGCAGTTTCGAAATCTGCATGCATCTGCGATCAATTTTGAAGTACGATACGCAATTTTTCGGATGATTCCAAGCGATTCCAAGATTGACACGAATTCACAAACTGTAACGAGTAGTCCAAGAAATACTATATTATAGTCCGAAAAGCAATGATAGTATCTACAATTTCTATGTTTCACCGACAGTCAAAGATACCGACATTCATCACAGCGTATCAAGTTAGTCGAACATGCGAAAATTATTGAAAAATATTACCGATATTCTGGCTCAGTTGGTTAAGTGCCTGCCATAAGTTAGAAGGACTCCAGGTTCGAATCCCAGTAAAAACAAAGTTAATACACTTCTATCCGGTTTTTCAAATCTGGTGCAGTCACCATTTGCCGTTGGGATCAAATTAGCGGCGCTTTTACTGGAGCGGTTGATCAGTGGTAGCAGTCTGTATTCACAGACTCAATGGACTAACATGGTCTAAGTGTGCTGATGAATTCACTAGCAGCCTCTTAACCTAACCTAACTACGCTATATTGCATCTTGACAAACTCGTAAAACTATCGTCAGGACCGTGTGCAGTGCAGATATTCAACAAGATGCTGCAGCATTGTCTGAAGCATCTGCCGTATAAACTATATAGCGAGAGGTTACTTTATGGGGCAACAGACTGAAGCACCTTAGTAGTTAAGGATGATAAACCTGATTGAGTCAACAATAAGTCAAGCATGTAAAAAACATTTTTCTTTAATGAAAAATTCATATCTCTACATCTCTCCATTCAGAAAATCCCTTTCTGCGCGAACATGAAAATTAATAATTTCCAACAAAACAAATTCCCCAAGAAACTGAACTCGCAACACCTAGCAGATATAAAATCCTTCTCATCTTATTCAAAAGAATCACGCCATGAACAAGTAAATTTGCATACAGAACAACTCGTAGCTTTCATGGAAGTCGGGGCAATCCCTGAAGTTGGAAAATAATTATCTACTCCAGTGACTGCTGATGCTTGTCATTACCTTTATTGCAACATTCTGTGTACATCCCATAGTGGAAAATGAGTGTCATTGCGAAGCACAAGTTCAGAAAGTTCAAAGTAAATTAAATATTCCTTCAGAAAAGTGGTCCCATCAAATTGTGAATGAAATTCACTTCCTGCTGCACTCGAATTCTTCTTTTGCTACAATTCTCACGAAACAAATGTGCACGTCTCCTTCACCATCCCATCCAGCAATCCTGATGCAAACTTAGTACGGGTAACCCTTTTCACTGTACGCCACGGTCATGCTCTTATTTTATTTTCAGCTTGCAGCTTCAATGAAATGCTCTTTTTCAATTCACTGAAGTGAAAAGATATTGGAATATGGAACTTTCGCTTGAGCGGAGGGAGCAACTTTTCCAATTTTAATATCCTTCACTATCGCTGCGATATCTTCAACGGCCACCACTTTTACGCAAGAGAAATTATTTTCATTCAATATACTACCTGAAATCGAAATGCTGTTGACCGGGACAGTGATGGTGCGCTTGGGGTTGTCTGTTGAGTTATTTCAAGAGTAGCCTTGAACTTAAGGATTGACCATGAATTAAATTCAGCTTTCATTTGCTTTCCGGTTTGTTGAATTTATAATACGACTTCCAACAAGGTTCTCTAGAAACGAATTAACACATGTATCTGTGGCAGGAGTGTATGTTTTGACAACAGTTGTGATACGTATACGGTACCAATAGAACCCTTGTGGTTTTACCGGAGATTGCCAGATCAAGTGATCGCGGATTTAGGACAACAACCGTCAAGACTGAAGGCGACAATTGATCAGGCTTAGAAACCCCTTAGACTGTCCAATGCCAATTGTCGATTTTCATCTAGACCGAAATGGTGACCAAACAAAAACCAACCCGGTAGACGGCCTCAAGGGGATACAACTTTTTAAAGTTCACTCAGTGGTCTCTATTATGGATGTTCGGGGGTTGTTCGTTAAGTTAGTGACTTTGATGCACGAAGGGGATCGAATTGCATTTTTTTCAGACAGCTTTATTTGTTTCTGGGCATGGACAAACAAAATCAAATAGGCCTGTCAAACACTTTCAGCTTTTACAGTGATTGAAAAAATTTTGGTTTTTGGAAAAAGTTGAGATTCGTTTTCAAAGTTGCGTTCACAAAAACGGGGCGTTTATATGTAATTTGGGTGTATCCGTCCGTTCGACTATCAGACTTTTTTTTCTCTTAACTTTACAAGGATATTGGCATAAATACTTTAGGGCTAGAAATCGTTTTCCATTGATATTGATGTTGATGTTGATTAAAAACGGGGTCCATTTGGGGGTGGCTCCCGCATTGAACTTCAGCTTGTCCTTGATTTCGAAATATTGGCGGATCACATCGAGCGATATAATAATCTACAGGTTTTTGAAGGTTCGGTTAACAATTTTTTGATCCAAAGTACCGTTTGAGAAATATGGACCTCAAAGCTGTTCCCCTTTCTAAAAAGAATGGAAACCAATGAGTACTTTCATTTCAAATGTATTGCGAGTATACTGAATCTGCTTTTCCGATGAAGCTAAATATCTGGGAATCATTCTAGATAGGAAGCTTCTGTGGAAAAAACACATCGAAACGAAAGTTGCGAAGGCACTGTCAGTTTTCTGGCAGTGTAAGGGAATTTTCTGCAAATCCTGGGGTCTATCACCAACAAGATCCGTTTGGATCTACACGGCTATGATTAGGCCCCTTCTCTTCTATGCATCGGTCTTTTGGTGGAATAAGCTTTCGCGTAAATACGTAACTGCTGCTCTCACCAAGCTTTAAAGAACGGTCTGTCTCGGCTGCATAGGGGTCTTCCCTAGTACGCCTGGCTCTGCTCTTGATGCCCTGCTGAATCTCCCTCCCCCCTAGATGTCCACATCATGGGGTGTACTCTCAAGGCCATCTTCCGTTTAAAAAGGAGTGGTTATTGGTACAACTCGCACTGGAGTTTCGATGACCTTGCGCATCGCATTTCCTTTGACCCCAGTTTTATGGATATGCCCTCTGACGCACGGACACCAGCTGCGACGAACATATAAAGTCGACTTTCCCTGCACTCAGGACTGGCTCTGGCCAGAATCTGAGCCAGGAAAGGAATGTAGTCGAATCTTCACGGACGGCTCCAAGACCAATGAAGGATCTGGTGCTGGTGCCTTCGTGCAGGACGATAACTTTAGATTGCACACCTCGTTAGGTAAATTTGCGTCGGTTTTCCAAGCGGAAACCTATGCGATCCTAATGGCTACGAGCTATATTGTGAATAGTAGCTTGAATTCGCTAAGACTTGTTTGGGTTCCCGGGCACCACGGGATCACTGGAAATGAGATCGCCGATAAACTTGCTAGGCGAGGATCAGATGAGGCATTCTTAGGACCTGAACCAATGCTGGGACTGCCCGCGTCCTTGGTTAGGGCTTCCATCGATGGTTGGACTTTTCGAGAGCACAACCGCAGGTGGCATGACTCTCCAGGATGTAAACAGACCAAGCGCATGCTCCCCAACGTCTGTAAGAAATCCGCTGCTTTCTTGTTATCTATTAACAAAAAAGGCACTACACCTTCGCCAAACACCTAAGTGTGCTTGGCCTAAGTGATGAAACCCTCTGCGACGCCTGTGGAGAAGACAATGACACTGCAGAGCACTTCCTCTGCCATTGTCCCGCCTTTGCTCGGATAAGGTGGCAGTTATTCGGTGCTAATGAGGTGAGAGCTAATGATGTAGGCTCCTCATCACAGAAGCGCCTGCTGGTGAAATGAAATTTCAGCAAAAGTAAGTTGCTGCCTGGTAGTACAATGGACCAGTTTTTGACTCTGAGTGCTCCAGACAAAAAAAAATACTGAACCTTATTGTTTTGGAGATATTCGCCAAAATCGGTAAAATATCGACTTGCGAATTGTGATGATCTGAAAACACAGTTTTGTAGACCTCAGTGTAAGCATTAAGAAATTATATATACCAAAATATCGGTTTATGTACAAATTTTGATATACCAAAAATTTGAAATTTCAAAAATTATCACTTTCGCACATAAGTTCCATGCTGAGATCGACTACTTAACACGAGTCTCAGTGGTACCTCTCACATTCAAATATCCCCTAAATGCACACAGTACATACTCGTATGAGCAGTGATTGGGTATTATGGGAGACATTTTCTGTTTAAGACAAATTTTGATCGGTATATTATATGTACGTATAGCTTCTATGGATGTTTGTATGTATGCATGCATGTATGTAGTAATGAATAGTTGATTTGGTTTGAAGTTAGAATAAAATTCAACAGAATTAGTTTGAATTCGTTACCAGATATTCAGAAATGCTTCCATCAAAAATTTTTTGTGCAACAGAATTTTCCTCGTTTCCGTTTCGTTGACGTTGCACTACAAAGCGTAGTGCTTTTTTTTTGCACTGTAAAACCCTTAAAAGTTTAAGCAATATTATCTGCTCTCACGCATGGAATAGTGCACAAGTGGTTCACTGAATTTCGTGCCGGTCGTAAGAGCACAAAAGATGCTGAGAGCCCAGTATATCCAAATAGGGTCACAACGGAAATATGTAAAATGGCTATCATTGAAGAAATTTAAAATGATACTGTCATTTCGAATTCTGCAAATTATCCGCGTTAGCTGATGGTGGATCAAAAAACGGATTCGGGTAACGATTTCAGAACAAAATTTGAAAATTTTCAAGCGCAATTCAAATGAATTTTTACAGGTTTTCGTAACAGTTAATGAATCCTGGATACACCAATACACACCAGTAATGAAGGAACTATTAAAGCAGTTGTCTTCTGCAGGCGATCGTTCAGAGTTTGAGTCATGCTTTTTGGAAAGGTTAAAAAATCCAGAATTTTGGTGGGAAAGTGTATCGCGCTGAAACACAAAGAAAACAAATTAACTTAGTATTAAGAACAGAATGACCAGATAAGAATGATATGAAAATCGATTTAAATATAGCAATAACGGTGTAGGATATAAAATTGAATGTGGATCTGTTTTTAACCTTTATTCATGCCATTGTAAATAAAATAGTGCGTCGATCAAATGACCACCTCCACTTCGCTGGCAGTACTTATAGTGGTCGGTCCAATTTTGGATGACACTATGTGCAGCGGTCATTATTCTGGAGATAGCATCTTGAATGTTAGCCTCTAGCTCGTCCAAAGTGGTTGGCTTGTTGGCGTAGACTAAGGACTTGACTTAGCCTCAGAGAAAATAATCGCGGCAGTCAGTTGATAAACGCTCGCGTGAGATGACCGTTGACTTGCGTCGCTTGTAGGGCGCCCCGGGGTCTTGTTGGAACCACAGCTCGGATATACCTATGCTCTGGCCACAGAACCTTGGTTAACATCGCTCTATACCTGAAATCATTGACGATTGCTGTGTTTCCTACCTGATTTCGGAAATAATAAGGTTCGATTACTCCGCCATGCAATGAACCGCAAAAACAATCAATCTTTGAGTTTGCATTGATGTTTGGTAGATTACTTGTGGTTTCTGTTCGCTCCAATAACGGCAATTTTGCTTGTTGATATATCCACTGAACCAGAAATAGGCATGGTCCGAAAAGATGATTTCTTGGCCAAAATGTCCAACATTTCCAGCGTCCAATTAGCGTACTCGAGGCGGTGTCTATGGTCGCCCTGCTTTAATTCCTGCAGTCGTATATGGATGTTGGATGCCCAAATCCAAATGGACTAACTCTCTGGGTATACCAAATTCAGTTGATCGGCACTTGGGTCAGTTTCCTTTTTTCGCACCATTCTCTGTCTGGCTATTCCCAAAGAGTGTACCCATGCTCAAACCTTTCCACGTTGCGACGAATCGCCTGCACACTGAAGCCATGATGACGACCGACTTCACAACAAAATTCACGTTGCGTATTTAAAACTGACCCAGAATTTCAATAATTGAACGTTTGCTAAGCGTGAAATGGTGCATGATGAAATGGCAAACCTTACTGAATATTTTGAGAGTTGGATGCAACTTTGACAGCTGCTTAAACAGATATCTGGGAAAGGAGTAGTTCCTAAAACTGCCATTAACCTAATGTGGCGAAGTCTCTTTCGCAACCAACGAACCGACTGTGCTTCAAAGTTCTAGATGCTCAATGCCACTGTTATGTCTCTACTAAGCTAACCAAGTGTTTGGCTATAAGTACTTTGAAGAGTGTAAATTGGTCCAACGCTTTTTCTTTAAAAGGTTCTTTAAATTTTCGCCAACAACTCCCTGATAAGCCAACTAGGCTGAATCTGGACTTCCTCAAATCTACCTCAGTAACTTGAAAGCAAATGCTGACTATCAGTCAGGTTCTACATTTCACTTTCACTCGAAATGAAATTGAAATCGAATTAGAATGACGTGACTTTTGGTGTTCCACATTTCGATTTGATTGATTTTTGGGTGATTTGAATTTGATCAGATATAGGTAGTGTGAATCGTGAAATTTTTAAAGGAAGCTTACAGCTGAGGCTGTCTAATAATGTAAGTGATTGATAAATATTTTATGTAATTTAAACATTTTATTTAAACAGGGGTGGACACAAAAATAATGCTCAAGAAGTAATATACACACAGTCACAAAAGTAAGTATACACCGTAAAAAATAACGAATCTTGACCGAATCATCAACTAGAAAGCGAAACTGCATAAACTTGAGGTAATATGTTATACATATTTATTTTGCTATTTTTATGCTCTTTTCAAAAAACAAACAATAAAAAGAATGGGACTAACAATAACAAAAATATTGAGAAACAAAGTAAGATACTGATAAAATTGCATGTTACAAAAGTAAGTATACACTATTAAAAAAGAGAGATTTATCGCAAATTACTCAAATTTATTCCTAGTTGGATATCCTTAAGCAGTAATAACTGCCTTTATTCTCGATCCCATGGAGGTAACAAGCTTTTGAGTTACTTCCAGACTTATTTTTTTCCCATTCGTCCTGTATAATAGCCTTAAGCTCGAATTTGGACCTAATGTCATGGTTTAGGATTTGACGATCGAGATAATCCCACAAATGCTAGATAATATTTAAATCCGGTAATTGAGGTGGTGTTTTGAGCTGTTTTCGCACATTGTACAGCAACCATTCCTTCACAACCAGGGAAGTGTGCGTTGGGTCATTGTCTTGTTGGAATATAAATTAACCCTTCAAGCCTAATTTCTGCAAGCTATGGTGGAGATTGTTTTTCAGTATACTGAGGTAATCGTATCGATTCATTGTCTACTCAATAAATACTAAAATGCCAACACCAGATGCCGCCATACACAATCAAACCACTACTGATCCTTCACCATGCTTCACCGTACCAGCCATGTTAACTGCGTATTCGGTTTTCGCCAAACCTTATGGCGTTCGTCGGAACCTTGAATGTGAAATTTACTCTCGTCCGAGAATATTTTTTTGATTTTTGGCGAATTCAACTCGTTTTTGGCCAAATGCGCAGTAAGATCCAAACTACATTGTTTGGATTTGACGAAGTCGATTTGATTTCATAAAGTGATGCGCAGGCCAAAAAAATAGTCTTCAGAAGAGGCTTCTTAAGATGGCACATCAATGTAACCCACCACCTTTCAAAGAGCGGAATGAGCTCGCATGATCACACAACATTGAGTTGGGTCTCAAGAGGCAAATGTCAATGAATGTCTATTATGTCTATAACGAGTGCATAAATAGAGACCAATTTTCCTCTTCGCGGTATGTCTATAAACTTTTGAACCGTAAACCAGGGCCTGATAACTATTTTAGCACAAAATATTCAACTTATCAAATAAGTGTAATATTTAGGGCTAGAACCGAACTCTGAGACTTATTTACATGCCACATCGACATGATGTCAATGCTTTCTGCACGCTTTGCAATCGTTACGAGGACGAGAACGTGACGTGACCACTCGTATACTATAGAATTGCTTTTACTTTACTTCTCCCAAAAGTTTCTCACACTTGAAGAAACAAAGACTAATCCAAATGGAGCAGAGGGATGGAACCTGCTTCTTCGTTTTTGCACTCATGCCTTGAATTACTAAAATGGCTTTATTTAGTGAGTGATTAAACCAACCATACTTTATGGCGCTGCTGTATGATGGGAAAAAAAAGTGAACAAAAATGTGCCATACTTATCAAAATTCCCCCTCCGGGTAGGGGTTAGAATTTACCCGGGGTAAGGCATGCCTGTCGTAAAAGGCGACTAAAAGCCATCGTTTGTCCAACAAACAAAAATAACAACAATGCAATGAATAATAACAGAGGATTTATTACCCCAGGTGGAATGCCAGTCGTACTGGAAAATCCACACTCTTCGGAGTCAGGCTCTACGGATTCTGGGAAGAGCCATTTATTGCGTTTAATAGACCCTTTCGGCAAAAGTAAAAGGGTAACAAGATCGCCACCACCACGATCTAAGAAAACTATGAGCGAATCACCGCCAACTCTAACTACTGCGTCTAAAACGCAAGTAATTCAAAATCCGACCATAATACATTCGTCGGTCCAAGAAAAAGAGACTTTAGCCAAATTCAAATGTCTCGAAGATGAAAATGCGGAGCTACGGTCCAGGCTAAGTGATATGGAAACTCTCTGCAAAGAACTTAAAGATGAAATTAACAAACTTAAAACAGGAAAAATCGAACTTACTGAATGTAAATCAAGTTTAAATTCGAATCAAATGAAAAACGTGGAATACATTACTGATGAGGAAGAACTAAGTCATGAAACCGATTGGATGTTAAAGAAGCGACCTGGTAAAAAAAGAAAAGCCGGTTCTTCACCCGAAGTGATTCCTCAGCCGGAAAATAAACTCACTGATAATACAAGAGTCACAACCAATAAAGGAGCTATGCCATCAAAAGAGCGATTACCGCCGCCGATTAATGTAATTGGAATTACGGAATACAATAAGCTGTATTCTATTCTAAAGTCAGCGTTACGAACTGAGTTCAAAGTGACGTCGCGCAACAACAGTGCGTGGAAGATAAACGTCAAGGACTCAGACAGTTATAGGGTACTATCCAAGAGACTCAACACGGAAAAAATTCAATGGTACACCTATGAGAATAAAGTAGAAAGACCTACTCGAGTCGTAGCTAGGGGACTTCACGCCTCTTGTCCAAAAGAAGATGTCGTAGAGGACTTAAAAAATAAGGGCTTTAAAATTATAGACGCTACCAACTTACAGTCCAAAAAGAAACAACAGACGGAAGGTGTTGAAACCACAATACTTCGCGGCTTACCTCTTTTTATGCTAACTTTTGATAAAAGCGAAACTTTGGAAAAAATTTATAGCATAAAAAGTATTCTTAATATGGTAGTCAAGATCGAGACGTTACGTAGAAACTCGAAATTGATCCCTCAGTGTAAACGCTGTCAGGGGTTCAACCACACCCAAGCTTACTGCCAGAAAAATCCACGATGTGTCAAATGTGCGGGGGAACATCTGACGGCAGACTGCAAGGCAAATAAAGGGTCTCCAGCTACTTGTGTTAACTGCAAAGGGAAGCACCCGGCTAATTACCGTGGCTGCGAAGTAGCAAAGGAAATTCAAAAAAGGCGAGATAAAGTAAAAGCCACCCAACGACAAGCCCCAAAATCAACAAACCCGACTAATGTTGTAAACGTCGGAAAGAAACAAATGGTCACTCGAAAGGATCCTGATATAAAAGCACAGACGCAAACTACATCTTCATTAAATAGAAGATCTAAAGAGATCAAAGAAAGATCGTCGCAAGTCGGAGCGAAAACGTTCGCCCAAATGGTAGCAACCGCTAGTGATAATGAAGATAAACCGTCAGATCCGGTATCGCATGTCTTTTCGGTTATCCTCGAGAAACTTGAAGAGCAAACTAAGACGAACAAACTTATTTTCGAGAGACTAGTCAATCTCGAAAATAAGATTAACAAAAAGCGTCCTATAATATGAATAAGTCCCTTAAAATATTAAATTGGAATGCAAACGGTTTATTGCAAAAACTTGACGAACTGGAACTATATATTCAGGAAAAAGATATTGATATTTGTTTGATCTCTGAGACGCACCTAACGAGGCAATCCCGTATAAATTTAAAAGGTTATTGCGGTTATCACGCTTACCACCCGTCAGAAAGAGCAAGAGGCGGATCATCCTTGTTCATACGAGATAGTATTGAACATATGGTTGAAGCAAATATAGAGTCCTATACAATACAATTAAGAACGGTTCGAGTAAAAAACCGACATTACTCATTTAATGTCTCATCTATTTACTTCCCTCCGCGCAGTATAATTGATCAAAACGAGTTTGAAAATATCTTAAATATTCTTGGCCCAAATTTCATAATTGGTGGCGACTTTAACGCAAAGCACACCTTTTGGGGTTCAAGAAGCATTTCGCAAAAGGGTAGGACACTGTTTAAAGCTGCCATGAAACTCGGTTGCGATTTTCAGTCAACCGGTAGACCGACCTACTGGCCTACGGACACTACAAAAATACCTGATGTCGTGGACTTCTTTGTAATGAAAGGTATTTCCCGAAACTATTTAAAAGTTGCAGAAAGCTTTGATCTCAGTTCAGATCATTCTCCTATTATCTTGACAATGAGCGAAACCCTCATAAAGAAACAACAACCGCCTACCTTGACTAATCAACGTACAAATTGGCAAGCATTCACAAACTACGTGAATAACCACATTGAACTTAGTGTCTCGCTAAGGACCCCATATGAACTAGAAATGGAGGTTGACAATTTTATAGAAACCATACAGCACGCTGGGTGGAACAGTACACCACGCATAAGAAAATCGCCAGGAAATCACATCTTGCAATATCCACCAGAAATAAAGGAAATGGTGAAGGAAAAAAGAAGAGCGCGTAAGAAATGGCAACAAACTCGTGCGCCACAGCATAAAACTCGTCTCAATCAGTTATGCAACCAGTTGAAGGCGAATATTAGGGCATTCAAAAGTAATATTCTTAACTCATACTTAGTAAGCTTGTCTGCTAAAAAGGAATCTAACTACTCGCTCTGGAAAGCCGTTAAAGACGTGAGAAAACCCCAAGCCCATGTAGCACCAATAAGAAAAAATCAGGACGAATGGGCGAAAGACGATAAGGAAAAAGCGGAACTCTTTGCTAATTATCTAGAAATTACTTTTCAACCGTTCGATGGATTAACACCACTTGAAAATATTAATAGAACTGAAGTGACAGATGGCAATTATGCGATTAGGATCGCAACGTTTACGGAACTTAAAAAAGAATTAAATAAACTCAAACCGAAAAAAGCTCCTGGATACGATTTAATCACAGGAGAAGTTCTTAAAGCGTTGCCCAGGAAAGCGGTTCTTAAGTTTCTGTATCTCATCAATGCTGCCCTTAGACTAGAACACGTTCCTAGTCAATGGAAAGTGGCAGAAGTGATTATGGTACCGAAACCTGGGAAACCGCCAACTGATAAAAAGTCATATAGACCGATCTCACTTCTTCCGATAATGTCTAAAGTATTCGAAAGAATTCTACTTAGACGTTTAAGTCCGGTCGTGGAAGAAAAACGCCTTATTCCGCACCATCAATTCGGCTTTAGAAGTAAGCATTCTACTATCGACCAAGTACATCGCATAACTGATGTAGTGGAAAAAGCACTGGAACAAAAATATATTTGTTCGGCAGCATTTCTCGATGTTTCTCAAACCTTTGACAAAGTTTGGCATGAAGGCTTGAAACATAAACTAAGTCAATTTCTTCCGGGAAAACTTTTTAGAATTATAGCGAACTATCTCTCCGATAGAATGTTCCGTGTAAAGTATGGAAACGAATACTCTGTATTCAAATCTATAAAGGCTGGAGTACCACAAGGAAGTGTACTTGGTCCTCTCCTTTACCTACTTTATACCAGGGATATACCGGAAGACGAAGGCACCGTATTAGGCACATTTGCTGACGATACTGCCATTTTGGTAACAGCCAAAACGGTTGAAGAGTCAACAATGAAATTACAATGTGCTCTAAATCGGGTATACGAATGGACAAAAGTTTGGCGAATCGCGCTTAATGAAGCGAAATCTGTTCACATAAACTTTACATACAGGAACATAAATAGTCTACCTGTTTTCGTAAATGGTGTCCAAATACCCTTCGGGAATGAAGCGAAATACCTCGGGATGACCCTCGACGTTAAACTTAAGTGGAAGGAGCACGTAAAAACGAAACGTGAAGAGCTAGAGAAGAGATATAGAGATATGTACTGGCTCATTGGATATAATTCAAAGCTAAGTATTGACAACAAATTGCTTATATATAAGCAAGTGCTAAAACCTGTCTGGACGTACGGTGTACAACTCTGGGGTTGTACCAAACCAAGTAATAGGAACATACTACAGACTTTTCAAAACAAAGTTCTAAGAACCATCGTCAACGCACCTTGGTATATAAGAAACGACGATATCCACAGAGATCTTGGAATTACAACAGTCCAAGATGAAATTAAGACTTTTGCCCGTAAGCATAAGCGCCGCCTAGAGGAGCACGTTAACCCTGTAGTCCTTCCGATTCTTAATGGAAGTAATGCTATTCGCCGTCTTCAAAGGACTAGACCACTTGATCTAGCACGGTGAAATCAACCCGCGTGTATTAGCGGTGTAAGCAGGAACGTTCAGTGGAGAGTCACCTGCCTAATGTCTCTAAATTACGAAATGTAAACTGCTGGATAAGTGACTAACTTAGTTGTAGTATAAATATAATTTATTTGAAGGGAGGTGTTTTTACTGGGTAAAAATCCCTTTCACTATGAGGATTTTCACCTACCCCCGCAAAAAAAAAAAAAAAAAAAAAAAAAAAAAAAAAAAAAAAAAAAAAAAAAAAAAAAATACTTATCAAAATACAAAGGCTAGCGTGCATCTGCACTTCCGGTGCAGTGAGAACGATTTGGAATTCTAATTTGCGTCTAAGAAGCACAGCCTACAGCATCTGTAGGCGATGTGGACAGGCCAAAGAAACTATGGAACAGATACTGACCGACTGCCCAAGTCTTGCCCGAGAGTGATTTAAAATGTTATAAGAAACAACTGTAACAGGAAAGAAATTTCATCTAGAGAAGTTGTCAAATTTTTGAAGGCAGCAATGAAATCCTATATCAAAAGAAGGGGGTAAAATAGATCTGTATGGTCGTAGTACTAGTGTTACAAACCGGACAAACCCCGCCTTCTTCAATTCTGTGCCGCGCCCTTCTTCTATATATTCTCTAAAATATCTTTCTACTGGTGTGCTGTATTGTTTCTTTTTATTATAGTAACGTCAACTCACAACAAATGGCATTTTGCCATGTTAACTTTCTTTTGTACCAAAAATATTGTAGTAACATAGTAAACCAATAAATAATACGTTTGCTTTACGTAAAAGAAAACATTAATTGCCGAACTTATCCAAAAAATTCAGTAGTTTCTAAATCAACAATGAACCCATCAGCCAGCAATATTTCACGCTCAATAAGAAATTCGTAGATTCTTACGCGTCAATTTGTGTCAAGCGGCATAATTCAAATGATACATAACATTTTAAATATCTTCTAAAGTGTTGCATTTGCAAATAGCCTGCAGCATTCTTCAACTTAAACTTTTTTCGAGTAGCATTATCCGCACAAGTAAATTTCATTCATCCAACAAGTTTGACCCAATAAGACCACGTAAATGCTTAAGCTCTCTTAACGGGCTCACTGTAATTAAGGCAGAACCCTCACGTAAAATAAAATTACTTCCAACTATAGCCACGTAGAGTCCTTGTGCGCCAACCTAACTTATGTATCCTTGAGCTTAAAAGAATAACCTTCAGTGCATATTCATAAACTTTCCACTACTGGATGCAGATAAATTGAATTGGAATCATTAAATTAATTTCGAATGGAGCGAGATAAAGTTGGAAAAAAAATGTGAGAAAAAAGCAAAATCCTTTTAATCGCACGTAATTGCATTTGCAACTTCATTGGACGTGAGGGTGTGAGATACTTTTGTTGGCGTGTTTGTACGCAGCAGTGAATTATCAGAGGAGGAATACTGACGGGAAATATTTGAATTTCCCATCAGCTGGCATACTCGTAAGCCTGTTTTGGATGGGAATAAGCAAATCGACTCTGCCTTAGGAGTGCATGTAAACTTTAATTATGCGGATTTGCGTGTGATTATGTAACCCGTTGGTGGTGGTGGAACGACGGTCCAAGGATTCATTGTGTAATGAAAGAGGAAGAAGTCTTATAGAGTTCTGCGATTCTTTTGGTTTTCGGATACTGAATGGTACAAGAGCGAGTGATGAATGGGGTGAGTTGACGTTCATTGGAGGTACGGGAACATCAGTTATTGATTACTGTTTGGCAAGGGGAGACTGGAACTACCATGTCACTGATTTGGAAGCGAAGCAAGTCATATACTCTGACCATCTTCCTATCATTGTAACGGTTGGGCACTCCACGCCGACAAACGAGCAAATAAGGGATATGATGTTGCTCCCAAAAATGGTATGGAACGAGAACAAAGCCGCTCAATATAGAACGAAAATTGATGAGAAATTGCAAGGAAGAAATGTTACGACCGCAACGGATATGGAGCAAATTATAAAAGAGTCAAATCCTCCCTTAAATCCAAACACTCGCAAAGAAAGTAAAGGACCGTGGTTCGATAAAAATTGTCAGAAAGCAAGACGTGCGTCGTTCGCCTGGCTTAAATTATTTCGTGCTTTCAACACAGATACTCTCAAAAAGTCTTATCTTAGAGCGAATCAGAAGTATAAAGATGTTTGCAGACAAAGTAAGCGAAATTACTTTGAAAGAGAGGCGCGCAGACTGGGGTGTTGTAACAACGCATCCGAGTTCTGGAAATTAGCAAAGTCACTTAATGGAGGAAGATATGTGATCAACAGAGGTCTTAGCCCTAATATCCTGCTAGATCATTTCAAGAGGTTACTAAACCCATCAGTGAGTGGTGCTAGTTTTCAATATGCTGCGCCAGATATAAGAAACAACATTTTAGATGACCCTATATCTCACCAGGAGCTCGCGGCTGCGCTGCTTGAACTGAAAGATAGAAAGGCTGCAGGTTCGGATGGTTTACCAACCGAATCATGGAATAGTGCCCCAAAGGTTTAAAGAAGCTCAGATTTTCCTCATCCACAAAAAATGCGATACATCGGTTCCTGCTAACTATCGGGGAATATCGTTTTTAAATGCATCCTACAAAATTTTTACAGCAATATTGCAGAGGCGGCTGGACACATGGATAGAGGCCAATAATCTGCTAAGGGAATTCCAGGCGGGTTTTAGGTCTGGCTACTCAACTGTCGACCACATTTTTGTATTGAAAAGCATAGCAGACACATTCATAAGCCGAAATAAAAAACTCTACGCCTTTTTTGTGGACTTCAAAGCGGCCTTCGATTCTGTGAACCGAAATGCCTTATTTTATAAGTTGTATAGTATGGGAATGTCATCAAAATTCGGAAGGGTTGTACAAAACCTTTATGAAGATACCAAGGCAGCTGTTTGGAATGGTGAGACGCTATCAGAATGGTTTCAGACGGTATCAGGAATAAGGCAGGGATGTTCGCTGAGCCCAAGTCTATTTGCCCTCTTAATAGACGGTATAGTGGACTTTCTCCCAGGAGGAATAGAAATGGCAGGGACTCTCATTAAAGCTCTTCTGTTCGCAGATGACATTGTACTGTTGGCAAGCTCACCGGAATCCTTGCAATTGATGATTAACAAATTGTATGAGTACTGCAGCCTATGGAGCCTGGTCGTGAATTTGGATAAATCTAAAATAATGATATTCAAAAATAGAGGTGGTAGACTTGCTTACAACGAAAAATTGCGCTTTAATGGAGAATGTATAGAAATTGTAAATGAATGCAGGTATCTCGGAATCGTTTTAACAAGTAGCCTTAGTATGAACAGACATCTGAAGGAGAAACTCACAAAATCTAAAACCGTCATCAATGTAGTGTGGAAAAACTGTTTCAGCAACTCACAGATTATGCACAGCAGTAAATTCAAAGTATTTGAAGCTGCGTCGGAGGCAGTAATGCTCTACGCGACGCAAGTAAGGGGGTATAAGCCATATGAGGAAGTTGAAAAACTACAACGTTTTTTCATTAAGAAAACATTCCGCCTCCCGCCAAATACTCCGAATTATATGCTCATGCTGGAAACAGGCCTATCTCCACTATTTATTAAAACACTTAAGTTGCAGGTAAACTACATACTAAGAGTTATAAACATGTCAGGCAACCGTCTTCCAAAGAGAATGGCCTTATACGCGATTCGGAACAAAAAAGCATGGTTCGAAGAATGGCTGGAATTAGCTCGCAGTTGTGGTGTAGAGCTGAATGCGGAAACTATGAACTGGAAGAACTCACTATACCAGCTCATAGCGAGAGTTGATGAAAAGGCCAGAATGAAGATTGTAGAAGAAGCGACGGGATCACTGCATCGTAGTACGTATAGCCGGCTAAATCACAATCTTGAGGATAAAAACTACTTCAAAGACATCCATAGCATTCTCGAAATATCAACAAAGTTTAAACTCCGTGGAGAACTCCTAAAACTCAATTATATCCCCCATAGAGAAGATCTTCCTATACTATGTAGTATGTGTAATTTGGAAGACCGAGAAGATACCATGCATTTTCTAGGCAAGTGCCCAATCCTAAGGGAAACAAGGAGAAGTTTCTTTGGAAAAGACTTCTTATCGGAGCAAGAAATGATATCCCTTCTCAACGAAGTTAACGTCACTAAGCTATACAGATACGGTAAAACTGCATTCGAATATAGAGAGAGTATATTAGCAGGAAACTTCTAAAAATGTTTGTAAATGTACCTAAGTAAATGTAAATAAATGCAATCCTTATTATTATTAGTTCTATAGTCAATCTGGCAGACGGCAATGCCATGCTAACTGATTTTGTATTATTATCATAATGTTATTGTTATAATTATATAATAATAATGGCGGCGCTACAGTCCGAGGTGGACCTGGGCCTAGCTTCTCACCAACCACTCGTGTTGTGCGTGCTATTGTTCTCTCACGAGCGGAGGGGACCTACAGTTTAATGCCGACTCCGAACGGCGAGATTGAGAAGCTTTTTTCTAGACAGTTATACTCTTTGAGCATTGTCAGTGACTCGAAAGAGGTGGAGCCGTGAAAAAAATGTTTGATGTTTTTTTCGAGATTCGAACTGACGACCTCGAGCGTAGGAGTCGACGCACCTACCCACTACGCCACGGCGCCCACTTGGTTATTACTTTAAATAAATCTTATCTCTCCCTCCGTTGGTGGTTATTCATTAAGGGAAAGGAAAAAACTTAGAAACTGAAGTTGTGTGTAAGAGTTTTGTGTAAGGGTTAGTTTTTAAATTCATCGAGTAATTAATTTAGGAAGGGAATGTTGAATATGTGGGCGCCGTGGCGTAGTGGGTAGGTGCGTCGACTCCTACGCTCGAGGTCGTCAGTTCGAATCTCGGAAAAAAACATCATAAATGTTTTTCACGGCTCCACCTCTTTCGAGCCACTGACAATGCTCAAAGAGTATAACTGTCTAGTTATAACTGTCTAGCTTCTCAATCTCGCCGTTCGGAGTTGGCATTAAACTGTAGGTTCCCTCCACTCGTGAGAGAACAATAGCACGCACAACACGAGTGGTTGGTGAGAAGCTAGGCCCAGGTCCACCTCGGACTTTAGCGCCGCCATTATTATTATTATTATTATTATTATGCTGAATATGTTTGTTTTTCAGAAGTAAGTCCGATTATTTCCTCATGAGCTGTTGGGATTAGTTCGATTAAATTAAGTGTAAAAACTTTAAACCTCTTACTCTAGAGGAAGATTGTCATATAAAGACAACAAAAGTAATGAGAATAAAGCGACGAAGTGAAAACAGTTAGGATTTTGAGCGGTGGGTGAAATAATTCTTCCCCACTCTCACTATTTTCATAATGTTCAAGGATACTGGCCGATTGTCATCCTTCCCTTCAACAATTTTAGTGCAATACCCATGTCCTAATTAATATTCGTTACTTTAAACTTGTTTTCGGTTGTAAACTTAAGTACAGTTCAAGGAATAGTTTTTAATTTGGGAGTGATCTTTACAACTTACTCCAATCAACAAAGATTAAACTGCAGTGTGCATAGGTACCTTCCAAGCACGTTTTGTCTTAACATTTATAATAAAAAATGACACGAACATTAAAGAGGGAGTTGTACTTATGCGGTTCTAGTAGGTTCTGTCCCTTAAATACATTTTGAGAGAAGCATTTCTGAATAATAATATAAACTTAAATTAATTTTCTTCAAACTCACATACGTAAAGGGTTATTTTATGAGGGTTTGTATTCTACAGATTGTCAACTAGACAGTCGAAGGTTGATTTGTTTTTAGTACGTTTTGCCATTCTACGATGAATAGATTATCGCCAGAACAACGCGTTTAAATTATGCTAACTAACTTTGAAAACCATGGTCCAGTTCGCCAAACTTATCGTGCGCTACGTCCATTTTACGGTTGTACACTCTAGTGGATAATACGCGTCCCCAAAGGCGACAAACAGTGGAACGGAATAAGTTATTGACGTTGAAGTGCAGTGTTGAGGAGAATCCGAATGATTGGATTCGCCATCGGGAATTGAGCTATGCCCATCAACTTTGTGGAAGATTTTACGTAAAGATCTTGGCTTCAAAGCTTATAAGATCTAGCCTGTACAAGAGTTGAAACCGCGTAACCATTATACGCGTCGTAGATTCGGTGAATGGAGAGCGATCTCTTCATTAATCAATTGAATTCAATGCCATTCAACAGTGACAGAGCTATGGTTTCAACAAGATGACGCAACATGTCACACGGCGCACCACGACCGACCATCAACGACCGAAATCAATTTATTGCAGAAAACATTTGCTGAGCGCATAATTTCGCGTAATGGACCTGTGAACTGGCCTTCACAATTGTGTGATCTCACACCTTTAGATTACTCTCCTTAGGGGTATGTGAAGTCACTACCTCTTTCGAGTCACTGACAATGCTCAAAGAGTATATATGTCTAGAAAAAGTTTTTCAATCTCACCGTTCGTAGTCGGCATTAAACTGTAGATCCCCTCCACTCGCGAGAGAACAATTGCATGCACAACACGACTGGTTGGTGAGAAGCTATGCGCAAGTCCATCTCACAACGTCACAATGGACAGCTGTAATTCCGAGATAGTCAAAGGTCATACTAGTCTTGATCAACGCGTAGAGGCATAGACAACATCAATAGCGGAAGAAGAAATTTTTGTATTTTCGTGCGATCTCCGGTCCCGATTACGTTGATGGCATTTGGATGTACAGCAACCTGGCGTCTAGGGATCCAATGCCTAAAATGACTAGACCATGTAGAGCGTGTAGACAATTTAACTCCGGTCTGAAAAATCTTCGACTCTGAGCCTGTCGGACAACGTTACAGAAGACGTTCAAGTTTAAGATGGCACACACAAGTGCAGAAGGACTTGAAACAATTTGATGTACGGAATTGGAGACAGCTAGCGAAAGATCGTGCTAGCTGGATAGGCTTGTTGGTTGAGGTCCATGTCCATCCCAGACTGTAGCGCCTTAAGAAGAAAAAGAAGGTTATCATAGAGAATTTTGCAAACTAAGCTTTCTTAAATTTTCATTTCAATTGTTCATATCGTACCAGACAGCAATCACAATGTGAGTGAATTCAATCCCGACAAGGCTGTAAACCGAAGAAGCGTCAAAGATGGTCGTGAATGCCTTAAGGTATGGGTATTTTTGGCCTAGTTTCTCATTTGCATACATAAACGTTATCCATTGTACTTTAAACGTTTGAATAACATCCAGTCAAACCTATCTACCAAGTCATTACAATTAAATTTTTCAACTTATTTGTTTTTCACAGCTTTACTCCTGGTTTCCAGAGCACAACAACTTTATATACGAGTATACACATCTACCTAAAATAATATTCCGAATACATCAGACTAACGTGAAACGGATGAAAACAAAAATATTATTATAATGACTAGACTTGTTTTGATTTCTGCTGTCCCTGTATCTGCACTGCAGCTGAGTAAATAATCCCCTTTGACTATAATTATTTTACTGTCTGTATAAGAATAATTTGTATCTCAGTCTAACAAAGAAAACAAAAAATATCTTGTCATTCATCAATCCAGGTTGCCCGGTTTCATTTGAGTCGAGAATGAAGAGATCATTGACCGAGATGTTAATTTAGGTCAACAAAAACTCAAAGATATTCAAAGTGTTCCCTTCAGGAAATTCAAAACTCAGTAATTGCATCCCATCCAGCTGGATATTCCGAAAGCATAGCAATTTTCATGAGAACATTGTCGAAATTGTCGGAATCCGGGACAGAAAATAAAATGAAGATATCCTACCAGCTCCATCATACACACCCTCCAGGGTTTCCTTCGCAAGTTATCCACTCTATCTTGGAATTTTACACCTCTTTTATGCTACACCAACCGATAGGTGTTCCAACTCTCCTTTCCTAGGATGAAAAGTTAAAGAAACTCTGAATTAATAATTTTTATAAAGCTAAGCCCTAAGTTCATTGAAATGGAAGTCATCCGCTTCTCCGCAACTTGCCGAACATCCTAAACTCCTGACAAGTGTGAGGCAGTGCTTTTGGACTCGCCTTACATTATATCCCCTTCTTGAACAAAAAGGTGTGAGAATTAAAATATTATTCAATTAAAACTTTTTGGCAAAGTGGTCGACGCCGTAGATGTTCGCTGAGTTTCCCTTGGGCGCGCGGCGGATCGAATTCCTACGAAATTGTTTAAGGTACGCTCAGACTATTAACATAAAATTAGAAAGTAAATTATTTGAACTTTTCTAATAATCGTTACTTAACGGCCTTGTAGCCCGAGGTTTGCCCTTATGTCCAATGTTAGGATTATGATAACTTACATGCCCGAAAACAAAACACAAATATATGAATATTTATAGATTATTTGATGTCTTGTATTCTGCGGAATTATATTCTTTGTTTGCATTCTGGGACTTGCTGTATGTGAAAGAGGTTAAGCTGGAATAGAGTGCTACCTCAATCTTAGCCTTTTGAAACGTGACTGAATTGAAATAAAGTGAGTGCATTGGATGAGCTCTTAAAACTATTTATCCCGATGATTCATTCGTCAAAATGAGCAAAAAATGTTTTTTTTTTTTCAATTCGAAATTGCAACTATTTTTTGTTCCATTTTAATTGCATTTTTTTGTTTCACATTTCATAAGACTTAGGTTAGGTCAGGTTGGCTTAGAGTGACTTTCACGGTGACCCACTTAGACCTTGAATGTGTCCGTTGTGCTGTCACTTACCAGTAGTTCAGACAGCAGTAGCAGTTCGTCTCATGGTGTTTCCCTATGGTAAATTTCTGGGTTGCAGGAATTTTTTTAATTCTAAAGGGTGTTTTTTTAGAGGTGTACAAATTCAATGTCAAACCAAAAACACTTGAAACTAATCTTAATGTCTATGATATAAGCTCTATTAAATAGATACTTTTACGCCGTTACTATTTAAAAATACGCGCCGCGGCTATCTCAAATGAAGCGCAATCGTGAAGTCCAATTTTCGAAAATTTTATGGAGCAACTGGTTCCGTATATCAGCAATAACACGGCGAATGTTGACGTCCAAATCGTCCAACGAAAGTAATCTAAAGGTGTGAGATCACAGGTTCGTGGAGGTCAGTCCACAGGTCCATTACGCGACATTATGAGCTTTGCGAATGTTTCCCGCAATAAATTGATGGTGTCACGTGCCGTGTGGCATGTTGCGTCACCTTTTTGAAACCAAAGCTCTGTCACATCAATGCCATTCAACTGAGGAACGAAGAATACTGAAGAAGTGTTTCTACAGCTCTTCCCATTGACGGTAACATTCTGGTCGGCATCGTCCTTAAAGAAATATGGGCCGATGATTTCACCAGCCCAATAAGCACACCAAACAGTGAGTTTTTATGGTTGTAAGACAAAGGCTGCTGGGTTTTCTCCACTCCAAATTCTACAATTTTGTTTTTTTTGCATTTCCATTTAACCAGAAAAAAAACCATGGGAGAACAACATTTTACGTTAAAAATGAGAATCAAGCTGAATCTTGTTTTCGACCCATTCAGCGAACCAACACTGCGTACTCGTATAATGGTCACGCGGTTTTTACTCTTGCACAAGCTAGATCTTACAATTTTTTTAAGCCAAGATCTTTACGTTAAATCTTCCACAAAGTGGATGGGCATAGCTTCAATTGCTGTGTACGATTTCGAATCGGCTTATTCGGATTCTTCTCAACAACGGCAATAAAATCGAACTGTTTGTCGCCTTTGGGGATAGGTGTTATCCACTAGAGTGTACGTGGTGCAAAAACGATTCATCGTGCTCCAAATAACTTTCCCAGATGGACGATTATGTCCATCTGATCGCAAAATGAACTTGGCGCTCGATAAGTTTGGTGAACCAAACCATGATTTTCAAAATAAAGGCTAAATCGTAACAGCGCCTTCGTTAGTTTTCCAGTAAGTAAGCGCTTTTGACAAGTAACATATTTTCCACCTAAGATAATCATTTTCTAAAATACATTTTACAAGATAAAATATAAAATTAGTATAAATAAAATTCCTACAAAAAATTAATTACCTACACAAATAATTGACTTTACCCGCCAAAAGTGAAAACATATGAATGAAAGAAATGTTTTTTTTTCTGATTTACGATATTACGATCTATGAAATGTCAATGTGCTACCGCGCTATTCCGACTTGACTAAGTATTCACATTCTGCACAGATTGCAGACAACTCACCGGCGTACTAACGGGGCACTACACCTTCGCCAAACACCTAAGTGTGCTTGGTCTAAGTGATGAAACCCTCAGCGACGCTTGTGGAGAAGACAATGACACTGCAGAGCACTTCCTCTACCATTGTTCCGCCTTTGCTCGGATAAGGTGGCAGTTATTCGGTGCTAATGAGGTGAGAGCTGATGATGTAGGCTCCTTATCACAAAAGCGCCTGCTGGTCTTTCTTCGGAAGACCATGAAATTTCAGCAAAAGAAGGTTGCTGCCTGGTAGTACAATGGATCAGTTTTTGAGTCTGAGTGCTCCAGTGTAGTGTTACAAAAACCTCCGACAATAAAAAAATAAACTGGGCAAGTGCGAGTTGAACACGCACGGGGAAGGTTCCGTCGCATAATATTGATGGATGATTTCTGAATATCAAACGACGTTTCCAAACTATTTCAGTTGAATTTCCTTCTAACTTCAACCCAAATCAACCATTTATTCATAAATTCATACATCCAAATAAACAAATGTTCATCCCTACATATACCTATATCTCTATCCAAGTTTATCCGCCACAGAAAATCCCTTCCATCATACCCATATACATACTCAATCACTGCTCATGCCTGCGGTGTGTGTGTTCATTTCTGTTGGGCATTTAGGGGTGAGATCGAAAAGATAACGCTCAGCAACGAATAGAATGGCCGAACACAGCATGAAATTATGTGTGGAAATGAAAATTGTTCTCATTTTAAATCTCAAGATATCTCAAAATTTCAACATAAATCGATATTTTGAAATTTATCATTTCTTAATGATTACATTGATGTCTTCAAAACTGCGTTTTCAGATCTTCAAAATTCGCATGTCGATGATTGACCGTTTTTGGCCAATATCTCCAAAACCATTAGGGCCAGAATGCTCGAAATGAAAGTACTCAATGAAGCCAAGTGATTTTTTCAGATTTTTAAACACTTTGGTAGGAGGGGACGCATTTAAAAAAACTTTGGAGCTCCATATTTTCCAAACGGTATTTTGGATAAAAAAGTGTTGAGAGAAACCTCCACCTCATTTCGAAAAATCTGTCGATTGATATATATTTCGATGGGGAGCGACAATGTTTCAAAATTAGAGTCAACTTCACCTGTACTGGAGCCACCTCCAAATGGCCCCACTTTTTAAAATCGCTGCATTGGCAATGACATCTAGGTCTGAAGTACCTAATTCCAAAATTTCATGCCGATATCTTCATAAACTTCGGAGATAAAAAAGTGTGACAGACACGACGGACGGACGGACGGACGGACACACCGAAATTATAAAGGTTCCGTTTTTGTAGACGGAACAAAATTCAAGGAGTGCATCTTCACTCTTACCAGCTCTAAACCCAAATTGACAGCAACTAAAACAAGACGATTTTTTAAAAAAGGCAATAATACTATTTTTCACCGCCTTCTCAAAAATTTTTGAAAAGACAGAGAGCAGAGAGATTGGTCTATAGTTATTGAGAATAGTCCTGTCACCTTTCTTTAGTATCGGGATGACTTGTGCTGTTTTTAAGGCCTCAGGGAAAACGCCGATTGTGATACTTTTATCAAAAACGTATGCTTAAGCGTCGGCAATAAATAAGGATATTGATTTTATAAAATTATTAGACCAATCATCCTTCATTGCAGAATTAGAGTTTTTAAGAGTCTTTATAATTTTATATAGCTCAAATTGACCAAATCACGGTCAAAGAAAAGGCTGTTAGTTGGCCTTTGTGGATTCAAAACGCAATTTTTAGGGCAATATATGGATAGACCAGCATTATAAAGTATTTTTGACGCCACATTAGTAAAGTAGCTATTAAAAACTTTAGAAATTTCTTTGGAGTCAACTACCGGTTTACCCTCAAATATCACAGAGTTAATAGCATTAGAGAATCGTTTATTTTTATTGATTAACTCATTCATGACCATTCTTTTTTCAAATTATTTCTAGCTAAGAATAGCTTCTGGGTATAATAATAGCTTTTACAAACTTTTACATCAACAGCAATTTCTTTGCAAGTTTCATCATAGCGATGTTTGAGGATGATGTTATTGGGATACTTCTTACACAATGTGTATAGGTTATTTTTCTTTTTTCTTCTTCTTCTTCTTAGGGCGCTACAGTCCGAGGTGGATCTGCGCCTCACTCAACATGCCTCTCCAGCCAGCACGATCTTTCGCCAGCTGTCTCCAGTTTCGCACACCAAGCCGGCAGAGGTCCCCCTCGACTTGTGTGCGCCACCTTGTTCGTGGACGTCCTCTGTTGCGTTGTCCCACAGGCTCAGAGTCGAAGACTCTTCGGGCCGGAGCTAAGTTGTCCATACGCTCTACATGGCCTAGCCATCTTAGGCGTTGGATCCGTAGACGCCTGGCTAGACTCATGTCGCTGTACAGCCCATACAGTTCGTGGTTGAATCTTCTTCTCCAAATGTCATCCATGCAAACAGGACCAAAGATCGCTCGCAGAACTTTTCTCTCGAAAAGACCAAGAGACTGTTCATCCGCTTGGGATATTACCCATGCCTCTGCACCGTAAAGCAGGACTGGGATGATCAAGGTCTTATACAAAGTCAACTTGGTCTTCCGAGAGAGGGCTCTACTACTCAATTGCCTTTTGAGCCCATAAAAACAGCGGTTGGCAAGAGTAATTCTGCGTTTGATCTCGGTACTGATGTTGTTTGTAGTGTTAACCGCGGAGCCAAGGTAGACGAAGTCCTTTACTACCTCAAAGTTATAGCTGCCTATGGTGACGTTCTGGCCAAGTCGTCGATGTTGTGCGTCCTTTCTCGATGACAGCATATACTTTGTTTTGCCCTCGTTTACCGCCAGACCCATTTTAGCCGCTTCCGTTTCAATGCCAGCAAACGCATCATTGACGGCTCGCTGTGTTCTCCCAATCACGTCAATGTCATCCGCGTAAGCTAGCAGTTGAACGGACTTTTGGAAGATCGTGCCTCTTGTGTTGGCCAGTGAGTTTTGCACGATCTTCTCAAGAATGATGTTAAAGAAATCACATGACAGCGCGTCGCCTTGTCTAAAACCTTTTTTGACATTGAAGGTCTCGGTGAGTTCGTTACCGACCTTGATGGAGCGCGAGAGTTCTCCATCGTCATCCTGCTCAGTCTGACGAGTTTAGCAGGAATGTCAAAACTAGACATGGCGCTGTATAGCTCGTCTCTATACACGCTGTCAAATGCGACCTTGAAATCGACAAATAGATGGTGTGTGTCGATCTGCATTTCCTGGGTCTTCTCCAGGATCTGCCGCAGTGTGAAAATTTGATCGATGGTGGACTTCCCGGGCCTGAAACTACACTGATAGGGACCTATCAGTTTGTTCACGAATGGTTTCAGGCGTTCACACAAAACGGCAGAGAAGACCTTATAGGCGATGTTAAGGAGACTTATCTCTCGATAGTTGGCGCAGTCAAAGGGGTCTCCTTTCTTGTGGATTTTCTTTTTTATCTTCTCTAATAAAGAATTAGAGATCCAAGGCTTTAATTTTTTCATTTTGGACTGCTTACTGTACTCAGTGCATGCACTTGTGTGAGTTTTTAAGGTTTGTATAAATATATCAAATGCAATAGAGGGATTGCTTTCCAAAAACACATAAGACCAGCACCAGCACTCTTCTATTAAGACCCGTTTAAGTTTTACATAGTTAATTTTCTTGGCACTAATCGTGTGGTCTGACTTGCGAGTTTTTTTTTAAGATTTCGGCATGAAATTGGAATTAGATGCTTTAGGCCCGCATATCAACTTTTAAGAAGTTTGGGCATTTGGGGATGTCATATAGAATTGACGTGATTTGTGAAATTTTGGCGGCAGGAACTATTCTTTCTAAGCTTTTCGTTCCATAGTATAAAGTGGGTCGACTTTTACGCTGAAGGTCTAGGTTCGATCCCCGAACAAACAACTTTCATATTTCATGACTCTAACTTTTTCGAGTTACCTTCGCCTTGGGCGACAAAAATAGGTCCTCAGTTCCCATCTCAGTAAGTGTCCTCAATATCCGAAAAGAAGATGTTCATCGAGATAGAGCCAAAGACTCTCATGTCTCCACACGTACGTTATTCATAATCTTTGCAGATAGACTTGAGAGCTACTTCGCAGCAATAGAAAGTTATTCGTTTTCCCGGGATCACTCTATTAGTTATTTTGAGGCATTTCGTTTATTTCCAAACACAAGATACAGTTACAGTTAAATTCTTTCAAAACATCTGCATTTGTACTGAAATACAACACAAGACAACAGTGCGATTAAGATACAATTTACACTATTTATTGCCACCAGCAGCTTGAGTGAACCACGAAAGATTACTCACCTACAGATGAAGACATTATTCTCCGCAATAAGCGAACCGCTTATCTCGCTCCGCTTCACTAAGCTCAAAAATAAATTGCATGTAACAGTCAGTAATGACCTCAGTACGAAACGAAGGCGTTCCCCCAGAACCTTCCGCACCGACCGAAACATATCTTTCAAATAGGGACATGATTGAGTGAATAAGGTCAAGCCTAATGGCCGTATAATTCATTTTTATTGGCATTGGCCTCTCTGTTGATTACTTCGTTTTAAGGCAATTGAATGGCCCAGTGGAATGATTTGCTGACTGCAAACTTAAAAGACACATCTGTACCGCCAGTTAGCTTTGAACAAGGGGTCGCACTGGTGATCAGCACATTTCCACAGCGAATGCTGATGAGATTCGTAATCCGATTGTCTGAGCTGTACAGGGTATTGTTTGCAGGGAGACAAACTCCTTGTAGCGCAAATCCATAAAGCAAGCAATCAAAGGGCATTAAGTATTTATGGAGTATGGAAGCATCCGGAGGACTTTTGCACTTTTGTAGCCCTTATTCTTATTCCGCTTTGGTGAGAATTAAACGTCATAAATTCATTCACCTGCGCTACCTATCCGTGCGATGGTTCGTGTACGTTTGGATTTTGTAACAGTTCGGGCAAATATTTGCATATACACTTATGTTCACACTCCTTTAACGGTTATGGCTTAATGTTGATTTAAATAGGAACGTAGAACGGGAAGCAGCCCAGCCGGTACCCTATCAACCTGAAACCCCCGAAACGAAAGTGTAGCACACAATTATCGTTTGTTCGTTCCTTGTTCTCTAGGTGGGGGCTACTGGGCAAACACCAATTCTGGATCCAGTTTGGACGCAAAAAAGTCATTTGCAAAATGAAGAGGTTGCTGTCGGTGGGTGAAGACTGTGTACACACTGCCATCGGTGTCGGCAATGGCAACGGCGACGACTGTAGTGTTCCTTTGGTGAGGCGAATGCCGCTGAAATGACCAACTTTGCAGTGGAATACTCTTCCGACCAAACGACCTAAGTAAACTGTGCTGAAGGTCAGGTGTGAGGACTTGCCAGAAGGTAGAACGGGTGATGTTGTAGCCCGTGTTCGGGTGGTGGGGGCTTTGAAGCCCACAGAAGGCTGCTCGTGGATGCAAGTTCACGTGAAACTTGAATGAGAGGAGCATGGTGTGTAAATAAATGTTCTCCGGCTGTGTGAATCTGTTTTTATTCTCACCCGTTTTTTTATTTATATATTTTTTTCTGTTTCCATTCCCACAGTTAAATCGGACTTACGCGGCGCAGACGGGGTTCCTTCCTATTTGTATGGTTGGGAATTTCGTGGGGAAGACTCTGGCAAAGACAGTACATCACCGGACAAATCCTGTCATTATATCTTCATTTGCTAGGCTTGCATGCATGGCGGTTAATCCTCTGGTAGGAGGACCTCTACAGAAATGTGTAATTTAATGTTTTGATGGAAGGGATTTGTTAAAAAAAATTATTGCGATTTACTTTGTCCCTGTGAGAGCCTTGCTGCAAAGGAGGTATGGGGGCCACATTTAATCAAACTTATTTTGAAGGCTTGGTAACAACTGATACATGTGTTAAGCCCAGCCTAAGAGCACCTACACCTGGAGATACTGAAAAGAAAATTGATTATATAATTGAGTTGAGTAGACTCAGTGACTTAATGGCCCCAGTGCTAAATTTTTGTGCGTCATTGAGAAGTCAATAGACCACTTTGGATGAAAAATGACACAGTGATGGTATATGAGCGGTTCGATGTCTGAACGCGGAGTATGGGGATGTACAGTCAGCGGCAGAAGTGAATAAATAATCTTTAGCTGAAGGTATTCCTCTAAACTAAAATTTACTGGAATGGTCTATGTACGCCTGACCATGATGCCGCAAATAAAAGCTCTGAAATCATATATCAAAATAAGCTTTATTTCATTTAAAAATAGTAGTAAACATAAAGTTAATTTAGTTCAAAAGAATTAACTCAAAACAGGCGTCAAAAGTGTGTGAACACATCCCTCCAAAAAAGAATCTTATTGAAAAAAAAGTCCTTTTTATGCCTTTACCGCTTTTTCAGTTTTCGTTTTTTTTAGTTTCCGTCTTAATTTCCATACAAATGCTTAACAGAATCGAGTCTTTATATCTTACAGTAACTGACACAGCAATTGTTTTATGTTTATATTTATGTTACATAATATTCACAATATTTCAAAGTATGACCTTGGAGCTTTAATTCGTTATATCCACGTCTGTTCTACCTTAGAATATTCACTCATTTTTGAGGCTGACTGTATTTTGAGAACAAAGGTAGCACAAGCACATTCCCCCAGTAAGGAAACTGTAAACAAAACTGTACACTGCCTTAGTTACAGAAAGGATATCGACACGTGTAAATGATAAAATTATTTGATCAAAAAGGCCGTTCTGTTCGGGCAATATTCCGCAAGCTTCGCCCATTTTACGGTCGTCATAATCGTGCTACCGAGAGGACTATTCGCAGTGTGGTGGATAAATTTGAGTCCACTGGTTCAGTAAACGATAAACCATCATTCGTACGTCCACTTTAACGAAACGTAAGATCTGCCGAAAACATCGCAGCTGTTCAATCAGTCGATTTCGCGCCGCTCACAAATTTCGACCGTTCACAGACAACAACTTGGAAACTGGGTCCTGAACCCGTACAAAATTCAACTGACCTAGGAGCTGAAGGTAAGCGACCATAGACAACGATGTGTGTTGGCCTGAGGGCTGGCTGGGCGATTTCGCGCCGCTCACAAATTTCGACCGTTCACAGACAACAACTTGGAAACTGGGTCCTGAACCCGTACAAAATTCAACTGACCTAGGAGCTGAAGGTAAGCGACCATAGACAACGATGTGTGTTGGCCTGAGGGCTGGCTGGGCTCTGGAGCAGTCGGAAACTGACCACAATTTGTATTGAAATCAAAAATTCGTCTTCAGCGATGAGGTCCATTTCTGGATGAATGGGCATGTCAACAAACAAAATTGTCGATTTTGGGACGATAGCAAGCCAATCCTCATGAGATCCAAGAGCGTCCAATGCATTCCGGTGGTAGAAATCACTGTTTTGTGTAGATTTTTGGCTGGCGGCGTCATCGGTCCATCATCTTCATCTGAATAGGTACGTCAACGAACGAATTTGTCGAACTTGGACGATACCAATCCACATGAGATCCAAAAGCATCCCGGAAAAATCACCGTTTGGTATGGACTTTGGGTTGGCGGCGCGGTGTCATCGGTCCATATTTTCTTGAGAACAACGTTGACCAGGCCAACACCGTCAACAGCATGCGATATAGGGCGATGATTACCATATTCTTTTGGCCTAAATTGAATGATATGGACACCAACGATATGTGGTTTCAACAGGATGGCCCTACGTGTCACACAGTTCTGTAAGCACGATTCGAGGGCATGGTCATCTTTCGTGAGGGGGGATGTGAACTGGTCACCGAGATCGTGTGATTTGACCCAGTTAGGCTTTTCTGAAGTCACATGTCTATGGGAATAAGTCACAAACTACAGTGGTCCTCAAAGCTAACATAAATCTTGTCACCCGTCAAGTTCAGACGGATTCAGAGTCATGGAAAACTGAACATTTCGGATGACTTACTTACTCACTTAGCAGGCCTACGACCCATGTAGGGACTGAGCCTGAGCTATCGCTGCTATCCATCGTTGACGGTCCTGGGCACGCTACTTGGTCATCAAGACCAGGCTGTCTTACGCCCGCGATGACTTGGTCTTTGTACCGGAGGTTCGGTCTTCCTGTCCTTCTCGAACCAGGAGGCTCAGATTCGAAGACCATCTTAGCTGGAGCATTGTTGTCCACGCGCTCGATGTGGCCGAGCCAGTGCAGTCGACGGATTTTTGCCTTCCGGGCTACATCCACATCCTGGTACAGCTCATAGAGTTCACGATTGTGTCTTCTCCTCCGTTCATCTTCCTCGCAGACGGGACCGTATATCCGACGTAGAGTTTTCCTTTCGAAGGCACCAAGAATCAGTTCCGCACTTCTGCTTAGTGTCCAGCTTCGGCTCCATATAGCAGGACTGGCAGAATAAGAGTTTTGTAGAGCTTGATTTTGGTCCTTCGAGTCAGGAGTTTTGAGCCCAGTTGTTTTGACAAACCGAAGTATCATCGGTTGCCAAGGGCGATTCTACGATTCGGATCCACTGTGATGTCGTTCGTGGAGTTCACGTTTGCCCCGAGGTAGACAAACTCCTTCACTACCTCAAAAATTGTGGCTGCCTATTGTAATGTTGTGCCCTAGATGGTGTGCGGCGAATTGTTTGCCATATCCTCATTGACCTTAAGACCAGCTCGTTTCGCTTGTTCTTCAATCGCCGTGAAAGCTTCCACTACGGCACGTTGGGAACGCGCAACGATGTCGATGTCATCTGTGTATCCCAACAGTTGGAGTGACTTTTAGAAGATAGTGCCTTCCGTGTTTACAGCAGCCCGCCGCACTATCTTCTCCAGTACCAAATTGAAGAAATCAAACGACAGCGCATCTCCTTGCCGAAATCCGTTGCAGGTTTCAAACGGCTCGGAAGTCCTCGAGCTGAACTGCGCGGTGCATCGCGTATGTGTTAGCGTGGTGCGACACAACCGGATGAGTTTTCCCGGAATCCCGAATTCGGCCATCATTCCCTTGCGATGAAAGCTGTCGCGGCTTTAAAATCGATAGAAAGGTGGTGCGTATCGATTTGAAACTCGCTGGTCTTCTCCAGGATTTGCCTTAGTGTGAAGATTTGGTCTATAGTCGATTTGCCGGGCCGGAAGCCGCACTGGTACGTGTCGATTAGTGCGGTGCAAAACGGCTTTAGACGTTCACACAGTACGCTGGACAGGATCTTGTAGGCGACGTTGAGCAGGGATATACCTCTATAGTTGTTGCAAGAGCTAGGATCGCCTAATCGATCCTAATCGATCCTATCGTCGATCCGATCGAACATTTTGGATGATCGATGTTATATTTCATACATAAAGGTATTTATAGGCCTTACAAACGGATAAAAAATGTCTATGATACATCGCCAAGACTTTGCTTTGTTTTAGTTTAAAGATAAGAAGCGCTTAATGAGATACCCAAAATAAAAGCCACGATCGGCGGCATATTAACAACAACACAAGATTATTCCCAACAAAACTACATCAAATGGCTACGGCAGTACAGACTAACGCTTGATATTCTCCTCTAGAACCGTAGACTTAAAGTTTAAATGAAAACTTAGCACAAGAATGGTGATGTAATTCACTTTTAAGATTTAGATTTGACTGCGCTGAAATATGGAAGTTTGAGTGAAGTATTTCTAGTGGCCAATAATATTCTATAGCTTAATCGATAAATGATTAAGCCTGAGAATACTAAAAGTTATTCTTGTCGTTAGTTTGATTACTTCTGTCATTTTACTCCTGGAGCAGTTTAATTCCGATTCCACCCACAACGGCTAACACGACATGTTTCACCAGAATTATGGTATTCTCGAAATGACTGTCTATCAATAAAGAACGACTCAATTTCACTCAGCCAAGTCGATCGTATTATTATTTGATTTTTGACATGAATCACATTTCCTAAGAAAAATACGTGCGTGTACATTTATGACAGCCACATTTTCATGAATTATCCCAAGAAATACATCTTAAATCTGTCCGCACATCCCACGTAGACGCAGCAAACAGTAATTTGTCACAAGGCCATAAAATCCCCTTCCTATGCCGTCTAGACGAAATCCGATTTCAAACCCTGTCGCTTCTAAACGGCTGATGTCACCAGAAATAATTCGCTGATTTATTTAATGAGAATAAAATCGATGTGCGGCACTTTGACTGTATTCCATTACATCCAATGTCTCCGGTCAATACACTTTTTTTGCATTTTTTGTAAAGTTAATTTTCAAGGTGGCAGATACTTAACGAACACTATCAAGGCAATCCAACCAAGGATGTGATATATCGTGCTCCTGCAGCATTAATGGAGCCATAAGCCATCAACTTCCGTTGTGTCAAAGCACCTTAAATTGAAATGTAATTATAAACATTTTCCTCTTAAAATTTATTGGTTCCTTGATTACATTGTCCTTGACGAACCCTAGTGCTGAGCGTTGAGCCGCCCCTGCGAGTACATGCGTTAGGTTTTGAGACTTGCTCGTGTACGTGGCATGAACAGCGATATGCCTCCTTTGAAATTGAAGATAATTTAATTGAATGATCTGACGTATTGTAATGAGATTAAGTTGGTAGGCTGTGTGAAGCCAGCATGTGTGTTGGGAAGTTGAATCCGTAGGAATACTGCTTCCCCTTGGTTGTGTCATGTCAAAGGTACGTAACTTATATAATTAAATAATAATGACTTCGATGTTGCCAACGGGTATTACCGTTATAAACTTCATGGTAATAATTAGTCAACGGTATTTTGACTGACATGCGAGTATGCATGTGAGGGTATTATGTAACACTTGAAGTAGCTTTGAACAGATAGAGCTGGCGAAAAAAAATTAGGGAGACACTTTAAAATATTAATTTGTTTCTTTTCAGGCCTAAGGTGTGGAACCGCATTGAATAGCATTGTCAGTGCCATTGGCAAAACTCTAAACGTTAAAGAATACGCTCTTGCTGCTTTCGTTGATATCAACAGCAAAGTGCAAACGAGGTTGATTCATCATGTCCTCGAGAAGGCCGAAAATCACCATTATAAGCTTGCTTAACAGAAGACTAAATAATGCAACGTTGGCTGAGAGCTCGATAAAAGCCACTGCTTCAAGCGGCGCACAGCAAGGCAGTGTGATTTCGCCCTGTTGTTGGTACTAGTCATCAACGAGGTCATAGATGAGCTTAGATACCACGCAGATATCTAAGCTCATTGTTAGCGCCATTGCGCTAATTGCAAAAGGCAATTTCCCCCCAACTAATGAAGAACCCCTTTGAAATGTTGATGAGTTGGAGAAAAGAAATTTGGGCTGTTTGTCGACCCTCAAAAGAGCATTTATGGTCTCGTGTTTTCAAAAAACAGTCACTCCACAGTCCTATTTATAAAAAGTCCTTCATTAAGCGCTTCCTATCTTTTAATTTAAATAAAACAAAGTCTGTGCCATATATCATTGAAATTTTCTATCCGTTTGAAAGGCATATCGTTGCCATTTTAATAATATAATAATAATGGCGGCGCAACAGTCGTTGCTTCTCAGCAACCATTCGTGTTGTGCGTGCTAATGTTCTTTCACGAGTGAATGGGACCTACAGTTTAATGCCGACTCCGAACGGCGAGTTTGAGAAGCTTTTTCTAGACAGTAATACTCTCTGAGCATAGTCAGTAATTCGAAAGAGGTGGAGCCGTGAAAAAATTTTTAGGTGTTTTTTTCTGGAATCTAACCGACAACATCGAGCGTAGGAGTCGACGCACCTACCCACTACGCCACGGCGTCCCCTCGATGCCATTATGTATGAAATAAAACATCGTTCAAATGTCCGCCGAGGTCTCTGCGTAACGCGCATCCCAAATATCCCAAATTTTCCAAGACTCTGGCGCATATATCAGTCTGAATCTGACCGATGGCATGGGTTTTGTTGGTTTTGAGGGCCGCTGTGGTTCGTGGCCTATTCGCATAGACCTGCGACTTCAGAAAATCCCACAAGAAAAAGTCTTACGTGGTCAAATCGATCTTGGTGGCCAGTTCACATCACCTCCACGTGAGATGACCATGCCGTCGAATCACTCGTGCAGAATTTCCAAAGTGGCGTGTGCTGTGTGGCACGTAATGCCGTCCTGTTGAAACGGCATGACGTTGGTGTCCATATCATCGAATTCAGGCCAAAAGAAGTTGGAAATCGTCGACCTATAGCGCTTGCCAGTTGGCCTAGCCAACGTCGTTCTCAAAAAATATGGACCGATGACATCGCGCTGCCTAAGGACTCTAACTAATTCTTAATTTTTTAAGGAGCTTAACCCAATTAATGGAGAGAAACAGAAGCACACTCCTGACTACCTATGCCACTGGCCTATTCTCTGTTATCTGGAGCAATTATTTCCATGATCTTCATGAAACAATAAATAAACCTTTCACCAATATTGGTAGATTTATAAAACTAAGCGTTTGGCTACGCTACTCAGAATAATTTAGCACCAGACATGGAGGAAATGAATAAGTTTCCTCGTTGGGCATCACAAAGAGTCCAATAAGGGAGGGGCGGTTTCTTACCCGCCTACCCACTTACCTAACCTAACCTTACCCTTTTCTCAAATCAAGAATTGAAAAAGAAATAAATCGCTGGTACAGTAGCTGATTTCTGTGGACTGCCTAGCAAATTTGTATTTTTCAGGGGGTTGCTTTGTCAAAGTCGGTAAAGATCGCAGAAGAAAAACAAAAGATCACCCTTTTGCTACTCGCTGTGTCTTGGAAGATATTTGGGAAATAGTGGCCTCTCAAAAAACCGATCAAGAGCGAGTCATCTTTGCGCGAAGAGGTTTTCGTTAATAATATTCGAAAGTCACAATTCGTAATATCAAGAACATATACCAATATTAGATAGGGCTCTGCGATCACAGATAAGTTTCCAAAAGAAATCGAAAGCGGCTATGACATCGTATCTCTGATTAATTGGAGTTGATTGTAGAAGTCCTTTTGGGTTAAAGTTTCTAGCACTATGTTGTTATTAATTCCCACTACCGTACATTTTATCTGATGATGCATGAGTTTATACGGAGACTGACTGAATGAGGAAATATTTCTTTCGTACAGTAGAGAATGTTCAAAGGAAAATTGCCTTTGCCTTTTGGGTTTTGTTTACGCTTCTAATTTTTTTGAAATGTAATATTTTTCGAACATATCAAGTTTCTTTGAAGAATGACAGTGGATGCCACAAAACCAAGATCAAGGAGAAGCCGTAACTGGTTTTTTGTTGAACTTCTCTTGATGCTAACACAAAGAAAATAGTACAAAGGATGCACACTCCAATGGTGTGATTCTATTCCGAAATATGCTCGTTTCTCATATCGATCTGAGACAGCAATTAATTTCGAAAGGTAGTGACTATTCCAGATCCTCCAAAGCTTGTTTTCATTCGATGGCTAAGCAAGTTATTTAAAATCTGACAGAAAACTGGGTAGTAAATTTATAAAAAGAAACGCTTTAATTTAGTTAATTAAATGTAAAAGGGGCGTTTCACTTTCGTTATAAATGCAAATGGCTCTCCTATCAGACAATTTCAATATTACTCATTGCTCAGATATATTTTTTTTCAAAACCATCATTCTTTTTTGACATCACTTCCAACCATCCATCGTCGGGACTAAATAATTCGTGAAGCAATAAATTTCATCTACCATCAACTACGCCCCTAATGATAGATGCCAACTGATTTCTCCCACCACACGCGAATTCATACGACACCGCATCGCATTTCTCTGTTGCGCAGCACCACTGGGGAGCAATTTCCTTTCGCTTAACTGACGACAAAATACTCCCTAACAACATCAATCAACGTTTTTCCAAGCAAACGAAACATTTTTCACCACGAGACCATCTTCCGACCCTGACCGGAACCAGCAAGCCGATAACAAGGCTTCACAAACCAAACTAGCAAATACAAAACGACAAAAATGCATGAATCCGGCAGAGGCAGGCAAGTCATACGAAAGAAAAAAACCGAAGGTCTCCGAGGGAAATATTTGAAAAATCCTAAAGCCCACACAGTAATAATAATAATGATTAAGGATAATGCGTTTACGTTAGATATGCTGGGAGCGAGATGCTCCCTGGAGACAAAACCACGAAAGCACAACGTACGAGACTACAAACGTAGGAGTGTACTAACGTATACACGAATCCATAGTTCTATTTCTAGTCATAATTTGGCGTGATTCAGATACGAACGCTGGTTCTACTGGCGCTGCCATCAGCGCAATCAGCACCTCCACTGATTCGGAAACATTGAACGCCCAGAGGGGGGATTAACATCACGCCGAGAATTAGACACCAGGCATGTGTGCCGGGACCAAAACATGCGGGTGGATGAAGATGCTGGCTGTGTGCGCGGAGAAATTATAAATTGGAGCACACTCTATCATAATTCAGTTGGGTGGTTATTACGACATCGAAGAACAGGGAACAGGATAAGGGTAAGTTTCGTGACCGGAAAACCTTATACCACAGCTGCTAGGGAATCTTCTTGGGAATTCAAAAAAAGAAGACACCAAAGCAAAAGGTCCTGTGAGGAGCGGATGTGCTAAGCATTTGTTCGGAAATTCACAATATTGGATCCGGATGAGGTTACTGTAATTTGTTCGCCACTTTGCTAAGGTCGTATTTTTTTTTACTCTGCTTTTCATCTCAGGGGATTTTGCTTGTGGGTTGCACTATTCACTTTGGCCCTCGAATTCTGTTTTTGACATTTAAGTGCTGGGGAGATATTTCGGTTGGTTGGAATAAATTATCTATTGTAAAGGGTTTTCCAATAGGAACTTCCGAACTTTAACAGTTGACAGCAGCCATATTGTTGAAGCTACATCTGTCAAATTGACTGTCAATTGTTCAGTCTGTTGGGCGTCGTGGCCGTGTGAGTTTGTGCGTTGACCCATACGCACTACACTCCACAGTCTAGGTTAAAATCCCAGCACAAGCTACAATTTTCAAAACAAATTGTTCGCAGCACCACCTCTTTCGAGTCATTGACAATTCTCAAAGAGTATAACTGTCTAGAAAAAGCTTCTCTCTCGCAAAACTGTGGGTCCTCTCCACAGAGAACACGAGAACACGAGAGAACAATAGCACGCACAACACGAGTAGTTGCTGAGAAGCTAGGCCCAGGTCCATCTCGGACTGTAGCGCCGCCAACATCATCAGTCTGTTTTGCCAAATCACCATACGAGTAAACGGAAATAGTGTTCAACAACACGTGCAAATGATAAAATGGTCAAACCAAAATGGATGTTCTGTTCGGGCAACGATCCGCGCGCTTCGTCCATTTTACTGTCACCATAATCGTCTTACCGAGAGGACTATTCACAGTGTAGTGGATAAATTTGAGTTCACTGGTTCAGTAAACGATAAAGCAACACTCGATGAAACGCAAAATCTGCCGAAAATATTGCCGCTGTCAGTGAGAGTGTGCAGGCGAACCCGAGGTAGTCGATATTGGGTTGCTCACAAGAACTCAGACTCAGCCTTTCAGAGATCACAACTTGGCGAGGCGAATTTTGCGTCGTGACTTAGGCCTGCACCCGTACAAAATTCAACTAACACAGGAGCAGAAGGTAAACGACCATAGACAACGAAGTATGTTCGCTTAATGGGCTCTGGAGCAGGAAACTGACCTTAATTTTCATCGAAAAATCATCTTCAACAATTTGGCATATTTCTGGATGAACGGTTACGTCAAAAAACAAGATTGACGAATTTGGGACGATACCAAACCAATCCACATGATATCATCGATAGGTCTTTCAAACGAAGGGTAGCTTGGAGTGTAAAACCAGATGCATCCCTTTACATTTTATGGCAGTTGAAAAACATTAGTCTCAGGTTCAACAGTAGCTGTATAGATACGGCAATAATTTGCACTTTCACACCATTCACTGCAACTGTAGATATGATTGCTGTCCACTGCAACGTTGCTCTGGACTAAATTTAAAAGTATACTTATCAAAATGAAATTAAGAGAAAAGTGGCGAATGGCCCGAGGAGTAGACGACAAAACTAATATAAGCATAATAACAAAAACCTCGTTGATGCACCCCTTATCTTACTCTAACGACGTTTTTTTAAGACCCACGGGACAAAACATCTTCAACTCAGGCTAGATACTCGTATGTATAATTTATACAAAGCATCAATCTAAGTACTGTGAGGCTAATTTTAGCAACAAAAGTCTTGGCTGGCCTATGCAATTTTGAAACTGTTCTACACTCATTTCTCAACTGCCACAGTGGCCACTTCAGACCTATCCAAAATTTCTGAGAAACCCCTTAATTTCACTGTTTTCTATTTGTAGAAACACGTGAATCGGGAATCCTTAGCAGAGAAAGAAACAGAAGTCGTTTAAGAATTGTTATTTCTAAAACAAACAAGAAATCTTAACACGAATTGAAAACAAAAAAACTCTAGAACTGAAAACATTAAAATGATGAAAAGTTTCCCTTACAGACATTAATATCTGGCAATTACATTGAAGAAGGATTGCACGGGCACATCTGCACACCTGCATTTTAAATCAACTCAAAAACTAAACGCACAAATGTGAGACTTCAAATGAATGCTTTTCAAACACTCATTAACGGTAGTTTCCTGAAGGATTCGGTATATCTCAAAATTTCCCAACGATTACTTTACGGGTGTGGGTGAATAAGTTCTGTAAATAAACCAATTAATATCGGGCCCAACTTCAACGAGTAATAATTCATTGTGGTTCTAACGAATGCCTCACCTCTGTGTAAACAAGAGGGGAAAAGTTTTCTGTTCCAACAAGGACTTTCTGACGTCGAATTTCACAATTTCAACCGTCCTTCGTTCGAAGCAAAGGAAAAAGTATTCAGCCACACCACATAATTGTTCAAGCTCTGAAAACACATACATACGAGCACATTCACTCGTATGAGTGCATAAAGAAGCTTGCGTGTGAAAATAAATATTTTCACATATTTTTTCCAACAATCACAGAAGTTGTAGAACTTTTTTCAACAACCACTGCAGCCTGTGCCTTCCCGTTTTTCCGATTTTACATCCAAAAGCCAGTAAAAATTTATTCAGATGCTAGTAAGTTACGCCATGAAACGCAACTCAAGTGTGGTCTTGTACTTTGCCGGCAAGCCAAAAGCACCAGAGTCACCAGACAGGACTCCATGCCCACATTGGCAGGCTGTGTTATGCGCCGCCATCACCGCCGACGGCACTCGAACTGGACAATGAAATCTGGGTAAAGACAAAGTTTCCAGAGATTCACAGATTCGCGCAGGAGGAATTAGACGAAACTTTGTCCTTCGTCTTTGCCAAGGAGTAAGGGTAACTAATTTGTATTCGGTGTTTGCACGTAAGGCAGTGGAGTTTTACGAAGTGTCAGCATTTAATTTGATTATTTTCGTCGTGAATGGATGATTTGCTTACTAACGGGCATCACAGTTGTACGCTAAGTTGATCGCAGAATATATTAGTGAACAACGAATTTCGTGTGTGAGGGAATGCGGTTAATCTAAGGGATTTATTTTTGTTATGATGGTGAAGGGTGCTGCCTGCATTTTTTGTCTTTTGTTTAGCGTTAGTTTATTTTAAGAAGAACAATACGAGTGGTTTCTTAGAAACGAGGCTCAAGTCCACCCCGCACCAAGTAGCGCCGCCATTATTAATAATACAGCGGACGCTCGATATACTGAACTATTCAATATAGTGAACACACAACATTTTATACCGTTTGTTCTACTCATCGTATTGTGCGAGAATCTTGTACGATTAGTTATGTTATGTATATGGTACAAAGTTTGGGGTTGTTTGAAACAAATACAAAGTGCGTGTTGCTTATATATGGAATGTATTATTTTTCTTGCTTTTTACGTTTTGTTACGGGTGAGTTGGTTTTGTTAAAAACAAAATATTCTTTTTTATAAATATTGGCCTGTTTTTTATTTATTGCAAAAAAAAATTGCGATTATACTCGTATTCTAGTTTTGATTAATTGTACTTCAAAACACACGCATTTTGATGAAATTTGCTCCAAGCGGCCCACTCTCATTACAATGAACAATCTCGCTCCAGTAAACAGTTATGTTATGTATATGGTACAAAGTTTGGGGTTGTTTGAAACAAATACAAAGTGCGTGTTGCTTATATATGGAATGTATTATTTTTCTTGCTTTTTACGTTTTGTTACGGGTGAGTTGGTTTTGTTAAAAACAAAATATTCTCTTTTATAAATATTGGCCTGTTTTTTATTTATTGCAAAAAAAAATTGCGATTATACTCGTATTCTAGTTTTGATTAATTGTACTTCAAAACACACGCATTTTGATGAAATTTGCTCCAAGCGGCCCACTCTCATTACAATGAACAATCTCGCTCCAGTAAACAGGTCCAGTTTTTATTAGTTCACTATATTGAGCGTCCACTGTAATAATAATAATGGCGGCGCTACTTGTTGCGAGGAGGACTTAAGCCTCGTTTCTAAGAAACCACTCGTATTGTTCTTCCAAGAGTGGAAGACGGAGTGGAAACCTATAGTTTACTGCCGACTCCAAACGGCTACATTAAGAAGCTGTTTCTAAACAGTTATACTCTTTAAACACGCCAAAGAGGCGGAGCTGTGAACAATTTTGTTTTTTGAAAAATTGTTGCTTGTGCTGCGATTTGTACCTAGACTTTAGATTCTAGGACGTTGGGGTCGACGCACATACCCACATCGCCACGGTCAAAAGTCAAAATTTCAAGGTTAAAAAAACTATTTTTTTTAATGCAATTATTATCTATGATAACGGGAGAACAAAGTGACAGTAAGGTTTCTCCTGCAAAATTAGTTGTGGGCAGTCAGTCGCGTCACGAAATTGAGTGTTTTTCGCAGTTTTATAAAAAAAAGTTTATCTGAAAATACGACATTGCGGTTTAACCATTTTTGATCTGTTTTTTTTTAAGTTTATTTTAGAGAAAAGGTGATGTGAGTAATAAAATAATGTTAAACGACAGTTTTTTTATTATTTTTTTTTTTATTATTATTTTGACCTCTATTGAAAATGGTGCATAATTTGTGTTTTTTTCATATTTCGTATTTTTGTGAAGAGCCGATACATCAAATTCTCTTAAAATCCCACGATAATTTATATACAATAATTTAGAGTGGGCGCCGTAGCATAGTGGGTAGGTGCGTCGACTCCTACGCTCGAGGTCGTCGGCTCGATTCCCGAAAAAAACCACACATTTTATCACGGCTCCACCTCTTTCGAGTTCACTGACAATGCTCAAAGAGTATAACTGTCTAGAAAAAGCTTCTCAATCTCGCCGTTCGGAGTCGGCATTAAACTGTAGGTTTCCTCCGCTCGTGAATAATAGCACGCACAACACGAGTGGTTGCTGAGAAGCTAGGCCCAGGTCCACCTCCAACTGTAGCGCCGCCATTATTATTATTATTAATTTAGAGTTATCTCTCCTCTTTACGACGACTTTTTTTGCGCAAATTTGCGCAAATCGCAAAATTTTGATCCGAAGTAAAACACTATTTTCCTCTTTTTTTTAGATTCTAGCAACATGATCAAGCGCATTAGTATTTTTAATATTTGGCAAATGGCGAAGAAAAGTCGCAGTATTACCAAAATTAATGAAACATGGGCAATTTTTAGGAAAACTTACCAAACTAAAAGCTTAGACGCAAAAAAAAGATATATACGATTTGTATGCCCTTTCATAGTCCTTTCCTCGCGAAAAAAAAAATAATTTTTATCTGCAAATAGTGTTTGGCTTGATTGCATCGGAGACTTCAGGTCTGCACAGGACCAAATAGAAGAAAAAATGTCGCCAAATAATTTAGGCAGACCAAAAAACATTTTTTAGGAAGCTCGCCTCGAACTAAAAGGAGACGAATTGCTAAGATCGTTGAAATAGATGAAGATATTCCCTGTGTTTTAAAGCATTGTTAGTCCACAGACAATCTTCAAGCCAAGCAACTGGATTCAATTGACGCTTTGAAACTTTTGGTTGAGGCCAAATTGTCAAAACATCAGTACCAAGTAATCGGGAAGTTGGTAAACCAACTGTCTGCTATCTTCTATGTTCTTCTAATACATAAAATTCCTCACTTTTTTAACTATTTGTTTTATTTTCTATCATTTAAAATGAAATGTTGAGTTTTGACCGCCCTTCCCATACAAATGAAACCACTGTGCGGCTACCATTTTCCTACACTACCTTTAATTCATAAGCGGAGAAATAAGTTTAAAACAAATTTAAATTAATTCTTTAAAATATTCAACATTTGAACTACTTCAATTATAAATTACTATTCCAAATATATTGTCACCACTCTCAAATGGCAGATATTTCATTACAATGCAAATCGAAATGGCTCAGCAGGCAGAGCAATAATAGTATTTTTTCACCCACTCAAGAATATTTGTTTACTAAAGGTTTCTTTTTTGTGAAAAAAAATGAAATGAAAAAATGAAAAAGGAAAAAATAAAAATGTGTAAAAAGCGAATGTGACTGGATTATTTGAATACTATTCACAGGATTTAACCATTTCTGCGCCTCATTACGTATGCATTTGAAATGTGGTTTTGTTGATTATACCTATCGGTTTGGTGGGAATACGATAGTTTTGTCCTCCGATTTCACAGGTTGAACACTTTGGACACGTTTTTGTTCCCATTTATCTCATGGAAGCTCCGTCACATTTAATTTTTATTTTTCAAAGCTCCATTTCAGTTATCGAACTAAAAGTTGGATAATCTCTTTTGAGGAAAACGAGGTGTTCACTTGAAGGCAAGTAAATGTACGTGCAATTTGGTGAATAGTTAAAAGTTGCTACTTAGATTCAATGTAGGATAATGAAAATGTGCGTCGTTATGGACTTAATTCGTACATATATCATACGCTCATAGGTCAATTGGGTGTATGCGCGTATAGAGGCAGTTCTAAAAGAAACCCAATTAGCACTATGTGCCGTTTTGATTCCACAACTCTAAAAGGAAAGGAAATGTATGTAGGTTGTAAGATTTGTTTTCATTTAGACGAGATCACGAGGAACACGACTAATCCCTTTATGGTCATCTTTTAAAGGGTCTTTCATTAAGCGATTCCTATCTTCAAATTTAAATTGAGTAAAGTGTGTGTAAGATATCATCGACATTTTTTATTCGTTTAAAAGGAATTTTTATGCCATTATGTACGGAGTATAACATCGTCCCAATATTCACTGCAGCTTTTCTGGGTGGCGCGAATCGGAAATGTCAAATTTTCCATGATAAATCAGGCTGAATTTGAGCGATGGCGTGGTTATGGAGGCTTTGAGGGACCTATGGCTTGTGGCTTATTCGCATGGACATGCGACTTCAGAAAACCTCTCAAGAAAAAGTCTAACTAGGTTGAATCTCACGATCTCGGTGGCCAGTTCACATCACCTCCAAGTGAGACGACCGATGCAGTCGAATCGCTCGTGGAGAATTTCCAATGTGGCATGAACTGCGTGGCACGTAGCGTCGCACCGTCCTGTTGAAACCACGTGTCGTTGGTATCCATTTCATCCAATTCAGGCCAAAAGAAGTTGGTAATAATCGACCTATAGCGCTCGCCATTGACGGTGATGGTCTGACTATCGTCGTTCTTAAGGAAATACGGAAAAATGATGCCGCGCAGCGAGCCCAAAATCCACACAATACAGTGATTTTTTCGGGATGCATTGCATGCACGCTATTGGATCTCATGTGTATTGGTATCGTTTTAAATTCGACAATTTTGTTTGTTCACGTACCAATTCATCCAGAAACGAGGTTCATCGCTGAAGATAATTTTTCGATTTCGATGAAAATTAGAATCAGTTTCCAAGTGCTCCAGAGCCCAATCAGCCCTCCAGCGAACACATGTCGTTGTCTATAGTCAGGTCGTTTACCTTTAGCTCTTGGGTCTGTTGAATTTTGTACGGGTTCAGGCCCAAACAACGACGCAAAATTCGTGACTCCAAGTTATGGTCTGTGAAAGACCGAGTCTGAGTTCTAGTGTGTGACGTAAAATCGACTGCCTCGGATTCTCCTGCGCACTCTCACGGACAGCAGCGCTGTTTTCGACAGATTTTGCGTTTTGTCGACGTACGGGTGTTGGTTTATCGTTTACTGAACCAGTGGACTCAAATTTGTCCACCACACTGCGAATAGTCCTCTCGGTCGCACCATTATGACGATCGGAAAATGGTCAATTTTATCAGTGTTGTTGAACGCTTTGTCCATCCAAACTTATTTGGCAAGACAGACTGAATAAGTGACAGCCAATGGTCGATTGCAGTTTCATCAATATGGCCGCTATCAACTGTCAAAGTTCGAAAGTCTCTGTTGGAATATCCTTAATATTGCTTCAAAAGATTAGATAAAATGTACCAGACCTTAATGTTTGGCTATAGCCACTTCAGGTAATGCGCTGATAATTATTCCTCCGGACCGGAGCGGAATCGGCACATACATTTTGGTCGTACAATGAAGTCCAAATCCTACCATTGCGAGATCCCCTGCTTTCTATTTTTTCAAACTGTTACTGTGTCCCAATGTGACGCTGAACTGCTCCTACAAAAAAGCCAGTTCAAAGCGACATTTTCTTTGGTGTGAACATATAACACGACAGGCCTTCCGAATTGAGAGGATCTCCACTTGGAAAACATTAGCACAGTCTGAAATTTTGAAAGAAATGGATATGTTAAGTGCTTCTGAGTAAACACTCGCCCCGAATCTGCAGTCCATTTCTGAGCCGTCAGTATACAGATGCGTCCATATTTGGGACGAGACCGAGCCGTCCTTCCCATGCATCTTTAGTGGGGTAGAGTGTATTAGTACATGTTGCGAATTCTATGTTGGGTGGTGTTTAATCAGTTGTGTTAGCTATGAGCTCTGTCGAAAGCAGGCCCAAAACTCTACCGTTGCCCAACGTTTCAGCGTTCTGCAGCCTAGACTGGTGAAAATCATCATTTCCGTTTTACCTGGATTGTTACTTAGATACGAATTGAGGAGCCCATTAATTTATCTTTCTTAACGAACTTTCCATGATGTCACAGATGATGGTTGAAAATTTTCCTGTTACTTAAAACACCAAGTCATCAGCGTACCACTTTAATCCTTTCCCTGTCAAGATCATGACGGTATCTTAAGCTATACCTGCTGCCAATTTAAGGTGGTTATATGGAAGCACATTAGACTGAGTAATTTTAAGACAAATTTCTCTTCAAATGACACTTATTTTGGCGAATTAAAATATCTACACTCGTTTGAATCTAATGCAGGTAGCATCTTCCATTTTCTATGCTTCTTCTCCCCTTTACATTTTAAATTTTAATTCTATGCAGTCATTCGGTTGTTAATGCATTCACTACATTATCATCGTATCGCCCTTTATCAACTACAAGCCGTTAAAATGTCAATAGATTGTCAACTGAAATGCTGAATGAATTCAAACCATTACTCGATCAAGACATATTTCCACTTGCCTCGAATGAAGATTGAAATTTATTCGATTCAGTATTACTGCAGCCGCCTCAACGGAATATCGGAATGCATCACAAACAACACCCACAAGACTTGAAGTTCCCTGCGACAGCAAACACTCAGTCAGAGTAATGGTGAAAGTAACAAATACTCGTATCTACAGTGCAAAAGGAGGCCAAGGAAGGCATCGGCCATTGAAGGCGACAACTTGAATCTCGTTACGGTGAAAACGTTTGCCAATTCAATCCACATCCCATGGGAATTTTCATCACTTCCAGTGGGTCGATTTTAAGACAACTAAGACAGACAGATGGGACGGAGTAGTGTTACAAGTACCTGCCTCAGTGATTGAAGTTGAATTGCTGCCTAGTGGAGGTTGTATCCACCAATGTGGAGGGTTATAAAATTTTCCGGTCACGAAACTTATCCCTGTGCTTCGGCGGTGGCGTCTGTGCGTCGCTCACCCAAGGCTGGTAGGCATCTTCCAACGAAAATGATTTAAATTTCTCATTTCCGGTACCTAGACTACTCGTGCTACAGTCAAAATGGACGGAAGCATATTTTCTGCCTCCGAAAAGTATTTGACTCTGATTAACTTTTCCGGGATTCAAATTTCGGCTATAACAACACAGTGGTGGGTGAAAAGTGAAACTCTATCACCTACCTAGTTGTTTGCATAGCATAACAGGGTGTAGTTTGAATGGGAGGTAAAGAGAGTGCTTAGTGTGATTCAAAGGATTACATTGCTTCTGTGAAGACAGCTATTCTTTCACAAACAAGGAATGTCTTTGGATACTATTACCGAGGAGTGTGATCTCCCAAATGCTGGAGGATGATATCATGGAGAAAGGAAGCAGTTCTACTAAATTAGTTTCTGAGCACTTTGCAAGATCCAGTTTAATTATTATTGGCTCAAATTTGGGAAATTTTAAAGCTTGTTACTGAATTTGTATAGAATGTCACTTTCATTCATACGATTTACATGAACGACATCTATGGACATCATACGGGCTTTAAGTTAATTAAATTTATTCATTGTTATTGGCAGCAAGAACAACTGAAACAAGTAGTTAAATATTCACAAAGCACCGAGGAACGGCGGTGGATGTAAGAAGCTAAAATCAATGTCAAATTCGTAATTGACCAAAATCCTGAACACAGTAGTTGAAAGGATTTGAGCTCTTATTTAGAAAATATGGAAGATATCTGAATGCCAGTGATGTACGCTTGTGAGGGCGAAAGTCGTTAAGTTCGTTGAACTGACATAGAAATGTTCACCAGTGCCACACTGAGGGTAATTCGAATTGCCATAAAAGTCTCCTTATGAAGGTTGGCTTAAACTAAACAGTGAACGATTGGGAATTAATAAGACGGATTGTGTTTAATATTAGTTTTGACTATATTCTGATACAGTGACCAAAATTACTATTTACGGGCTCAAGTATTATCCAATCGTAGATACGAGTGAAATGGAATAATAATAATAAAAATAGAAACACCGATGTAATACTAGTTGGTCAGCAAAGCAGTGTCCATATCATCCAATTCAGGATAAAAAAGTTGGTAATCATTCACCTATAACTCCCGCCGTTAACAGTGATGGCCTGGCTAACGTCCTTGTCAGAGCAGTACGACCATTAACACCGCCTGCCCAAAATTCACACCAAACAACGATTTTGTCGGGATGCATTGGTTGCTCTTGGATCTTATGTGGATTGGTTTGGTATCGTAACAAATTCCACAATTTTGTTTGTCGCCGAAGATAATTTTTCGATTTCGATGAAAATTATGGTCAGTTTCCAACTGCCCCAGAGCCCATTTGAATTTTGTACGGGTGCAGGCCCAAGTCAAGACGCAAAATTCGTCAAGTTGTGGTCTGCGAAAAACCGAGTTCTTATGAGCGACTCGAAATCGACTGCCTCGTGTTCTTCTGCACACTCTCAAGGACGATGTTTTCAGCAGATCGTCGACGTACGGGTGTTGGTTTTTAGTTTACTGAACCAGTGGACTCAAATTTATCCACCACACTGCGAATAGTCCTCTCGGATAGGCGAAGCGTGAGTTACGTTCCGAGACGGATGAGAAAACAAATCAAATACGAACAATTAAAAACGAACAATAGTTTTTATAATAACATAAATATATGTGGTTGAATAAACAAAAGAAATCCGACTTCGTCGGCAGTCCTAACAAAACTGACTTCAGCGTCTATGCACTTTTACAATATCAATTGACAAAATGTTTTGGCGTAAACAAATGAGAGGGCTAAGGAAATAGGAAAGGACGCTATTGGGTTGTAGTAAATATATAAAGGAATTGGGAGAAGATGCGTAAATGACTATAAGTGCATCGACGCTTATCAGTCGGTAGGGTTGCCAACACGTAACTCGCGCGGAACGGTGCCCAAACAGAGCATTTATTTTGATAAAACAAAACAAACAAATCTATAGATATTTGGCAAAACAGACTGATTAAATGGCAGCCAATTTGACAGATGTAGGTTCAACAATATGGCCGCTATCAACTGTCAAAGATCAGAAGTCTCTATTGAAAGTCCCCTTAGAAGAAATTGGAGAAACCACTGCTGAAAAGCTGAACGGAACTGGATGCCTTAATAATAGCATGCGACAATTGAAGTGCCTTGGTTGACTCTAAGGAAAACGGAATTTATAAATCAAAAACAAATAAAAGCTTTTCTTCCAAAAAATGTATTCAAAAGGTGAAAATTAGAAAGTTATCAGTTATTCTATACATTCTCGCATAAAAATCTGTTTGAACCAAATGCTCAGTTCATGCCAACTGTAAATAAAATGTCATCACAACAAATGTCATCCTTACTCGTCACAGTGCTTGTATGTCTGACAGGAACACCTCAAGTATTGAACCGGTAAAAAGCCCCGAACGTATAATACTAGTAATGACCGCAATCTGAACGTCACTTAAAGTCACGAAAGCGACATGCATGTGAAGACACAACCGCAAATTTTAATCGAATACAGAACGTTGACACCGGTGCATCGCAGCTATAAATAAATATCCAGGACTACGCCGCCTTCAACGAAGAAACCTGGATAACTATTGCACAGAGTACTTTAAATATATACCACGTACAAGTATTTACTCGTCAACATACCTTTTTTGGTTTTTATTTGTTCCTGTTTTTAAATCCATCTCAAAAGAGTTCCTCCCTGTTGACTGACGGTGGGTTGCTCTTCGGTTTTCCAATTAGGGAAACTTTACAGACATGCAACGACAACGTGTAATCATTATATACAGTGTATCAAATTCATATTCGTACATCTGATGCTTACCACTTTTTTGCTGTTTTTCACAAACCAATAAGAATTAAAGGGCTCTGGTGATAGTTTTTGCTTTAAGCTAATCTCAAAGGTAGGACTACATCCAATTTTGCAATTATGTACGTGAATAATCGAATGATTTGAAAATCAAATTATTCCTCAAAATGACATTTTTTCCTGAGTAAATTGATAATCTGCATAAATGTAGTGGACGTGACTTATGACGGTAGTGAAGGAAGTGGTCAAATCTGGTCGTTGAATCTAGCGGCTAAAAATAAAGAAACAACTAAAAAAGTTGTCTTCTTCTTCCTCTTAGGACGCTACAGTCCGAGGTGGATCTGCGCCTCACTCAACATGCCTCTCCAGTCAGCACGATCTTTCGCCACCTGTCTCCAGTTTCGCACACCAAGCCGGCCGAGGTCCCTCTCGACTTATGTGCGCCACCTTGTACATGGACGTCCTCTGTTGCGTTGTACCACAGCCTCAGAGTCGAAGACTCTTCGGACCGGAGCTAAGTTGTTCATGCGCTCTACATGGCCTAGCCATCTTAGGCGTTGGATCCGTAGACGCCTGGCTACACTTATGTCGCTGTACAGCCCATACAATTCGTGGTTGAACCTTCTTCTCCAAATGTCATCAACGCAAACAGGACCAAAGATCGCGCGCAGAATCTTTCTCTCGAAAAGGCCAAGAGACTGTTCATCCACTTGGGATATTGTCCATGTCTCTGCGCCGTACAACAGGACTGGGATGATCAAGGTCTTGTATATAGTCAGTTTGGACTTCCGAGAGAGGGCTCTACTACTCAGTTGTCTTTTGAGCCCAAAAAAACGGCGGTTGGCAAGAGTTCTTCCGCGTTTGATATCGGTACTGATATTGTTTGTACTATTTACCGCGGAGCCAAGGTAGACGATGTTCTTAACTAAATCAAAGTTATAGTTGCCTATTTTGACGTTCTGGCTAAGCCGTCGATGTTGTGCGTCCTTCCTCGATGACAGCATATACTTGGTTTTGCCCTCTTTCACCGCCAGACCCATTTTAGCCGCTTTCGTTTTAATGCCAGCAAACGCATAATTGACGGTTCGCTGTGTTCGCCCAATCACGTCAATGTCACCCGCGTAAATTAGCAGTTGAACAGACTTTTGGAAGATCGTGCCTCTTGTGTTGGCCAGTGGTTTTTGCACGATCTTCTCAAGAACGATGTTAAAGAAATCACATGACAGCGCGTCGCCTTGTCTAAAACCTTTTTTGACATTGAAGGTCTCGGTGAGTTCGTTACCGACCTTGATGGAGCAGGGAGAGTTCTCCATCATCATCCTGCTCACTCTGACGAGCTTGGCAGGTATGTCAAAACTAGACATTGGCGCTGTATAGCTCGTCTCTATACACGCTGTCATTTGCGGCCTTGAAATCGACAAATATGTGGTGTGTGTCGATCTGCATTTCTTGGGTCTTCTCCAGGATCTGCCGCAGTGTGAAGATTTGATCTCTGGTGAACTTCCCCGACCTGAAACCACACTGATAGGGACCAATCAGTTTGGTGATAAAAGGTTTCAGGCGTTCACGCAGAACGGCAGAAAAGATCTTAAAGGCGATGGTAAGGAGACTGATCCCTTGATAGTTGGCGCAGTCAAAGGGATATCCTTTTTCTCTTCATCATCAGCTCTCACCACATCAGCACCGAATAACTGCCACTTGACCCAAGCAAAGGCAGGGCAATGGCAGAGGAAGTCCTCTGCAGTGTCATCGTCTTCTCCACATTCGTCGCAGAGTGTTTCATCGCTTAGGCTAAGCACCCAGACGGGACCCAGACGAGTCTTTTCGAATTTAGACTACCGATCAAATTCGGGGAATACTTGCATTCCTGAACTATCCTGGAAGTAGTTAAAGGTTTGAGCAGGGCTTGAGCACGGCTTGGCTTTCGCTACAGCCACATATACTTCGCCCCTTCCACCTGTTCTTCACAATATAGTTCGTGGCCCTTAGGATCGCATAGGTTTCCGCTTGGGAAACCGACGCAAATTTACTTAACGAGGTGTGCAATATAATGCTGTCGCCCTGCACGAAGGCGACAGCGGCAGATCCTTCATTGGTCTTGGAGTCCTCCGTGGTTTTATAACTTACTCGTTAAGAAATTTGCGATCCAATTTTTGATATCTTTCCAATCTCTTGATGATGATAAATAAGGCAACTAATTTAAATAAAAAAAAATATTGAACTCGCAACTTAGGCGTTTTAAAAAATGCTTATTCGCATCGAGAAGGTCGAAAATGCTTTAATGCTCATCAATCGTTCTTTGACATTTTTCCCTTGTCAAGATGTCTTAAAATTGACCAAGCAAATTTATCTTAGCAAGAATATGTATCAAAATGGCTGAAATAACATAAACACAGTCAAATTGTATTCATTTTGTACACTGCTCTATGATCGAAACCTCAGCACCTGAACAAGTATTTGACCTCTCCGAATTGGAATGGGACATGTTTTTCATATACTTGTCGATTTGAACTCCCATCTGGTAGACTGTAATATTGTAAAACATAAACAGTAACAGCAGCTCCAACAAATGCCCGTAAATGGTAAAATAAACATCAAACTTGACGGTGACTTGTTTTTCTTTGTCTTCGCAGTAATGGCGGCTATTTATTGATTTAAAGAAATAAAATAAAATAAAAGACAGAAAAAATATTTTGAAATCCCTTACGGTCCTTTAGAATGTTCAACGTAATGTCAATAAGTGCTGAAGAATATGAAAACAATAAAAATGAATTCATTCATTCATGCCTGATGCTTGTACAAGTGGGCGAATTGGGAAAAAAAGAAAATGGAAAGCTTTTTGACTTTCAGAACAATAGGAGCAAAACTTTATTATTTTTAGCGACTGCTTAATTTTTTTTTGTTCGTCTTTTATTTTGTTTATAGAATTTCTCGAAATCGTACACAAGCGTCCTCCTCCTGTTCGATTAGGGTGAGAAAGTCGTTTTATAGAATTTAATCCACAGAATCTTAAGTTGAAAACAAGAAGTTATGAAAGTAGAAGTAGAATCTACAGACACAATACCACTTGGACTGTATAGAAAAGCGTCTTAAGTGGGTTTTCGAGTGTTGGGTCAAGTCTGTAGCGTATATCTTGAGGGTGTATTAATTCTTTGAATACGCCTTAATCTTTATCTAGTTCTTCAGTAATTAATTTCATAGATTTGTACTTAACTCAGCTATTAAGAGTGACTTGCAGCAAGTTTGGGTTAGGTTCAAGTGTCTGACTGCAGACTATAGTTCCACTCAAACACAGGCCCATTGTGGTAGCGATGAAGTGTTTAAGCTGATTAATAGTGATGTTTATCTTATTCAGGAAAGCTCTCAGATGGACTTTCCTGCAAAAAGAGAGGACATGATAATAATAATAATAAAGGTAAACCTGGGCCTAGCTTCTCAGCAACCACTCGGGGACCTGCGGTTTAATGCCGACTCCGAACGGCGATTTTTGGAAGCTTTTCTAGACAGTTATACTCTTTGAGCATTGTCAGTGACTCGAAAGAGGTGGAGGTGTTTTTGAAAAATTGTTTCTTGTGCTGGGATTTGCGCCTAGACTGTGAAAGTCAAGTGCGTATGGGTCGACGCACAAACCCACACGGCCACGGCGCCGACAAAAAGAGAGGAAACTGCATGTGAAAAGGAAGTGTGTTACAGTCTCCCCCTACTTCTCGTCACTACAAATTTTGCAAAAGTTTTTGTTTGAGAGTGGATCTAGTTGTATTAAGTTTAAACTGAAGCAAAAGGTAATTCTCCACTAGGTGAAATTAATGAGTCTTTTTTGTGCCCGTTGAATTCACCGCCTTAGCAATATCCTTGAGTTCAGAGTGTCCCGTCTTCCACATGATGTGAATATTAAAATATTTAGCCATCTCCAAAAGAGACAGGCTTGAGTTCAGTGAAGTTCTTGAATAAAAAGTGACCGAGCCTGTTTATCCACAGCCTGTCTATCTGAAAATTTGATGATGTCCCTTTTGGATATCACATTGCTTTTAAGCCATTTAAGCCATTTAAGCCAGCTTCCGTTTGAAAGACGCTATAATCTTCCGGAAGGAGAAGTGATATGGTTTTAGTTAGATCCTTGGAATGTTTCCGCTAAACCTACTCCCTTATCTATCTGTAAAACTTCAAGGAGGACCATCTAGTGTCTGAATCTCAAACTTCGAGTCTTATCTGGTGATGTTGGTTGGCCCAATAAAATCTGAAGGCAATTTCTCTTAAAAAGTCGGTGTTTTAGAGAAGGAACTTGAATTTGTCGATGTTAGGGATATTGATCGGTTTGGTGTTCAGACTGTAGATAAAGTGTTTTGAGTCTGACCGCTGTGCTGTCTGCTACATGTGTACCATATTAATCCAGAGGAGGAAGAGAATAATTTTCAGTTCAGCAGATGGTGTTGTTTTTAAAGCCCCACTAACGCAAAGTCTATGCTAATCTTTGCATATGATTAAGAATCAAGACCACCATACGGCGGCAGTACGGTAGAGTGCAGAAGTGCCTTTCGGGGCCCGGACATAACGCCAAGCGACATAAGGCCAAATTCTAGCATTTGGCCTTATGTCTCTTTCTCAAAGTGACATAAAGCCAAATTTTAGAATTTGGTCTTATGTCGCTCGACAAAGCCAATTTTTTTGAGACATAACACCAAATAATAATATATCAAGTGGGTCATAATTCTACAACTCTTAATAACAAGTATATGTGTAATTAAAATTAAATTGAACAGTGGAGTTAGTATGAGGGAACGGGTAAAAAGTGAAATATGAGAGGTTGCCCCTTGCAACCCCCAGCTTGGCCAAGGATAAGATTTTGGATAGGTGCGAAGTTGGTGGTATCCAATGTTTCCTTATTTTCATATTCAGAATGGATTTGAAAAAGTAACATATATCCAATTTTGCACCTATCTCAAATCCTATCTGTGGCCAAGCAGGGGGGTTGCAATTTCACTTTTTACCCGTTTCTTTTAAATGTCTCAGAATGTTTAATGGGAGGTATATTTTAATAAGGTAAGCCTAAATCAGATATACAGCCAATTAGCCTTATGTCGCTTTGTGAAAAATTTTTTTCACTTTGATCACTTTGTCACTTTGTCAAAGTGACATAAGGCCAGGTTTTAAAATTTGGCCTTATGTCGCTTGGCGTTATGTCATGGCACCGTGCCTTTCATGATCTGCTGCATAGTGTTGGGTTACCGGCATTGTTTATAGCCTATAATGAGACCCAAATATTTAGATCTTTCGTGTTGCCTCGTCATGCTCTGATCCATGTGACAGGTTTAAGGAGATCATTCTGCAAAATGCCAATAAGTGTACAGACAATTATTCCTGATAATGCGAAATTGTCCGCATAGGCAACTAAAGGGTTTTCCAATAGAGAGTTCCGAACTTTTACAGCTGATTGCGGATATATTGTTGGAGATATATCTGTCAAATTGTTTTGTCGAATCACCGTGGATGGACATAGCGTTCAAAAAACACGTGCAAATGATAAAATTGTTTTATTAAAATGGGTACTCTGTTCGGGCGTTCCACGTGGGCGCCGTGGTGGGTAGGTGTGTCGATGTTGTTGGTTCGATTCCCGAAAAAAAAAACACCTAACATTTTTTTCACGGCTCCACCTCTTCCGATTCACTGACAATGCTCAAAGAGTATAACTGTCTAGAAATAAACTGGGCAAGTGCGAGTTGTACTCGCACGGGTAAGGTTCCGTCGCATAATATTGATGGATGATTTCTGAAGATCAAACGACGTTTCTAAACTATTTCAGTTGAATTTTCTTCTAACTTCAACTCAAATTAACTATTCATTCATACATTTATACATCCGAAAAAAACAAACGTTCATCCCTACATATACCTATATCTCTATCCAAGTTTATCCAACACAGAAAATCCCTTCCATCATACACACACCCAACACTGCTCATGCCTGCGGTGTGTGTGTATTCATTTCTGTTGGGCATTTAGGGGTGAGATCGAAAAGATAACGCTCAGCAACGAATAGAGTGGCCGAAGACAGCATGAAATTATGTGTGAAAATGAAATTTTCTTCTTATTTTAAATCTTAGATATCTCAAAATTTCAACATAAGTCGATATTTTGAAATTTATCATTTCTTAATGCTTACATTGATGTCTTCAAAACTGCGTTTTCAGATCTTTAAAATTCGCATGTCGATGATTGACCGTTTTTGGCCAATATCTCCAAAACCATTAAGGCCAGAATGCTCGCAATGGTTTTAAATGAAAGTACTCAATGAAGCCAAGTTTTTGTGATTTTTTCAGATTTTTAAACACTTTGGTTTAGAAATGGCAGGGGGGGAAAATCTTTGGAGCTCCATATTTTCCAAACGGTACTTTTGATAAAAAAGTCTTGAAAGAAACCTCCACCTCATTTCGAAAGATCTGTCGATTGATATATATTTCGATGGGGTGCGACAATTTTTCAAAATTAGTGTCAACTTCACCTGTACTGGAGCCACCCCCAAATGGCCCCACTTTTTAAAATCGCTGCATAGGAATTGACATCTAGGTCTGAAGTACCTAATTCCAAAATTTCATGCCGATATCTTCATAAACTTCGGAGATAAAAAAGTGTGACAGACACGACGGACGGACGGACGGACGGACGGACGGACGGACGGACACACCGAAATTATAAAGGTTCCGTTTTTGTAGACGGAACCTTAAAAAAGCTTGTCGTTCGGAGTCGGTATCCCCTCCACTAGTGAGAGAACAATAGTACGCACAACACGAGTGGTTGCTGAGAAGCTAGGCCCAGGTCCACCTCGGACTGTAGCGCAGCCATTATTATTATATTATTCTGTTCGGGCAACTTTCCGCGCACTTCGCTTCGCTTTGGATTAGTGAGTACGTCAACAGACAAAATTGTCCAATCTGGAACGATACCAAACCAATCCACATGATATCCAAAAGAGTCCAATGCATTCAGAAAGAATCTCTGTTTGGTGTGGATCTTGTGCTGGCGGCGTCATCGGTCTATATTTCTTTGGCAAGCGGCGAGCGCTCTATGACATGGACACCAACGACATGCGGTTTTAAAAGGACGGCGCGGCGCTACGTGCCGCACAGCTCACGCAACATTGGAAATTCAGCACGAGCGATTTGAGTGCATGGTCGTCTCACGTGGAGGTGGTGTGAACTGGCCGCCGTGATTGTGCGACTTGTACCCGTTAAACTTTTTCTTGTGGGGTTTTCTGAAGTCACAGGTCTATGCGAATAAGCCACAAACCACAGCGGCCCTCAAACCAACATAACCCATGCCATCGGTCAAATTCAAGCTTATTTATGCGCCAGAGTCATGGTGAAATTGGACATTTCGGATGCGCGCCACCCAGAAAAGCCGCGGCGAACATTTGAGCAATGCTATATTATTTACATAATGACATGGATAGGCCTTTCAAACGTATAGAAAATGTTTGTGATATCGCATACGCGCTTTGATTTATTTGAATTTAAAGAGAAGAAGCGCTTAGTGAATAACATTTTATAACACTGAAAAATCATTTCTTCCATGATCATCAGTAAAGAAGTAAAAAATAAGCAATTCACCAATATTTTCGTGTTCATAAGAATAACCGGATGGCTGAATAGCAAACAATTTGGCTCATGACTTGGAGGATATAACCGAGTTTTCCCTTGGGACCACTAGGACCTAAGCGAGGCGTGACTTTTGCTCGGCTACCCATCAACCTAACCTTAACTAGGGAATGAGTGTTATCTGATCTACACGAAGAACCATCCCAAGCGAAGCGAGGTGGTTATTTACTTTACTTTGTTCTGCTCGACCGTTAATGTCTAAGAACGATTAAAACATTCAGAAAATCAAGAAGCTGATGATCGAAAACCGCTGTCGAGTTTTGGAGAATTGGCTCAAGAGAAAAAGTTCAGATCTGACGATGATCAAATTATGAACTTGGCATCACGATATTGCATCACCGTTATAGAAACCCCCGTCGAAGAAAAAATTGTTTTTGAAAATTATTCATAATCCTCGAGCTGATGTCAGTCCTTCTAAAGCTAGTTTCAAAGCTATGTAATCAGTATGCTTGCAACATATTTTCAGTCGATAGGCAGTGAAAATATGAACAGCATACTGCATCCATAAACCTGATCTCACACCAGAAAACTATTGTAAACTGATTTCTCCCTTCCAATTGAACTATCAGTTTAACAAACAAATAATACAAACAAATACCGTAGATATGAAAAAAACAAAAGCAGATGGAAAACTTTATCAAATTTGGGAGCGGGGGAAGGTCAAATCAAACCCAACTAAATTATTTCTCTGCTTACAGCCACTAATGGAGCGATGGGGCCACCATTTTGTTTTCCTGTTTCCCTTCGGAGTTTTGCTTTTCAATTTTTCACTTTGTCCCTCCTGCACACTAAATTTTCTTTTTCGTTTTTTCTGTTTGTACTTCCTGTCTATTTCTATTCCGTCCGATTCGTGACCAAGTGGCAAATGGATTATACGGTCCATCAGTTTCGGCTGCAAGGTATAATTGGTGTGAGTGATTTCGGTCTTCAGCGGCAGAGAGGTTGGTGCGGTTGTTGTTGGCTGTTGGTTGAAATTTTTGAATGCCGGGTGATGTCCATTTGCGAGCTATGAATTTTCCAGGGCCAATTTATTTTTTGAATTTCAATCACGTTTCTGTGGCAAGTGATTTTTAATGTTTGCGCTTTTTATTTTTACTGGTGGAAGTAGGTTTTTTTTTAGTGTACCCTAAATCGTGAGATTTGCACAGAATTTCCATTCCTGAGACTGTGAGAGTGAAATTGAAGCAAAATGGAAATGAGCGGTTAACGCTTTATAACAACCATCAGTCGCTCCAGCGGGTAGAGTTTAATGATGAATGGGGGGGATGTTGGGTGATTGGTGATGGGAGGTTTGTTTATATGGCTTGAATGCGGGATAGTTAGTTTGGAAAATGGTAATTATCGTGTCTGCGGGAATGAATAAATAACACTTTATGCTTAAGTAGACCGTGAAATAACTTTGAAGATAATCCATTTGGTAAGGGTTGACGTTAATGAAAGTACACGAGCCAATCAAGAGTGGAACACCACTCGGGGTTACTGCCTGTTAAAATATAATTTACCTTGTGTCAATTAGAGGGGAAGTTTATTTATGTAGGTACGCTCTGTGAGTGATACAACTGTTGATGAACTGATCTCAAACTCTTCAAGAGTTTTATGAATGCTTAAGTACAGTAATTAATGTCTACTCGTATTTCGCGAGTATAATCTTTCAACAGGTATAAATATTCCAACGGTTATGGTTATGTCTTAACGACGAAATAGTTTATGGATTAAAGATATTCTCTGGTACTTCAAAAGTTGGATTATTTTACTGCCATGACTTTCATATTACTGTTATGAATAAAAACAATGTTTGCAATTAATAGTTGTTAAATAACGAGCCGTCGAATGAATTTAAGAATGTACTAATGTAAATGATGTTGAAACATAGAATATAGAATTGTAAACACAGATGCAACCGGCAGTATATCGAGGCAAGTGTGTTTTTTTTATTTTTAAGAATTTTCTAAAATTGCAGATTATTTTTTTAGTACGCCTTAAAAATTGTCCTATGACCTGGATTACACTCTATAGTTTATATACAGTCGACTCCCTCTAAGTCGAATTTTTACGGGATATCACAATTAGTCCGAGTTAGAGGTAGTTCGACTTAGATGATGGTTTTTGTGTTGAAAATGAGGGTAGTGCCAAAATAAATATGGCGAAAAAATTCGAGTTAGAGCGAAATTCGACTTAGAGGGAGTTCGACTTAGAGGGAGTCGACTGTATGTACTTTAAAGTGAAAAATTATATAAACAGGGTAGGCTAAATTCTTTTTAAAAATGTAATAAAGTGAACAAAATGCAATGTGTTATGGATTTATTGGCCTTAAGTGCTTGAATCGTTTCCGGATTGTTGGCATAACATCGCTCCTTCACGGTTTCCCACAAAAAAAAAGTCCACAGGAGTCAAATCGCAACTCCGAGGCGGCCAATTCACATCGCCTGAAATAAAGTTTTACTACACTTAAGCCGTCAATACCAAACGAAAGAGAAAAACAAATTAATTAAAACCAATCAAAAACCGATAATGCTTTTTGACTTAAGACCTTTTTGCCTAACGTCACTGATATATCTCTACCATAAATGAAAATATGGTTTTGTGGAACAAAACAAATTTTTCTTTTTCTTCTTGACGCCTTAAGAAAAGAATATTCATCAAGTTATGGCCGTGTTATAGCTCGGTGTGTGTCTTAAGGTCGTCGAAAATAACCTTGCCAGAATAGAGTCTTGCAAGAACTTCCGTGGAGGAAATTTGAATTCAAAATGTCATATGCAGCACCTTCGTCCAGAAGCCGATAATCATGTTATGACCTGTGAATTGGTTTTAGCAAAAGTTAATATTAGTCAAGGCTTTTTCAAACATAGAATGCATTTAAAAGTGTCTGCCAATTGTGAAAAAAAACTTTTTCAGATCTAAAAAGTTAATGTTTTCATGTAATCCAACATTGAGATATAATCTCAGCAGAGTTGGAAAGGGATTATGGATTGTACAAGGGATTAACCGCCTATGTATCGTTTTCGGGATTCGTTTCCGAACTTTTAAAGCGGTAGACAGCAGCGTTGCCGGAACAAAATTTAGCACGATAGTTTTCTAGCTGTCGCCAATTGGGCACACCAAGTCGGTTGATATCTCTCTCTCTCTCTGTTGTTTTGTCCCACTACTTCAAAATTGAAGACTGAATATAACTAAATGTATTTTCTAAAGTACGCAGTCTAAAATGGAGTTCCAGCTTTAGTATGCCCAAAATTCCTTGGGTAAATGCAAACCCTTTTTAAACATGGATGTATTTCATCGGTAGTTGAAGGTTTGCTAAAAGTGGTTTACTTAAAATTACGACTTGCTACATAAGGTGATGTTATTTTTGTCAACGAAAACGCAACTCCATAGATTTGTTCTCAAAAAACCAACTATTTCCCACTATATTGTACTTAAGTTCGGAAAATAGGACGCTCTAGAGAGAGAGAAAGAGAAAGAGAGACCACGCTACTATTGTATTTTCAGTTACATAGTGTAAACTAAGTCAATTAAAGACAAACACAAAACTTTATTTTTTATTTTCTATCTTTCTTTTAAGACTAGGTCCGTTCCGTTGGGCTTCCTACTTTATAAAGAATTATTTTCTACATATTCTTGTACAGGCAGCCCTTTTGCTCTCTTTGGATATTTAAATATTATTCTTAGAATTCCTGCAATTGACTTTTTGTATATCGTTCCTAGAAATGCCACAATAGATACTTTTTTGTACACTATTGGAGTGTGAGTGCTATTCTTTTGTGTTTAACGCGTGAGTTTTTTTTGGACAATTTTATAACTTTCCAATAGAATTCAAGAGAATACGAGAAATGTGAGAAACAGCTAGGAAAGTACTCGAACAAACCTGATGCTGTATACAATGAGTACAATGTGTCATCCACAGCGTAGTCAACCCTTTTAACTTTAACTCGTCACACGCTCAAGTCGAGCGTTGCAATTACCAACACACTGTGGTAGTTACAGTACACGGAACCAAGCAACACAGGTTTTGCTAGCAGCGTTATAATTAAAGCAAAGGCTGTTGACGGAAGTAGCAGAAGCAATATTTACAATCGAGGCAGAAGCAGTTCTGAAGGCGTTTGGGTTATGGAAGTCAAGCAGCGGCACGTCACTCAATTATTTCGACATGTCCTTCGGCATTTAAAAACGTTACAAAAGCATTCGTGTATAAGCCCGATAGGAGGCCTTTTCCGTTCTCCAGTTGTTGGAAACAGCATGACAAGACCTACATTCAGGAGAAACTCAAAGAAAATGTAAGCCAACGACCAACACGATGGATGCTTGGACGACGCCAAAAGAGAATAAACATATACTCGTTGTCACGCCGAAGACACAAAACAAAGGCAATCAAAATACAAATGTTGCTGCAAAAACTAGAACCAAGTCTTGGCAGAAATGTAGAGCTACGCAATGAAAAAGAAGAAGTAAATGAATTTAGAACATTTCGTAGACCAATTCAGACAGCACATATTCGTGTTTCCTTTTTACTCCCCAGGATTCGCTTTTATGCGTATGACTTGCGGAGTACGTACCGCAAGAACCACAATTTTTGGGATTTTCTTTAACGGATTCATTTGAATTTAATATCTCCACCAAGAATTTGATCGTAATGTACAAATATACGCACAGACATAATTCTTTGTGATATTTATGTAAAACTTAACTTTCCTCTTTTGCATTTCAGGCTTCTCTGTGCACCCAAAAGCCCTCCAGTTAAGAGCGGTGTAATTGGTTGAATTCATTTCACCGAACACATCCATCGCTCCATCCAAAGCCTGAGGGAGAAAAAATGAAAATAACATTTCCACCTTAAGAGATTCAATAGCACACCAATAAATACATCACCGGTTCCCCTTCCAACATCGACACAGGCGAAATGTAGAAAATTACAAAATTGTATCAAATCAACTTCGTATCCTTGCCTCCTTGCCTCCCGCCCTGGTAAGTAATTTCAAATGGCTTCTCCCAATTTAATGGGAGCACGGAACTGAAAAGGAACACGTTAAACGGAAAGAAGGCATAGGGACAGAGGAACGATTCTCAGATAAGACGGAAGACACCATAAATGAAGGCGACAAAGAAAAAGGCAGTATAAAATAAAATTTAAACTTGTAACACCATGACAACATTAAGAACACCCCGAGTTCTACCTGTTCGTGCCGTACTTTTTCTTTCTTCCCCAACGATTTACTCTTCTGCTCCTCAATTTTTTTTCCTGTTTTGCTGTCGGCGTTTAAGATTCGTTATGTGCAACTGATGAATGTTTCAGGATAATTTAATTTCATTTTAACGGTTGTAGGAACATTACTCGCGCTGTTCATTCAATTTCGAAACTTGCAATACTGTGATACCAATTACCGGGTTCTGCTTAAATGAAAAGCTTTAAAGGCAATGAATTAGAGTGTGTGGAACAACCGAAATAAAGAGGCATGCCAAGGAGCCTAAGACTCTTAAGAAATAATAAAATGACGGGATATGTCTTGTGATTAAGTGTGACGGAGTCCGATTGCGGTTCATTGTAAAGCACTTGGGGAATAAGTGTCGAAAGGGATTTTCCAAATTTGGACTGGACAAATAGACGGCATTTCATTAAGTGCTTCCTATCTTTAAATTGCAATAAAACAACATGTGTATGAGATGTCATCGATATCTTTTTATTCATTTAAAAGGCATGTTGATGGCATTATGTATAGAATATAACGTCGTTCAAATGAGCTCCACGGCTTCTCTGGGTGGCGCGCATCAAAAATGTCGACCTTTCTACTACTTCGGCGCATAAACCGGGCTGAATTTGACCGATGGCATGAGTTATGTTGACTTTGAGGGCCGCTCTGATTTGTGGCTTATTCGCGTAGGCATGCAACTTCATACAACTCTACAAGAAAACGTCTGACGGGGTTGAATCGCACGATCTCGGTGGCCAGTTCACATCACCTCCACGTGAGACGGCCGACCATGCACCCGAATCGCTCGTGCAGAATTTCCAATGTGGCGTAAACTGCGTGGCACGTAGCGTCACGCCATCCTGTTGAAACCACATGTCATTGGTGTCCATGTCATCCACATCAGGTCAAAAGAAGTTGGTAATCATCGATCTATAGCGCTCGCCGTTGACGGTGATGGTCTGGCCAACGTCGTTCTCAAAGAACCGATGTGACCAAACAATAATTTTTTCGGGATGTTCTTGGATCTCATGTGAATTGATTTGGTAACGTCCCAGATTCCACAATTTTGTTTGTTGACGTACCCATTCATCCAGAATGCCCCATCGCTGTAGTTAAAAATTAGGGCCAGTTTCCAACTGCTCCAGAGACCATTTGGAGCCCACACGTCGTTGTCTATGGTCTAGCCGATTACCTTCAGCTCCTGAGTCAGTTGAATTTCATGTGGGTGCAGGCCGAAGTCACGACCCAAAATTCGCCAAGTTGTGTTCTGCGAAAGGCCGAGTTCTTGTGAGCGACACGACGCAAAACCGACTGCCTCGGATAACCCTGCACACTCTCACGGACAGCGCCGATGTTTTCGGCAGTTTACGACGGGCGTTAGTTCTTCGTTTACTGAACCAGTGGACTCAAATTCATCCGCTACACTGCTAATACTCGTAGGCCTCTCGGTAGGACGATTATGGCGACCGTAATCCATGAAGCGCGCGTTACGTTGCCCGAACAGAATACCCATTTTGATAAAACAACTTTATTATTTGCACGTGTTGTTCAACGCTGTGCCTATCCTAGAGGATTTGGCAAAACAGACTGAATAAGTGCCACCCAATTTGACAGATGCAGCTTCATCAATATGGCTGCTATCAGCTATCAAAGTTTGGAAGCCCCTTTTGTAATCCCATTTACTTAGTAGAAACTTAAACGTCAAGTATTCAGTTTTTCAGACGCATTAATTTCACGTGCTTTTGTGTGTATCGTACACCAGGATGACGTCGTAAAATGTACAGAATAAAGGCAGAATAATGACTTTTGGCTGGAAAAATTCTTAAATAAACCGTCTTTTGATACTAGTACTCGTATAGCACAATTCTTGCATGAGTTGCAAATTGAAAAATTAGACGTTATTACATGCAAAAATATTTTCGATTCAGACGTTCAATTTAAGCTGCCTGTAAATAAAATGGCATCACTTTTACATCTTTACTCATCACATCCCTTGTAGAGTTGCAAAAAAACAAAGAATACCTCGGTTATTGAACCAGAATACAGCCACGAACGGACGATCCGAGCGAAAAAGGCACGTGTAATGAGTGCAGTCGGGATGTCACTTAAAGTCGCGAAACTGACATACATGCAATGACACAACCGCAAATTTTAATCGAATGCAGGACGCTGACACTGGTGCATCGGAGCCACGAATGCGTCAGTAATCTTTCCTTGACCACGCCGCCGTCAGCGAAGAAACCTGGACAAGTAATACAGAGAGTCCTTTAAATAAATGTCATGTATTTATTTGTTAGCACACTTTTTGGTTTGTGACAGTCTCTTTTTAAATCCATATTGTAATTACTTTCGAGGTGAGTTACGGTGGTCTGCTCTGCTGTTTTCCCATCAGATGAATTTTACAGAGAGGTAAATTATAATTGATGGACATAATTGAATGATGTAAAGGCAATATCTTCGATATGGGCGGCAGGCTTCGTTCCCATCCCAACATCCATTAAGGCACTTGGTGATCCCTGAATCAATCGACTGTCAACCATACTTATCACATTACGATTGACCAGAAATCAACTACAGAGAGATACTCAACTCTCGAGCTTTTTTCGTCTCGCCTATGACCGTCCATTTCCAATATTTTTCCAGATTTTCCAATATTTTCGTTAAACTCACGCATACTGCCTCCTTTTTACGCACACTGCAAAATTTTTACGCACACTTCCACAGAGTTTAACGAACTCCCGTTATCCTGGGACATTTGCCCACGAAAATGGCGGACATTTGCCCACGATAGTGTCATTTTTTGTCGAATTTGCCCACTACTGGAATAATGCACTGGTTGTGTTCATGAGGCCGAACATTTTTCAAATATTAAAAAAACGTTGGATATTGTTGTAAAAATTTTGCTTAATATATTGACATTAAAAATTGTATATGTTGTATATTTGGATACTATTTAATTGTGTAAGATGATATTTCATAATTATCACTCCGTATTTATTCACATTTACACTGCATTGTTGTATATAAATGGCAAAATTAATTCTTCAATTAAAAAAAAACACGATTGCAGAAGTACAAATAAATTAAAAAAACAAGTTGTATATAATCTATATAAGTATATGCAGTTATATATACTTATATAGATTCATGCATATTTAATTTCATCCGTAGTTATTTGTGAATATAGCCTTTGAATTCCCAAACAAAGGAAAATATAAAAATGTTGGAAATAAAATTGTCTTTTTTAAGGATGTTTTGAAACATTAATGCATTATCACGAAAAAACTAAAATAAATGCATAAATCCATGGAATTCAAAACAAAAAAATTTTCTGAATTTCAATATTAACGTTTAATAAAGGAACACTTTGAAAAAACAAACCAGTTGTTTTCTTAAATCTGAAGACCACAAGGAGATACTTCGGTCATTTCAATACTTAAGGATGAATTTAAATTTTGTTAACTTTTTTATTTGATTTTCTCAGGTTCAACGTCAATAAGTACATTTATCACTTATCTCTCTGATTGTTTTAGTATTTCCAATTAAATTAGAATAAATAAAAAATATATCAAACCTATTTCCATATATTTCATAATATAATAATTTAAACTTCAATTTAAATATAACCGATAATTAATAGTTTCCAATAGTCCTTCCAGTCGTAATTATTCATGTTAAAAGAATGCTCTTACTGAACATTTCGTTTTCGTTGAACTTCCCCTTCTTTTCGTGGTGAACGTATTGCAAAGGATTTGTTATAGCGTTTGGAAAAAAAGGAGAGTGGGGGTATGGCCAACCCCCTGATAGATTTCTTCCCATATGTATGTAGATAAGGAATGCATGTTTTGCATGAATTTGTTTGGAGGGGAAGTCAATCAGTTGTTCAAAACAAATCACACGTATTCACGGATACTGTACGAAAAAATGTTATAAAAAACGCTGTCAGATGACGTCATGAGGGTAGAAGGGAAAGAGTTGAGTATCTCTATGTAGCTGATTTCTGCGATTGACGCTAACAACAACCATTTTAGGCAGCCGAACTTTCCAAGCAACGAATTTCGATTCACATTTTTTCCTTGCTGCAGTGCTGCCAGTTTGCGGTAAATTTACTTTTTCGTGGGAAATTTAAAATCCCATTCCACACATTTCTGAAAAGGGTTTTTTCTTTTATACAGAAAAGTGTAAATTTTTTCTAAAACAAATATCCTTCTGTTTGGTTATGTTCTCTAACAAATCTATGGTTGGATCTTTTGACCTGGGTTCAAGGGATGGCTGAAACCTGTGCCACAAAAAAGCGAGCTGCAGAGCTAAGAAGCAGGCCCAGGTCCACCTCGGACTATAGCGTCCTAAGAAGAAGAGCTAAGAAGCAGAAATAATAAAGCACGATGGAGGAAACAAACATTAAAAGAATACAAATGCAGTCCAACATCTTCTCTAGTGACAACAATGAAATAAGGTGAAATAAACAGTTATCCTAATGCCACAATTAACATGGCAGAGATCATTCGGTTCCCTTTTAAAAACCAATATTTAAAAATTCCGAATTTGCAAAAAAATGTTCACAGTTTATAGCTCACATTTTTTGGAAGTGGTAAATTTTGAGTGATATGGTAATTTTTCTTCTCCAATGTGGTAAATTTTGCTTAAAAATACTGGCAGCACTGCCGAAAGGATTCGAATATCCAGAGAGAAATGATGGCAAGCGGCAGCGGCGAATTTGTAACGTGTAAGCATTTCAATCGCAAGAGATCACTAGGGCGGTGTTTACAAACGACTGGGCAATCCGCTTGGGCAGGCAAGATTATCTACGTGTGCAACACTCGAAAATCAGGAAAATATGTCGAAAACGGAACCGAAAGGGATGAAAACATGCTGCTGCCACTTGTCGACGCATCCAACCCATCTCCTTCTCGCTCGCGTGTTTCCGAAAATCCTGCCCTTTTAGGCTCATATAAAGACCATCTAGGTCATTTGCCGATAGCACTTCCATCTCGAACTTCTACAGTTTGATGCTGACGGCACAACCAGGTGATCTACAATGGGATCCTTATTAAGATACACGTGCATATGGTTTCTTCTGACAAAATTGATAGTGGTTCGGATTTAGAATTGGCCAAATCATTCTCAAGATGTGGCCCATTTTGCCCCACATTCATCTATTATTCGTCTTGTGAGTTATATCTTCTACAGTTTACATGCAACAAGATGCATGTCTATGTTGCTGTATTCCACCGTTGGCGTATTTTATTTATAATTTTTTAACCCCCAATCAAAAATTGTTTCACCTTCAGAGAACATTCATGTGGCAGTCCTTTACAAGAAAACAAGAAATTCTCTCGCAAAATTAAATTGGTCCAGCCTAAACTATTTATCTGGTGGTTCGTATGCAGTTTGTTTTCTTTGGCAAAAGAGCAGTTCGAATAACTTTTGATCCATGCAGAAGAATTTTCGTGCATTCTTGGCCTATACGAAAATACCGACAAAGTAAAAGGTATCTTTTGAAATTCAGATGAATGCCCATAAAAATGCACAGCTAAAGCCATAGTAAAAAATAACCTTGAAACCAGTAATTCTACGGCGCTATTTTCTACAAATATCAACTGAGGCAATAAACCTGCGTACAAATTTTAAAAAAATGGGTTGGGAACGGAGAATTCCTTTATATTGAAATAAAACAACTTTTTAAAAAAATCTTGTGGTCAGATTCCCATAAGAGGGAGGGTTTCTAATTAAATTTCGAGATATATCAATAATGATGTAGATACAGTGGTGGGCAAAAATTTTCATACAAAATCATTTGCAAAGAAAATTAAGCGTTTAAAAAAATTTAACGATTTTTGTTTTCGAGTGAAAACAATTTTTTTTATTATTTTTTGTTTTATTTTGTTATACCAAATTGCTTCCAATTTATTACTTGTCTCTAAGTACGCCGTGGCCGTGTGGGTTTATGCGTCGACCCATATGCACCAGACTCTCAAGTGTAGGTCCAAAACCAAGCTCAGACAAACAATTAAAAAAAAAAACTCGTTCACGGCTCTACCTCTTTCGAGTCACTGCCAATGCTCAAGGAGTATAACTGTCTAAAAAATCTTCTCAATCTCTCGTAGGTCCCCTCCACTCATAAGAGAACAATAGCACGCACAACAGGAGTGGTTGCTGAGAAGCTACGCCCAGGTCCACCTCGAACTGCAGGGCCGCTATTATTATTATATTATTATAAATGATTTAATATTAGCATCACTGAGGTTTGAACGATTCATTTGCTTTGAAATTGCTTTGAGTGAAAACTTTTGTCCACCACTGTACGTGGAATCAACAAACGTGGTACAAACGTGTTTTCGTGCGAAAGCGGTTCGTTTTTTAAACGAGACTTTAATATGTTTTTATTTCTGCTAAAATACTGAAATATATTGGGATCATTGTCGTCCGATGATTATTTATGATTTTGAACTTCAACTAAATCAATTTACTCTGGTGATAGAGAAAATTCTCGAGCTACAGGTTTTTCCAAATTACGTTTGATACGCCAACTATTCGAAATTAGTTTCTAATAAACATTTTTTATGTTTTTAAAACAAATGTTTCGGATTTACCGAAAAATACATAAAACTTTTTTCATCTCGTTTAAAAGTGTTTTATCTGCTGTTGATCGTGTTCAGGCCTTAACTTTTTTAAGCATCTCTGGAACGGTCGGCCTGTACTTGATTTTTCGAAAAAGGCCTGTAAGTAAGTAATAGCGGCGCTACAGTCCGAGGTGGACTTGGGCCTAGCTCCTCAGCAACCACTCGTGTTGTGCGTGCTATTGTTCTGTCACGAGTGGAGGGGACCTACAGTTTAATGCCGACTCCGAACGGCGAGTTTGAGAAGCTTTTTCTAGACTGTTATATTCTTTAAGCATTGTCAGTGACTCGAAAGAGGTGGAGCCATGAAAAAATTTTGGGAGTTTTTTCTGGAATTGAACCGAGAACATCGAGCGTAGTAGTCGACCCACTACGCCACGGCTCCCAGAAGGCCTGTAGACATTCTTGGCCGAAGGTATTGAAGAAAAAAGGGACTGGAGGTATCTGTCCACATTAGTCTTAAATGCCTGTAGGTTGCAGTGAGTGGAAAATATTTCTGTGGTGCGGCTGAACAATGAATCTCTAAACATAACTATACGTCCAAAAGTAGACTTAAGGGTAAACTGATCAGCATTCCTAACGAGACCCTAACGAGCATTGTGCGCATTTCATTTCACAGCCTAGGTTCAAATCCTAGCACATGCTACAATTTTTCAAACCAAAATTGTTCACGGCTCCACCTCTTTCGAACCACTGACAATGCTCAAAGTCGAAGAATATTCGGGCCAAAGCTAAGTTGTCAATGCGCTCTACATGGCCTAGGCCAATCTTAGGTGTTGGATCTGTGGATTCACAGCACCAAAGATCGAGCGCATATTTCTCTCGAAAAGGCCAAGAGCTTCTTTACCCGCTTTCGATATTATCCATGCCTCTGCGCCGTAAAACAGGACTAGGATGATCAATGTCTTGAACAAAGTCAGCTTGGTCCTTCGAGAGCGGGCTTTATTACTAATTGCCTCTTGAACTCAAAGTTAGGGTTAGAACGGCAAATATTGCTTTAAAGGCAGATTTAAATAAAGCTTCCTTAGTGTGTTCACGGTAAGTTCATAAAACAATGCCGGCGTATATATTCCATCGGTGAGTCATATCAAAAAGTTGTACTTTATCCAGAACAATTTACTTTTAAGGTAATAACTTCACATAACCTTTTTTGTCGAAAACAGCTCATTATGTATGACCTTGTAATTTGCATTCACTTTAATTATATTATGTCGTTTACGCTTTACAAGGAACCATTCGCAAATATATTGGTACAATTTAAAGCCCTTTCCTTTGCAATGTTACCCCAAAAGGTAGAGAAAGATCACGAAATCCAGAGGTGAAAGGTCTTACAGTCTACAATTTCCAGCACCCAACAAAAGAGCATCCCACACTTTTTCCCTGTCTACGGTTTCACATTACTCCGGAATATGAAATATTAATTATTGACAATCCGATAATGACGCCGCAGTGCTTGTCATGGTCATACAGAAAACACTCATCCCCATTGAAGGAGAATATGAAGGGAAAAAAATCTGACTATTTTCACAACATGTTCCAGTCCAGTATGCGTCGAACGTAAAGAACGAGGCCAAACGAGATTTCATTCATTCGCTTCCACCGGCCGAACGTAAATGTACTATATATGCAAATGTATACACGCACAAACTGCCACACATAGGCCACGCAGGATGAAATTTACATTTAAATTGAAGTCACGGGATATAACCAAAATATGTCAATTTATTTTTGAAAAATGACGGTTTTATTATACTCGCTTATTTCCGGATTAAGCTTGGCACTCGTTGATTTGCATGCACTATCGGCTGAAGGACGTTGTACAAGGACTAAAAGACCGCTTACAGAGCACTTTATTGGGGAATGTTTGCGTGCGTGTCAATACATAATTGACTGCCGCGTTATTAACTGAATTAAATTTACTCAGTTATCAATTTTGAAGATTTTGTTGGTTTATCATCGCTGTTTCTAATTTAGATTCGTATTTAGAAGAATCTCTGGACTGGAAACTATGGAAAGATTTCCCATACGTGAAAAAGTTGCTCGTTTTTATTCATTCGGTTTAATGCCTTGTGCTTCTATGACAAATTAGAATAAATGAACCTCATTTTTCTGCAACCACACTCCAAATAGGGCCTAAAGCTAGGCGACGAGAATTATGACAATTTTACGTGAAAACTGCACGTTTCTGTCGGAGGCAATGAATCCTTGGTACGCCTGCAGGGCTTATGCTATACGTGACGATGCCAAACGAATGCATTCGAGCAAAAGATCTTTGCTTGCTTTTCGTACAATTTTTCCTTCTTTCGCTCAACTACGCCGAGGCAGAAGAGAGAACAAGAAACGAAAAAACAAATCCAGACACATCCCCTTTACAACGCGCAATCCTTTTGGCTGAAAATATCAGTTTGCCGTTTCCATCATCAGAAACAACCACAAAATTCCCTCCAAGGACAAGCAACAGTATTCGACTACATTTCTTCGCCCTTCACATAGGCACCCGTTTAAGTGGATGAACGCAAACAGTTAAGAGTTTGCTTTGATTTGCCTACACGGCAGGGCAGTCTGGTAACTGTTAAGGAGGCAATGGCGTTGGCTGCGATGTCGGCGAATGTGGGCTCCATGTCATCGGATGGGGCTGATGAATCCTTCCTATGCGTATTACTTCATGATTGTGTCTGAGACTAGAGATGAATTTCGTGCTGCTGGCTGAAGTGTAACCTATTGCTCGGATGCGAGATACATACTCTGGATCAACTTCAAGAAAACTAATTTGCCCCGCTGTATGCTAATTTTGGCTTGCTTTCGATTCTAGTCGGCGTATGCAAATTTTTGGAAAAGGCACACTAATTGGAAACGTATGCGTGATGTTTAATTGAAAACCAGTTTAGGGTAGCTACGAAAATGTGAAACCACGAACATTTATGTATATTTCACGTTATTGACTAAAAGTAATTGTATCTTTGCCTGAAGTGAGTGTACATATTCTTTAATTCCAAACTAATTTCGCTTTAGATAGACTCATCACTCCTTAGTTTCTTTCTGACAAATATAACATAGGTACAAAATAAATCGTCCTTCTCTCGCTATTGGCTAATAAAAATTCAGTTTTCCTTTTTCAATTCAACATTTAAGCCATATAAAATAATGAACATTAAGCGCTTCCTATCTTTAAGTTTAAAGAAAACTGTGTGAGATGTTTGACGTTATAAAAACTGTGTGAGATATCATCAAAATTTTCTATTCGTTTTAAAGGCCTATCATAAGAAATATCAAATGTTCCATGATTCTGGCGCATACTCGTAAATCAGGCTGAATTTGACAGCAAGGGCATGCAGCATATGTTAACTTTAAGGGTCGTTGTGTGTTTGTGGCTTATTCGCATAGATCTGTGATTTCAGAAAACCCTATAAGAAAAAGACTAAAGTCTAGCCTTTACATTATTCGCACAGGTGAAGATCACTCTCCTCTTACTTTCGTTCGTCCAAGCAACTTTGGTCTAGCCACCTGACATGTGGTACAATAAGTCAATGTCCTCTTTTGATGCCTTCTATGATAACCGTTTTTGGTCTCTTGATGAAGAGTAAACTTTCAGAGCCGTCCAGGTTTAACTTTGGACAAATCAATGGTGTGGCACGTGGTGTCAGTCGCCTATCTGCTGTTGAAAGGGAAAGGGAGACTAATATTTTATTTCATTCCACTGTATTCTCCACAACCTACTCCCTCCTTCGTTTTGGAAACATCCGTCTAAATATGCACGGATTCCTCGAAGAGCAGTTGGTTTCTTTTTCCAGAAATCTGGAATTCTTAAATTGGGGCTTCGTTTTTGCTAAGGAAATAGTGTGAAAAATGGGATCGTTATTTCACAGTTTACAGGATTCTGTGCCCAGTTCACATCACCTCCACGTGAAATAACCATGTTCTTGATTCGCTCGTGCAGAATTTCCAATATGGCGTGGCATCAGCTGTGTGGCAGGTCTAAGTCACGATGCGACGCAAAATTCGCTAAGTTCTTGTCTGCGAAAGTCTGAGTCTGAGTTCTTGTGAGCGAGGCGAAATCGGTTGCTTCGGATTCAAATTCTCCTGTACGTTTTCACGGACAGCAGCGCGGCGATGTTTTCGGCAGATCTTGCGTTTCGTATGGGTGATGGTTTATCGTTTACTGAACCAGTGGACTAGAAGTTATCCACCACACTGCAAATAGTTCTCTCGGTAGCAGGATTATCGTCAAATTGGCGAAGAGCGTGGAACCTTGCCCGAACCGAACACCCATTTTGTGTGTTGATGAACCTTATATCCGTCCATGGTCTATGGCAGACTGAATAAATGGCAGCAAGTTTGACAGATGTAGCTTTAACAATTTGCCCGCCATCAACTGTCAAAGCTCGCAAGTTCCAATTGGAAAACTCTTTACTAAATTCGATTTGCACCCGAAAGACCGTAGGCTTCTTAGACTTAGACCTTAGCATCTATAGTAACCAATTATCTCATGAGTGAAGGTGATCTACTTTTTGTGAATCTAAATTGAAAATGTGTGCGTCGACCTATACGCACTAGACTTGTAAGTCTTGGTTCGAATACAAGCTCAGAAAAACAATTTAAAAAAAAATGTCACCATTTTCGAGTCACTGACAGTGCTCAAAGAGAATAACTGTCTAGAAAAAGCTTCTCAAACTCGCCGTTCGTAGTCGGAATTAAACTGTAGGTTCCCTCCACTTGTAGCAGAATAATAGCTCGCACAACACGAATGGTTGCTGAGAAGCCCAGGTCACCGGTCTGTAGCGCCGCCTTTATTATTATTATAAATTGAAACATTGAAAATGCTAAATTTGGTAAACTTTTCTTGATAGCTGTCTGAACATTGTCAGCGACGTCGAAAGAAGTGTTGTCGTAAGAATGAAGTTGATGTTTCGACCCGTATTCAAAACAAGGACAGTGTAGGGGTACATACCCACTACTCCGCAGTGACAAGAATTCAGAAATGTTATTCAATAAAAAAAATTGTTAATATTCTGTAGCTTCAAGTAATTAGTGCGAACTGAACAGAAATTGTGGTGGCAGTTCAACCAAAAGTTCAGGAATGACAAAAAGTTAAGATATCGATGGAATATAAAGTATACAGTCAGCGCCAAAAATGGTTAAGCAGTCATTAGCTGAAATTTTGTTTCCTAAATTAAAATTTACCGGATTTATCTTCGCTGGACATTGATACCTTTAATAAAATCTCTGAATCATACTTAAAAATATATATTTTTTTTAATATAACGGTAAACGTACAGGGTGGACCATCCAATGTCCATCCACTGAGAGCTTCTTTCCCCTCGAAGTCCAGACAGAAAGTCAGTATGATACCTCCGCGGAACGAAACAAGCACTTGCAAGTCAAGCTTGCACAACTTTAGAAAATATTGAAAACTTATTTCCAAAGTGAGTGCTGTGTAGCCCAAACAGTGCGTTTTTTGAAAAGAAGTACTGGCCGAAATGAAGCACCCCAGGGACTGCTGTACTCAAGTTTGTGCAAAAAGTTCGTTCGACTGATATGCTAGTAGACAATACTCATGGTCCCCGTCGTCGTACGGTGACGATGAGAATGTGGCTGTTGTGGCCGAGGGTGTGAAATCTAATTCACGAACATCAACTCGCCATCGATCTCAACAGCTTAACATTTCACGCACTAGCCTGAGGAAAATTCTGCACAAAGATCTCGGATTATTTGCTTAGAACGTCCAATTGACTGAGCAATTGAAGTCACGCGACCATCCGCTTCGAAGCGCATTTTCATCTCGGCGGCTACCTTAATTTTAAAAAGAAACTTGTATCTGCCCCACGGTGTAGATGAGTTAATTTAATTTAAAAAAAGGGCTGAAAACAAGAGTCAAAACTGAGTGTAAATTTAACTCTAAAGGTAATTATCTAATTGAAGAAAAATATCGTACTTCACCACTGTTTCCAGTTTTAGTACCTGCCGCCCTAAATGTTCCTACAAATGGTTAATGTAATCGAGCCATTATGCCTTACATTCATTGACAAAACCATATGTATTCGTACACTCATGTTTGACTTTAATTTTCAGCCCTTTTTTTGCTAGATTGTATTAAATTCTTTAAGGTTACGCTTTTGTTAAACAAAATATAGTATATTTTAGTACGACTTTGAAGCTATCGTTTGATGTATCTATGCTAGAACATGACAATCCCGTTTAATATTTACTTAGATAATAAACTTTCAGCAAATGACTGACTATTAAGTAACTTTTGACGCTGACTGTATATCTAGTTCATATGTTTTTAAATATCGTCTCTCGTTTAATGAAAGTCAATAAAAAAAATTGGGTCCTCTTAATTATGCACATACAAATGAATGTGGAAGAGGAGGGTTTTATTGAAAATATATTCAGTTAATCATTAATACCCAGTAAGCCTTGATGCGGTGAAGGGATGATGGCAATTTTTATCTGATCGGTCTTCAATCTTTAAATCTTTCCCACAATAAATCATTTAAATGCGATTACTATTTTTACTAAACTATTTAAATTTTTAAATCATAATCGTACCTTCGAACTAATAGAAGCGTGGGGGCAATAAGCACCACAGGCGTTAATTTATTTGCATTTAATCCTCAAGTCGATTTGCACTGCTTTTAATTCCACAAAATTTTGAATATTTTAGCATACATTTGCTAAAACTCTACATGGCATCTCTTGCTTCGTATTTGTGTGCCTGAATTCATGGAACATTTAAGTTCCATTCCCAAATTAACAATTTTGTTAAAATCCATTCGATGATCCTGTAAAATCCTACCAATGCCGGCGGTTCCCCTGTTGAACTCTGATCCAATTTACCATTATTCAATTCTATTCCAAGGCTCCTCTCACAACCTCTCTTGTTCTTTCCCTTTCTCGCACAGCGGAGGGACTTTGGTAAACTGGTTCAGAAATTCAATGGCCGGCTCTTTAAATCGTTTTATGAAACAATTTCCCCATCCGGTGGTGCGTTCGCAGTCACCGGATAAATGGCCATTAAATCATTTTTATTCGACAACAGTGCGAGTTGTCGGTTATCGACGCGATGGCGGACGGTAGTGAGGTGAGGTGAGGCTATTCTATTCAGTAACTACCGCAGGCACAAGAGTGCCAAAGCGAGAAAGTGCTTGTAAGCTTTTCTACAAAAATAATAAATACTCCCTACCCCCTATTCCCCCCTCCCAGTAATGTGTTTACACACACACGAATACGAGCGCATAATCTATGAGCATAGGTACACAGCGTGGTCCTATAAAAATGCAAATTTTTATCCATTATTTTTCATTTGATAAATATTTAATAACGGTACATTGTTTCATATAATACAAGCCAAAATGTATAAATTCATCCCCTGTTAGGCATTCCGCGGAAACATTATGCTTGTATTAGCACAAAATACCCCGCGGGGAATAGACGTATGTATTTGTGTATGTTGTAGGTATGATTACTTGTGGTTTTCGGAACGCGCAGGATGCCTTTGCCGTTTCGTATCAAAGACTTGCCTGCCTGCCGCCGTCTGGTTCATCCTGACTCAACGTGAGTCCGTGAAATATTATATTTGTTGTCAGGATGTTTGAGAGAATTTACAATTTCCCCTTTTTTTTTAATTCTGTTGTTACCATACTTGTTAGTGCATTTTAATTGAAAGGATAAATATTAGTTCACATGTTCTCATTATTTTAACGTTTTGAACGCAGTCTCGGGTGTTTCATTCAAACGCTTCAACTTTGTATGATTTTTGGTTTATGTTGTGAAAAGAAGTATTCAGTCAAATTCGTTTGTAACTGAATTGCTAGTTAATTGTGTTGTTAGAATAACTGAGTACACTCAAATGGCTAAGGCGAGGATGCGTGTATAAAACATGTTGAGCCAAGTTGAATGGCCGCCGTGGCGTAGTGGAGGTGTGTGTCGGTTCCTACACCGAAAGTTCCTCGTTCGAGTCATATACAATGTTCAGAGTGTAGCTGTATTATTGTACACACACTCACAAAGGTATAAGTACGTATGGTAAACAGAGTGCTGTTCACGGTATCACGGTATATTCGTTAATGCAGAAACGGTTCATCGCTGTTTAAGAGAACGGGATGTCTATTGCAGTGGCAAGCAAAAAAAACATTTTTGATAGAAGTGAACAAGAGAAAATGATTAGAATAGCCCAGAAGTAGCATAGTGCCCATCTTACAGTTCCATCATTTTGTGAACACGTCATTTTCACAGACGAATGTAAATTTAAGATTTTTGGTGGCGATGGTCAAGTGGCGAAGGAAGAATCAAATCGCAAAAATAATGTTCCTTAGCTAATGCATGGAGGAGGATCTGTCATGGTATTGGGAAGCGATAGCGGCGGTTTATTGAAGGAATAATGGATAAATACATGTAAAGATAACTCAATTAAGCGCTTCTTCTCTTAAAATTTAAACAAAACAAAGTGTGTGTAAGATATCATCGATATTTTTTCATTCATTTGTAACGCCCATCGATGCCATTATAATAATAATAATAATAATAATGGCGGCGCTACAGTCCGAGGTGGACCTGGGCCTAGCTTCTCAGCAACCACTCGTGTTGTGCGTGCTATTGTTCTCTCACGAGCGGAGGGGACCTACAGTTTAATGCCGACTCCGAACGACGAGATTGAGAAGCTTTTTCTAGACAGTTATACTCTTTGAGCATTGTCAGTGACTCGAAAGAGGTGGACCCGTGAAAAAATGTTTGATGTTTTTTTTTTTTTTCGAGATTCGAACCGACGACCTCGAGCGTAGGAGTCGACGCACCTACCCACTACGCCACGGCGCCCACCGATGCCATTATGTATGGAATATGGGCATGAGTTATATTGGCCTTGAGGGCCGCTGTGGTTTGTGGCTTATTCACATATTCGCATAGACCTGCGAATTCAGAAAACCCCACGAGAAAATGTCTAACGGGATCGAACCGCACGATCTCGGCGGCCAGTTCACATCACCTCCCCGTAAGATCACCACGCTATCAGAATCGCTCGTGCAGAATGGAAATTTCCAATGTGCCGTCAGCTGATATCGTGATATCGAGAATGAAATCTAATAAAGCTACTGGTGCAGATGGTCTGTCTGCTGAAATGTTCAAAGCAGTTGGAGATAATCTGGTTGGGTGCATGCATCAGCTCATCTGTAGATATGGTCTGACGAAAGTAAGCCTGATTAATGGAATCGCTTGCCTGATCCACAAAAGAATAGACCCTTTGACCGCGCCAACTGTAGATGGCTAAATCTACTAAACATCGTGTACAAGATCTTTTCCGCCAATCTGTGTGAACGCCTGAAACCTTTCTTCACCATTCTAACAAGTTCCGTATCAGGGTGGTTTCAGTCCAGGGAAGTCCACCATAGCCCAAGTCTTCACAATACGACATATCCTGAAAAAGACCCAAGAAATTGTTGCAAGCTAGGTTGGCTGGGCCACGGTGACGGTGAGTAGGACGGCGGCACGCTTGCGGTTGCACGGCTTAGCTCGTCGGACGGGGCGGTTCTTGTCCTCCCACTCGTACACCACCAGTTGCAAACAAAAATTATCGTGCCTTAAGCTAGCTAAGAGAAGATAGAAGAAGGTGAAAGGAAAGAGAGAGAAGAAAGCCTAATACCCTAACAGACCACGGGCGGACAACTAAAGATAGGAAAGTGAAGAGAAAGAAGAGACAGGAAAGAGGAAAAGAAAGGTGTTCAAGGCCTATGCCTTTACCACCAAAAGAGACCGGAAGGGAGCTCGCGGAGCTAAGCTACCTAACCTAATCTACGCCTAAACTATCCTACCTAACTTAAAACTATACCTAAACTAAACCTAACCTATCTTAAAACTACCTAGCTTAGCCCTAACACGAAACAACACCCTCCCAGTGTCGTTTGGCGATGCAGGTTCATCAAGAACCCGAGTGTGCCTGTTGTTGTTGGCACTAGTCTGCCTGCCCACCCCATCATGTCAATCGACATGACCTTCGCTATCTCCCTTAGCGAAGTTTGTGGGAGATAGCCCCTTAGCGGAGACGTTAGCCACAGCCTAACGTTCCACTGTCGACTACCCCGAAGAAGGACGGCCTTCCCTTACCCTACACACACATAATGGCTAAGAAACAAGTTATTCCATAAAATAAAACATAATCACTTTCATGTAAAAACTAAACAATTAATTTTTATTTAAAAAGAAGGGGAAAATAATAAAAAAATCAAAGCTTAACCTATATGAAATAATAAGAAAATTAAAATTAAAAAAAAATCAAAAGAAAATTCAGATTAAACAAAAGGGTTCTATCCCTGGCTAAAGACTACAGGACGACACACAACAAACAGAGGTTTCCAATACTCGAAACCTGTGACTCACAGTGGCAAAGGAGAGAGCGAGACAGGAAAACTGGAGATTTGTGTGGGAGAGTGCTGGAAGAATACTGGCTAGACGAAACGAGAGTACGCAGCCAATTCTGATAAGTACCGTTGCCGATGTGGGCAAAATTACTCGCACGCAATAACTGCATTGTGTGTAAATAAACAAACAAAGCGAAACACAACAAATTTTTTATACCAAAATGGATACAAATGAAGTAGTAGTCGATTTAAATTGTAGGGTAATATTTGGCTTTAACAGTAGTGAATTAAATGAACTGAAAGAAAAAGAAAATGGTTATCTATGTTTTAACATAAGATCATTAAAGAAGAATTGGAATGACTTTTGCATAAATGTTAGCCATTGCATCAATTCTTTAAATGTTATTGTTTTAGTGGAAACCAATATTGAAGAAGAAAACATTGATCACTTCAATTTAGATGGTTTCCAGGCGGAATTCCTGAATCGAGACAAACGTAGAGGAGGTGGAATTCTGATGTTTATACGAAATGAAGTGCAGTATGAACGTGTAACATCAGAAAGTAGTTCATATGAAAACATTAAGATAAAAATTAAAGAAGAAAATAAATACATGTATATTATGGGCATATATAGGCCACCAGGTTTCAGCAAAAAAACGTTTATTAAAGAGTTTGCGAATAATATTGGACAATTGGGGAGAAAGGACGAAGTGATGATAGTGGGTGATATGAATATTAATGTGAATGATTTGAATTTGTATGGCGTCAAGGAATATCTTGAAATGTTGGCATCATCGGGATTGCTAAATGTGATTACTGAATTTACCAGGATAGACCCACACACTGGATCAAAAACTACGATAGATCACATTCTGACAAACGCCTTGCATAAACAAATCAATTCTGCCGTTATAGAAAGTAGTATCACCGATCATTATCCGATCATATACTTCCGTCCAACGCAGAGATCTGCAATTGAAGAAAGTCCAGTTAGACTATCTTATATAGCCAGCGTGAAGGTCAATGAATTAATAAGAGATACAAATTGGGATGATATCTTAAATAATAATGACACTGTTTCGCTTTATCAAGCACTTTCTGATAAAATGAAGTATATATATGAAACATCGACTGCAGTGAAGCAAATAAAGAACTAAAGAAAGAGTAATCCTTGGTTGATTCCTGACTTAGTTGCTAAATGCAAAAAAAGGGACGAGATTTATAGAAGATGGAAAAACAACAGGCTAAATAAGACTTATGAATTGGAGTATAAGACATATAGAAACAGGCTTAATAAAGAGATAATCGCCCAAAAATCTTTCTTCTACAAGACCAAATTCAGTCAATTAAGATCTGATTCACGCAAAACGTGGAGTCTTATAAACGAGATACTTGGGAGGAAAAAACCTGGAGTTGACGAAACTCTCTTAAAGAATTTCTCTGACAAAGTATGTCTTAATAGTCTAGCCAATGTATTTGCATCAAATTTTACCACTCAAATACGAGATATTGTTCACCAATGTGGCGTGGTCACTTCCCCACACACAAATTCAACCTTTGACAGATCAATATTTATACAAGAAGCCAGCTATTCTGAGATACGAAGCATAATCCTGTCGCTGAACGATACGAAGTCACCAGGCATCGATAGAATAAGAGCTGGGGATATAATAAGACACGTGAACATATTCACTCCTATTCTGTGCAAATTGGTAAACTTGAGTATTAGCGAATCAAAGATACCTGCTGGTCTAAAAACCGCTGTAGTTCGGCCTATATACAAAGGTGGTAAGAAAGACGAGGTCAGCAATTACAGACCTATATCTATATTACCAACAATAGAAAAATGCCTTGAAGAGGTTGTAGCAAAAAGACTGCAAGATTTTATTATGAAGAATTCTCTTATACACCCAAGTCAGTATGGGTTTCAGAAAAATAAAAGCACTGGCAAGCTATTAGGAGAATTTGCAAACTGCGTCAACGAAAGCTTAAACAAAGCTATCATGTCTTAGTGTTGTTAGTAGATTTCAGCAAGGCGTTTGATACCCTAAACCATGACATGCTAATTAAAGCAATAGAACGTGCTGGGATATGAGGTTTGGCAGCAAATTGGTTTAAGGATTATCTGCACAACAGGCTCTTCTGTGTAAAAATAAACCATACGTTGAGTAAAAACGAACGTGTGCAGTATGGAGTCCCGCAAGGGTCAAAATTGGCACCAATACTTTTTATTTTATACACAAACGAGCTCCTAAGAGTATTTAAGCAGGCAATACCATTTGCTTTTGCAGACGATACGGCGATTGTGGTGCGTCATAGATCCCTGCAAACGGCAACCAAAATAATGCAGGAGGAGTTCGACAATGCAGTTAAATGGTGTCATGATCACGGACTTGTGATCAACGCAACAAAAACCAAGATGATGCACATACGAAGTCCACAGTTCAAGGCCACTCAAGAGAAAATACTTTACAGAATCATCAACTGTAGTAATTCAGTAGGATGTCAGATAGAAATTGTTGAAACATACAAATATCTTGGTGTCACAATTGACAGCAATTTTCTGTGGGATACGCATATTGATAAGTTGCGTGCAAGCCTTAAAAAAGCTTTGTACGCACTTTCACATTTAAAATTCCATGCCATAGCACCAGTACTAAAACAAGTTTATTATGCCTTGGTGGAATCCAAACTGAGGTATGGCATTCTCTTTGCGTGGGGCAGTGCATCTGCCACTCATATTAATAAACTCATAAAACTTCAAACTACGGCATTGAAAAAGATAGAACCATATCGTCAGCGCAGTACTTCAGAGCAATCAAGTTTTCAAGTCCTTTCTGTAAACGACATCTTTAAGATGACCCTAATCCTGGAGTACTATGATGACAACCGGTTTATAGTACCTATTCAACATGAGCGTAATACCAGAAGGCGGGCACAAGATATGCTCCATGAACCCCGTTTCCGCAACAATTACGGCAAGAGACAGCTGAAACGCAGTATACCAGAAGTCTTCAATAGTTTACCTCGAGATTTGAGAAATATTTCAAATGTTAAAACAAGAAAATCTCTTTTAAAGAATCATTGCCTTAACAATTCAAATATCTAAAACTTTAAAGTCAATGTTTAAATAATCTTTAAATCTTATGTAAATTAAATAAGTGTAAATTTATAATGAACTGTACAACTATTGGATTTTAAGCTTACTATATTATATTTACAATATTTGAAATACGATCTCCTGCAGAAAAGCCTTATACGGCTTTGCAGGAACATATAACCTTTGTAAACTTATTATCTGAACAATAAATTTGTAAACTTGTAAAAAAAAAAAAAAAAAAAAAAAGTTCTTGTGATCCCCCGACGTCCTGCGCGCAGCACGGTGAAGGATGGTACCTGTGGAAATAAAGATCGGATAATTTTTGGGGAGAAATCCCTCTTTTCCGCGCACACTCACAACAACAGCACTAAAGCCAGAACTATTTTACACCTTTTTTTTTTTTTTTATTTATATTTAAAATGTTAGACTAATATAAAAACTAATGTGAAACGCAATTCCAAACTTAAAATTTAAACCAAAGATAAATCTAATTTTAATGAGGTAAATTCACAAAATTTAGTTAAGCAAAAAAAATAAAAAAAAAACTCCAACTCCGGGCACTGAACTCTTCTGGCTTGTTCTGCACAGCACACTTTTGACCTGTAGCACACCAGCACTTTACGTTGGCACAAAATTATGGCTGGCCAAAATTTCCTCCAGCACACTTCGGCTTCTCTGGATGCTTTGTTCGTGTGTATATATCTATATATATGTATGTCTATTAATATCGGCGGCGAAATTACATTTATGCGGCACTTGCTAATAAACTTATATGTTTATATATCTGTTTATATGTATTTTTATGTATATTTTGTTATATATTAAATATATGTATACATATGTAATTTTCTTTTGTTTTTGTGTGTCACAGCATTTTTAATAATTGTCTATCAGTATATATGTTTGTACATATATGTGTTAAATGTGTTCAATGTTTTAATCCATCGCACTCTTTATTTCACGTATTACACTGTCCAACTTAATTTCCGATTTGTTTCATATTATTTTGTTCATGCCAAATCGTTATCCGCACTATCAGTAATACGTCACTATGAAAATGTTCCTTTTTTTTTTCTGAAATTTTCGCTGCCATTCAAAATTTTCCTCCGATCGCGATCACGCTTTTACCAAGAATCTTTTTCTTTTCCTCTTCTCTCAAATTTTCCAACTTGGAAAAATCTTTTCTTCCCAGCTACTCATTTGAGGTTTTCCATGTTCACATCGTTAAAATGCCTTGTGTGAACAAAGCCTTGCATTTCCATTACATGTGCTGAATTATCCACCAAATGAATGTCTGTCCTTGTCAGTATATGTATATGTCCGTCCTTGTCACTTGTTTTGATCTGCATTTGTCGAGATCTGTCAAACTTCAAAACAAAACAAACTTGTTTTGATCTGCATTTGTCGAGATCTGTCAAACTGACAAGGACGGACATATACATATACTGACAAGGACAGACATACATTTGGTGGATAATTCAGCACATGTAAAATTAATATTATTAATTAAAACTGATTCGTGGTAAGTATAAATTAAATACATCATATTATATATATAAAAACATTCTACACAATTTTTATATTGCAGGTTATTCGTGAACTGGACTGGAAGGAATCGCGGGACGGATATTTACATGGTAAGTTACATACATATATGGGGATTTAATCGAAGTATTTTTCTTTTTCCTTTTAGACAAACTGCTGCATATGCAGCCTGCCGCAACAGACTCGACGACGGTTTTCGAGTGGTCGTGAGTAAACCGGCCTCGTAAAAAAAGGAAGGCTGCACATGCAACAGTTTATCTTTCACAATGCCGGTGACAACGTGTGGCAAGGGCCCACTCCCTGAGATAAATAGTCTCATGTTCTACCGACTGAGTTAGCCGGGCACTAATACTTATAAACATATAAACATACACCTAACCTATAAAAAAAAAATATCACAGATAAATTATCACATTTCCCAAGCTGAGGGTGTTTTGCGTTTTGTCGGGTACACCTTTGGTTGGGCGCGATCTGCTGTCCCCTTCCTCTCAACTTGGTACATACTTAACTTAATATCACAGATAATGCTAAATAAATAAAATAAATATATGTAAATAAATAAATAACTCTATAAATAATTAATAAATGCTCTATAAATAAATAAATACGTATATATCATAAAAATATAAATAAATAAAAAGGGTATACCTAACCTAGCTAGGGTGCGTCATTTTAACCTTACTTTCTTCCTAGGCACAATTGTGGTTGGTGATGAATTGTCCAGCTCTGTAATTATGTGCGGAGCAATTTTGAATACGCTCCAAAAATCGATGCCGAGATATAATTTTTGTTTGAGATTCAGGACTACAAATGTATCGAGTTCTGCGATTTTGCCACCCCAAGAGACCTGTGTCCTGAATCGTCCTTCGATTTTCTGGTGGCTCCCGTCGGCTGTCTTGACTCCTAGATCCATTCTCTTCATCTGGATATGGTTCCTCTCCACAAAGTCCTTTGCTCCTTTGCCTAGGCAACTAACTGATGCTCCGCTATCTAATAGGCCCAGCATCTCTTCACCTGCTATTTTAACTTTTGCGTAGGGCCTATTATCGTCATTTACACTTAAAACAGTTTCAGCAATTTTTCTTTTGCATCGTCTGTAAATTGCACATTTTTCCCTAAGCCTTTGAATTTTTTTATAATTCCTCTGCTTGGTTAGCACAGTCGTCTTCTCTTCACCTAAAATATTGGACCTACCCTCTACATACTTTTGCAGCCTCAGATGAAGACTCTTTTGTTCAACCAGCGGAGTCACATCGTCGTCAAGTTTTGTCAGGGATTTCACTATTTCAGGGGACGGCGAGTTTCCGGGACTTCCATCTTCGTTGACGGATGCGCCCCGGTCATTCCGCCAACCCTCCTGTTTCCCTGACAGGCTGCAAAATTGAACGACAAGTTACCCTGACCGCATGAGAAACAGGTCAGGGTATGAAACGCGGACGGACATATATTTGGAGCGGTAGCTACACTCTCGCTCTGCGCATTATCATCATGTCGCGTCCGTTCGTTATTGTATTGTGTCCTAGTCGACCTGTTCGTATTTGTGTGGTTTGTCTGTCTAGGCTGGAGTGCAGCTACCTCAAACTCCTCGTCAACGGACTCTTCAACCTCGACATTTACCTCACTAACGCCTCGTCTAAATCTACTTTCCCTACTTAATAAATGTCTTTCGGCGCGCCTACATTCGTCTCTTAGATCTCGGATGCTGTCAATCCTGCATCCGAAGATCAGCGTCGCTATCCTATCCCTAAGATTTTGTCTTAGGATAGACACGAGGTCTTCCTCCCGGGGTCTATTCCTCATTCGAAGTACCAAACTTCTGATGTCCGCATAGAAATCGTCGAAGGTCTCTTGGGGCCGTTGTCGTCGTTCCATAATGTCCCTCAGAATTTCATGATCCTTCTTATCATCCTTGAATTGTCTGATCAGTTCCGATTTTAGGTCGTGATAATTTAAATATTCGTCGCCCTCGGACTCTTCCATGTACTGCCAGTACCATTGTTCCGCAGGGCCCGTCACTAGATGGTGGAAGTTGTTAAATAGCTGTTCGGTGGACAGTCCGTTCTTCTGCTGCAACATCTCTATTCTAAAGATGAAGCTGTCCACCGACATTGTCTTGTTAGTGCCGTCAAATTTGACCCTCCACTTGTGCACATCCACTTTCGCACAGATCCTTTGGGGAGTCAGCTGCTGTTGCCAAGTGTCGCATCGTTCTTCGCGCCGCAGGGTCGGTGTCGAGTGTTCAGTCGGCGTCCTGTCCTCGTAGCGTCCACTTGGTCTTGGAGGTTCTCTACGGCGGTGGGTGGAGCTTTCCAGGTCCTGAATTTTGTCGTGCAGGATCTTCATGTTATCCTGGAAAGTCTCCATCATCTGGGTCATACTACCAGTGAAGGCCGACACCATTTCTTTTTGGCTCTTCTCCACCGCTGTAGAGACCATCTTATCGAAATAGCGGTTAATGACCTCGTCGTCTTGTTTTTTTCTGTTTTCGTTGTCGAGGTTCTGGATACCACCTGCTTCGTCCATGGTTCGTGATCTCGTACCGTCCAGATTTCCTTTATTCTCCCAATTGTCCGTCCGTTTTTGTCCTTCCGTCATCTGGTGTCTTCCGTCCTCGTGACGTCTTGGAAGGGCTGCTCCCTCCAGCTCCTCATCTTCTTCATCAGAGAAGATGGGCTGGTTTACCTTCTGTTGAGGTCGTCGGCCCTGGTCGGTGGGAGGATAAAGGTCATCTTTTAGGTACGCGTCTTGCTTGTAATTAGCAGGCAGCTCTCCGAACAAGTCCGTTTGTTGGTAGCGTCCGGCCTTAACGGCCTGTCGCGTGATTCGTTGCGTCGTTGTCGCCATCTCCGAGGAGCCTCGTGAAATAGTGCCCTTTGGGATTGCGCCAGTTTCTTCGTATGCGCTGTGCTTTTGTTCTGTGCCGTGAGCTTCTTGGTCCATTTTGAAATTACTTGTCTTTGCTTTTGATTTTATTTGAGCTAACTTTTCTGTGGCTATATTGTACCTTGTAAGTATTATTATTAATAATATTCTTAAGTTTGTTTGTGAAAAGTGTTTTTATGTAATTTCTATAAATTTGAATTTCTATGAATTTGAATTGTATGTATTAAGTCTTATAATTAGTTATTGTTATGATTTTTGTAAATTGTTAGACTGTATGGTAAATGAATGATTTGGATGTGTTTATGAATTATATGTATGAATGAGTTATTTAATGTTTTATGTTCTATTTCTGGTTTTTTTTTTATATATGTATTTGATTGCCTTTTGTGTGTGTAAAGTAAAGGGTCGGTTTTCCGGAAACCATTCTCCGAGTAGTCAAAACCGACAGATTTATGGAACGTCACACTCGGCTGTGACTAATTCCTCGGATACTTGACGAGTGCCGGTGATCAACTCTTCTGATCCAACCACAACTTTCAACAGTCGAAACCGTTCGAAAGGCTGGCTGGGATATCAGATGATGATCTCCCAAACACGAGCTAAGCTTCCAGACTCAGTGTCCACACCTCACGGAGAATCGGGTTTTGAAACCCTGCATTCTTGGGCAGCAGTCAACACTTAAGCCTTTCCACCCGCTCCGTTCTTTGCCTCTTCATGAGCCTCCGACTACCTCACGAGATCCTCTAGCCTAAGCCTGAGGATTGGACAGCCGTCTTCAGCTCATGACTAAACAAGGAAACTTTGACGACTTTGAACACATAGAGAGATAGAAAAGTAAAATTAAAAGAATGAAATAAACTAATTGGAGAGTTGTGAGGCTATCGAGAGTCCAAGGTGATGACCTTCGGAAAAAGAGAGTGAAAATCATCCCCTTGAAGTCACGATTGTGCCTCAAGCCGGTGTGTCCCGGTAACGTAGTGTGGTTGCCATTACAGCAGCCACATTCGTTCCTGAGACGTTGGGCGCCATTTTGTTGCAAGCTAGGTTGGCTGGGCCACGGTGACGGTGAGTAGGACGGCGGCACGCTTGCGGTTGCACGGCTTAGCTCGTCGGACGGGGCGGTTCTTGTCCTCCCACTCGTACACCACCAGTTGCAAACAAAAATTATCGTGCCTTAAGCTAGCTAAGAGAAGATAGAAGAAGGTGAAAGGAAAGAGAGAGAAGAAAGCCTAATACCCTAACAGACCACGGGCGGACAACTAAAGATAGGAAAGTGAAGAGAAAGAAGAGACAGGAAAGAGGAAAAGAAAGGTGTTCAAGGCCTATGCCTTTACCACCAAAAGAGACCGGAAGGGAGCTCGCGGAGCTAAGCTACCTAACCTAATCTACGCCTAAACTATCCTACCTAACTTAAAACTATACCTAAACTAAACCTAACCAATCTTAAAACTACCTAGCTTAGCCCTAACACGAAACAACACCCTCCCAATGTCGTTTGGCGATGCAGGTTCATCAAGAACCCGAGTGTGCCTGTTGTTGTTGGAACTAGTCCGCCTGCCCACCCCATCATGTCAATCGACATGACCTTCGCTATCTCCCTTAGCGAAGTTTGTGGGAGATAGCCCCTTAGCGGAGACGTTAGCCACAGCCTAACGTTCCACTGTCGACTACCCCGAAGAAGGACGGCCTTCCCTTACCCTACACACACATAATGGCTAAGAAACAAGTTATTCCATTAAATAAAACATAATCACTTTCATGTAAAAACTAAACAATTAATTTTTATTTAAAAAGAAGGGGAAAATAATAAAAAAATCAAAGCTTAACCTATATGAAATAATAAGAAAATTAAAATTAAAAAAAAATCAAAAGAAAATTCAGATTAAACAAAAGGGTTCTATCCCTGGCTAAAGACTACAGGACGACACACAACAAACAGAGGTTTCCAATACGCGAAACCTGTGACTCACAGTTCTTGTGATCCCCCGACGTCCTGCGCGCAGCACGGTGAAGGATGGTACCTGTGGAAATAAAGATCGGATAATTTTTGGGGAGAAATCCCTCTTTTCCGCGCACACTCACAACAACAGCACTAAAGCCAGAACTATTTTACACCTTTTTTTTTTTTTTTATTTATATTTAAAATGTTAGACTAATATAAAAACTAATGTGAAACGCAATTCCAAACTTAAAATTTAAACCAAAGATAAATCTAATTTTAATGAGGTAAATTCACAAAATTTAGTTAAGCAAAAAAAATAAAAAAAAAACTCCAACTCCGGGCACTGAACTCTTCTGGCTTGTTCTGCACAGCACACTTTTGACCTGTAGCACACCAGCACTTTACGTTGGCACAAAATTATGGCTGGCCAAAATTTCCTCCAGCACACTTCGGCTTCTCTGGATGCTTTGTTCATGTGTATATATCTATATATATGTATGTCTATTAATATCGGCGGCGAAATTACATTTATGCGGCACTTGCTAATAAACTTATATGTTTATATATCTGTTTATATGTATTTTTATGTATATTTTGTTATATATTAAATATATGTATACATATGTAATTTTCTTTTGTTTTTGTGTGTCACAGCATTTTTAATAATTGTATATCAGTATATATGTTTGTACATATATGTGTTAAATGTGTTCAATGTTTTAATCCTTCGCACTCTTTATTTCACGTATTACACTGTCCAACTTAATTTCCGATTTGTTTCATATTATTTTGTTCATGCCAAATCGTTATCCGCACTATCAGTAATACGTCACTATGAAAATGTTCCTTTTTTTTTTCTGAAATTTTCGCTGCCATTCAAAATTTTCCTCCGATCGCGATCACGCTTTTACCAAGAATCTTTTTCTTTTCCTCTTCTCTCAAATTTTCCAACTTGGAAAAATCTTTTCTTCCCAGCTACTCATTTGAGGTTTTCCATGTTCACATCGTTAAAATGCCTTGTGTGAACAAAGCCTTGCATTTCCATTACATGTGCTGAATTATCCACCAAATGAATGTCTGTCCTTGTCAGTATATGTATATGTCCGTCCTTGTCACTTGTTTTGATCTGCATTTGTCGAGATCTGTCAAACTTCAAAACAAAACAAACTTGTTTTGATCTGCATTTGTCGAGATCTGTCAAACTGACAAGGACGGACATATACATATACTGACAAGGACAGACATACATTTGGTGGATAATTCAGCACATGTAAAATTAATATTATTAATTAAAACTGATTCGTGGTAAGTATAAATTAAATACATCATATTATATATATAAAAACATTCTACACAATTTTTATATTGCAGGTTATTCGTGAACTGGACTGGAAGGAATCGCGGGACGGATATTTACATGGTAAGTTACATACATATATGGGGATTTAATCGAAGTATTTTTCGTTTTCCTTTTAGACAAACTGCTGCATATGCAGCCTGCCGCAAGAAAATGCAGATCGACACACACCAGCTATTTGTCGATTTCAAGGCCGCATACGACAGCGTGCATAGAGACGAGCTATACATCGCCATGTCTATTTTTGACATTCCTGCCAAGCTCGTCAGACTGAGGAGGATGACGACGGAGATCTCTCGCTGCTCCATAAAGAACGTTAACGAACTTACCGGGAGCTACAATGTCAAAAAAGGTTTTAGACAAGGCGACGTGCTGTCATGTGATTTCTTCCACATCGACATCGTTCTTGAGAAGATTGTGCAAAACCCACCGGGTAACTCTAGTGGCACGGTCTTCTAAAAGTCCGTACAACTACTAGCATATGCATGTGATATTGATGTGATTAGTCGAACTCAGCCAGCCATCCCCACTGATGGTTATTTGCATTGAAACGGAAGCGCCTAAAATGGGTTTGGCGGTAAATCAAGCATATGCTGTCATCGAGAAAGGACGGGGAGAACGTCGCCATATTCAGCTACAACTTTGAGGTAGTTAAGGACTTCGTCTACCTTGGCTCCGCGGTAAATAGTACAAAGAATATCAGTACCGAGATCAAACGCAGATTAACTCCTGCCAACCAAATGTTTTTTTTGGGATCAAGAGGCAACTGAGTAATAAAGCCCTCTCTCAGAAGACCAAGTTAACCTTGTATAAGACCTTGACCATCGCAGTCCTGTTTTACGGCGTTGAGGCATGGACAATATCCCAAGCGGAATAAGAGTCTGTTGGTCTTTTTGAGAGAAAAGTCCTGCGCGCGATATTTGGTCCTATTTGCGTTGATGGCATTTTGAGGAGAAGGTTCAACCACAAACTGTATGGGGTGTACAGAGACATGAGTCTAGCCAGGCGTTTACAGATCCAATGCCCAAGATGGCTAGATCATGTAGAGCGTATGAACAACTTGGCTCTGGCCCGAAGAGTCTTCGAGTATGAGCCTGTAGGACAACGCAACAGAGGATGTCCAGGTACAAGGTGACGCACACAAGTCGAGGGGACCTCGGCCGGCTTGGTGCGCGAGAGGCATTCTGGGTGAGGCCCAGGTCAAATATTTTCATAAATATATATACTCCTTAGCCACTGGTTTTCCCAAGTCCGTCCGTTACTTCGGACTTTTTCATTTCATTTTATTATGTTTCTTTTCATTTATTGATTTTAATCTCTGTACATAAAGATTAAACGGTATTATATATATAATAATAATAATGGCGGCGCTACAGTCTGAGGTGAACCTGGGCCTAGCTTCTCAGCAACCACTTGTGTTGTGCGTGCTATTGTTCTCTCACGAGTGTAGGGGACCTACAGTTTAATGCCGACTCCGAACGACGAGATTGAGAAGCTTTTTCTAGACTAACTACTCTTAGAGCATTGTCAGTGACTCGAAAGATGTGGAGCCATGAACAATTCTTTTTTGAAAAATTATTTGTCTGAACTTTGATTCGAACCTAGACTGAGAAAGTCGAATGCGCATGGGTCGACGCACGAACCCACACGGCCACGGCGCCCACTGTATTATATATATAGACTATATATATATATAGACAGCAACAGTTTTTGAGTTTATTAATCTACATCTCGTTGGTGTTTCCAGAATGGAAACGTCGTCCGCGTACAAAAGCTATTTTATCTGGAGTCCTTCGAATACAATTCCGCCTGTTAAATGGGATACAACCTCATCCAGATATACAGCAGACTCCCGTTAGACACAGGATAACGTGAACAGATTTCTTTTTACGTTGATATCTCTACAACATCAACAAATCATGCACGCTCTAACACGTGAACAACAAGTTTCGTACCAAATTAACAATACAATTCAAACAAGCTGCATTTTAATTTGGAATTTGTCGTTCTTGGTACAAGATTCGTGTCGTGTTGGTTTGTTCTTCGTCGTTTTTTGCGTTATATGCACATATGTAATAAATTTTTGTTAAAAATAAAAAAAAAATAAAGAATAAAAAAGACATATGTATAGTAAAAACTAATTATTTTTAATTTGTGGAATGAAACACGTTTTTAAATGAATACCATGAGATTATCCTATTCTTTTGTTAAAATTCAACCTTCGCAAACGTCAACTGGCTTGGTTTTTAATTGTTCGCGTTATCGCGAGTCTACTGTAATGAGAACAGAAACAAGCTCATAATACATTATTGTCATACTCCCATTTGGGAATTAAATCATTCGGACTGGTTGGGTCCATTCTAGATGATAAGAGAGAATAGATGTCAAGAATTGAATAGAGTGGAATCGAAGCCAGAATTTCAGCGGAGGAGTCGACGCACTCATAGTACGTTTACTCCGCCCCCAAATTCAACATTTCAGGAAAAATGTTCAAAATCCAATTTTGCGTTCCCACTGCAACTTCAGCATTTCAAATGACAGCTAGTGTCAGAATTGATTATTAGATATTTTTCCTTAAGTGGTTGAACCATTTAGCGTATTATATTAATTTAATGATGAATTTAAGTGCTAATTCGGACACATTAAATATATTGCTGACTCAAGATGGAGGTATGGAGATTGCGTTGAAACTCGGAGCTCTCAACTAATGGGAAAGGAGCTGGTTTTTGTTGATGTCAGCGGGTTGAAATGTCATTGTATGAAGAGCTGAATTTGTAAAGAAGATTGTTCGATTTGACGAACTTACAAATGCAGCGACGAAATTCAGAATTTCGCTGGAATGTTGCATTCCAGAATGCAAGACATGCATGCAGGATACAGTCCTTTTCCCTACTTTTGGCTCTTTAATGTTATTAATTCTTTTATTAATTAGATTTACACAATACGTGACGCGTGTTGCCACTTCGGATGTCTATGATTGACTCTCCAATGTTCGTTCGTTTTGTCTGTCATGTCACTGGTTTGTCCTTTCGTTCGTTCGTTAGTGAGTGTATGTACGTTCGCCTGTTCTGCCGCGCGATCTATGCGGTACTGTTACGTGTGTGTTTTATGTACTTCTCTGTTCTCTATATTGCTTACGGTTTGGTTTATTCGATGTGTATGTAGGAATGTACTTTGTTGCAGCGTCGGTTAGCTGTTGCCTGGTGGCCTAAGTAAACAGTTATCCTGACGCGTGTTTCGCGTATACTGTTCTGTAGTTCGTAGGGCATACATACGTCTGTATGTATGTCCGTCTGGCCCCAATCCCACATATTTGGCGAAAAGCAATGTACTTGGGCTGAAATGCAGAAACTAGCCTAAATGTTGAATTTGGGTGCGGTGTACATATACTATAACCCACTATGCTAAGGTGAATACAAAGAATTTACGTTCTGTATGAATTGTGCAAATAGCCATGGAATTCTGCCCTGTTAGCAGAGAAACAAACTCATGGAACACAAACTTAAGCTGATTGTAACCTATCAATTAATTAATCCTCTTTCAATACAAGCACTTAAACTTATCCCAAAAACCACTTTAACTGAAGTTAAAACCCGAAAACATATTCTCGCAAGTACTGCCGCTCACAAATATTTAACTTTGCTACAAGTATATTCAGCTCAAGCTTTATAGAAATACTTCTCCTATTTTTGGTAATCCAGGTGGAATCTCAAAAGAAACCAGATTTTACAAAGCATACGCTCACACATCGACCTGCAGGCGAAAACCTTTTTATATCCCCACACATAGTTTTCGATGATCAAAGTTTTAACAAAATACCACCAAAATTGGAAGGACTTCAACAAGAATACAAAGAAAATAGTAAAAACAAGAAACAAAAAACGAATATACATATACAAAAAGTTGTGACGTTCCCAACAAAGATAGCCCCCTTGACAGGTCCTTGCAGTTTCTTTACACACTGCAAACGAAAACTTTTGCCAAACTTTCAGTGGGGATTACCAAACCGAACGTACAGAATCACCTGGTATTCGCCTCTGGCAAACAATAAATTATCAAATAGGGACAATGAAACCTCTCACCGACAGGAATTTCTTTGAACGAATTCTCCTGTAGGTGGTGCGATTCTCAGTGGACCTGTGCGGGTTTTAAAGTTAAGCTCAACAACAGCAACAAAAAAAGTCACTTGCAAACAAAACAGTTTTATGGATAAATGAATTGTCTGCAGATATAATAAAATACGAACCACGCTAAAACACGCTTTCAATGAAATAGTAAACGCTCCGCAGGCGTTGCTCTAAATATCCCTGTAAAGTGTCCTTTGATTTTGGAAACAACGAAAACATACTTTCATCAGCTACATATGTCCCATATGCAAAGGGGAGACTGATTAAAATTTAAAAATTTAAGTACACCACGTATAGTATGTACCGCCATGGACATGTGCATGCATGTACATCGACGCTCCTTACAACTGACTGTAACAACTTAAGCACACAGGATTTAATATGAAATAAAATTTAATGTGTCGTCTAATTAAATTTCACGCGATTTTAACTTTCATTTGAGGTTAATTAAAAATTTCTTTTCATCTTTTGTCTCAGGGCGGGGTGTGTTCGCGAATGGGTGGTTTAATGTACATATTCGGCTGCGGAGTTGTGTGCAACAGTATTCTACTATGAAATACAATTACAATGAATCTGAGGTATCATTCCACGGGATTAGTGACACAATAGGGCTTTCGCGCAGGGCTACAAGGACATATTTGAGTCCTTTCTTTACGTATGAGTAAATATTTGAATGACAGACAAAAGGAATTGGTTGACATTCAAAGGAAGCATTAATTCTTGCCATCCCCAGGGAGGTATCGCTAGGGGGTTCATATACCTTGGAGATGTACCTACACGTTGCTAATTCTCAGAAGTGATTAACATTTTTTAATCATAGCTTCTTTCAGTCTCCGAACCTTTTAACAGAAAAGCTTATCTTTGCATAAACTTGTGTGCTTTGTTCCTCTGGAAACGTACATAGTCGCCAATTTCATTAAGAGTCACGCGTCTTGGTTGGTTTTCCTCATCAGCCTTAACCACAAAGCAATCTGCCTATAGACTGAATTGAATATCTGAAGTATATTACCACTGTTTCATTCAACAACAAAATTAACTAGCTTTTGCTTGACCGTTGGTTTTCTTTGGATGAACATGGACTCAATTGAATGAAGCGTTTTATTTTAAGTGAGTTCACATTGATGTGTATGGAAAAGCAAAGTGGCAAGAGTTTCAGGCCATCTGACGATATCATGGATTCATTAGCGATTTTTAGACACACGAGGAGTTGCCTTACTTCATATAGATGAAGACTTTATGTGGGATCTCCCTCTTCATCTGATCATGCTACAGTCTGGTCTGGGCTTGGGCTTCAACCAACAAGCTTCTGCAGATGACACAAGCATTAGCTAGCTGCCTCCAGTTACGCACCCCAAGTTAGCTGAAGTCCTTCTCCACTTGAGTGCGCCATCGATGTCTTGAGCACCCTTTACTGCGTTGTCCTGCGGGTACGGAGTCGCATACTTTTCAGGCTAGAGCAATGTTCTCCATGCGCTCTACATAGCCTAGTCATCATAGGCGTTGGATCCATAGATGTCTGACTCGACTAATGTCGCTGTAAAGACAATACAGTTGTTGAATCTTCTTATCCAAATGCCCTCAACGCAAAGAGTACCAAAGACCCCACGCAAAACTTTTCTCTCAATAAAACCAACTGCTTCTTCATCTCCTCTTGACATTGTCCATGTCTCCGCACCATAGAGAAAGACAGGTATAATGACGGTGTTATCTAAAGTCAGCTTAGTCCTATGAGTCAGGGCTCTACTCCTCAATTTCCTCTTGAGCCCAAAAAAACAGAGCTATAGAGTTATTCTAATTTTGGTGTGTTGAGATATTCCAGGAAACTGTGAAGCAGACGAACTAGCCAGGAAGGGCACAATAATTACTAACCCCACAACTATCAATGTTTCTGTGCCGATAGAGGCCTTTAAAACCATGATCTCCGAGCTAGCAATCAGCAGGGCTTGTGTGTGATGGAGAAATCTTAACAGCTGCCTACAAGCGAGACAAACGTGGCCAAAGATGGATCTTCGGAAAACACAGCCATCTCAGCCTTAACAGGAATAACTTGGGTAACCTAGTAGGAGTCCTCACAGGACACTGCGCTATGAGAAGACGCGCCGGGAGACTAGGCCTGCCTTACAACGACATTTGCAGCAGATGCATGGATGAAGAAGAGGACGAAACACCCTCGCATTTTCTCCGCAACTGTCCTGCAATCGCCTCCACAAAGAAATAAACCCTAGGAGTTTTCTACTTAGTCAACACAATCTGGATGTTCATCCAGAATTCAAGATGGTTTCAAGAGAAGAGGTCCCGCCTCAGTGGCATCACAATAGACCCTTTGGGTCTAAGTGAATCCTTCACCTTTGAGGGAAGCCACCTTACCTACCTACCTACTTATGTACCTATTTTACTTTTAATCCCGGTACTGATGGAATTCGATCTGTTTACTTGGGAGCCGTGGAAGTCGATGTCATTGTCTCTCTCTCGAATTTATAGCTTCATATTGTGACATTCGGGCCAAGTCGTCATTTCCTAAAGACAGCATATATTTTTTTTGCCCTTATTCCCCATTGAATCACTGATTCAGCGCCAGTAAGTTATGTAAGGTAGCTAAAGGGTCTTCCAATAGAGACGTCCGAACTTTGACAGTTGATAGGGGCCATATGGATGAAGCTACATCTGTCCCCCCGCTGTCCGTGAGAGTGTGCAGGAGAATCCGAGGCAGTAGATGTCGCGTCCCTCACAAGAACTCGGCCATTCGCAGACCACAACTTGGCGAATTTTGCGTTGTGACTTGGGCATGCTCTCGTACAAAATTCAACTGACCCAGGAGCTGAAGGTAAACGACCAGACCAAAGACAACGACGTGTGTTCACTGAATGGGCTCTCGAGCAGTTGAAAACTCACCCTAATTTTCATCGAAAAATAACTTCAGCGATGAATGAGCAAACAATATTGTTGAATTCAGGACGTTCTCTGCTTGAGATCGAAGAACGCCTAATGCATCCATACTGTTTGGTGTGAATCTTAGGCTGGAGACCCCTTCGTTATCGGTCCATATTTCTTTGAAAATGACGTTGGCCAGGCCATCACCGTCAACGGGGAGCGCTTTTTGTCGATGATTATCAACTTCCTTTGGCCTGAATTGGATGGTATGGACAGCAACGGCATGTAGTTTCAACAGGACTGCGCGGCGCTAAGACACAGCTCACGCCACATTGGAAATTTCTATTCTGCACGAGCGATTCGAGGGCATGGTCATTTCTGGACGGCTGGATGACGCAGTTAGTTATGTCCCTGCCCCATGTAACAGGGGTCCCAGTGAAATCGAATCTGGTCCAGTCACCATTTGCCGTTGGGATCAAATTAACGGCACTGGAGTAGGTTGCTACCTGGCAGTACAATGGACTAGTTTTGAGTCTGAGTGCTCCAGCAGAGTTTCAAAAAATACTACGAAAAAAAAATGGTCATCTCAAGTGGATGTTATGTGAACTGACCACTGAGATTGTGCGATTTGACCCGTTAGAGATTTTCTTGTTTGGGCTCCTGAAGCCGCAGGTCTATGCGTATAAGCCACAGACCACAGCGTCGCTTTAAGTCAACATAACTCATGCCATCGGTCAAAGTCAGGCTGATTTATGCGCCAGTGTCATGGAAAATCAGACGATTCGGATGCGCACCACCCAGACAAACTGCGGCGAACACTTGAGCAATGTTGTATTTCAGATACAATAGCATGGATAGATTGTCCTTTCAAACGGATAAAAAATGTCGATGATATCTCACACACAGTTCGTTTTATTTTAATTTAAAGATGGGAAGCGCTTAATGAAATACCCTGCACTTTGATTTGCCTTTGTTCACCACTAAATCCATTGTGGTCGCCACCGATTCAGTACCACTAAGGTGCGTAGGGTTGGTAAATGAACTGACTTTTGAACAGGAATGGATATTTTAACAAGACAAACGGTACTCTTTTCAAGGCAAGAGTTTTTGTTTGAGTTCAAACAACACAATTCAAACTTTGTATCATTAGCTGGGTTCTCCTCATAAATAAAACATTTAGAGTGGTCACGATGCATACTGTTCGCAGTGCTTACGGCCTTTATACTTAAGGTGAGTGGTGCTCGCACAATATGGTGAAGACGACTCGAATCAAGTCTGAAAGCAAAGGACTCTATCCACTGTCATAAAAGTGAAAAGATAAATAAACTGGGCAAGTGCGAGTTGTGGGCGCCGTGGCGTAGTGGGTAGGTGCGTCGACTCTTACGCTCGAGGTCGTCGGTTCGAATCTCGAAAAAAACATCAAACATTTTTTCACGGCTCCACCTCTTTCGAGTCACTGACAATGCTTAAAGTGTATAACTGTCTAGAAAAATATTCTAAGTCTCGCCGTTCGGAGTCGGCATTAAACTGTAGGTCCCCTCCGCTCGTGAGAGAACAATAGCACGCACAACACGAGTGGTTGCTGAGAAGCTAGGCCCAGGTCCACCTCGGACTGTAGCGCCGCCATTATTATTATTATTATAAGTGCGAGTTGTACTCGCACGGGTAAGGTTCCGTCGCATAATATTGATGGATGATTTCTGAATATCAAACGACGTTTCCAAACTATTTCAGTTGAATTTTCTTCTAACTTCAACCCAAATCAACTATTCATTCATACATTCATACATCCAAACAAACATTTATCCATACACCTATACCTCTATCGAAGTTTATCCAACACAAAATATCCCTTCCATCATACACATACCTAATCACTGCTCATGCCTGCGGTGTGTGTGTTCATTTCTGTTCGGCATTTAGGTTAGGGGTTAGATCCAAAAGATAACACTCATTAACGAATAGAGTGGTCGAACACAGCATGAATTTTATGTGTGAAAATGAAACTAGTTATCATTTTAAATGTTATCTCAAAATTTCAACATAAATTGATATTTTGAAATATATAATTTCTTTAATGCTTTCGCTGAGGTCTTCAAAACTGCGTTTTCAGATCTTCAAAATTCACATGTCGATGGTTAACCATTTTTGGCCAATATCTCGAAAACTATTAAGGCCAGAATGCTTAAAATTATTTTAAATGAAAGTACTCAATGAAGCGAGGTTATTGTGATTTTTTTTTCAGATTTATAACTCTTTGGTTTAGAAATGGCAGGGGGGATTAAAAAAAACTTTGGAGCTCCCCAAATGGCCCCAATTTTTAAATTTGGGTGCATAGGCAATGACATCTAGGCCTGAAGTACCTAATTCAAAAATTTCATGCCGATATCTTTATAAACTTCGGAGATAAAAAAGTGTGACAGACACGACGGACACACCGAAATTATAAAGGTTCCGTTTTTGTAGACAGAACCTTAAAAAAGAGAATGTATTTTTTCTGCTACAGACTATTGTTTCGTGGGCTTCTCATAAACTGAGCTCTCCAGAAATTTGTCTTCAGAATTAGTTGCGAATACCCTTATCCTAGCCCTACTTTCGGTCGCATAATTGAGTTTTGAAATTTTCCCCTTACCAGACCTAGTACCTTTCTTTTGCCGGTTCCATTTGTTCCTCGTTAAACTTCGAAATCTCACGTTGTTACGATGCGCTAATTGATGTACTTACTCGCTCACAGAGTGCAGAAGTTCAGTAGATTTTAAATGAGCGCTAAAAAAATATCTGTAGTCAATTTGTTCAACTTGACATTCCCCGTGAGCATCCAAAGCAATTCCATGCCAGCGATTCCCTTCTCGACTACAGTTGCAACTGTTGTTGTGGTAATTGATGAAACGATGGAATCAGCTTCAAAGGCTCTTGCATCGCAGACACACTTCTCCCTGGTCACATGTGATTGTCACGACCGTAAAGGTTAACGTGCAATCTGGCACCGCACCGCCAGAAAAGAAAAATATGTATTCTAGTTTCCACACCTAACGTAGGAAGCTGCAGCCCATAAATCAGAAAAAGGTTAAGGAAAGTGTGCAACCACTGGGCGAGAGAGTGCATGAGTGAGGGTGTGTGAGTAAAAGTTTGTTTGCGCGCTGTTGGTTGTTGATTTGTGTGCTTTTTGCTCTTGCTTCGCTGGCACTGGTTAGAATTGTTTTTTTTTTGTTCGCTTTTTTTCAGCTGTAGGAAATATGTAGCGGTTTTATCGATCCTATCGCAGTGGTTTGTTTGTGGGAATAAAGTATAGATTCACCAATGGAGGCGTTCGGGTGCAAGTTGATCAGATGAGCTAGCAAGGACCTTTGAAGACACACAACTCTTTCAAAAGTAATTAAGTTTGCAGTAAACTCGATCGAAAGGAGCAGAGACCGAAGAGTATGTGATTCCTGTAAGGTGGGCCCAGCGAAAAGGATGGCATTTTCTTCACTTTTCTCCTTTAAGAGTTTTGTAATTACGAGCCATTCAATTAGCTAAAGTAGAACAAAAAGTGGAAAATGGAGTAGACGAGTAGACGAGGAGAATAAACTTGTTTGGACGAGCGCTGAAGAAAGAACGGAGTTCCTTTGAATACATTTTAAATGAATGCGAAATGGAGTTTAGTTTTTATCATCTAGATTTTTTCTCTTCTGTCCTTCTCTTTTGCTTAAATTGCTGTCCTTATTTTAAAATGGAGCACTAACGTGAATTAGTTTTGGATTTTTTTCAAAGAAAATATAAAATTGGATGTCAGATCAGGCAAAGGAAAGGATTAGATTTGAGTACAGTTCAACGCCATTTAACCTAGACAAGATTTAGCGGAACGGATGGTCATCAAGTAACAGTCGAAATCTGTGACATCGAATACGAGGTTTCAGGCCCAATCCTAAGATTGGAGAAGAACTTCTTCCTACTCCTTCCCCCTGGATTATGTTGCTATAGTAGCATCAGGAAAATGTATGTCCACACTAAGAGAATTCTCGCAGCACGCCTTCCACAAACAAACCTTATGTATAGAGACGACCTATACAGCGCCATGTCGAGGTTTGGCATCTCTGCCAAATTTGTCAGATAGTAAAGTATGACGATGGACAACTCTCGTTCATGTGACCTTTAACACGTTGAGTGCCATATGAGACCACCTTAGTCTCACACGAATTTGGGCTTGCTGTGCCGCATGATACCAGAGTGGTCTCACCGTAGGTTCACACACATTTGTGCATGCAACATTGGATTAAACTCACAATATGTATTGAATCTAATGCCATTCTAAACTATACACCCAAGAGACTGTTAGGGTTGTCTTGGTTTTCGACTGTGAGATCAATGTGTCACCATACGGAGCTTCGAACTTGCTATACTTGCGCGAATTACGTTCCGAGACGATTAACAAGAAAACAAAATTTACAATTCTGAATTATTTATTTTATTTATAATATAATGCACAAAAAAATACAAAAAAAGAAGTGTATACTTCGGTGGTCTAGCCTTCACTGCCTATGCCTAGCATCCACGTACCATTTGAACAAGACGTAAACAAATATGTAGAGACAAGGAATTAGGATAAGACGCTAGTACGTAAACAAATAGGGCAACAAGAGGGAATTGAGGAGGACTGTATAGATCATATGAGAAATGGAAAAAGACGACAAGTACATGGATGCAACTAGGGCATGTTGCCTGTTGCATCATCATCCTCAACCACTGTAGACTACGTTTCCGAATACTTCGTCTATTACTGGATCTACCTTATTGAGAAGTTGCATCGGGTTTTCAGAATCCGGTGATAATGGTTCATTTTCCATTATTGCAAAATACAACTGCTGTTAGTTCGCAGATTTCTGCCACCGGGAAGATTACCTCTCACTGTTTGACACAACAGCAAATACACAAACTGAGTCGTTTACTGAAAACACTTACTCCGTTATCTCCCGTTGGAATTTGCGGTGACACATTGGTATAATGCGGCTTCTCGGGATTTACTGCACACATGATGGCCGCGTGAGACCAAAGTGTCATCACAATAAAACAACGGTAAAATGTAAGTATAAACACGCAAATAAATTTATCTAAAATCATTTTCCGATAGTAATATCTAAAATCGAAGTGTCAATAAAAAAAAAAACTTGTGACATGTGGGGACAGTTTTTCGGATTGTATGGTGGCACTCAACGTGTTAATCATCGATTTTGATAAGATCATCCAAAATTAACTGGCCAACACTAGAGGCATGATCTTCCCAAAGTCCGTAAGACTGCTGACAAACGTGGAGGACATTGACGTGATTGCTCGAACACAGCTAGCCGTCATTGAGACGTTTGCTTGCAATGAAACGGAACCGACAAAAATGGTGCCTGGCGGTAAGAAAGTGCAAAACGAAGTATATGCTGTCCTCAAGGAAGGACACACAACATCGGCGACTGGGCCAGAACGTCACAATAGACAAATATACTTTCGAGGTAGTGAAGGACTTCGTCTACTCCCAAGTAAACTGTACGAATCAGTATGTTGTGCCCAACACTGTAACAACCTGAGACCACACATGAGACAACATACGAAATACTTGCAGAACACACAATTAGGCCACAAGTGCCGAAACATGTGACATAACATGCAAGTAGGCCACTAGTGCTAAAGCTAATCATGTTACTAGTCCCAAATGTGTTACGTATTCTTCCAAGCACTTGACCGAATGGAAGAATACAGGTCAAATGCAACAATGAGGCTACAAATAACAATAGCACATGTTACGTATTCTCGCCCACTGAGCAAAGGCAAGAATACTACACATGCTGCGCAACCGACCTGGTTAATGGAGGCAGCTCGATTACGAGGTTGACCCAGAACAGGAAGTACGATCAGAGGTTGCGAGAGCATGCAGAATAAATGGTTGAGGCAGTCTTGAGCGCACCCCAACACCAAGCGGTTGTTTTCATTTTCAGTTGTCAAGTCCGCGAATCAAACAAGTACCATTTTTAAAAGCAGAATTATGCCTCAGCCAACGCGGGGTGCGTAATTGGAAGCAGCAGGCTAATGGTTGTTCCAGCTAGAGAGGTTTCTTCTTTGAAATCTATGTTCAACCCGGATTGTAGCGCCATTAGGAGATAATAATAATAATAATAATATTGGCGGCGCTACAGTTCGAGGTGGACCTGGGCCTTGATTCTCAGCAACCACTCGTGTTGTGCGTGCTATTGTTCTTCACGAGTGGAGGGGACCTGCAATTTAATGCCGACTCCGAACGGCGAGATTGAGACGTTTTTTTTTCTAGACAGTTATACTCTTTGAGCACTGTCAGTGACTCGAAAGAGGTGGAGCCGTGAACAATTTTTTTGAAAGTGTCGAACATTACATCACCTCAATAAAAACACGAAATACAACTAAACTGTGGAACCAATTTCAAATCGCCTGGATGGAGAGCCTTTTATCGCCTTGAAGCTGTGATGCAGCTATGATAAAGAATAAAGGGTTTTTACGGCTATTTAAAAGGTATTTTATATTTTTTAGTGCAATTCAATAAAATGTGCTATTTATGTGAACTGGCATATTTTAATAAATCTGTTTATACTTTATTTTTATTTTCAGACTATCACTCCCAATTTTTTGCAATTTAATAGCGTTTTGAATTTCAATAAATAAAAATCATAAGTACAATTGTTGTATTACTACAGGCTAAAAAAAACAGGCTTTTTATTGATAAAACAACATGTGCACTATTTATGTGGCCACCGCTTTATGTTCATATATCATACACATTCATTGTTAACAATAATACAAATTGACGAATGATTATAAAATACGTAGCTGTTAAAACATTTAGTCCAAGTGTGTAATTAAATATAGTTTGGTTATCGTTTATAATCGCTCATGCAACAGGTTCGTTAATTTTCTTTCGCTTCACAGAGCAATCAGTTCCTTCTCACTTGCATGTACAATTTTTCTATTCAAAAGCTGTGGAAATGAAAGTACATATTAGACACCCACATTCAGGTAAATTCAAACACCTTCGGGCATTAGTTTGCAAATGTATACGCTTGCATGTGTATGACTCTTTCAAAAGGTCACTGACTTTGCAGATGAACTCCCTGTTCATAAACCCATACCTCATATGAAGACTTCAAGTGAGGGTGTTTACTGGAATTTTGAAAATAAAAAATCCTTTAATGAGCACGTCAATGCAGAATGGGGCAGAAAGTAAACTTAATCTTAAACACGTACTAATGACAGTTACTGTGTAAATGACTTTGGATAAATGTTAAAACGAGAAGAAGAATGCAGACAACAAGTATACTCTGGAAAACAACTAAATATGAATATGCAGTAAGTGCAAAATCGACCATGAACCGAAGAGGTTAATGAGGTTGTTTTTCAGTTAGTTTACATATGGTTTTTTTTAAGCCAGAGCTATCATTGTTTTTGAGCAAATAACATGAAATTTAATTTATTAGCCATTTATTTGTATTCAATCGAGAAAATTCGTTCTGCAATTAGTTTTTAAAGGCAACTTCTGGCATATTCCCACATGGATGTATCAAACTTTCCGACTATTGTTTTGAAACATTTTACATTTACAAAACGTATGTCCAATGTTAACTTGTCGTCCAATGCATCGATCGGGGTTGGTTTTGTCAGCATAGGACAACGACTTTACGTATTCTCAGACAACCAAGAGGCGTCAAATAACAAGATCATGGAGGCCAATGTGTAATCTTATTGATACACCTATTGGGCCAAAAATGATAGGTCTATAAGTTTGAAGTAGTAAATGTCTTTGTCTTCTTAGGCTTCGAAATAAACTCAAAAAAAGACATCACCGCGGAGATAAAACGAAGGATTGTGCACATCCAGGTCTGCTGATACTCGAAAGCATTTAACAGTGCCGCCTTCATCGTCTCATTGCTAGCATACTCAACTTGGCTTTAAAACTCAGTCGGGTGTCGTATATTAGGCCGATGTTTTTCAAGGACATCTTGGGTCTGATTATGTGTATGGTTATTATCTCTAAGCTGACATGTCCCACGATTTGGCGGCCGTATTTATACGCTTGGAATTGCCAGTGACGGAAATGGAGATGCCAATCATTCTGACTCCCTCAGGCAGCGTCTGTCACAAGACTCATTCCTAGAATATGTTTCATAGCAGCGGTCCAAAAACTGCTCCTTATGGAACATTCAAGAAAACGCTGCAGAACTTGATGACATTCTCGCTCTGGTTGATTAGCTCTTAATTCTGTAGTATTCATTCAATTATTCCCAGTACCCAGTACGGTGTTTTAGTTCTGAGGAATGAACATTCAGCTCTCTCAATTGAAGTCTTTCCCCACGCCAAGCATTATGACTCTTTTTCTTCTAAGGCCGCTACAGTCGAGGTGGACCTGAGCCTCACCCAAAATACCTCTCCAGCCGACACGATCACTCGACAGCTGTCTCCAGTTTCGCACACCAAGCCGGCCGAGGTCCCCCTCGATTTGTGTGCGCCACCATTTACGTGGGCGTCCTCTGTTGCGTTGTCCCAGATGAAGACTCTTCGGGAAGGAGCTAAGTTGTCCATGCGCTCTACATATTTGGGGTTGAATCCGTAAACGCCTGGCTTAACTTATGTCACTGTACAGCCCATATAGTTTGTGGTTGAACCTTCTCTTCCAAATGCCATCAATGCAAACAGGACCAAAGATCGAGCGCAGGAGTTGTCTCTCGAAAAGATCAAGAGCCTCTGCATCCGCTTGGGATATTTTCCATGCCTCTAAGCCGTAAAACAGGACTGGGGTGATCAATGTCTGATGCAGAGTCCCTCGGTCTTCCGAGAGTCGGCTCTATCAATTCCCTTTTGAGCTCAAAAACAGTGGTTGGCAAAAGTTAAACTGCGCTTCATCTCGGCACTGATGTTGTTTCTACTGTTTACCGTAGACCCGACGTGGACGAAGTTCATTATTACTTCGAAGTAATAGCTGCCAAGTGTAACGCTCTGTCCGAGGCGTCGATGTTGTGCATCCTTTTTCGATGACAACATATAGTTGGTTCTGTCCTCATTTACCGCCAGACCCATTATAGCCGCTTCCGTCAATCAATCACGTCAATGTCATCCGCGTATGCTAGCAGTTGTATGGTCTTTTGGAAGATCGTGCTTCTAATGTTGGCCAGTGAGTTTTGCACAATCTTCTCAAGAACGATGTTAAAGAAATCACATGACAGCGCGTCGCCTCTTTTTACATTGTAGGTTTCGGTGAGATCGTTAAAGTTCTTGATGGAGCAGCGAGAGTTCCCCATCGTCATCATGCTCAACCTGGAGACTTTGGCAAGAATGCCAAGCTGTATATGAGGCTGTATAGTTCGTCTCTGCACGCTGTTATATGCGGCCTCGAAATCGACGAATAGGTGGTGTGTGTCGATTTGTATTTCTTGGGACTTTTCAAGGATCTGCCGCAGTGTGAAGATCTGGTCTACTGTAGATGTTGAAGTAATCAACAAAATAAAATACACCCAGCAACACAACAACTAGCAAACATCAGCAGTCTGGGCATAACCATACTGACCCAATGGTTGAATAACCGAAGAACAGCCGAGTCAGCACAACAATGCAATTGCGGAGAATGATCGGCGATGACTCGGGTCATCAATTATTAAGGTAGCATAGTAAGCAAAATTTCAGTATAAATATTGAATATGGCAAGAAATAAAATCAGATCTAATCAGCAACAGCAAGCGTTCGATCTCGTTATTATTGTCAGCTATCCCCCCACCAGTGGTAAGGTGACTGACAATAGAGGAATAAAATCTGTATAGGACAGATTGTACATTGGTCCTTCGAGCCGGATAGCCGGAACAAGTGCAAATTACAAGTGTAGTACAGTGCAGTGAGTATTGTACAGTACAGTGAGTGTTGAATCAAGTCAAAGAGAAGGTTGTCAAGCGAAAATTACTCAAAAACCATGAGTGAAATTGACGAAATAGCTCTGAACCAAACGCGAATTTCGGAAGAAGTCCATAGATTATGGACCAACTTTAAAAAGGATGGAGAATCTCGATATACCGTGGAGTATATCGTCAAACGACTAGAGCAGCTGGAGGAGCATTGGGTCAACTTCCAAGTAAATAACGGGTATTTAGAAGACCGAAGGGAGGCGAACCCGCACCACGACTACTTCAGTAAAGACTACTTTAGTCAGTTTGAAACAAGGTATCTTGACATTAAGAGTGCTTTGAAGGCGAAATTGTATTGGCTAAAAGAGAAAAAGCAAGCCAATACTCTAGAATCAGGTGTAGTTCCTGGCAGTTCAAATCAAGCTGCGCCAGTTCAGCCATCAAGGAGCACATCATTAGGAAAAAAGGAGGAGCCGGCTGGAAAAATGAAGTGCCCAGCAAAGTTTACGAAACTGAACCTCGTCAAAAACAGATTCATACGTATAATTGACAGCTTGGATTTGAATCAAAATTCAGTTTATCTTAGATTCAAGCTGAACCAACTAGAGGAATGCTGGACAAGGTTACAAACGATGAATGAAGAAATTATGTCATCACTTGAAGAAGCTGACCAGGAGTATGTGTCCAGCAACGAGTTTATCGATTTGGAGCAGATGTATCAAGATGTATACATTCAAATCAGAAGGCAGACCAGCTACAACACCAAACGGAGGCAGTAGCTTCACAACCTAGAACACACCAAGAAATCAAACTTCCACCCATAAGCATACCAAAATTCAGTGGAAGGTATGAAGAGTGGACACCATTTTGGGAACTATTTGAGCGATTGGTACACCAAAACAATTCCTTAAGCAATGTAGAGAAAATGCAATATTTGAAAGGAAATCTGAACGGAGAAGCAGCAAGGATTGTCAACCACCTATCACCTACGTCAAGCAATTATGCAACAGCTATAGAATTGTTAACGAACCGGTTTCAAAATCCAGCAGCATTGGTCAACAACTACATTCAAAGGTTGCTTACTTTGAAACCAGTTCGAAATGAAAATGCGTTCGACTTGAAAAATATCATGGATACGTCGAGAGAAATCTTGTATGGCATCAAAAACTTGGGAGTTGATGTCAGCTCTTGGGATCCATTAGTGATTCAGTTAATACATCCAAAACTCGACGGTGAATCAAGAAAATTGTATCAACAATCGAAAGGAACGTCAACAGAAATTCCAAAGTTAAGTAAATTTTTTGATTTCATCGAGGGGAGATTCCGAGGATTGGAGAGCAGTCGCGAACTCAATCGAGAACACCAGTCGCAAGCATCGAAACCAACAGTTACCAGAAACCATTTGACTACAGTCACACAGTCCAAATGCGTGCTGTGTAACGAGTCTCATCAATTGTATAGTTGCAAAAAATTTCTAAGTATGAAACCAAAAAACCGAATGGAGGTGGTCCAAAAGTCAAGGCTGTGTTTCAACTGTTTGCGGGATGGACATGCCGCAAGGGATTGCTCATCAAAGAAGGGTTGCAGGATATGCACACAAAATCATAATTCGCTTCTTCACTTCCCTCGAGGTGAGAGTACAGCAGTTGTAGTGGGAGGAAGAACAACAAGTGAAGAAGCATCATCGACAACACGAATCGCCACAGCATGTCAAAGTAACAGGACGGTACTACTAGCCACAGCCATGGTGAACATATGCATTGGAGGACAAGTGAAACTGATACGAGCTCTAATTGATCAAGGATCTCAATCATGCTTCTTGACCGAGAAGTTAGCCCGCCAAATAAAGGTACCATTAGTCAAGTATGAGTCAATGATAAATGGAATCAACGGCCATGCTACACAAATCATCGCAGCATGCCATTTTACCGTCCAATCAATCCACGATGAAGAAGTCAACTTGGAGGTCGAAGCTCTAGTAATGCATGTTATTACATCAAGACTGCCAGTACAAAAGGTTTCACCCAACCAGTGGCCACACATTGAAGGCTTGAAGTTAGCGGATTCATGGTACGAACAACCAAGGGATATTGAATTACTGATTGGGTCAGACATTTTACCACACTTCCTGACGCATGGATTAATCAAGGGTCCACCTGATACTCCAATGGCACAGAATACAAAGTTTGGTTGGATATTATCTGGACCAGTCATTACTACATCAACCCCAAGGGAGCAAACACAAAGTAAGATCCTCACGTCATGTATCAGCGTATGCAGCGAAGACGAGGAATTGAAGAAATTTTGGGAGCTGGAAGAAGTACCAACTACTAAGATTAAGTCTACAGAGGTATTTCGAACTACCACTGGAAGATATAAACAAGGCACCGACACTAAATGAAACAACATTCATCCTCCGGCCATCAATATTTCACAGTATTGAGCAAAGTGAGGATTGCATTGTCCAGCAGCTGTACAAGAAACTTTCGTTCAAGCGATGCGCAACTAGGATGCTGAAACTAACACACACCATTTGGAAAGAACTGTGGACTCATAATACATGGATGTTCATTACACCAGAGGAGACTGCGGTATTTGTAATTTGTGGCCCAACTCGAGAGGAAGTGATTTTAAATGACACGGGAATCATTCATCTGACCCCAGATTGTGTCATTCAGTCAAAATTCGTACGATTGGAGGCAAAACTGTTTAAAGAAACTAGTGTAGTAATGCACTTTACAAAATCACTCGCTACCATTAGTACATCGGTATCAACTCAGGCTCCAGTTTACTTTTCAAATGAGACCGTCATCCCACTGAATAAGGATCTAAAGGAAATGTAACTAATCAACCATCGAGGGGCATCTGAATTGCTCAATCGGATGCATGAACACAACTGGAAGACCATCAAAAAACACCAGTATTTGGCAATTGGATTTTGCTCAATTTTTGCAGTCACTGTGATCATCATCTGTGTATTGGCGGTGATACTTAATCACCGAACTAGGAGTAATCACTCTGACGACATTGAGTTAAAAGGAAGCAGAAACACATCGGATCACAGGTTTGAAATTACTTGGCAAACAACGCCGGAGGTGGCAAAATGTTGAAGTAATCAACAAAATAAAATACACCCAGCAACACAACAACTAGCAAACATCAGCAGTCTGGGCATAACCATACTGACCCAATGGTTGAATAACCGAAGAACAGCCGAGTCAGCACAACAATGCAATTGCGGAGAATGATCGGCGATGACTCGGGTCATCAATTATTAAGGTAGCATAGTAAGCAAAATTTCTGTATAAATATTGAATATGGCAAGAAATAAAATCAGATCTAATCAGCAACAGCAAGCGTTCGATCTCGTTATTATTGTCAGCTATCCCCCCACCAGTGGTAAGGTGACTGACAATAGAGGAATAAAATCTGTATAGGACAGATTTTACAGTAGATTTTCCTGAACTGAAACCACACTGATGCGGGCCTATCAAACTGGTGACGAAAGGTTTCATAGTTACATAGTACCTTTTCCCAAAACTCCACTTATTCCTTTGTGTGCTTCGACTGCCGTATTTTCTTACATTGATGGTATGACAAATCTTTGTTTTGCACAGCTACTGCAAACAGTCTGGTATTTAGAATACTTTCTAGAACTATCCTTAGCGTGTCGAACAGATACATTTGACGTATCGAGGAAGGCTCACTTTCGTGTGAGAGTTGAACATTTCAGTATAACTACAGAAAAGAGGCAGAAAAGAACGCCAACAACTGGACTGGTAAATAAATTCGAGAAGGTTTTCCGAAATCAAATTTGAACTGCCTTAAAAACAAATGCGATCTTTTCATATATCATAGATTTCAGAAATAAAATATTTACTTATTAAAAGCCATTGTCAATAAGTGAAAAGGTAAATTATAATAATAATAATAATGGCGGCGCTACAGTCAAAGGTGAACCTGGGCCTAGATTCTCAGCAACAACTCGTGCTGTCCATGCAGGCCTGGTCCCAGCTAAATGAGCGCCCTGTGCAAGACCTGCGATTAGCGCCCACACCCCCCCCCCCCCCTCCCCCCTATTTTTTGAAACATGGTTGTCTTAAGTTTGTATTGGGAGAGCAATAACTAGATTGGCAGCAAGATAATCTCGGTTTGACCTATATATATAAAATTTAACACTTCTAAACATGAGCTTTCTGGTTTTACAAGGGGGACTAATACAATTTTGTAAATTAAGGAATGAGGAACGTATTTTTCAAGCATTACCTTGTTGAAAACTAATAATCAAAAAATATTTTAATGTTATTTGAAAATTAAAAATTCGTTTTATATGCTTCAAGCTACTCAAAACTTTCTTTTGATCTAGTGTTTTGAAATAAAATTCTACCTTAAAACTTTTTTTCGGTTCTAAACTATTTTCGTAACATTCGTCACCATCGTAACGAAGATGTTTCTGGAAATTTAGATGATGTTTCAAGTAAGCATCGAATTGTTTCAAAAAACATAACCGGTGCTCATTAGGCACAGAGCTGAATCATTGACTACTAAATTGAATCAATACGAGCTGCATGGGACGAAAATGCTCTTGGTCGAATTCTGTTTTGAAGACCAGCATCTTTTCCCTTCATATTTGAACCATTATCGTAACTTTGACTTCGACAGTTGCTTATTGAAATTCCTTAAAATTCAAGTTTGTTTAAAATTAACTTTGTAAGTTCCTCTCCGGCCTTGTCTTCTCCTTTTAAAAACCCAAAACAACAATAGTCAACAATAAGCGTAGAATCTGGCCTCTTTTAGCATGGACACAATGTGATTAGTAACAGTAGTAGAAAAGATACGTGTTATCTAATTCTGTATATTTTTGTTCAAATATTTATTTTGGGTTTCTTGATTCGTTATTCTCCTCAAGCGCTCTCCTAACACCAAATCAAATAAGGCTACTTCCTCAACAATCTGTTAAAAGTTACCATTATTAAGCTCAAACTAATTAGTGTTTGCAAAACAGCTTAGCTCTATCTAATATTTTATTTCAGTTTAGATCGAGGTGAGTCTATTGTTGTTTCCGTTCTCAAAACTTTTTTGAAAAACATCCTGTATATGTGCTTGACAAGACATGGGAATTTTTGTTCATTGCAAATAAAATACAAACAAAATTATAGAGAATAGAGTTTGCTAGGCAATATGTACATAAATCACCCAGAAATGAAATATGTGTAGTTGAATTTTCTAATACATTACATTACATTTTTCAAGAAGAAAAACCCAAAAAATATTTTTTTATTTTGGGTGTATGCTCAATTTTATGAGGTGGTGTATATATACCCACTGTACTCATTCTCCTTTTAAACAAATATGTATATTGAGTAAATCTCTTTCATACGTGCAGAAATAAAATCTGCACATTTTCTCTCCTCCATAGGAACTGAGTTTATTATTTTGAGATTTTTGAGTGCTTGTGCAAGAAATTATCTTGCACAGTCTTGCGTGTGAATGGTATATTGTATGAACAGGTGAAATTATGTAGTTTGTATTATTTGAAAATAATTGCGTTTAGAAAGGCAAAGGTAGCTTGGACGAACTAAAATTTTATGAAAGTCAGTATATCGATAAATTGCATATTGTTTGTTTAGGCTCACAATGCGCCCCCAAGCGCTTGGCGCCCTGTGCATTTGCACATCCTGCACATATGGTAGGGCCGGCCCTGTGCCCATGATATATTTCTCTCACGAGTGGAGGGGACCTACAAATGCCGACTTTGAACGGCGAGATTGAGAAGCTTTTTCTAGACATTTATACTCTTTGAGCATTGTCAGTGACTCGAAAGAGGTGGAGCCGTGAACAAATTTTGGTTATTTTTTTCGAGATTCGAACCTTAGACCTCGAGCGTGGGAGTCGACGCACCTACCCACTACGCCACTGAGCCCACCCAAAAGTTTAATTCCAACCTGCAAAAAAGTTATCACCCTTGCCTTGGAATCTATAGATTTCTATTTTTCTTTTTCTCTGTCAGCTTCAATAATTAATCTTGTCGGCCGTCCAAAATTATTCATCGGCTGATTTAGTGATATTAATTGTGCGTATGTAAAACTGCCACGAAAATACGTGTAGTTTGTGCCAAATGTTTGCAAAACTCAAAACTCAATTGAAACGCATTTGCAGGACATATACGACAGCAACTTCCACATCCACTTTTAAAGACAGACCATTAAAGCCGAGTGAAATTCTATTCCGTACTCACTGATATGGGAGTAGTAGGAAGTTGCAACCATATCGTACATAATAGTTATCTTTGCAAGCAGGAAATCGGAAATTTTCATCGTGTCACCTCTTCATCCTATTATTGAATGCGTATGTTTTTGCATCTGGATCATACTTTTAGTAATGTTTCCGGTAATGTTGTCATAGGATATTGCATCCCTGTACCTCTGTGGCTTGCAACAAAGCATTGCTGACAGGGTTCTGATATGATTTTTGGATACTAGACATGATACGGCTATGTGATCACAAATCACTACGGAAAGATGTGAATTGCTGTGGCAAAATATGAATACCCATGAGTGATTTGAGTTGGAAATTCCTTGACGTATATTCATAGTTAATATTTGTTTAGAATAAAATAACTTCACAAGTAATTTACAACCCGTGATGTGATTTTGTTATTTCAAAGGCAACTGTGAATGTTTCTAACAAACCATTCGATGCGATCTTTCCAAGTAAACATAAATAAAGAGGCAATATTAAACTAAATAAACGTACACTTAAAAGACCAGCTGCATACATTCAGCAATTAGCTTTCCACTCCTTAGTTGCGAAGTTTACATTCCCAGGTTACCTGGGCAAATAGCAATGGAGATACGAAAGCAATGGAATCTGAGCCTGGAAAGGAATGTAGTCGAATCTTCACAGACGGCTCCAAGACCAATGAAGGATCTGGTCTTTAGACCTCACACCTCCTTAGGTAAATGTGCGTCGGTTTTCCAAGCGGAAATCTATGCGATTTGTGAAGAATAGGTGGAAGGGGCGAAGTATTTGCGTCTGTAGCGACAGCCAAGCTGTGCTTAAGGCTGAACCCTTTGACCACTTCCAGGATAGTTCAAGAATGCAAGTCTTCTCTGAATTTGATCGGTAGCTTAAATTCGCTAAGACTTGTCTGGGTCCCGGGGCACCACGGTATCACGGGAAATGAGATCGCCGATGAACTTGCTAGGCGAGGATCAGATGAGGCATTCTCAGGACCTGAGACTGCTCGCGTCCTTGGTCAGGGCTTCCATCGATGGTTGCACTTCTCGAGAGCACAACCGCAAGTGGCATGACGCTCCAGGATGTAGACAGACCAAGTGCATGCCCCCCAATGTCTGTAAGAAATCCGCGGCTTTCTTGTTATCTCTTAACAGAAAAGATTGCAGACAACGCCTGTGGAGAAGACGATGACACTGCAGAGCACTTCCTCTGCCATTGTCCCGCCTTTGCTCGGATCAGGTGGCAGTTATTCGGTGCTGATGAGGTGAGAGCTGATAATGTAGGCTCCTCATCACAGAAGCGACGGCTGGTCTTCCTTCGGAAGACCATGAAATTTCAGTAAAACTAGGTTGCTGCCTGGTAGTACAATGGACCAGTTTTTGAGTTTGAGTGCTCCAGTGTAGTGTTACAAAAACCTACGACAAAAAAAAATCTCCGCCTTTATAATAAAAAATGTACTGCTTCTCTTTTAATTGACATCACTAAGGCGTTTGATACTATTGACCATCGTATTGAAGCTTTCAAACTAGAGAAGGTTAGGTTAAGGGGCTTTGTGCTTGAATGGTTTCTTTTCCATCATAATAATCGCAGACAGGTTGTAAAAATTGAAAATCATTTTACCCAACAAAATTGACATCAAAAATGGTGTACCTCAGGGCTCTGCAATCGGCCCAATTTTATTCTTAGTGTACATAAATTAAATTTTTAGTATAACAAACTATACCGCCACGATCATGTGATTTGACACCGTTGACTTCTTTCTTTGGGGATATTTAAAAGAAAAAGTGTACGTCAATAAGGCAAGAACAATTCAAGAGCTAAAGGATGAGATAATTCGGTACAATTATGTCTCAGACTCATTGAAAATATGGACCATCGGATAAAGGTATGTATGCCACCGAAGCCGTGGCGAGCATTTGGGCGATATTTTGTTTCACACATAATTGTCATAGATCCTTCTATCGTAATAAAAAATATTAAGTTAGTTCTCTGAAAACTTTTTTGTTTTATTTATAATTATCATCGTTATATCGTGCATTTTCGTTGAACCACCCAATCGTCACTAGTTATCTAACTAAAGAATGTATGTAGATGTTGTAATTTTTGCAAATAGCGTCGCACGTCAATCATATTTGACATTTGTGAACTAGACAGCTGTAGTATATAAACAGTATACAAAAGTCAAGCTATCCTCAATCTCAACAACCGAGAGGATGATTTTGTGTCGAAAATTATCATGAGCGACGAGGTACACTGCGGCAGATAATGGAGAAGACCCAAGAAATGCAAATCGACACACACCACCGATTTGTCGATTTCAAGGCCGCATATGACAGCGTGTATAGAGACGAGCTATACAGCGCCATGTCTAGTTTTGACATTCCTGCCAAACTCGTCAGACTGAGCAGGATGACGATGGAGAACTCTCGCTGCTCCATCAAGGTCGGTAACGAACTCACCGAGACCTTCAATGTCAAAAAAGGTTTTAGACAAGGCGACGCGCTGTCATGTGATTTCTTTAACATCGTTCTTGAGAAGATCGTGCAAAGAGAAGAGAAGATGGCCAACACAAGAGGCACGATCTTCCAAAAGTCCGTTCAACTGCTAGCTTATGCAGATGACACTGACGTGATTGGACGAACGCAGCGAGCCCCAGAACGTCACCACTGTTTTTTTGGGCTCAAGAGGCAATTGAGTAGTAGAGTCCTCTCTCGGAAGACCAAGTTGACCTTGATCATCCCAGTCCTGCTTTACGGGGCAGAGGCATGGACAATATCCCAAGTGAATGAACGGCGTCTTGGTCTTTTCGAGAGAAAAGTTCTCCGCGCGATCTTTGGTTCTGTTTGCGTTGATGGCATTTGGAGGCGAAGGTTCAACCACAAACTGTATGGGCTGTACAGCGACATGAGTCTGGCCGGGTGTCTACGGTTCCAACGCCTAAGTTGGCTAGGCTATTTAGAGCGTATGGACAACTTAGCTCCGGCCCGAAGAGTCTTCGACTCTGAGCCTGTGGGACAACGCAACAGAGGACGTCCACGAACAAGGTGGCGCACACAAGTCGAGGGGGACCTCTGCCGGCTTGGTGTGCGAAACTGGAGGCAGCTGGCGAAAGATCGTGCTGGCTGGAGAGGCATGTTGAGTGAGGCCCAGGTCCACCTCGGACTGTAGCGCCCTAAGAAGAAGAAGAAGAAAACGAGGCACATTTCCACTTAAGACGTTACGTCAAAAAACAAAATCTTCGTTTCTGGAGCATTGAAAATCCGCGTGTGATGTACGAAGAGTAATTACATCCACTCAAAGCCATTGTGTGGTGTGGCGTTAACGCGGGAAGAGTGATTGGGCCGTATTTTTTTGAAATCTTGTGAAAAGTGATGGAAAATGTGATGAAACGGACTCAATGTGTATCAACTCTGGCGGCAGTCACTTGGCGGAATTCCTCTTAGCAGAAAAAATGTAAATGTAAAGGTCCAAATATAGATTTCTATCACTCAAAATCATTTCTTTTTACACAGTAAAAAAGTTATTCGAAAACATAATTGGATGATTAATTTTGCGCCATGATTAATTTTGCGCCATGATTAATTTTGCGATTAATTTTGTACCTGTAATGCTCGTTTCTTATCTTTACTGTAATGGTACTTTATACTTTTGGATTTTTAAATGTATTAGCGATAAGAACAATATTGTAAATTGAAAAATGAATAACAAATGCAATACAATACAATACAATGCAAGGGGGAATGAGTCTAGACCACGGCTCATTTCTCTTTCAGGATGGCGACGAGGAAGCGGATTGGTTAACAGTGGCGTCCAGAGTCCCACGCAGCCTGTTAAAAAACTCTTTACAGCTACACACAAATATTTTAGAGCCCGGGTCTAATGATTCTTCCAATGTTAGTTCTAGAAATGGCGACCAAGGATCCTTTTCCACCACACTCATGTGACACAAGCTCTAGACTGTAACTAATTTATAGTTTTCGTATCTTAACGTAAAATGCGGAGCTTGGGGAAGGGATTTATAAAAGGGTCATATGCTTGCTGAGAAACATTATTATCCAGGCTACCCTGAGGAACAGCGGTATTACTTAAACTGTGAAAAGAGGCAGAGTGGAAGTTATCTCACTTCTTCTGTGCTTAACGTAAAGGGCAACATTCTTGAGCGACTTGACAACTGTGGGATCAAATCAGTTGCGTCCGTGGATGATGTCGTGACTCCAGTACCAGACAATCTTTTTTTTTGGTGATAAGTACTCTAGATAAAGTTAATTGTGGTCTGGAGGTGAATCCGAACAAAACTGAGATTCCGCTGATCACTATAAAATCCAAAGTGCAAGGCTTTAATCGGACTAGAAAGGTAAAAATAGACTTCGATTGCTGTAAGTGGACATCTTTTACCAAATAAGGTCTTTAGCCTAAAGTGACTATACGAACACTGCCGTTATGTATCCTATTCTCACTTAAGGTGACGTGGTATGTTGGATTGTGCTTGACATAAACTACAAAATTGATTTCATGAAGAAAGCTCAGATTGTGGCGGTTACTCGTATATGGACTAAGAGGGCTATTAGACCCAGCCCTGTGGAACCGGTTGAGAAAATCAGGCTGATACGTTTATAGTCCCTCCGACTACAGTAAAATCCTGAAAACAATTTTGAGTATTATGATTGAGTTTCCGACCGGTTACATCGGTTTTACGTTAAACATCGGAATCTTAATTACTGTCAAATATTGGTCAAAAGAGAAATGAAGAAGTAAAAGGACGAGTAGGGTGTATGACACAAATTATTACGAAGACGGTTTGAAGATGTACTGGGGAATTGGCACAAGCATCTTTCGGCCAAATGTTTAAATTTCTTAATTTATCTGATCATCTAGCTTTTTTCAAGCGGAACTGTAAGTGTAAAATGGAGATTGCCTGATAATTAACAAAGTATCAAAACTAATACCGATATTTTTACCAACAGTACGACAGCACTATATTCTACAAATCGGTTCAGCTGTTGGGTTATGTCAATGACATCGACATGGTCGCGCGTTCCCAGCGACCCGTAGTAGAAGCATTCACGCCGATTAAAGAACAGGCGAAACTAGCTGGTCTTAAGGTCAAACGAAGAGAAGACGATATATATGTCGTCGAGTAAAAATCCATCCGTCGCCCATCGTCGAGGACAAAACATCACAATCGACAGCTACAATTTTGAGATAATTAAGTAGTTTGTCTACCTCGGCAAACGTGCAAACGTGACCTTCACAAACGACATCTTGATGGAGATCCGACCCAGAATCGCAGTCAAAACTTCTGACTTGAACGACCAAAATCATACTCTACAAAACCCAAATCCTGTTAGTCTTGCAATATGAAGTCAAAAGTTGGACGATAAGCAAGACTGCAGAGATGCTTCCTGATGGCTCAGAAAAAAAAAATCCTTTGGATACTTGTTCTTGTTTCAGGCATTCACACAGAACGGCAGAAAAGCGTTCTAGTTATACTTTGTCTTTTTCTCAAAACTTCGCTTATCCTCCTTTATTGCTTCGACTGCCGTATCTGCTTTTTTTAACATTGACGGACTGACAAATAATAGTTTTGCACAACTGACGCAGATTCTGTTGACGTTTCAAAGAAGGCTCACTTTCGTGTGAGAGTTCTACATTTCAGGATAACTATGAGGCCTGAAACCACACTGATACGGACCTATCAGATTGGTGACAAAAGGTTTGAGGCGTTCACACAACACGGCAGAAATGATATTGTACCCGATGATAGGAAAACAAATCTTATCATTTAACTTAACTGAAATGAATATTTTGTAAAATAGCGCAAAGACATCTGTCGTAAAGTCGTTGTAGTCGCTGAAAGTGTGACGACTAGTTTCAAACAAACGATTTCAAGACCGCCTGGACTTCTTAACCTTCACATGAACAGTATATACCCGGGTATATATTTGAATTTTCTTTTTCCGATATTTCCGCGAATTTTGATTATATATTGATGCCGCTCTATCTGCAACTCAGTTGCGGACAGTTTTTTCAGCACTTCCCGGGTTTGTTGTTGCCGTGTGTGTAAAAGTTAGCTAAGCCTGCCATACACTTCTGAATAAAACACATCCTTTAGCGTCTTCATCCAAATCTGAAGTTGGCTTCTTGCGCTACCAAGAAATACTTTAAGCTAAAGGAATAGGAAAAAGGTCATCATGTGAGTACGGGTAGTCAACCAATTCGAAATATAATTCATGCATTTGGGATATGGTGAACTTTAAACTGTTACCAAGAGCGTTGTATTGATATAACAGAGCGAATTGCAATCCCATCGTCAAATTCATGTTTAGACTTGGACGATCTTCGCAAGCCCACAAATACGAGAAGTCATTTGTCCAACATCAATCTCTGCAAATTCTAAGCAAACACAATCAAAATAATTTCAACAAACTTAAGCAATTACCGGCAACCAATTGGCCTAGTACAAAACAAATATTCGCGTCAATGATACAATTGCCGAGGGTTGGGGCTTCATTTGTTCAATTGAATCGCGGCCATTTATCATTCGGTGCACTGATCCAACGGTGCACTTTCATAAATGATTTCCGCGGAACCCCATGGAGCTTAACGAAGTTCCACGGCACAGTTGTATAGCATTCAGTGCACTAGGAGCTGTTTCGTAGAGCGTGCGAGTAGGAGATGAAAAATTGCTGTGAGCAAAACCCATATTTACCCAGTCCCAAGTGAGCGCTCAAATGAAAACGGATGTTTTCAATTCACCGCCACGTTGTGTGTATAGTTAAGCCTTTGCATGGAGGCATTGTCCCGCTGTTTCACAGGCATAACTTCGCTACCTTTCGTTATTTATAGCAGGTAATAAACAAGAAACCTTAATAATCAATTTTTACACTTTTATTATTTGGATTGTTCGCCGACCCATTTGCACATTCATTGGCTCCTGTTTGCGGCGTAATAGCACTTTACGCACCTCACGAATGCAGCACTAAATGCTTGTGTTGTTTATCGTTGAAAGAACGGCAGTCTGTACATAACGTGCATTTTTGCTCTTGCACACTATTGATTGAGTCTGACATAGAAATATGAATTCAAAGAGTGAACTTCAGTTTTTTTAATCCATTTGAAAGGGGATAAAAAGAACGTTTTTAATAGGAAAGGCAGCCATTTGAAGGTGTTCACAGTGTGATTTGAGGTCAAATTTCGGCTGCTCAGGAGAAGAGGAAACGTTTGCTCTTGATTGTAAATGTTTCCAAAATTTAAAAGCTTATCAAAGCTGTTGGTGCTGGTGAAGGATTTTATTGGATTATAAGACTGTTAATAATATTGTGGTGTCAGTCTGGCGACTTGGACTTGGACTTGGCCTAGCTTCTAGAGCTAGGTGTAGTGTAGGAGTCGATGCAATTATCCATTACGGCACTAATAATATTATTTCCCAATGCTCTCACTACGACCTCCAAAAAAAAAAAAAAGAGTTAAAACTGTTTTATCCGGAATCCTTGAAGGAAACAGCCCTCCGAATAATCGGGTTTTCCGGTTATTAGGGGTTTAAACAAAATTGAACAATTAGTCATTTATTTAATGGGTTATTACTTTGATTCATATTAAAGAGAATACCGATTTTTGTGAGATCTAAATGGGTTTACATGTATTCCGGATATGGCCAGAGCTTAACTACGGCAAAACAAAGAAGCTTTTGGCGTTGGACCGAAACTCGATCCGTGTGCTCGTCGGAGTGATCACAGAACACTGCCCCGTCGGAATAATGCTCCGGAAATGGAACGCGGAATACAGCGATCTCTGCCGGAGCTGCGGAGGTGTGGAAGAGACCGAAACGATCCAACATCTGTTTGCCACTGCCCAGATCGGCGCCTAGCTTCGCTGGGCCAAAGATTCTTCACAGAGACTGTGGACTAAGTGAATGCAGATATATTGTCAAAATACTTGCTAAACAGAATGCTAAGAAGCTAGGTAGGTAGATAGGTAAGTGGGTAGACACTTAGGTCCTTGAGAACCCATTGTGATGCCCAATTGGGGATTGGTGTCCTCTTATAGCCCTTGCCGTACTTATGGTCCCTCGATGTGCCGAAGCCATTCCGATTTCCTTATGAAACTGTAAAAAGATCTTAGAGGTTTATTTGAAATTTCATGTAAGTCTTGGAAGAAACATTCTCCCAGTGTTCTATGACGCAACTGACAACGACTACGGCAGTGACAGAGGTAGTGAGGAGTATCCTCTCGTTCCTTTTCATCACCGCAGCCTCTACAAATGTTTTCATTGGAGAGTCCCATGATTATGGCCAGTGGGAGCTCCAACCACCATCGTGGTTAGCAACTCTTTGTCGCACTGAAAGATTTTGTCGGTTCTTGCTCGATCGTATCTGGCCCATCAATGATCTTTATATCCACCTTCCTCAGCTCTGAGAGGGGCGGTTTGATTCCATGAATTGCTTGTGACACGTCGGTCATGCTGAGAAGCTAGGCCCACGTTCACATCGGGGTGTAGTCATCATTTATATGTTTGTAGTTCCCTTGCTTCAAATAAAACACTTTTTAAAAAATGAAATCACTTTATATTTTTCAAAGTACCAAAAATTCCTTAAGCTGATTTAAAGAACACAAATTACGACCTCATCTCTCAGCAGCTTGGTCACGACGATGACGGTTTCGTCCTTTTGTTCGTCTGTTCCTCCGTCTATGCTTAGTGACATGGATGCGTTTGTATCGGCTGTGGTCTGTTTACATCCTACATTATTAAATCGAATGTGGGTTATTTCAGGTTTTCAGAATAAAACCGTTTCAACTGTATCACTTGCTGGGGTGCGCCAATATATTCAAATGCAAGCAACTTTTAATAAGCTTCACTTATTAAATTTGCATGCGTAGATAGCCAGGTCTAAAGTACCTAATTCCATTCATTCCAATATTTTCATAATTATATTCTTATAATTCAGACAGATTGGAATTATAAAAGGTAACATTAAAAACGACACAATATAAAACCGACTCAGAGTATACACTTGTAGAGAACATGTACTACAGAATGCTTCAAAATTTGCACGCCCGTGAAGCCAGCCTGAGTATACTCGTATCTATCTATATATATACATATATGTGTCGAATATTTAATGGAAGAAGGCGAAAGATAAAAAATAAAAGAAGGAATCTTGTAGTCGATGCACAATTTTTTATGAAAACAAAAAAAAATAGTTCCCATAAAGGGATAGGTGGCAATGAAATTGTCTATTCCCTGGCAGGGAAAGGAGGATCAGAACCCTTCATAGGCCCTGACCCATTCTGCTCTGTAGAAGACCATATCCTAAGAGAAGAATTCAGGGAACTAGAAAGAAGGAGCCGGACAGATACCTGGAACAAAGCTCGTGGAATGAAGCAGGCCAAAAAACTCCTAGGGCAATATAATCGAAAGAGGTTCGAGGCATACTAACAGACTTCCTAACGCGGCACTGTAGACTCAGAGAACATTTAAGAAAACTAGGGGTATCAGAAGAAGTTCTCTGCAGATTCTGTGGAAAATTTAATGAAATTTTAGAACATATTCTGGGATTTTGTACTATTATCAGAGGAGGATATGCCGTCACTGGAACCATCTCTCATTCTCGGATTCCTAAAGGAAACTGGCTCAGAAAGAATACTCTAGAACATATTTCTTACACCTATGCGCAACTGGAGTGTAACCCTCAATACAACTCTGAAAAGAACTGTGCATGAGGGAATCTCGAAGGAGAGCAACTGTATAAAAGAGAGGGCCACAATAGACCTACTGGTCACGGTGCAACATACCGTCAATAATAATAATAGGGTATTCACAGAGATCTACAAATTTGAGTTTTCAAATAGTCAAAATTTGCAGGTCGATGTTTAACTGTTTTCGGCGAATACCTCCAAAACTATTATATCTAGAATGCTTCAAATAGATTTAAACGACAGTACTCATTGAATTCTCATGATTTTTTTTTAGACTTTTAAACACTTTTGGTTTAAAAATTATTATAACCGACTTTGTAGCCCTATATTTCTCAAACGGTACTCCGGGTCTAAAATTCTTTAAGCAGACCTCCACTTAATTCAAAAGCCCTATCGATTAAAATATCACTCGATATTTCATTACCTCCAAATGTCCCCAGTTTTTAAAATTGCGTGCATGACAAAAGATAGATAGGCCTAAAGCACCTAATTCTGAAATTTCATGCCGATATCCAAAAAAGTAAAAAAGTATGATAGGCGGACAGACCTTAAAAATCGGCATGGAAGAGAAGGATAAATACACATAGGTACATAAGTAATAATGTTTGAATATTCCAGCATTGAGCAAACGAAATACATAAGAGAACAATATCACGCACAATACGAGTGATTGCTGTAGAAGCTAGGTCCAAGTTCATCCAAGCAAACGAAGACCAAACAAAATATATGCTATCATCACAAAAGTCCGCGTACTACCTATAACTGCGAGATATTTAAGGACTATTTTGTCCAACAATAATCAGTAAAAATAATCAACCAAATTAGCATGCAATTCTGCCGGAGAAACTTGATGGTTAAACTCAAGTTCACATCTAACGCCAATAGAACAGAATATCTGAAAGGAGGCTAAGTTTTAGAGTAGTTAGGGAATTTCCCTTCATCGGAGAATTTGTTAACTCCACATGTCTGAGTCAATCCACTTCGGATTGAAAGACCAAAAACATGCTTTACTAAAGCCTTATACTGTCAACCTTACTATATTGAACTGAAAGCCGAACGATAACCAAAAGACGATTTTTGGTACATTTGAAAAAAAAATCGTGCGTCGAATTTTAGTCCTATTCGCGGGAAAGGCAAAATGAAAGATTTCACTCATAATCGCAAAAGTCTACCATGCATACCACTACCATAGCGGAGGGAGTCACCGAATCCTAGTTGGAGAAGGATAGGAATACCGAACGTCCGTTAAAAAATAAGCGATCGTTGTCTTTAGTTGTCTGCGATTCCCGGCCGTCAAGAGTTGAAAATACCATTAGCTCCAACCAGTCGGATAGGTAGCTGGTCTGAGCAGGAAGAATTGAAAGGACATACAGACATTGACAAAAAAAATCGAAATGGTAGACTGTTGATAGTTTTCATCACTTTTTTGAAGTTGCTGAAATAAGTGAAGTTGTATTGTCAATGTTTCGACTTTAAAATGTGAGTCTAAAAGATTTTGTGAATCGATTAAAGTGAATTTTCTTAATTTTACTTAAAGCCTTATTTTGCAAACGTCTAAGATCCATCTTAAGTAACCACTGCCAGAGAACCAAGACTCGCAGCGTTCACAAGAACTCAGACTCAGCCTTTCACAGACCACAACTTGGTGAGGCGAATTTTTGCGTTGTGACTTGGGTCTGCACCCGTACAAAACTCAACAGACTAAGGAGCTGAAGATAAACGGCGAGACCATAGACAACGACGTGTGTTGCTGAATGGACTCTGGAACAGTTGGAAACTGATTCTAAGCCCATTTCTGGATAAATCGCTACGTCAAAAAACCAAATTGTTGAATTTGGGACGGTACCAGTCCACATTAGATCCGAGAGGGTCCGATGCATCCCGAAAAAATCATTGTTTGGTGTGGTTTTTGGTCTGGCGGCGTCATTGGTCCATATTTCTTTGAGAACGACATTGGCCAGTCCATCACCGTCAATGTCCGCGGCAGACATTTGAACGATGTTATTTTCCATACATAAAGGCATCGATAGACCTTTCAAACGAAGATTTCGTTGATACTCGTATATCACACATACTTTGTTTTATTTAAATTTGAAGATAGGAAGCCTTTAATGAAGCACCGTTTACATTAGGAATTAACAGACAAATTGTTAACATTTTCTGTTGGTGGTCCTTTCCTTTCCATGTTGACCAGTGACTTTCAGAGAAGCCTTTTAAATTGAGTAGTATTGCGGGCTAGTATGTACCACCAAAACGATAGATTAAGCACCCAGAAGATATTTACTGCATGATGTCCACTGTTGCGCCGTTCTGCTGCAACCAAATGCCCTTCAAGTCCAGTATGCTAATATGCGGTAACAATAAATCTGGGATTATGGTTTTGTAGCATTCATTCACAGTTCAAGGCGATGTAAACAACGTTATTGGAAAAGCAAATGCCGTTTCTTTGTAAACACTTAAGAAATAATAAGTCGCACATAGAAACATAATTTGCCATAATGGAAGCACATTTCGTTAGAGTGACGATGTAAGCTAACTATGTAGCTTACATTCCATAAATCAATGCGTCAACTTAACCGGAAAGTATATCGAACTATACAGCATTGTATAATCGATTCTAGAATATTAAGTGCTAATTTTACTGGTTGCCAATAACTTTCACTCTTCTCTTGAATATTCAATAAAAATAACGTTTCGATTTCGTGCAGATAATAACTCACTTAAGGTAAAGGATTTCAATCATAAATTTGCTGAACCCCATTTTTTTAACTCCTCTGTTTGTATAAGATGAACATTGTGAAACTAATTTTCGTAGAATATGAATGTGAAGCAACTTTACGCTTTTTTATTACATCTTCTGGGTACACTTAACTTTTGGATCACTAAGTGCGGATTCAACAGCTTCAGCGCGTTACTACTCCTTTTCCTGTTTCATCATCACCCTTTCCGAGCGTGAACCAAATGAAGTATCCTCTGTGCCATAGCTTCACGACAATATTCCCGAATGGCAACGATATAAAAACTAATTTTCCGCACAACTCATTTCGGAATGAACTCCGGAATTGGATTCATGGCAATTTACTTGTTCCTTTAATATCCTTCCTGGGAAATGCTTAAGTAGTTACCTTGAGGCCATAACAATGTTGCGCGCGAATGATGATGGCACAAACATACATACGAACATACATATACGTATCCTTGTAAATTCAGTAGTCGGTTAGTTGTCCTCGTATTGTAATTACTTATCCGTAAATCGTATTACCAACGGCGAATCGGAATTAAAATCGATTGAAATTAAACAGAGTTCCGTCGTGAAAATAAGGTTAACAAATTGGTTAACACGAGAATTCCAGGGTTGAAAGAATTTTATGTGTATGAACACCCCCCTTTCTTTCTATATCAATTTCACGGTTGAAACAAATTAATTTGCCGGTGCGACAAAAATCAATATTCTAACAACATTTACAAGGAAATGTATCCATCCCGTATGTCGTGATGGGCACACATGACACATCCCCGTAGCTGAACTCTTAGGATTTAATTTATCCAATGAAAAATGTGAAGCTTTTCATGGGACTGATGGAGAATTTCGCAAAATTAATTCAGACTTCTACCACAACAGGGGTCTTTCCTGGCGTTCAAGAACACTGTCGGCTAATGTGAACGGATGGGCGCTGTATTACAGGATACGAATTATAAGGATACCGCTTGAGAGTTAATTATTTAACAATTAGCGCTACTACTTGGGAAAACTTTTCGAATTAGCCAAAGTAATTATTTTCTTCGATTTTGTTTGGTGCGAAGAAAATATTCAGGTTCACGGCATCAGAGTCCGTGTGGTACATGAAGTCCATGCGAATCCTGCGAAAAGTTTGTTTTGTTCTTGAGCATATTGCTTCAGGGCACGTTTGTTGAGGTTTGGTTTCCGGTATTGATTAAAAGTTAATCGCTGGTCTGTTGCGGTGGATTACATTTGTATTTGTTTGGATACATATTACCTGATGTCGAGGTGAGATATGTGTGTAAGGACATACGCATTCTACTATACAAACAAACGTTAATTAATTGTGAGATTTCTCACCACCAGAATGGAAATAGGTTAAAGGGAAGTTAAAGTTTATTTGCTCATGTAAACATTTGCTGTGTACTGAGTAGTTTGCAGTTAAAAATTAGGATCAAACTCTCACTGCTTCACTGCACGAAGAGTACTTATCGATGAATTTATTCTTAAAAACTTCTACAAATTGCAATTTTTTTAGGACTGTTCATGAGAAGTAAGTCTTGATCTAACTTGCCAGCACTCCCGGAACGGTCATCAAAAAGTCCATGTAACAGTAGGCGTGCACGACATTGCTATGCTATGCATTGCTGTGACCCGATAAAAACGATTGAAATTAACATTTCAATATAACAACGCAGTAAAATATAACATTGATTTTGACTTCTTTTTAAAGCCACATTTATGCTATTATGAATATACAGTGCGACCTCAATAAAAACAACTAATAGAAATTAGGGTAGTTGCTTTTATTGAGTTTGTTGCAATAATCGAGTCAAAAAATTGTAGGTGCCAAAAATGAGACAAAAAGTTAAAAACGTCAGAATAGTATTGTAAAAAGAACGTGTTTTCAATTGGTAAGCAGACCAAAACTGATAAATTAATTTAATTCATAACAATAAAAAAAATCAAACTTTAATTGTTTTTTTTTTAAATTGGGACACTTTTGATTATGTCTTTTTCGACGCAGAATTCTTTTCCACAGCAGACTGTCGTATATTTTCATGAGCTAAAATGTGAAGCATCATTTTCTTCAGCTCATTGTAGGCAAATGTTTAGTGCTCGAATTGCAGCATCTGCTTCAAATTCTTTTTCGTCATCACTTTCGGCTTCTGATTCCGGATTACTACTAGTCGGTTCCAAATTGGATTCATTTTCGGCAATCGAATCAGTTATGTCCTGGGAACTGTCAACTCTTGAAACAAATCGTTAATCGAGGATATTATTTTGGGTTATTTTAGGATTTGGTCCCTTATAAAAATATGTATTCATGAGTTCATGAAACAATAGTTGCTTTTATTGAGTCGCCATTTTTTGAAGAGTTGCAATTACTGAGTCAGCAATGGTGAGATTTAAGGTGTTGCTTTTATTGAGAAGTTGCACGTATCGAGGGTTGCTTTCATTGAGGCCGCACTGTAATTTAAATGGCCGCCACGACTTAGCTGGCAGTGCTTTAAGCGTGGATACACTTTTTGATGACTCGGTCCAATATTTCCAGTGTTATTCCGAAAATAGCATCCCAAAAGTTTTTTTTCGAGCATGTCCAAAGTGGTCGGCTTTTTAGCTTAGTAACAAGTAACTACTAAGACCTAACCTATCCCTAGACAAAATAATCGAGTGGTGTCAAATCGAATGGTTGCCGCGGCAAATTGAGGAACACTCGCCGTGACCTAGTCGTCAAAATTCTCCTTCACAAACATAATCGTTGCGTCGTTCGTATGACGTCGACTTGTTGGAAAAACACCTCGGATGTATCGATATTGCCGACCTCTGGCTACAGAGAGTCGGTTAACGTCGCTCTATACCTCAGACCATTGACTCTAACGTTGTCTCCTTGCCAAACTTTCCAAAAGAAATAAGGTCCGATAATGCCGCCATGCTATGTACCGCACCAAACCGTCAACCTTTGTGGATGCATTGACTCTTGGTCGAGAACTTGGGGATTGTGATCGCTTCAATATCCGCAATTTTGCTTGTTGACATAGCTGCTGAGCTAAATATGGCCCGCGACCGAGAAGATAATTTTTGCCCAAAATCCGGATCTCCGGCCAAAAACTCCAGAAAATAAGTCGGGTTTTCTCTCTGGCGATGCCCAATTCAGCTAATCAACGCCGAAGCGACATTTCTGGGTCTTCTTCGACACTGGTTGCTACGGCGGCCGTATTCTCCTCATTTCGCACCAATCCTTGCTAGTTTGTGGCAATGAGTCCAATAGAGTGTACTCTTGCTCAAAAGTTTTCCACGGTTCGACAAACTACCTGCACACTGAATGCATAATAACGACCGACCCTACGCAAAAATTCACTTTGCCTATTTGTAATTGAGATGGAAAGTCGATAATAAAATTTTTTTTTTATAATTTCCGCACGTTTGGCGAATGTGACAGTTGGATGTCATTTAACTAATGTATTTGTGAAAGCTGCTGAAACATAACAAAGGAAACAATTATCATTGATATCTGGTCACCGTTTTAGTCAAGATGACGTTGAAAAGTAATCAAATTTTTGTATTCAATTAATTTACCGAAATTGTCACCACAAACAGTACTAAAAAAAAAGGTTGGTTTTTTGGTTGAACTTATTTTTGACCAAAACACGGGTTCTATAATAGCTAGAGCCGTGATTTTTTGCTTAAAAGTTGTGCCATCCGGTCGTGTATGTTTGGAAAAAAGAAACATAACTAAAAGGCAAAATTGCGATCCGACTCGAAAGTTATTTTCCCAGATATTCGACACAAATCAGGCGATTTCCGATTTCTAACTTTGCATACCTTAAAGACGAAGTAATTAACTACAACCCCACATCACTACTTTTTTCCTACGTTCCTCTGTTCCCGAGATATTCACAGTCAAAGAGCCTTGCAAAAAAAGGTTGGTTTTTTGGTTGAACTTATTTTTGAACAAACGACGGGTTCTATAATAGCTAGAGCCGTGATTTTTGGCTTAAAAGTTGTGCCATCCGGTCGTGTATGTTTGGAAAAAAACTTAACGAAAAGGCAAAATTGCGATCCGACGCACCGTTTCCGAGATATGGCGTTTTTTCCCAAAAACGAATGTTATTTTCCCAGATATTCGACACAAATCAGGCGATTTCCGATTTCTAACTTTGCATACCTTAAAGACGAAGTAATTACCTACAACCCCACATAACTACTTTTTTCCTACGTCCCTCTGTTCCCGAGCTATTCACAGTCAAAGAGCCTTGCAAAAAAGGTTGGTTTTTTGGTTGAACTTATTTTTGAACAAACGACGGGTTCTATAATAGCTAGAGCCGTGATTTTTGGCTTAAAAGTTGTGCCATCCGGTCGTGTATGTTTGGAAAAAAGAAACTTAACTAAAAGGCAAAATTGCGATCCGACGCACCGTTTCCGAGATATGGCGTTTTTTCCAAAAACGAAAGTTATTTTCCCAGATATTCGACACAAATCAGGCGATTTCCGATTTCTAACTTTGCATACCTTAAAGACGAAGTAATTACCTACAACCCCACATCATTACTTTTTTCCTACGTCCCTCTGTTCCCGAGATATTCACAGTCAAAGAGCCTTGCAAAAAAGGTTGGTTTTTTGGTTGAACTTATTTTTGAACAAAAGACGTGTTCTATAATAGCTAGAGCCGTGATTTTTGGCTTAAAAGTTGTGCCATCCGGTAGTGTATGTTTGGAAAAAAAACTTAAATAAAAGGTTTTTCCAAAAACGAAAGTTATTTTCCCAGATATTCGACACAAATCAGGCGATTTCCGATTTCTAACTTTGCATACCTTAAAGACGAAGTAATTACCTACAACCCCACATCATTACTCTTTTCCTACGTCCCTCTGTTCCCGAGATATTCACAGTCAAAGAGCCTTGCAAAAAAGGTTGGTTTTTTGGTTGAACTTATTTTTGAACAAAAGACGGGTTCTATAATAGCTAGAGCCGTGATTTTTGGCTTAAAAGTTGTGTCATCCGGTAGTGTATGTTTGGAAAAAAAACTTAACGAAAAGGCAAAATTGCGATCCGACGCACCGTTTCCGAGATATGGCGTTTTTTCCAAAAACGAAAGTTATTTTCCCAGATATTCGACACAAATCAGGCGATTTCCGATTTCTAACTTTGCTTACCTTAAAGACGAAGTAATTACCTACAACCCCACATCATTACTTTTTTCCTACGTCCCTCTGTTCCCGAGATATTCACAGTCAAAGAGCCTTGCAAAAAGTGTTCTATAATAGCTAGAGCCGTGATTTTTGGCTTAAAAGTTGTGCCATCCAGTCGTGTATGTTTGGAAAAAAAATCCGACGCACCGTTTCCGAGATATGGCGTTTTTTCCAAAAACGAAAGTTATTTTCCCAGATATTCGACACAAATCAGGCGATTTCCGATTTCTAACTTTGCATACCTTAAAGACGAAGTAATTACCTACAACCCCACATCATTACTTTTTTCCTACGTCCCTCTGTTCCCGAGATATTCACAGTCAAGAGCCTTGCAAAAAAGGTTGGTTTTTTGGTTGAACTTATTTTTGACCAAAACACGGGTTCTATAATAGCTAGAGCCGTGATTTTTGGCTTAAAAGTTGTGCCATCCGGTCGTGTATGTTTGGAAAAAAGAAACTTAACTAAAAGGCAAAATTGCGATCCGACGCACCGTTTCCGAGATATGGCGTTTTTTCCAAAAACGAAAGTTATTTTCCCAGATATTCGACACAAATCAGGCGATTTCCGATTTCTAACTTTGCTTACCTTAAAGACGAAGTAATTACCTACAACCCCACATCATTACTTTTTTCCTACGTCCCTCTGTTCCCGAGATATTCACAGTCAAGAGCCTTGCAAAAAAGGTTGGTTTTTTGGTTGAACTTATTTTTGACCAAAACACGGGTTCTATAATAGCTAGAGCCGTGATTTTTGGCTTAAAAGTTGTGCCATCCGGTCGTGTATGTTTGGAAAAAAGAAACTTAACTAAAAGGCAAAATTGCGATCCGACACACCGTTTCCGAGATATTTCGTTTTTTCCCAAAAACGAATGTTATTTTCCCAGATATTCGACACAAATCAGGCGATTTCCGATTTCTAACTTTGCATATCTTAAAGACGAAGTAATTACCTACAACCCCACATCATTATATTTTTCCTACGTCCCTCTGTCCCGAGATATTCACAGTCAAAGAGCCTTGCAAAAAGGGTTGGTTTTTTGGTTGAACTTATTTTTGAACAAAAGACGTGTTCTATAATAGCTAGAGCCGTGATTTTTGGCTTAAAAGTTGTGCCATCCGGTCGTGTATGTTTGGAAAAAAGAAACTTAACTAAAAGGCAAAATTGCGATCCGACGCACCGTTTCCGAGATATGGCGTTTTTTCCAAAAACGAAAGTTATTTTCCCAGATATTCGACACAAATCAGGCGATTTCCGATTTCTAACTTTGCATACCTTAAAGACGAAGTAATTACCTACAACCCCACATCATTACTTTTTTCCTACGTCCCTCTGTTCCCGAGATATTCACAGTCAAAGAGCCTTGCAAAAAAGGTTGGTTTTTTGGTTGAACTTATTTTTGAACAAAAGACGTGTTCTATAATAGCTAGAGCCGTGATTTTTGGCTTAAAAGTTGTGCCATCCGGTCGTGTATGTTTGGAAAAAAAACTTAAATAAAAGGTTTTTCCAAAAACGAAAGTTATTTTCCCAGATATTCGACACAAATCAGGCGATTTCCGATTTCTAACTTTGCATACCTTAAAGACGAAGTAATTACCTACAACCCCACATCATTACTTTTTTCCTACGTCCCTCTGTTCCCGAGATATTCACAGTCAAAGAGCCTTGCAAAAAAGGTTGGTTTTTTGGTTGAACTTATTTTTGACCAAAACACGGGTTCTATAATAGCTAGAGCCGTGATTTTTGGCTTAAAAGTTGTGCCATCCGGTCGTGTATGTTTGGAAAAAAGAAACATAACTAAAAGGCAAAATTGCGATCCGACGCACCGTTTCCGAGATATGGCGTTTTTTCCAAAAACGAAAGTTATTTTCCCAGATATTCGACACAAATCAGGCGATTTCCGATTTCTAACTTTGCATACCTTAAAGACGAAGTAATTACCTACAACCCCACATCATTACTTTTTTCCTACGTCCCTCTGTTCCCGAGATATTCACAGTCAAAGAGCCTTGCAAAAAAGGTTGGTTTTTTGGTTGAACTTATTTTTGAACAAAAGACGTGTTCTATAATAGCTAGAGCCGTGATTTTTGGCTTAAAAGTTGTGCCATCCGGTAGTGTATGTTTGGAAAAAAAACTTAAATAAAAGGTTTTTCCAAAAACGAAAGTTATTTTCCCAGATATGCGACACAAATCAGGCGATTTCCGATTTCTAACTTTGCATACCTTAAAGACGAAGTAATTACCTACAACCCCACATCATTACTTTTTTCCTACGTCCCTCTGTTCCCGAGATATTCACAGTCAAAGAGCCTTGCAAAAAAGGTTGGTTTTTTGGTTGAACTTATTTTTGACCAAAAGACGGGTTCTATAATAGCTAGAGCCGTGATTTTTGGCTTAAAAGTTGTGTCATCCGGTAGTGTATGTTTGGAAAAAAAACTTAACGAAAAGGCAAAATTGCGATCCGACGCACCGTTTCCGAGATATGGCGTTTTTTCCAAAAACGAAAGTTATTTTCCCAGATATTCGACACAAATCAGGCGATTTCCGATTTCTAACTTTGCTTACCTTAAAGACGAAGTAATTACCTACAACCCCACATCATTACTTTTTTCCTACGTCCCTCTGTTCCCGAGATATTCACAGTCAAAGAGCCTTGCAAAAAGTGTTCTATAATAGCTAGAGCCGTGATTTTTGGCTTAAAAGTTGTGCCATCCAGTCGTGTATGTTTGGAAAAAAAATCCGACGCACCGTTTCCGAGATATGGCGTTTTTTCCAAAAACGAAAGTTATTTTCCCAGATATTCGACACAAATCAGGCGATTTCCGATTTCTAACTTTGCATACCTTAAAGACGAAGTAATTACCTACAACCCCACATCATTACTTTTTTCCTACGTCCCTCTGTTCCCGAGATATTCACAGTCAAGAGCCTTGCAAAAAAGGTTGGTTTTTTGGTTGAACTTATTTTTGACCAAAACACGGGTTCTATAATAGCTAGAGCCGTGATTTTTGGCTTAAAAGTTGTGCCATCCGGTCGTGTATGTTTGGAAAAAAGAAACTTAACTAAAAGGCAAAATTGCGATCCGACGCACCGTTTCCGAGATAAGGCGTTTTTTCCAAAAACGAAAGTTATTTTCCCAGATATTCGACACAAATCAGGCGAATTCCGATTTCTAACTTTGCTTACCTTAAAGACGAAGTAATTACCTACAACCCCACATCATTACTTTTTTCCTACGTCCCTCTGTTCCCGAGATATTCACAGTCAAGAGCCTTGCAAAAAAGGTTGGTTTTTTGGTTGAACTTATTTTTGACCAAAACACGGGTTCTATAATAGCTAGAGCCGTGATTTTTGGCTTAAAAGTTGTGCCATCCGGTCGTGTATGTTTGGAAAAAAGAAACTTAACTAAAAGGCAAAATTGCGATCCGACACACCGTTTCCGAGATATGGCGTTTTTTCCCAAAAACGAATGTTATTTTCCCAGATATTCGACACAAATCAGGCGATTTCCGATTTCTAACTTTGCATATCTTAAAGACGAAGTAATTACCTACAACCCCACATCATTATATTTTTCCTACGTCCCTCTGTCCCGAGATATTCACAGTCAAAGAGCCTTGCAAAAAGGGTTGGTTTTTTGGTTGAACTTATTTTTGAGCAAAAGACGGGTTCTATAATAGCTAGAGCCGTGATTTTTGGCTTAAAAGTTGTGCCATCCGGTCGTGTATGTTTGGAAAAAAAACTTAACTAAAAGGCAAAATTGCGATCCGACGCACCGTTTCCGAGATATGGCGTTTTTTCCAAAAACGAAAGTTATTTTCCCAGATATTCGACACAAATCAGGCGATTTCCGATTTCTAACTTTGCATACCTTAAAGACGAAGTAATTACCTACAACCCCACATCATTACTTTTTTCCTACGTCCCTCTGTTCCCGAGATATTCACAGTCAAAGAGCCTTGCAAAAAAGGTTGGGTTTTTGGTTGAACTTATTTTTGACCAAAAGACGGGTTCTATAATAGCTAGAGCCGTGATTTTTGGCTTAAAAGTTGTGCCATCCGGTCGTGTATGTTTGGAAAAAAAACTTAAATAAAAGGTTTTTCCAAAAACGAAAGTTATTTTCCCAGATATTCGACACAAATCAGGCGATTTCCGATTTCTAACTTTGCATACCTTAAAGACGAAGTAATTACCTACAACCCCACATCATTACTTTTTTCCTACGTCCCTCTGTTCCCGAGATATTCACAGTCAAAGAGCCTTGCAAAAAGTGTTCTATAATAGCTAGAGCCGTGATTTTTGGCTTAAAAGTTGTGCCATCCAGTCGTGTATGTTTGGAAAAAAAATCCGACGCACCGTTTCCGAGATATGGCGTTTTTTCCAAAAACGAAAGTTATTTTCCCAGATATTCGACACAAATCAGGCGATTTCCGATTTCTAACTTTGCATACCTTAAAGACGAAGTAATTACCTACAACCCCACATCATTACTTTTTTCCTACGTCCCTCTGTTCCCGAGATATTCACAGTCAAGAGCCTTGCAAAAAAGGTTGGTTTTTTGGTTGAACTTATTTTTGACCAAAACACGGGTTCTATAATAGCTAGAGCCGTGATTTTTGGCTTAAAAGTTGTGCCATCCGGTCGTGTATGTTTGGAAAAAAGAAACTTAACTAAAAGGCAAAATTGCGATCCGACGCACCGTTTCCGAGATAAGGCGTTTTTTCCAAAAACGAAAGTTATTTTCCCAGATATTCGACACAAATCAGGCGAATTCCGATTTCTAACTTTGCTTACCTTAAAGACGAAGTAATTACCTACAACCCCACATCATTACTTTTTTCCTACGTCCCTCTGTTCCCGAGATATTCACAGTCAAGAGCCTTGCAAAAAAGGTTGGTTTTTTGGTTGAACTTATTTTTGACCAAAACACGGGTTCTATAATAGCTAGAGCCGTGATTTTTGGCTTAAAAGTTGTGCCATCCGGTCGTGTATGTTTGGAAAAAAGAAACTTAACTAAAAGGCAAAATTGCGATCCGACACACCGTTTCCGAGATATGGCGTTTTTTCCCAAAAACGAATGTTATTTTCCCAGATATTCGACACAAATCAGGCGATTTCCGATTTCTAACTTTGCATATCTTAAAGACGAAGTAATTACCTACAACCCCACATCATTATATTTTTCCTACGTCCCTCTGTCCCGAGATATTCACAGTCAAAGAGCCTTGCAAAAAGGGTTGGTTTTTTGGTTGAACTTATTTTTGAGCAAAAGACGGGTTCTATAATAGCTAGAGCCGTGATTTTTGGCTTAAAAGTTGTGCCATCCGGTCGTGTATGTTTGGAAAAAAAACTTAACTAAAAGGCAAAATTGCGATCCGACGCACCGTTTCCGAGATATGGCGTTTTTTCCAAAAACGAAAGTTATTTTCCCAGATATTCGACACAAATCAGGCGATTTCCGATTTCTAACTTTGCATACCTTAAAGACGAAGTAATTACCTACAACCCCACATCATTACTTTTTTCCTACGTCCCTCTGTTCCCGAGATATTCACAGTCAAAGAGCCTTGCAAAAAAGGTTGGGTTTTTGGTTGAACTTATTTTTGACCAAAAGACGGGTTCTATAATAGCTAGAGCCGTGATTTTTGGCTTAAAAGTTGTGCCATCCGGTCGTGTATGTTTGGAAAAAAAACTTAAATAAAAGGTTTTTCCAAAAACGAAAGTTATTTTCCCAGATATTCGACACAAATCAGGCGATTTCCGATTTCTAACTTTGCATACCTTAAAGACGAAGTAATTACCTACAACCCCACATCATTACTTTTTTCCTACGTCCCTCTGTTCCCGAGATATTCACAGTCAAAGAGCCTTGCAAAAAAGGTTGGTTTTTTGGTTGAACTTATTTTTGACCAAAACACGGGTTCTATAATAGCTAGAGCCGTGACTTTTGGCTTAAAAGTTGTGCCATCCGGTCGTGTATGTTTGGAAAAAAGAAACTTAACTAAAAGGCAAAATTGGCTGGCTGGCTGGCTGGCTGGCTGGCTGGCTGGCTGGCTGGCTATGCACCTCCAGAGCCTTGCAAAAAAAGTTGGTTTTTTGGTCGAACACCAATTTATTTTTGATTAAAAGACGGCTTCCATAATAGCTAGAGCCGTGATTTTTGGCTTAAAAGTTGTGCCATCCGGTAGTGTATGTTTGGAAAAAAAAAACTTAACTAAAAGGCAAAATTGCGATCCAACGCACCGTTTCCGAGATATCGCGGAGAGATGAGATTATTATACAGTGGACGTCCAGTATAACAAATTATATTTCGTTAAATCGATCGTTCTTTTTTTAGGGTGGGCAATAAGTACACTTTCTGCGAGGTGGCCTTAATGCTCGGGCGAGGTGGGCAATAAGTACACTTTCTGCGAGGTGGCCTTAATGCTCGTGGGAGGTGGGCAATAAGTACACTTTCTGCGAGGTGGCCTTAATTCCCATGCGAGGTGGGCAATAAGTACACTTTCTGCGAGGTGGCCTCAATTCCCATGCGAGGTGGGCAATAAGTACACTTTCTGCGAGGTGGCCTTGATGCCCAAGCGAGGTGGGCAATAAGTACACTTTCTGCGAGGTGGCCTTAATGCTCGTGCGAGGTGGGCAATAAAAACACTTTCTGCGAGGTGGGCTTAATTCCCATGCGAGGTGTGCAATAAGTACACTTTCTGCGAGGTGGCCTCAATTCCCATGCGAGGTGGGCAATAAGTACACTTTCTGCGAGGTGGCCTTAATGCTCGTGCGAGGTGGGCAATAAGTACACTTTCTGCGAGGTGGCCTTGATGCTCGTGCGAGGTGGGCAATAAGTACACCTTCTGCGAGGTGGCCTTGATGCTCATGCGAGGTGGGCAATAAGTACACTTTCTGCGAGGTGGCCTTGATGCCCATGCGAGGTGGGCAATAAGTACACTTTCTGCGAGGTGGCCTTAATTCCCATGCGAGGTGGGCAATAAGTACACTTTCTGCGAGGTGGCCTTAATGCTCGTGCGAGGTGGGCAATAAGTACACTTTCTGCGAGGTGGCCTTGATGCCCATGCGAGGTGGGCAATAAGTACACTTTCTGCGAGGTGGCCTTAATGCTCGTGCGAGGTGGGCAATAAGTACACTTTCTGCGAGGTGGCCTTAATTCCCATGCGAGGTGGGCAATAAGTACACTTTCTGCGAGGTGGCCTTGATGCCCAAGCGAGGTGGGCAATAAGTACACTTTCTGCGAGATGGTCCTGATGCCCATGCGAGGTGGGCAATAAGTACACTTTCTGCGAGGTGGCCTCAAATCCCATGCGAGGTGGGCAATAAGTACACTTTCTGCGAGGTGGCCTTGATGCCCATGCGAGGTGGGCAATAAGTACACTTTCTGCGAGGTGGCCTTAATGCTCGTGCGAGGTGGGCAATAAGTACACTTTCTGCGAGGTGGGCGTAATTCCCATGCGAGGTGGGCAATAACTACACTTTCTGCGAGGTGGCCTTAATGCTCGTGCGAGGTGGGCAATAAGTACACTTTCTGCGAGGTGGCCTTAATGCTCGTGGGAGGTGGGCAATAAGTACACTTTCTGTGAGGTGGCCTTAATGCTCGTGCGAGGTGGGCAATAAGTACACTTTCTGCGAGATGGTCCTGATGCCCATGCGAGGTGGGCAATAAGTACACTTTCTGCGAGGTGGCCTTGATGCCCATGCGAGGTGGGCAATAAGTACACTTTCTGCGAGGTGGCCTTAATGCTCGTGCGAGGTGGGCAATAAGTACACTTTCTGCGAGGTGGCCTTGATGCTCGTGGGAGGTGGGCAATAAGTACACTTTCTGCGAGGTGGCCTTAATGCTCGTGCGAGGTGGGCAATAAGTACACTTTCTGCGAGGTGGCCTTAATGCTCGTGGGAGGTGGGCAATAAGTACACTTTCTGTGAGGTGGCCTTAATGCTCGTGCGAGGTGGGCAATAAGTACACTTTCTGCGAGGTGGCCTTAATGCTCGTGCGAGGTGGGCAATAAGTACACCTTCTGCGAGGTGGCCTTGATGCCCAAGCGAGGTGGGCAATAAGTACACTTTCTGCGAGGTGGCCTTGATGCTCGTGCGAGGTGGGCAATAAGTACACCTTCTGCGAGGTGGCCTTGATGCCCATGCGAGGTGGGCAATAAGTACACTTTCTGCGAGGTGGGCTTAATTCCCATGCGAGGTGGGCAATAAGTACACTTTCTGCGAGGTGGCCTTAATGCTCGTGCGAGGTGGGCAATAAGTACACCTTCTGCGAGGTGGCCTTGATGCCCAAGCGAGGTGGGCAATAAGTACACTTTCTGCGAGGTGGCCTTGATGCCCATGCGAGGTGGGCAATAAGTACACTTTCTGCGAGGTGGGCTTAATTCCCATGCGAGGTGGGCAATAAGTACACTTTCTGCGAGGTGGCCTCAATTCCCATGCGAGTTGGGCAATAAGTACACTTTCTGCGAGGTGGGCTTAATTCCCATGCGAGGTGGGCAATAAGTACACTTTCTGCGAGGTGGGCTTAATGCTCGTGCGAGGTGGGCAATAAGTACACTTTCTGCGAGGTGGCCTTGATGCCCATGCGAGGTGGGCAATAAGTACACTTTCTGCGAGGTGGGCTTAATTCCCATGCGAGGTGGGCAATAAGTACACTTTCTGCGAGGTGGCCTTAATGCTCGTGCGAGGTGGGCAATAAGTACACCTTCTGCGAGGTGGCCTTGATGCCCAAGCGAGGTGGGCAATAAGTACACTTTCTGCGAGGTGGCCTTGATGCCCATGCGAGGTGGGCAATAAGTACACTTTCTGCGAGGTGGCCTTAATGCTCGTGCGAGGTGGGCAATAAGTACACTTTCTGCGAGGTGGCCTTAATGCTCGTGCGAGTTGGGCAATAAGTACACTTTCTGCGAGGTGGCCTTAATACTCGTGCGAGGTGGGCAATAAGTACACTTTCTGCGAGGTGCCCTTAATTCCCGTGCGAAGTGGGCAATAAGTCCACTTTCTGCGAGGTGGCCTTAATGCTCGTGCGAGGTGGGCAATAAGTACACTTTCTGCGAGGTGGCCTTAATGCTCGTGCGAGGTGGGCAATAAGTACACTTCTGCGAGGTGGCCTTAATGCTCGTGGGAGGTGGGCAATAGGTACACTTTCTGCGAGGTGGCCTTAATTCCCATGCGAGGTGAGCAATAAGTACACTTTCTGCGAGGTGGCCTTAATGCTCGTGCGAGGTGGGCAATAAGTACACTCTCTGCGAGGTGGCCTTGATGCCCAAGCGAGGTAGGCAATAAGTACACTTTCTGCGAGATGGTCCTGATACCCATGCGAGGTGGGCAATAAGTACACTTTCTGCGAGGTGGCCTTGATGCCCATGCGAGGTGTGCAATAAGTACACTTTCTGCGAGGTGACCTTAATGCTCGTGCGAGGTGGGCAATAAGTACGCTTTCTGCGAGGTGGCCTTAATGCTCGTGCGAGGTGGGCAATAAGTACACTTTCTGCGAGGTGGCCTTAATTCCCATGCGAGGTGGGCAATAAGTACAGTTTCTGCGAGGTGGCCTTCATGCTCGTGCGAGGTGGGCAATAAGTACACTTTCTGCGAGGTGGCCTTAATGCTCGTGCGAGGTGGGCAATAAGTACACTTTCTGCGAGGTTGTCTTAATGCTCGTGCGAGGTGGGCAATAAGTACACTTTCTGCGAGGTGGCCTTGATGCTCGTGCGAGGTGGGCAATAAGTACACTTTCTGCGAGGTGGCCTTAATGCTCGTGCGAGGTGGGCAATAAGTACACTTTCTGCGAGGTGGGCTTAATTCCCATGCGAGGTGGGTAATAAGTACACTTTCTGCGAGGTGGCCTTAATGCTCGTGCGAGGTGGGCAATAAGTACACTTTCTGCGAGGTGGCCTTAATGCTCGTGGGAGGTGGGCAATAAGTACACTTTCTGCGAGGTTGGCTTAATTCCCATGCGAGGTGGGCAATAAGTACACTTTCTGCAAGGTGGCCTTAATGCTCGTGCGAGGTGGGCAATAAGTACACTTTCTGCGAGGTGGCCTTGATGCCCATGCGAGGTGGGCAATAAGTACACTTTCTGCGAGGTGGCCTTAATGCTCGTGCGAGGTGGGCAATAAGTACACTTTCTGCGAGGTGGCCTTGATGCTCGTGGGAGGTGGGCAATAAGTACACTTTCTGCGAGGTGGCCTCAATTCCCATGCGAGGTGGGCAATAAGTACACTTTCTGCGAGGTGGCCTTGATGCCCAAGCGAGGTGGGTAATAAGTACACTTTCTGCGAGGTGGCCTTGATGCCCATGCGAGGTGGGCAATAAGTACACTTTCTGCGAGGTGGCCTTAATTCCCATGCGAGGTGGGCAATAAGTACACTTTCTGCGAGGTGGGCTTAATTCCCATGCGAGGTGGGCAATAAGTACACTTTCTGCGAGGTGGCCTTAATGCTCGTGCGAGGTGGGCAATAAGTACACTTTCTGCGAGGTGGCCTTAATTCCCATGCGAGGTGGGCAATACGTACACTTTCCGCGAGGTGGGCTTCATGCTCGTGCGAGGTGGGCAATAAGAACACTTTCTGCGAGGTGGCCTTGATGCCCAAGCGAGGTGGGCAATAAGTACACTTTCTGCGAGGTGGCCTTAATGCTCGTGCGAGGTGGGCAATAAGTACACTTTCTGCGAGGTGGCCTCAATTCCCATGCGAGGTGGGCAATAAGTACACTTTCTGCGAGGTGGCCTTAATGCTCGTGCGAGGTGGGCAATAAGTACACTTTCTGCGAGGTGGCCTTAATTCCCATGCGAGGTGGGCAATACGTACACTTTCCGCGAGGTGGGCTTCATGCTCGTGCGAGGTGGGCAATAAGAACACTTTCTGCGAGGTGGCCTTAATTCCCATGCGAGGTGGGCAATAAGTACAGTTTCTGCGAGGTGGCCTTCATGCTCGTGCGAGGTGGGCAATAAGTACACTTTCTGCGAGGTGGCCTTAATGCTCGTGCGAGGTGGGCAATAAGTACACTTTCTGCGAGGTGGCCTTGATGCCCATGCGAGGTGGGCGATAAGTACACTTCTGCGAGGTGGCCTTAATGCTCGTGCGAGGTGGGCAATATGTACACTTTCTGCGAGGTGGCCTTAATGCTCGTGCGAGGTGGGCAATAAGTACACTTTCTGCGAGGTGGCCTCAATTCCCATGCGAGGTGGGCAATAAGTACACTCTCTGCGAGGTGGCCTTGATGCCCAAGCGAGGTGGGCAATAAGTACACTTTCTGCGAGGTGGCCTTGATGCCCATGCGAGGTGGGCGATAAGTACACTTCTGCGAGGTGGCCTTAATGCTCGTGCGAGGTGGGCAATATGTACACTTTCTGCGAGGTGGCCTTAATGCTCGTGCGAGGTGGGCAATAAGTACACTTTCTGCGAGGTGGCCTTAATTCCCATGCGAGGTGGGCAATAAGTACAGTTTCTGCGAGGTGGCCTTCATGCTCGTGCGAGGTGGGCAATAAGTACACTTTCTGCGAGGTGGTCTTAATGCTCGTGCGAGGTGGGCAATAAGTACACTTTCTGCGAGGTGGCCTTGATGCCCATGCGAGGTGGGCAATAAGTACACTTTCTGCGAGGTGGCCTCAATTCCCATGCGAGGTGGGCAATAAGTACACTTTCTGCGAGATGGTCCTGATGCCCATGCGAGGTGGGCAATAAGTACACTTTCTGCGAGGTGGCCTTGATGCTCGTGCGAGATGGGCAATAAGTACACTTTCTGCGAGGTGGGCTTAATTCCCATGCGAGGTGGGTAATAAGTACACTTTCTGCGAGGTGGCCTTAATGCTCGTGCGAGGTGGGCAATAAGTACACTTTCTGCGAGGTGGCCTTAATGCTCGTGCGAGATGGGCAATAAGTACACTTTCTGCGAGGTGGGCTTAATTCCCATGCGAGGTGGGTAATAAGTACACTTTCTGCGAGGTGGCCTTAATTCCCATGCGAGGTGGGCAATAAGTACAGTTTCTGCGAGGTAGCCTTCATGCTCGTGCGAGGTGGGCAATAAGTACACTTTCTGCGAGGTGGCCTTGATGCCCATGCGAGGTGGGCAATAAGTACACTTTCTGCGAGGTGGTCTTAATGCTCGTGCGAGGTGGGCAATAAGTACACTTTCTGCGAGGTGGCCTTGATGCCCAAGCGAGGTGGGCAATAAGTACACTTTCTGCGAGGTGACCTTAATGCTCGTGCGAGGTGGGCAATAAGTACGCTTTCTGCGAGGTGGCCTTAATGCTCGTGCGAGGTGGGCAATAAGTACACTTTCTGCGAGGTGGCCTTAATGCTCGTGCGAGATGGGCAATAAGTACACTTTCTGCGAGGTGGCCTCAATTCCCATGCGAGGTGGGCAATAAGTACACTTTCTGCGAGGTGGCCTTAATGCTCGTGCGAGGTGGGCAATAAGTACACTTTCTGCGAGGTGGCCTTAATGCTCGTGCGAGGTGGGCAATAAGTACACTTTCTGCGAGGTGGCCTTAATGCTCGTGCGAGGTGGGCAATAAGTACACTTTCTGCGAGGTGGCCTTGATGCCCATGCGAGGTGGGCAATAAGTACACCTTCTGCGAGGTGGCCTTGATGCCCAAGCGAGGTGGGCAATAAGTACACTTTCTGCGAGGTGGCCTTGATGCCCATGCGAGGTGGGCAATAAGTACACTTTCTGCGAGATGGTCCTGATGCCCATGCGAGGTGGGCAATAAGTACACTTTCTGCGAGGTGGCCTTGATGCCCATGCGAGGTGGGCAATAAGTACACTTTCTGCGAGGTGGGCTTAATTCCCATGCGAGGTGGGCAATAAGTACACATTCTGCGAGGTGGCCTTGATGCCCAAGCGAGGTGGGCAATAAGTACACTTTCTGCGAGGTGGCCTTAATGCTCGTGCGAGGTGGGCAATAAGTACACTTTCTGCGAGGTGGCCTTAATTCCCATGCGAGGTGGGCAATAAGTACACTTTCTGCGAGGAGCCTTAATGCTCGTGCGAGGTGGGCAATAAGTACACTTTCTGCGAGGTGGCCTTAATGCTCGTGCGAGGTGGGCAATAAGTACACTTTCTGCGAGGTGGCCTTAATGCTCGTGCGAGGTGGGCAATAAGTACACTTTCTGCGAGGTGGCCTTAATGCTCGTGCGAGGTGGGCAATAAGTACACTTTCTGCGAGGTGGCCTTAATTCCCATGCGAGGTGGGCAATAAGTACACTTTCTGCGAGGTGGCCTTAATGCTCGTGCGAGGTGGGCAATAAGTACACTTTCTGCGAGGTGGCCTTAATGCTCGTGCGAGATGGGCAATACGTACACTTTCCGCGAGGTGGGCTTCATGCTCGTGCGAGGTGGGCAATAAGAACACTTTCTGCGAGGTGGCCTTAATGCTCGTGCGAGGTGGGCAATAAGTACACTTTCTGCGAGGTGGCCTTAATGCTCGTGCGAGGTGGGAAATAAGTACACTTTCTGCGAGGTGCCCTTAATTCCCATGCGAGGTGGGCAATAAGTACAGTTTCTGCGAGGTGGCCTTCATGCTCGTGCGAGGTGGGCAATAAGTACACTTTCTGCGAGGTGGCCTTGATGCTCGTGCGAGGTGGGCAATAAGTACACTTTCTGCGAGGTGGCCTTGATGCCCATGCGAGGTGGGCGATAAGTACACTTCTGCGAGGTGGCCTTAATGCTCGTGCGAGGTGGGCAATATGTACACTTTCTGCGAGGTGGCCTTAATTCCCATGCGAGGTGAGCAATAAGTACACTTTCTGCGAGGTGGCCTTAATGCTCGTGCGAGGTGGGCAATAAGTACACTCTCTGCGAGGTGGCCTTGATGCCCAAGCGAGGTGGGCAATAAGTACACTTTCTGCGAGGTGGTCTTAATGCTCGTGCGAGGTGGGCAATAAGTACACTTTCTGCGAGGTGGCCTTGATACCCAAGCGAGGTGGGCAATAAGTACACTTTCTGCGAGGTGGCCTTAATGCTCGTGCGAGGTGGGCAATAAGTACACTTTCTGCGAGGTGGCCTTGATGCCCATGCGAGGTGGGCAATAAGTACACTTTCTGCGAGGTGGCCTTAATTCCCATGCGAGGTGGGCAATAAGTACACTTTCTGCGAGGTGGCCTCAATTCCCATGCGAGGTGGGCAATAAGTACACTTTCTGCGAGATGGTCCTGATGCCCATGCGAGGTGGGCAATAAGTACACTTTCTGCGAGGTGGCCTTGATGCTCGTGCGAGATGGGCAATAAGTACACTTTCTGCGAGGTGGGCTTCATGCTCGTGCGAGGTGGGTAATAAGTACACTTTCTGCGAGGTGGCCTTAATGCTCGTGCGAGGTGGGCAATAAGTACACTTTCTGCGAGGTGGCCTTAATGCTCGTGCGAGATGGGCAATAAGTACACTTTCTGCGAGGTGGGCTTAATTCCCATGCGAGGTGGGTAATAAGTACACTTTCTGCGAGGTGGCCTTAATTCCCATGCGAGGTGGGCAATAAGTACAGTTTCTGCGAGGTGGCCTTCATGCTCGTGCGAGGTGGGCAATAAGTACACTTTCTGCGAGGTGGCCTTGATGCCCATGCGAGGTGGGCAATAAGTACACTTTCTGCGAGGTGGTCTTAATGCTCGTGCGAGGTGGGCAATAAGTACACTTTCTGCGAGGTGGCCTTGATGCCCAAGCGAGGTGGGCAATAAGTACACTTTCTGCGAGGTGACCTTAATGCTCGTGCGAGGTGGGCAATAAGTACGCTTTCTGCGAGGTGGCCTTAATGCTCGTGCGAGGTGGGCAATAAGTACACTTTCTGCGAGGTGGCCTTAATGCTCGTGCGAGATGGGCAATAAGTACACTTTCTGCGAGGTGGCCTCAATTCCCATGCGAGGTGGGCAATAAGTACACTTTCTGCGAGGTGGCCTTAATGCTCGTGCGAGGTGGGCAATAAGTACACTTTCTGCGAGGTGGCCTTAATGCTCGTGCGAGGTGGGCAATAAGTACACTTTCTGCGAGGTGGCCTTGATGCCCAAGCGAGGTGGGCAATAAGTACACTTTCTGCGAGGTGACCTTAATGCTCGTGCGAGGTGGGCAATAAGTACGCTTTCTGCGAGGTGGCCTTAATGCTCGTGCGAGGTGGGCAATAAGTACACTTTCTGCGAGGTGGCCTTAATGCTCGTGCGAGGTGGGCAATAAGTACACTTTCTGCGAGGTGGCCTCAATTCCCATGCGAGGTGGGCAATAAGTACACTTTCTGCGAGGTGGCCTTAATTCCCATGCGAGGTGGGCAATAAGTACACTTTCTGCGAGGTGGCCTCAATTCCCATGCGAGGTGGGCAATAAGTACACTTTCTGCGAGATGGTCCTGATGCCCATGCGAGGTGGGCAATAAGTACACTTTCTGCGAGGTGGCCTTGATGCCCATGCGAGGTGGGCAATAAGTACACTTTCTGCGAGGTGGGCTTAATTCCCATGCGAGGTGGGCAATAAGTACACATTCTGCGAGGTGGCCTTGATGCCCAAGCGAGGTGGGCAATAAGTACACTTTCTGCGAGGTGGCCTTAATGCTCGTGCGAGGTGGGCAATAAGTACACTTTCTGCGAGGTGGCCTTAATTCCCATGCGAGGTGGGCAATAAGTACACTTTCTGCGAGGAGCCTTAATGCTCGTGCGAGGTGGGCAATAAGTACACTTTCTGCGAGGTGGCCTTAATGCTCGTGCGAGGTGGGCAATAAGTACACTTTCTGCGAGGTGGCCTTAATGCTCGTGCGAGGTGGGCAATAAGTACACTTTCTGCGAGGTGGCCTTAATGCTCGTGCGAGGTGGGCAATAAGTACAGTTTCTGCGAGGTGGCCTTCATGCTCGTGCGAGGTGGGCAATAAGTACACTTTCTGCGAGGTGGCCTTAATGCTCGTGCGAGGTGGGCAATAAGTACACTTTCTGCGAGGTGGCCTTAATGCTCGTGCGAGATGGGCAATACGTACACTTTCCGCGAGGTGGGCTTCATGCTCGTGCGAGGTGGGCAATAAGAACACTTTCTGCGAGGTGGCCTTAATGCTCGTGCGAGGTGGGCAATAAGTACACTTTCTGCGAGGTGGCCTTGATGCCCATGCGAGGTGGGCAATAAGTACACTTTCTGCGAGGTGGCCTTAATTCCCATGCGAGGTGGGCAATAAGTACACTATCTGCGAGGTGGCCTTGATGCTCGTGCGAGGTGGCCAATAAGTACACTTTCTGCGAGGTGGCCTTAATGCTCGTGCGAGGTGGGCAATAAGTACACTTTCTGCGAGGTGGGCTTAATGCTCGTGCGAGGTGGGCAATAAGTACACTTTCTGCGAGGTGGCCTTAATGCCCAAACGAGGTGGGCAATAAGTACACTTTCTGCGAGGTGGCCTTGATGCCCATGCGAGGTGGGCAATAAGTACACTTTCTGCGAGGTGGGCTTAATGCTCGTGCGAGGTGGGCAATAAGTACACTTTCTGCGAGGTGGCCTTAATGCTCGTGCGAGGTGGGCAATAAGTACACTTTCTGCGAGGTGGCCTTAATGCTCGTGCGAGGTGGGCAATAAGTACACTTTCTGCGAGGTGGCCTTAATGTTCGTGCGAGGTGGGCAATAAGTACACTTTCTGCGAGGTGGCCTTAATGCTCGTGCGAGGTGGGCAATAAGTACACTTTCTGCGAGGTGGCCTTAATGCTCGTGCGAGGTGGGCAATAAGTACACTTTCTGCGAGGTGGCCTTAATTCCCATGCGAGATGGGCAATAAGTACACTTTCTGCGAGGTGGCCTCAATTCCCATGCGAGGTGGGCAATAAGAACACTTTCTGCGAGGTGGCCTTAATGCTCATGCGAGGTGGGCAATAAGTACACTTTCTGCGAGGTGGCCTCAAATCCCATGCGAGGTGGGCAATAAGTACACTTTCTGCGCGGTGGCCTTAATCCTCGTGCGAGGTGGGCAATAAATACACTTTCTGCGAGGTGGCCTTAATGCTCGTGCGAGGTGGGCAATAAGTACACTTTCTGCGAGGTGGCCTTAATGCTCGTGCGAGGTGGGCAATAAGTACACTTTCTGCGAGGTAGCCTTAATGCTCGTGCGAGGTGGGCAATAAGTACACTTTCTGCGAGGTGGCCTTAATGCTCGTGCGAGATGGGCAATACGTACACTTTCCGCGAGGTGGGCTTCATGCTCGTGCGAGGTGGGCAATAAGAACACTTTCTGCTAGGTGGCCTTAATGCTCGTGCGAGGTGGGCAATAAGTACACTTTCTGCGAGGTGGCCTTAATGCTCGAGCGAGGTGGGAAATAAGTACACTTTCTGCGAGGTGCCCTTAATTCCCGTGCGAAGTGGGCAATAAGTACACTTTCTGCGAGGTGGCCTTAATTCCCATGCGAGGTGGGCAATAAGTACACTTTCTGCGAGGTGGCCTCAATTCCCATGCGAGGTGGGCAATAAGTACACTTTCTGCGAGATGGTCCTGATGCCCATGCGAGGTGGGCAATAAGTACACTTTCTGCGAGGTGGCCTTGATGCCCATGCGAGGTGGGCAATAAGTACACTTTCTGCGAGGTGGGCTTAATTCCCATGCGAGGTGGGCAATAAGTACACATTCTGCGAGGTGGCCTTCATGCTCGTGCGAGGTGGGCAATAAGTACACTTTCTGCGAGGTGGCCTTAATGCTCGTGCGAGGTGGGCAATAAGTACACTTTCTGCGAGGTGGCCTTAATTCCCATGCGAGGTGGGCAATAAGTACACTTTCTGCGAGGAGCCTTAATGCTCGTGCGAGGTGGGCAATAAGTACACTTTCTGCGAGGTGGCCTTAATGCTCGTGCGAGGTGGGCAATAAGTACACTTTCTGCGAGGTGGCCTTAATGCTCGTGCGAGGTGGGCAATAAGTACACTTTCTGCGAGGTGGCCTTAATGCTCGTGCGAGGTGGGCAATAAGTACACTTTCTGCGAGGTGGCCTTAATTCCCATGCGAGGTGGGCAATAAGTACACTTTCTGCGAGGTGGCCTTAATGCTCGTGCGAGGTGGGCAATAAGTACACTTTCTGCGAGGTGGCCTTAATGCTCGTGCGAGATGGGCAATACGTACACTTTCCGCGAGGTGGGCTTCATGCTCGTGCGAGGTGGGCAATAAGTACACTTTCTGCGAGGTGGCCTTAATGCTCGTGCGAGGTGGGCAATAAGTACACTTTCTGCGAGGTGGCCTTAATGCTCGTGCGAGGTGGGAAATAAGTACACTTTCTGCGAGGTGCCCTTAATTCCCGTGCGAAGTGGGCAATAAGTACACTTTCTGCGAGGTGGCCTTAATGCTCGTGCGAGGTGGGCAATAAGTACACTTTCTGCGAGGTGGCCTTAATGCGCGTGCGAGGTGGGCAATAAGTACACTTTCTGCGAGGTGGCCTTAATGCTCGTGCGAGGTGGGCAATAAGTACACTTTCTGCGAGGTGGCCTTAATGCTCGTGCGAGGTGGGCAATAAGTACACTTTCTGCGAGGTGGCCTTGCTGCCCATGCGAGGTGGGCAATAAGTACACTTTCTGCGAGGTGGCCTTAATGCTCGTGCGAGGTGGGCAATAAAAACACTTTCTGCGAGGTGGCCTTAATGCCCAAACGAGGTGGGCAATAAGTACACTTTCTGCGAGGTGGCCTTGATGCCCATGCGAGGTGGGCAATAAGTACACTTTCTGCGAGGTGGCCTTAATTCCCATGCGAGGTGTGCAATAAGTACACTTTCTGCGAGGTGGCCTCAATTCCCATGCGAGGTGGGCAATAAGTACACTTTCTGCGAGGTGGCCTTAATGCTCGTGCGAGGTGGGCAATAAGTACACTTTCTGCGAGGTGGCCTTAATGCTCGTGCGAGGTGGGCAATAAGTACACTTTCTGCGAGGTGGCCTTAATGCTCATGCGAGGTGGGTAATAAGTACACTTTCTGCGAGGTGGCCTCAAATCCCATGCGAGGTGGGCAATAAGTACACTTTCTGCGCGGTGGCCTTAATCCTCGTGCGAGGTGGGCAATAAATACACTTTCTGCGAGGTGGCCTTAATGCTCGTGCGAGGTGGGCAATAAGTACACTTTCTGCGAGGTGGCCTTAATGCTCGTGCGAGGTGGGCAATAAGTACACTTTCTGCGAGGTAGCCTTAATGCTCGTGCGAGGTGGGCAATAAGTACACTTTCTGCGAGGTGGCTTTGATGCTCGTGCGAGGTGGGCAATAAGTACACTTTCTGCGAGGTGGCCTTAATTCCCATGCGAGGTGGGCAATAAGTACACTTTCTGCGAGGTGGCCTTGATGCCCAAGCGAGGTGGGCAATAAGTACACTTTCTGCGAGGTGGCCTTAATGCTCGTGCTAGGTGGGCAATAAGTACACTTTCTGCGAGGTGGCCTTAATTCCCATGCGAGGTGGGCAATAAGTACACTTTCTGCGAGGTGGCCTTGATTCCCATGCGAGGTGGGCAATAAGTACACTTTCTGCGAGGTGGCCTTGATGCCCAAGCGAGGTGGCCAATAAGTACACTTTCTGCGCGGTGGCCTTAGTCCTCGTGCGAGGTGGGCAATAAATACACTTTCTGCGAGGTGGCCTTAATGCTCGTGCGAGGTGGGCAATAAGTACACTTTCTGCGAGGTGGCCTTAATGCTCGTGCGAGGTGGGCAATAAGTACACTTTCTGCGAGGTGGCCTTAATGCTCGTGCGAGGTGGGCAATAAGTACACTTTCTGCGAGGTGGCTTTGATGCTCGTGCGAGGTGGGCAATAAGTACACTTTCTGCGAGGTGGCCTTAATGCTCGTGCGAGGTGGGCAATAAGTACACTTTCTGCGAGGTGGCCTTAATGCTCGTGCGAGGTGGGCAATAAGTACACTTTCTGCGAGGTGGCCTCAATTCCCATGCGAGGTGGGCAATAGGTACACTTTCTGCGAGGTGGCCTTAATGCTCGTGCGAGGTGGGCAATAAGTACACTTTCTGCGAGGTGGCCTTAATTCCCATGCGAGGTGGGCAATACGTACACTTTCTGCGAGGTGGCCTTAATGCTCGTGCGAGGTGGGCAATAAGAACACTTTCTGCGAGGTGGGCTTAATTCCCATGCGAGGTGTGCAATAAGTACACTTTCTGCGAGGTGGCCTCAATTCCCATGCGAGGTGGGCAATAAGTACACTTTCTGCGAGGTGGCCTTAATGCTCGTGCGAGGTGGGCAATAAGTACACTTTCTGCGAGGTGGCCTTAATGCTCGTGCGAGGTGGGCAATAAGTACACTTTCTGCGAGGTGGCCTTAATGCTCATGCGAGGTGGGCAATAAGTACACTTTCTGCGAGGTGGCCTCAAATCCCATGCGAGGTGGGCAATAAGTACACTTTCTGCGCGGTGGCCTTAATCCTCGTGCGAGGTGGGCAATAAATACACTTTCTGCGAGGTGGCCTTAATGCTCGTGCGAGGTGGGCAATAAGTACACTTTCTGCGAGGTGGCCTTAATGCTCGTACGAGGTGGGCAATAAGTACACTTTCTCCGAGGTGGCCTTAATTCCCATGCGAGGTGGGCAATAAGTACACTTTCTGCGAGGTGGCCTTGATGCCCAAGCGAGGTGGGCAATAAGTACACTTTCTGCGAGGTGGCCTTAATGCTCGTGCTAGGTGGGCAATAAGTACACTTTCTGCGAGGTGGCCTTAATTCCCATGCGAGGTGGGCAATAAGTACAGTTTCTGCGAGGTGGCCTTCATGCTCGTGCGAGGTGGGCAATAAAAACACTTTCTGCGAGGTGGCCTTGATGCCCATGCGAGGTGGGCAATAAGTACACTTTCTGCGAGGTGGTCTTAATGCTCGTGCGAGGTGGGCAATAAGTACACTTTCTGCGAGGTGGCCTTGATGCCCAAGCGAGGTGGGCAATAAGTACACTTTCTGCGAGGTGGCCTTAATGCTCGTGCGAGGTGGGCAATAAGTACACTTTCTGCGAGGTGGCCTTAATGCTCGTGCGAGGTGTGCAATAAGTACACTTTCTGCGAGGTGGCCTTAATGCTCGTGCGAGGTGGGCAATAAGTACACTTTCTGCGAGGTGGCCTTGATGCCCAAGCGAGGTGGGCAATAAGTACACTTTCTGCGAGGTGGCCTTAATGCTCGTGCGAGGTGGGCAATAAGTACACTTTCTGCGAGGTGGGCTTAATTCCCATGCGAGGTGGGCAATAAGTACACTTTCTGCGAGGTGGCCTTGATGCCCAAGCGAGGTGGCCAATAAGTACACTTTCTGCGCGGTGGCCTTAGTCCTCGTGCGAGGTGGGCAATAAATACACTTTCTGCGAGGTGGCCTTAATGCTCGTGCGAGGTGGGCAATAAGTACACTTTCTGCGAGGTGGCCTTAATGCTCGTGCGAGGTGGGCAATAAGTACACTTTCAGCGAGGTGGCCTTAATGCTCGTGCGAGGTGGGCAATAAGTACACTTTCTGCGAGGTGGCCTTAATGCTCATGCGAGGTGGGCAATAAGTACACTTTCTGCGAGGTGGCTTTGATGCTCGTGCGAGGTGGGCAATAAGTACACTTTCTGCGAGGTGGCCTTAATGCTCGTGCGAGGTGGGCAATAAGTACACTTTCAGCGAGGTGGCCTTAATGCTCGTGCGAGGTGGGCAATAAGTACACTTTCTGCGAGGTGGCCTTAATGCTCGTGCGAGGTGGGCAATAAAAACACTTTCTGCGAGGTGGCCTTAATGCCCAAACGAGGTGGGCAATAAGTACACTTTCTGCGAGGTGGCCTTAATGCTCGTGCGAGGTGGGCAATAAGTACACTTTCTGCGAGGTGGCCTTAATTCCCATGCGAGGTGGGCAATAAGTACACTTTCTGCGAGGTGGCCTTGATGCCCAAGCGAGGTGGGCAATAAGTACACTATCTGCGAGGTGGCCTTGATGCTCGTGCGAGGTGGCCAATAAGTACACTTTCTGCGAGGTGGCCTTAATGCTCGTGCGAGGTGGGCAATAAGTACACTTTCTGCGAGGTGGGCTTAATGCTCGTGCGAGGTGGGCAATAAGTACACTTTCTGCGAGGTGGCCTTAATGCCCAAACGAGGTGGGCAATAAGTACACTTTCTGCGAGGTGGCCTTGATGCCCATGCGAGGTGGGCAATAAGTACACTTTCTGCGAGGTGGGCTTAATGCTCGTGCGAGGTGGGCAATAAGTACACTTTCTGCGAGGTGGCCTTAATGCTCGTGCGAGGTGGGCAATAAGTACACTTTCTGCGAGGTGGCCTTAATGCTCGTGCGAGGTGGGCAATAAGTACACTTTCTGCGAGGTGGCCTTAATGTTCGTGCGAGGTGGGCAATAAGTACACTTTCTGCGAGGTGGCCTTAATGCTCGTGCGAGGTGGGCAATAAGTACACTTTCTGCGAGGTGGCCTTAATGCTCGTGCGAGGTGGGCAATAAGTACACTTTCTGCGAGGTGGCCTTAATTCCCATGCGAGATGGGCAATAAGTACACTTTCTGCGAGGTGGCCTCAATTCCCATGCGAGGTGGGCAATAAGAACACTTTCTGCGAGGTGGCCTTAATGCTCATGCGAGGTGGGCAATAAGTACACTTTCTGCGAGGTGGCCTCAAATCCCATGCGAGGTGGGCAATAAGTACACTTTCTGCGCGGTGGCCTTAATCCTCGTGCGAGGTGGGCAATAAATACACTTTCTGCGAGGTGGCCTTAATGCTCGTGCGAGGTGGGCAATAAGTACACTTTCTGCGAGGTGGCCTTAATGCTCGTGCGAGGTGGGCAATAAGTACACTTTCTGCGAGGTAGCCTTAATGCTCGTGCGAGGTGGGCAATAAGTACACTTTCTGCGAGGTGGCCTTAATGCTCGTGCGAGAAGGGCAATACGTACACTTTCCGCGAGGTGGGCTTCATGCTCGTGCGAGGTGGGCAATAAGAACACTTTCTGCTAGGTGGCCTTAATGCTCGTGCGAGGTGGGCAATAAGTACACTTTCTGCGAGGTGGCCTTAATGCTCGAGCGAGGTGGGAAATAAGTACACTTTCTGCGAGGTGCCCTTAATTCCCGTGCGAAGTGGGCAATAAGTACACTTTCTGCGAGGTGGCCTTAATTCCCATGCGAGGTGGGCAATAAGTACACTTTCTGCGAGGTGGCCTCAATTCCCATGCGAGGTGGGCAATAAGTACACTTTCTGCGAGATGGTCCTGATGCCCATGCGAGGTGGGCAATAAGTACACTTTCTGCGAGGTGGCCTTGATGCCCATGCGAGGTGGGCAATAAGTACACTTTCTGCGAGGTGGGCTTAATTCCCATGCGAGGTGGGCAATAAGTACACATTCTGCGAGGTGGCCTTCATGCTCGTGCGAGGTGGGCAATAAGTACACTTTCTGCGAGGTGGCCTTAATGCTCGTGCGAGGTGGGCAATAAGTACACTTTCTGCGAGGTGGCCTTAATTCCCATGCGAGGTGGGCAATAAGTACACTTTCTGCGAGGAGCCTTAATGCTCGTGCGAGGTGGGCAATAAGTACACTTTCTGCGAGGTGGCCTTAATGCTCGTGCGAGGTGGGCAATAAGTACACTTTCTGCGAGGTGGCCTTAATGCTCGTGCGAGGTGGGCAATAAGTACACTTTCTGCGAGGTGGCCTTAATGCTCGTGCGAGGTGGGCAATAAGTACACTTTCTGCGAGGTGGCCTTAATTCCCATGCGAGGTGGGCAATAAGTACACTTTCTGCGAGGTGGCCTTAATGCTCGTGCGAGGTGGGCAATAAGTACACTTTCTGCGAGGTGGCCTTAATGCTCGTGCGAGGTGGGCAATACGTACACTTTCCGCGAGGTGGGCTTCATGCTCGTGCGAGGTGGGCAATAAGAACACTTTCTGCGAGGTGGCCTTAATGCTCGTGCGAGGTGGGCAATAAGTACACTTTCTGCGAGGTGGCCTTAATGCTCGTGCGAGGTGGGAAATAAGTACACTTTCTGCGAGGTGCCCTTAATTCCCGTGCGAAGTGGGCAATAAGTACACTTTCTGCGAGGTGGCCTTAATGCTCGTGCGAGGTGGGCAATAAGTACACTTTCTGCGAGGTGGCCTTAATGCGCGTGCGAGGTGGGCAATAAGTACACTTTCTGCGAGGTGGCCTTAATGCTCGTGCGAGGTGGGCAATAAGTACACTTTCTGCGAGGTGGCCTTAATGCTCGTGCGAGGTGGGCAATAAGTACACTTTCTGCGAGGTGGCCTTGCTGCCCATGCGAGGTGGGCAATAAGTACACTTTCTGCGAGGTGGCCTTAATGCTCGTGCGAGGTGGGCAATAAAAACACTTTCTGCGAGGTGGCCTTAATGCCCAAACGAGGTGGGCAATAAGTACACTTTCTGCGAGGTGGCCTTGATGCCCATGCGAGGTGGGCAATAAGTACACTTTCTGCGAGGTGGCCTTAATTCCCATGCGAGGTGTGCAATAAGTACACTTTCTGCGAGGTGGCCTCAATTCCCATGCGAGGTGGGCAATAAGTACACTTTCTGCGAGGTGGCCTTAATGCTCGTGCGAGGTGGGCAATAAGTACACTTTCTGCGAGGTGGCCTTAATGCTCGTGCGAGGTGGGCAATAAGTACACTTTCTGCGAGGTGGCCTTAATGCTCATGCGAGGTGGGTAATAAGTACACTTTCTGCGAGGTGGCCTCAAATCCCATGCGAGGTGGGCAATAAGTACACTTTCTGCGAGGTGGCCTTAATCCTCGTGCGAGGTGGGCAATAAATACACTTTCTGCGAGGTGGCCTTAATGCTCGTGCGAGGTGGGCAATAAGTACACTTTCTGCGAGGTGGCCTTAATGCTCGTGCGAGGTGGGCAATAAGTACACTTTCTGCGAGGTAGCCTTAATGCTCGTGCGAGGTGGGCAATAAGTACACTTTCTGCGAGGTGGCTTTGATGCTCGTGCGAGGTGGGCAATAAGTACACTTTCTGCGAGGTGGCCTTAATTCCCATGCGAGGTGGGCAATAAGTACACTTTCTGCGAGGTGGCCTTGATGCCCAAGCGAGGTGGGCAATAAGTACACTTTCTGCGAGGTGGCCTTAATGCTCGTGCTAGGTGGGCAATAAGTACACTTTCTGCGAGGTGGCCTTAATTCCCATGCGAGGTGGGCAATAAGTACACTTTCTGCGAGGTGGCCTTGATTCCCATGCGAGGTGGGCAATAAGTACACTTTCTGCGAGGTGGCCTTGATGCCCAAGCGAGGTGGCCAATAAGTACACTTTCTGCGCGGTGGCCTTAGTCCTCGTGCGAGGTGGGCAATAAATACACTTTCTGCGAGGTGGCCTTAATGCTCGTGCGAGGTGGGCAATAAGTACACTTTCTGCGAGGTGGCCTTAATGCTCGTGCGAGGTGGGCAATAAGTACACTTTCTGCGAGGTGGCCTTAATGCTCGTGCGAGGTGGGCAATAAGTACACTTTCTGCGAGGTGGCTTTGATGCTCGTGCGAGGTGGGCAATAAGTACACTTTCTGCGAGGTGGCCTTAATGCTCGTGCGAGGTGGGCAATAAGTACACTTTCTGCGAGGTGGCCTTAATGCTCGTGCGAGGTGGGCAATAAGTACACTTTCTGCGAGGTGGCCTCAATTCCCATGCGAGGTGGGCAATAGGTACACTTTCTGCGAGGTGGCCTTAATGCTCGTGCGAGGTGGGCAATAAGTACACTTTCTGCGAGGTGGCCTTAATTCCCATGCGAGGTGGGCAATACGTACACTTTCTGCGAGGTGGCCTTAATGCTCGTGCGAGGTGGGCAATAAGAACACTTTCTGCGAGGTGGGCTTAATTCCCATGCGAGGTGTGCAATAAGTACACTTTCTGCGAGGTGGCCTCAATTCCCATGCGAGGTGGGCAATAAGTACACTTTCTGCGAGGTGGCCTTAATGCTCGTGCGAGGTGGGCAATAAGTACACTTTCTGCGAGGTGGCCTTAATGCTCGTGCGAGGTGGGCAATAAGTACACTTTCTGCGAGGTGGCCTTAATGCTCATGCGAGGTGGGCAATAAGTACACTTTCTGCGAGGTGGCCTCAAATCCCATGCGAGGTGGGCAATAAGTACACTTTCTGCGCGGTGGCCTTAATCCTCGTGCGAGGTGGGCAATAAATACACTTTCTGCGAGGTGGCCTTAATGCTCGTGCGAGGTGGGCAATAAGTACACTTTCTGCGAGGTGGCCTTAATGCTCGTACGAGGTGGGCAATAAGTACACTTTCTCCGAGGTGGCCTTAATTCCCATGCGAGGTGGGCAATAAGTACACTTTCTGCGAGGTGGCCTTGATGCCCAAGCGAGGTGGGCAATAAGTACACTTTCTGCGAGGTGGCCTTAATGCTCGTGCTAGGTGGGCAATAAGTACACTTTCTGCGAGGTGGCCTTAATTCCCATGCGAGGTGGGCAATAAGTACAGTTTCTGCGAGGTGGCCTTCATGCTCGTGCGAGGTGGGCAATAAAAACACTTTCTGCGAGGTGGCCTTGATGCCCATGCGAGGTGGGCAATAAGTACACTTTCTGCGAGGTGGTCTTAATGCTCGTGCGAGGTGGGCAATAAGTACACTTTCTGCGAGGTGGCCTTGATGCCCAAGCGAGGTGGGCAATAAGTACACTTTCTGCGAGGTGGCCTTAATGCTCGTGCGAGGTGGGCAATAAGTACACTTTCTGCGAGGTGGCCTTAATGCTCGTGCGAGGTGTGCAATAAGTACACTTTCTGCGAGGTGGCCTTAATGCTCGTGCGAGGTGGGCAATAAGTACACTTTCTGCGAGGTGGCCTTGATGCCCAAGCGAGGTGGGCAATAAGTGCACTTTCTGCGAGGTGGCCTTAATGCTCGTGCGAGGTGGGCAATAAGTACACTTTCTGCGAGGTGGGCTTAATTCCCATGCGAGGTGGGCAATAAGTACACTTTCTGCGAGGTGGCCTTGATGCCCAAGCGAGGTGGCCAATAAGTACACTTTCTGCGCGGTGGCCTTAGTCCTCGTGCGAGGTGGGCAATAAATACACTTTCTGCGAGGTGGCCTTAATGCTCGTGCGAGGTGGGCAATAAGTACACTTTCTGCGAGGTGGCCTTAATGCTCGTGCGAGGTGGGCAATAAGTACACTTTCAGCGAGGTGGCCTTAATGCTCGTGCGAGGTGGGCAATAAGTACACTTTCTGCGAGGTGGCCTTAATGCTCATGCGAGGTGGGCAATAAGTACACTTTCTGCGAGGTGGCTTTGATGCTCGTGCGAGGTGGGCAATAAGTACACTTTCTGCGAGGTGGCCTTAATGCTCGTGCGAGGTGGGCAATAAGTACACTTTCAGCGAGGTGGCCTTAATGCTCGTGCGAGGTGGGCAATAAGTACACTTTCTGCGAGGTGGCCTTAATGCTCGTGCGAGGTGGGCAATAAAAACACTTTCTGCGAGGTGGCCTTAATGCCCAAACGAGGTGGGCAATAAGTACACTTTCTGCGAGGTGGCCTTAATGCTCGTGCGAGGTGGGCAATAAGTACACTTTCTGCGAGGTGGCCTTAATTCCCATGCGAGGTGGGCAATAAGTACACTTTCTGCGAGGTGGCCTTGATGCCCAAGCGAGGTGGGCAATAAGTACACTATCTGCGAGGTGGCCTTGATGCTCGTGCGAGGTGGCCAATAAGTACACTTTCTGCGAGGTGGCCTTAATGCTCGTGCGAGGTGGGCAATAAGTACACTTTCTGCGAGGTGGGCTTAATGCTCGTGCGAGGTGGGCAATAAGTACACTTTCTGCGAGGTGGCCTTAATGCCCAAACGAGGTGGGCAATAAGTACACTTTCTGCGAGGTGGCCTTGATGCCCATGCGAGGTGGGCAATAAGTACACTTTCTGCGAGGTGGGCTTAATGCTCGTGCGAGGTGGGCAATAAGTACACTTTCTGCGAGGTGGCCTTAATGCTCGTGCGAGGTGGGCAATAAGTACACTTTCTGCGAGGTGGCCTTAATGCTCGTGCGAGGTGGGCAATAAGTACACTTTCTGCGAGGTGGCCTTAATGTTCGTGCGAGGTGGGCAATAAGTACACTTTCTGCGAGGTGGCCTTAATGCTCGTGCGAGGTGGGCAATAAGTACACTTTCTGCGAGGTGGCCTTAATGCTCGTGCGAGGTGGGCAATAAGTACACTTTCTGCGAGGTGGCCTTAATTCCCATGCGAGATGGGCAATAAGTACACTTTCTGCGAGGTGGCCTCAATTCCCATGCGAGGTGGGCAATAAGAACACTTTCTGCGAGGTGGCCTTAATGCTCGTGCGAGGTGGGTAATAAGTACACTTTCTGCGAGGTGGGCTTAATGCTCGTGCGAGGTGGGCAATAAGTACACTTTCTGCGAGGTGGCCTTAATTCCCATGCGAGGTGGGCAATAAGTGCACTTTCTGCGAGGTGGCCTTGATGCCCAAGCGAGGTGGGCAATAAGTACACTTTCTGCGAGGTGGCCTTGATGCTCGTGCGAGGTGGGCAATAAGTACACTTTCTGCGAGGTGGCCTTAATGCTCGTGCGAGGTGGGCAATAAGTACACTTTCTGCGAGGTGGCCTTAATGCTCGTGCGAGGTGGGCAATAAGTACACTTTCTGCGAGGTGGCCTTAATTCCCATGCGAGGTGAGCAATAAGTGCACTTTCTGCGAGGTGGGCTTAATGCTCGTGCGAGGTGGCCAATAAAAACACTTTCTGCGAGGTGGCCTTAATGCCCAAGCGAGGTGGGCAATAAGTACACTTTCAGCGAGGTGGCCTTGATGCCCATGCGAGGTGGGCAATAAGTACACTTTCTGCGAGGTGGCTTTAATGCTCGTGCGAGTTGGGCAATAAGTACACTTTCTGCGAGGTGGCCTTAATGCTCGTGCGAGGTGGGCAATAAGTACACTTTCTGCGAGGTGGGCTTAATGCTCGTGCGAGGTGGGCAATAAGTACACTTTCTGCGAGGTGGGCTTAATGCTCGTGCGAGGTGGGCAATAAGTACACTTTCTGCGAGGTGGCCTTAATTCCCATGCGAGGTGAGCAATAAGTACACTTTCTGCGAGGTGGCCTTAATGCTCGTGCGAGGTGGGCAATAAGTACACTTTCTGCGAGGTGGGCTTAATTCCCATGCGAGGTGGGCAATAAGTACACATTCTGCGAGGTGGCCTTGATGCCCAAGCGAGGTGGGCAATAAGTACACTTTCTGCGAGGTGGCCTTAATGCTCGTGCGAGGTGGGCAATAAGTACACTTTCTGCGAGGTGGCCTTAATGCTCGTGCGAGGTGGGCAATAAGTACACTTTCTGCGAGGTGGCCTTAATGCTCATGCGAGGTGGGCAATAAGTACACTTTCTGCGAGGTGGCTTTGATGCTCGTGCGAGGTGGGCAATAAGTACACTTTCTGCGAGGTGGCCTTAATGCTCGTGCGAGGTGGGCAATAAGTACACTTTCTGCGAGGTGGCCTTAATTCCCATGCGAGGTGGGCAATAAGTACACTTTCTGCGAGGTGGCCTTGATGCCCAAGCGAGGTGGGCAATAAGTACACTTTCTGCGAGGTGGCCTTGATGCTCGTGCGAGGTGGCCAATAAGTACACTTTCTGCGAGGTGGCCTTAATGCTCGTGCGAGGTGGGCAATAAGTACACTTTCTGCGAGGTGGGCTTAATGCTCGTGCGAGGTGGGCAATAAGTACACTTTCTGCGAGGTGGCCGTGATGTCCAAGCGAGGTGGGCAATAAGTGCACTTTCTGCGAGGTGGCCTTAATGCTCGTGCGAGGTGGGCAATAAGTACACTTTCTGCGAGGTGGGCGTAATTCCCATGCGAGGTGGGCAATAAGTACACTTTCTGCGAGGTGGCCTTAATGCTCGTGCGAGGTGGGCAATAAAAACACTTTCTGCGAGGTGGCCTTAATGCCCATGCGAGGTGGGCAATAAGTACACTTTCTGCGAGGTGGCTTTAATGCTCGTGCGAGGTGGGCAATAAGTACACTTTCTGCGAGGTGGGCTTAATGCTCGTGCGAGGTGGGCAATAAGTACACTTTCTGCGAGGTGGGCTTAATGCTCGTGCGAGGTGGGCAATAAGTACACTTTCTGCGAGGTGGCCTTAATTCCCATGCGAGGTGAGCAATAAGTACACTTTCTGCGAGGTGGCCTTAATGCTCGTGCGAGGTGGGCAATAAGTACACTTTCTGCGAGGTGGCCTTAATGCTCATGCGAGGTGGGAAATAAGTACACTTTCTGCGAGGTGCCCTTAATTCCCGTGCGAAGTGGGCAATAAGTACACTTTCTGCGAGGTGGCCTTAATGCTCGTGCGAGGTGGGCAATAAGTACACTTTCTGCGAGGTGGCCTTAATGCTCGTGCGAGGTGGGCAATAAGTACACTTTCTGCGAGGTGGCCTTAATGCTCATGCGAGGTGGGCAATAAGTACACTTTCTGCGAGGTGGCTTTGATGCTCGTGCGAGGTGGGCAATAAGTACACTTTCTGCGAGGTGGCCTTAATGCTCGTGCGAGGTGGGCAATAAGTACACTTTCTGCGAGGTGGCCTTAATTCCCATGCGAGGTGGGCAATAAGTACACTTTCTGCGAGGTGGCCTTGATGCCCAAGCGAGGTGGGCAATAAGTACACTTTCTGCGAGGTGGCCTTGATGCTCGTGCGAGGTGGCCAATAAGTACACTTTCTGCGAGGTGGCCTTAATGCTCGTGCGAGGTGGGCAATAAGTACACTTTCTGCGAGGTGGGCTTAATGCTCGTGCGAGGTGGGCAATAAGTACACTTTCTGCGAGGTGGCCTTGATGCCCAAGCGAGGTGGGCAATAAGTGCACTTTCTGCGAGGTGGCCTTAATGCTCGTGCGAGGTGGGCAATAAGTACACTTTCTGCGAGGTGCCCTTAATTCCCGTGCGAAGTGGGCAATAAGTACACTTTCTGCGAGGTGGCCTTAATGCTCGTGCGAGGTGGGCAATAAGTACACTTTCTGCGAGGTGGCCTTAATGCTCGTGCGAGGTGGGCAATAAGTACACTTTCTGCGAGGTGGCCTTAATGCTCATGCGAGGTGGGCAATAAGTACACTTTCTGCGAGGTGGCCTTGATGCTCGTGCGAGGTGGGCAATAAGTACACTTTCTGCGAGGTGGCCTTAATGCTCGTGCGAGGTGGGCAATAAGTACACTTTCTGCGAGGTGGCCTTAATTCCCATGCGAGGTGGGCAATAAGTACACTTTCTGCGAGGTGGCCTTGATGCCCAAGCGAGGTGGGCAATAAGTACACTTTCTGCGAGGTGGCCTTGATGCTCGTGCGAGGTGGCCAATAAGTACACTTTCTGCGAGGTGGCCTTAATGCTCGTGCGAGGTGGGCAATAAGTACACTTTCTGCGAGGTGGGCTTAATGCTCGTGCGAGGTGGGCAATAAGTACACTTTCTGCGAGGTGGCCTTGATGCCCAAGCGAGGTGGGCAATAAGTGCACTTTCTGCGAGGTGGCCTTAATGCTCGTGCGAGGTGGGCAATAAGTACACTTTCTGCGAGGTGGGCGTAATTCCCATGCGAGGTGGGCAATAAGTACACTTTCTGCGAGGTGGCCTTAATGCTCGTGCGAGGTGGGCAATAAGTACACTTTCTGCGAGGTGGCCTTAATGCCCAAACGAGGTGGGCAATAAGTACACTTTCTGCGAGGTGGCCTTGATGCCCATGCGAGGTGGGCAATAAGTACACTTTCTGCGAGGTGGCCTTAATGCTCGTGCGAGGTGGGCAATAAGTACACTTTCTGCGAGGTGGCCTTAATGCTCGTGCGAGGTGGGCAATAAGTACACTTTCTGCGAGGTGGCCTTAATGCTCGTGCGAGGTGGGCAATAAGTACACTTTCTGCGAGGTGGCCTTAATGCTCGTGCGAGGTGGGCAATAAGTACACTTTCTGCGAGGTGGGCTTAATGCTCGTGCGAGGTGGGCAATAAGTACACTTTCTGCGAGGTGGCCTTAATTCCCATGCGAGGTGAGCAATAAGTACACTTTCTGCGAGGTGGCCTTAATGCTCGTGCGAGTTGGGCAATAAGTTCACTTTCTGCGAGGTGGGCTTAATGCTCGTGCGAGGTGGTCAATAAATACACTTTCTGCGAGGTGGCCTTAATGCTCGTGCGAGGTGGGCAATAAGTACACTTTCTGCGAGGTGGCCTTAATTCTCGTGCGAGGTGGGCAATAAGTACACTTTCTGCGAGGTGGCCTTAATTCCCATGCGAGGTGAGCAATAAGTACACTTTCTGCGAGGTGGCCTTAATTCCCATGCGAGGTGGGCAATAAGTGCACTTTCTGCGAGGTGGCCTTGATGCCCAAGCGAGGTGGGCAATAAGTACACTTTCTGCGAGGTGGCCTTGATGCTCGTGCGAGGTGGGCAATAAGTACACTTTCTGCGAGCTGGCCTTAATACTCGTGCGAGGTGGGCAATAAGTACACTTTCTGCGAGGTGGCCTTAATTCCCGTGCGAAGTGGGCAATAAGTACACTTTCTGCGAGGTGGCCTTAATGCTCGTGCGAGGTGGGCAATAAGTACACTTTCTGCGAGGTGGCCTTAATTCCCATGCGAGGTGAGCAATAAGTGCACTTTCTGCGAGGTGGGCTTAATGCTCGTGCGAGGTGGCCAATAAAAACACTTTCTGCGAGGTGGCCTTAATGCCCAAGCGAGGTGGGCAATAAGTACACTTTCTGCGAGGTGGCCTTGATGCCCATGCGAGGTGGGCAATAAGTACACTTTCTGCGAGGTGGCCTTAATGCTCGTGCGAGTTGGGCAATAAGTACACTTTCTGCGAGGTGGCCTTAATGCTCGTGCGAGGTGGGCAATAAGTACACTTTCTGCGAGGTGGGCTTAATGCTCGTGCGAGGTGGGCAATAAGTACACTTTCTGCGAGGTGGGCTTAATGCTCGTGCGAGGTGGGCAATAAGTACACTTTCTGCGAGGTGGCCTTAATTCCCATGCGAGGTGGGCAATAAATACACTTTCTGCGAGGTGGCCTTAATGCTCGTGCGAGGTGGGCAATAAGTACACTTTCTGCGAGGTGGGCGTAATTCCCATGCGAGGTGGGCAATAACTACACTTTCTGCGAGGTGGCCTTAATGCTCGTGCGAGGTGGGCAATAAAAACACTTTCTGCGAGGTGGCCTTAATGCTCGTGCGAGGTGGGCAATAAGTACACTTTCTGCGAGGTGGCCTTAATGCTCGTGCGAGGTGGGCAATAAGTACACTTTCTGCGAGGTGGCCTTAATGCTCGTGCGAGTTGGGCAATAAGTTCACTTTCTGCGAGGTGGGCTTAATGCTCGTGCGAGGTGGGCAATAAATACACTTTCTGCGAGGTGGCCTTAATGCTCGTGCGAGGTGGGCAATAAGTACACTTTCTGCGAGGTGGCCTTAATTCCCATGCGAGGTGAGCAATAAGTACACTTTCTGCGAGGTGGCCTTAATGCTCATGTGAGGTGGGCAATAAGTACACTTTCTGCGAGGTGGCCTTAATTCCCATGCGAGGTGGGCAATAAGTACACTTTCTGCGAGGTGGCCTTGATGCCCAAGCGAGGTGGGCAATAAGTACACTTTCTGCGAGGTGGGCTTAATGCTCGTGCGAGGTGGGCAATAAGTACACTTTCTGCGAGGTGGGCGTAATTCCCATGCGAGGTGGGCAATAACTACACTTTCTGCGAGGTGGCCTTAATGCTCGTGCGAGGTGGGCAATAAAAACACTTTCTGCGAGGTGGCCTTAATGCTCGTGCGAGGTGGGCAATAAGTACACTTTCTGCGAGGTGGCCTTAATGCTCGTGCGAGGTGGGCAATAAGTACACTTTCTGCGAGGTGGCCTTAATGCTCGTGCGAGTTGGGCAATAAGTTCACTTTCTGCGAGGTGGGCTTAATGCTCGTGCGAGGTGGGCAATAAATACACTTTCTGCGAGGTGGCCTTAATGCTCGTGCGAGGTGGGCAATAAGTACACTTTCTGCGAGGTGGCCTTAATTCCCATGCGAGGTGAGCAATAAGTACACTTTCTGCGAGGTGGCCTTAATGCTCATGTGAGGTGGGCAATAAGTACACTTTCTGCGAGGTGGCCTTAATTCCCATGCGAGGTGGGCAATAAGTACACTTTCTGCGAGGTGGCCTTGATGCCCAAGCGAGGTGGGCAATAAGTACACTTTCTGCGAGGTGGGCTTAATGCTCGTGCGAGGTGGGCAATAAGTACACTTTCTGCGAGGTGGCCTTGATGCTCGTGCGAGGTGGGCAATAAGTACACTTTCTGCGAGGTGGCCTTAACGCTCGTGCGAGGTGGGCAATAAGTACACTTTCTGCGAGGTGGCCTTAATGCTCGTGCGAGTTGGGCAATAAGTTCACTTTCTGCGAGGTGGGCTTAATGCTCGTGCGAGGTGGGCAATAAATACACTTTCTGCGAGGTGGCCTTAATGCTCGTGCGAGGTGGGCAATAAGTACACTTTCTGCGAGGTGGCCTTAATTCTCGTGCGAGGTGGGCAATAAGTACACTTTCTGCGAGGTGGCCTTAATTCCCATGCGAGGTGAGCAATAAGTACACTTTCTGCGAGGTGGCCTTAATGCTCATGCGAGGTGGGCAATAAGTACACTTTCTGCGAGGTGGCCTTAATTCCCATGCGAGGTGGGCAATAAGTACACTTTCTGCGAGGTGGCCTTGATGCCCAAGCGAGGTGGGCAATAAGTACACTTTCTGCGAGGTGGCCTTGATGCTCGTGCGAGGTGGGCAATAAGTACACTTTCTGCGAGGTGGCCTTGATGCCCAAGCGAGGTGGGCAATAAGTACACTTTCTGCGAGGTGGCCTTGATGCTCGTGCGAGGTGGGCAATAAGTACACTTTCTACGAGGTGGCCTTAATGCTCGTGCGAGGTGGGCAATAAGTACACTTTCTGCGAGGTGGCCTTGATGCTCGTGCGAGGTGGGCAATAAGTACACTTTCTGCGAGGTGGGCTTAATGCTCGTGCGAGGTGGGCAATAAGTGCACTTTCTGCGAGGTGGTCTTAATGCTCGTGCGAGGTGGGCAATAAGTACACTTTCTGCGAGGTGGGCGTAATTCCCATGCGAGGTGGGCAATAAGTACACTTTCTGCGAGGTGGCCTTAATGCTCGTGCGAGTTGGGCAATAAGTTCACTTTCTGCGAGGTGGAATTAATGCTCGTGCGAGGTGGGCAATAAGTACACTTTCTGCGAGGTGGCCTTAATGCTCGTGCGAGGTGGGCAATAAGTACACTTTCTGCGAGGTGGCCTTAATGCTCGTGCGAGGTGGGCAATAAGTACACTTTCTGCGAGGTGGCCTTAATGCTCGTGCGAGGTGGGCAATAAGTGCACTTTCTGCGAGGTGGTCTTAATGCTCGTGCGAGGTGGGCAATAAGTACACTTTCTGCGAGGTGGGCGTAATTCCCATGCGAGGTGGGCAATAACTACACTTTCTGCGAGGTGGGCTTAATGCTCGTGCGAGGTGGGCAATAAGTACACTTTCTGCGAGGTGGCCTTGATGCCCAAGCGAGGTGGGCAATAAGTACACTTTCTGCGAGGTGGCCTTAACGCTCGTGCGAGGTGGGCAATAAGTACACTTTCTGCGAGGTGGCCTTAATGCTCGTGCGAGTTGGGCAATAAGTTCACTTTCTGCGAGGTGGGCTTAATGCTCGTGCGAGGTGGGCAATAAATACACTTTCTGCGAGGTGGCCTTAATGCCCGTGCGAGGTGGGCAATAAGTACACTTTCTGCGAGGTGGCCTTAATTCTCGTGCGAGGTGGGCAATAAGTACACTTTCTGCGAGGTGGCCTTAATTCCCATGCGAGGTGAGCAATAAGTACACTTTCTGCGAGGTGGCCTTAATGCTCATGCGAGGTGGGCAATAAGTACACTTTCTGCGAGGTGGCCTTAATTCCCATGCGAGGTGTGCAATAAGTACACTTTCTGCGAGGTGGCCTTGATGCCCAAGCGAGGTGGGCAATAAGTACACTTTCTGCGAGGTGGCCTTGATGCTCGTGCGAGGTGGGCAATAAGTACACTTTCTGCGAGGTGGCCTTGATGCCCATGCGAGGTGGGCAATAAGTACACTTTCTGCGAGGTGGCCTTGATGCTCGTGCGAGGTGGGCAATAAGTACACTTTCTACGAGGTGGCCTTAATGCTCGTGCGAGGTGGGCAATAAGTACACTTTCTGCGAGGTGGCCTTGATGCTCGTGCGAGGTGGGCAATAAGTACACTTTCTGCGAGGTGGGCTTAATGCTCGTGCGAGGTGGGCAATAAGTGCACTTTCTGCGAGGTGGTCTTAATGCTCGTGCGAGGTGGGCAATAAGTACACTTTCTGCGAGGTGGGCGTAATTCCCATGCGAGGTGGGCAATAAGTACACTTTCTGCGAGGTGGCCTTAATGCTCGTGCGAGTTGGGCAATAAGTTCACTTTCTGCGAGGTGGCCTTAATGCTCGTGCGAGGTGGGCAATAAGTACACTTTCTGCGAGGTGGCCTTAATGCTCGTGCGAGGTGGGCAATAAGTACACTTTCTGCGAGGTGGCCTTAATGCTCGTGCGAGGTGGGCAATAAGTACACTTTCTGCGAGGTGGCCTTAATGCTCGTGCGAGGTGGGCAATAAGTGCACTTTCTGCGAGGTGGTCTTAATGCTCGTGCGAGGTGGGCAATAAGTACACTTTCTGCGAGGTGGGCGTAATTCCCATGCGAGGTGGGCAATAACTACACTTTCTGCGAGGTGGGCTTAATGCTCGTGCGAGGTGGGCAATAAGTACACTTTCTGCGAGGTGGCCTTGATGCCCAAGCGAGGTGGGCAATAAGTACACTTTCTGCGAGGTGGCCTTAACGCTCGTGCGAGGTGGGCAATAAGTACACTTTCTGCGAGGTGGCCTTAATGCTCGTGCGAGTTGGGCAATAAGTTCACTTTCTGCGAGGTGGGCTTAATGCTCGTGCGAGGTGGGCAATAAGTACACTTTCTGCGAGGTGGCCTTAATGCTCGTGCGAGGTGGGCAATAAGTACACTTTCTGCGAGGTGGCCTTAATTCTCGTGCGAGGTGGGCAATAAGTACACTTTCTGCGAGGTGGCCTTAATTCCCATGCGAGGTGAGCAATAAGTACACTTTCTGCGAGGTGGCCTTAATGCTCATGCGAGGTGGGCAATAAGTACACTTTCTGCGAGGTGGCCTTAATTCCCATGCGAGGTGGGCAATAAGTACACTTTCTGCGAGGTGGCCTTGATGCCCAAGCGAGGTGGGCAATAAGTACACTTTCTGCGAGGTGGCCTTGATGCTCGTGCGAGGTGGGCAATAAGTACACTTTCTGCGAGGTGGCCTTGATGCCCAAGCGAGGTGGGCAATAAGTACACTTTCTGCGAGGTGGCCTTAATGCTCGTGCGAGGTGGGCAATAAGTACACTTTCTACGAGGTGGCCTTAATGCTCGTGCGAGGTGGGCAATAAGTACACTTTCTGCGAGGTGGCCTTGATGCTCGTGCGAGGTGGGCAATAAGTACACTTTCTGCGAGGTGGGCTTAATGCTCGTGCGAGGTGGGCAATAAGTGCACTTTCTGCGAGGTGGCCTTAATGCTCGTGCGAGGTGGGCAATAAGTACACTTTCTGCGAGGTGGGCGTAATTCCCATGCGAGGTGGGCAATAAGTACACTTTCTGCGAGGTGGCCTTAATGCTCGTGCGAGTTGGGCAATAAGTTCACTTTCTGCGAGGTGGCCTTAATGCTCGTGCGAGGTGGGCAATAAGTACACTTTCTGCGAGGTGGCCTTAATGCTCGTGCGAGGTGGGCAATAAGTACACTTTCTGCGAGGTGGCCTTAATGCTCGTGCGAGGTGGGCAATAAGTACACTTTCTGCGAGGTGGCCTTAATGCTCGTGCGAGGTGGGCAATAAGTGCACTTTCTGCGAGGTGGTCTTAATGCTCGTGCGAGGTGGGCAATAAGTACACTTTCTGCGAGGTGGGCGTAATTCCCATGCGAGGTGGGCAATAACTACACTTTCTGCGAGGTGGCCTTAATGCTCGTGCGAGGTGGGCAATAAAAACACTTTCTGCGAGGTGGCCTTAATGCTCGTGCGAGGTGGGCAATAAGTACACTTTCTGCGAGGTGGCCTTGATCCCCATGCGAGGTGGGCAATAAGTACACTTTCTGCGAGGTGGCCTTAATGCTCGTGCGAGTTGGGCAATAAGTTCACTTTCTGCGAGGTGGCCTTAATGCTCGTGCGAGGTGGGCAATAAGTACACTTTCTGCGAGGTGGCCTTAATGCTCGTGCGAGGTGGGCAATAAGTACACTTTCTGCGAGGTGGCCTTAATGCTCGTGCGAGGTGGGCAATAAGTACACTTTCTGCGAGGTGGCCTTAATGCTCGTGCGAGGTGGGCAATAAGTACACTTTCTGCGAGTTGGCCTTAATGCTCGTGCGAGGTGGGCAATAAGTACACTTTCTGCGAGGTGGCCTTAATTCCCATGCGAGGTGGGCAATAAGTACACTTTCTGCGAGGTGGCCTCAATTCCCATGCGAGGTGGGCAATAAGTACACTTTCTGCGAGGTGGCCTTAATGCTCGTGTGAGGTGGGTAATAAGTACACTTTCTGCGAGGTGGGCTTAATGCTCGTGCGAGGTGGGCAATAACTACACTTTCCGCGAGGTGGGCTTCATGCTCGTGCGAGGTGGGCAATAAGTACACTTTCTGCGAGGTGGCCTTGATGCCCAAGCGAGGTGGGCAATAAGTACACTTTCTGCGAGGTGGCCTTGATGCTCGTGCGAGGTGGGCAATAAGTACACTTTCTGCGAGGTGGCCTTGATGCCCAAGCGAGGTGGGCAATAAGTACACTTTCTGCGAGGTGGCCTTGATGCTCGTGCGAGGTGGGCAATAAGTACACTTTCTACGAGGTGGCCTTAATGCTCGTGCGAGGTGGGCAATAAAAACACTTTCTGCGAGGTGGCCTTAATGCTCGTGCGAGGTGGGCAATAAGTACACTTTCTGCGAGGTGGCCTTGATGCCCAAGCGAGGTGGGCAATAAGTGCACTTTCTGCGAGGTGGTCTTAATGCTCGTGCGAGGTGGGCAATAAGTACACTTTCTGCGAGGTGGCCTTGATCCCCATGCGAGGTGGGCAATAAGTACACTTTCTGCGAGGTGGCCTTAATGCTCGTGCGAGGTGGGCAATAAAAACACTTTCTGCGAGGTGGCCTTAATGCTCGTGCGAGGTGGGCAATAAGTACACTTTCTGCGAGGTGGCCTTGATCCCCATGCGAGGTGGGCAATAAGTACACTTTCTGCGAGGTGGCCTTAATGCTCGTGCGAGTTGGGCAATAAGTTCACTTTCTGCGAGGTGGCCTTAATGCTCGTGCGAGGTGGGCAATAAGTACACTTTCTGCGAGGTGGCCTTAATGCTCGTGCGAGGTGGGCAATAAGTACACTTTCTGCGAGGTGGCCTTAATGCTCGTGCGAGGTGGGCAATAAGTACACTTTCTGCGAGGTGGCCTTAATGCTCGTGCGAGGTGGGCAATAATTACACTTTCTGCGAGTTGGCCTTAATGCTCGTGCGAGGTGGGCAATAAGTACACTTTCTGCGAGGTGGCCTTAATTCCCATGCGAGGTGGGCAATAAGTACACTTTCTGCGAGGTGGCCTCAATTCCCATGCGAGGTGGGCAATAAGTACACTTTCTGCGAGGTGGCCTTAATGCTCGTGTGAGGTGGGCAATAAGTACACTTTCTGCGAGGTGGCCTTGATGCCCAAGCGAGGTGGGCAATAAGTACACTTTCTGCGAGGTGGCCTTGATGCTCGTGCGAGGTGGGCAATAAGTACACTTTCTGCGAGGTGGCCTTGATGCCCAAGCGAGGTGGGCAATAAGTACACTTTCTGCGAGGTGGCCTTGATGCTCGTGCGAGGTGGGCAATAAGTACACTTTCTACGAGGTGGCCTTAATGCTCGTGCGAGGTGGGCAATAAGTACACTTTCTGCGAGGTGGCCTTAATGCTCGTGCGAGGTGGGCAATAAGTACACTTTCTGCGAGGTGGGCTTAATGCTCGTGCGAGGTGGGCAATAACTACACTTTCCGCGAGGTGGGCTTCATGCTCGTGCGAGGTGGGCAATAAAAACACTTTCTGCGAGGTGGCCTTAATGCTCGTGCGAGGTGGGCAATAAAAACACTTTCTGCGAGGTGGCCTTAATGCTCGTGCGAGGTGGGCAATAAGTACACTTTCTGCGAGGTGGCCTTGATCCCCATGCGAGGTGGGCAATAAGTACACTTTCTGCGAGGTGGCCTTAATGCTCGTGCGAGTTGGGCAATAAGTTCACTTTCTGCGAGGTGGCCTTAATGCTCGTGCGAGGTGGGCAATAAGTACACTTTCTGCGAGGTGGCCTTAATGCTCGTGCGAGGTGGGCAATAAGTACACTTTCTGCGAGGTGGCCTTAATGCTCGTGCGAGGTGGGCAATAAGTACACTTTCTGCGAGGTGGCCTTAATGCTCGTGCGAGGTGGGCAATAAGTACACTTTCTGCGAGTTGGCCTTAATGCTCGTGCGAGGTGGGCAATAAGTACACTTTCTGCGAGGTGGCCTTAATTCCCATGCGAGGTGGGCAATAAGTACACTTTCTGCGAGGTGGCCTCAATTCCCATGCGAGGTGGGCAATAAGTACACTTTCTGCGAGGTGGCCTTAATGCTCGTGTGAGGTGGGTAATAAGTACACTTTCTGCGAGGTGGGCTTAATGCTCGTGCGAGGTGGGCAATAACTACACTTTCCGCGAGGTGGGCTTCATGCTCGTGCGAGGTGGGCAATAAGTACACTTTCTGCGAGGTGGCCTTAATGCTCGTGCGAGGTGGGCAATAAGTACACTTTCTGCGAGGTGGCCTTAATGCTCGTGCGAGGTGGGCAATAAGTACACTTTCTGCGAGGTGGCCTTAATGCTCGTGCGAGGTGGGCAATAAGTACACTTTCTGCGAGGTGGCCTTAATGCTCGTGCGAGGTGGGCAATAAGTACACTTTCTGCGAGGTGGCCTTAATGCTCGTGCGAGGTGGGCAATAAGTACACTTTCTGCGAGGTGGCCTTAATGCTCGTGCGAGGTGGGCAATAAGTACACTTTCTGCGAGGTGGCCTTAATTCCCGTGCGAAGTGGGCAATAAGTACACTTTCTGCGAGGTGGCCTTAATGCGCGTGCGAGGTGGGCAATAAGTACATTTTCCTCGAGGTGGCCTTAATTCCCATGCGAGGTGAGCAATAAGTGCACTTTCTGCGAGGTGGGCTTAATGCTCGTGCGAGGTGGGCAATAAAAACACTTTCTGCGAGGTGGCCTTAATGCCCAAGCGAGATGGGCAATAAGTACACTTTCTGCGAGGTGGCCTTGATGCCCATGCGAGGTGGGCAATAAGTACACTTTCTGCGAGGTGGGCTTAATGCTCGTGCGAGGTGGGCAATAAGTACACTTTCTGCGAGGTGGCCTTAATGCTCGTGCGAGGTGGGCAATAAGTACACTTTCTGCGAGGTGGCCTTAATGCTCGTGCGAGGTGGGCAATAAGTACACTTTCTGCGAGGTGGCCTTAATGCTCGTGCGAGGTGGGCAATAAGTACACTTTCTGCGAGGTGGCCTTAATGCTCGTGCGAGGTGGGCAATAAGTACACTTTCTGCGAGGTGGCCTTAATGCTCGTGCGAGTTGGGCAATAAGTTCACTTTCTGCGAGGTGGGCTTAATGCTCGTGCGAGGTGGGCAATAAATACACTTTCTGCGAGGTGGCCTTAATGCTCGTGCGAGGTGGGCAATAAGTACACTTTCTGCGAGGTGGCCTTAATTCTCGTGCGAGGTGGGCAATAAGTACACTTTCTGCGAGGTGGCCTTAATTCCCATGCGAGGTGAGCAATAAGTACACTTTCTGCGAGGTGGCCTTAATGCTCATGCGAGGTGGGCAATAAGTACACTTTCTGCGAGGTGGCCTTAATTCCCATGCGAGGTGGGCAATAAGTACACTTTCTGCGAGGTGGCCTTGATGCCCAAGCGAGGTGGGCAATAAGTACACTTTCTGCGAGGTGGGCTTAATGCTCGTGCGAGGTGGGCAATAAGTACACTTTCTGCGAGGTGGCCTTGATGCCCAAGCGAGGTGGGCAATAAGTACACTTTCTGCGAGGTGGCCTTAACGCTCGTGCGAGGTGGGCAATAAGTACACTTTCTGCGAGGTGGCCTTAATGCTCGTGCGAGTTGGGCAATAAGTTCACTTTCTGCGAGGTGGGCTTAATGCTCGTGCGAGGTGGGCAATAAATACACTTTCTGCGAGGTGGCCTTAATGCTCGTGCGAGGTGGGCAATAAGTACACTTTCTGCGAGGTGGCCTTAATTCTCGTGCGAGGTGGGCAATAAGTACACTTTCTGCGAGGTGGCCTTAATTCCCATGCGAGGTGAGCAATAAGTACACTTTCTGCGAGGTGGCCTTAATGCTCATGCGAGGTGGGCAATAAGTACACTTTCTGCGAGGTGGCCTTAATTCCCATGCGAGGTGGGCAATAAGTACACTTTCTGCGAGGTGGCCTTGATGCCCATGCGAGGTGGGCAATAAGTACACTTTCTGCGAGGTGGCCTTGATGCTCGTGCGAGGTGGGCAATAAGTACACTTTCTGCGAGGTGGCCTTGATGCCCAAGCGAGGTGGGCAATAAGTACACTTTCTGCGAGGTGGCCTTGATGCTCGTGCGAGGTGGGCAATAAGTACACTTTCTGCGAGGTGGCCTTAATGCTCGTGCGAGGTGGGCAATAAGTACACTTTCTGCGAGGTGGCCTTGATGCTCGTGCGAGGTGGGCAATAAGTACACTTTCTGCGAGGTGGGCTTAATGCTCGTGCGAGGTGGGCAATAAGTGCACTTTCTGCGAGGTGGTCTTAATGCTCGTGCGAGGTGGGCAATAAGTACACTTTCTGCGAGGTGGGCGTAATTCCCATGCGAGGTGGGCAATAAGTACACTTTCTGCGAGGTGGCCTTAATGCTCGTGCGAGGTGGGCAATAAGTTCACTTTCTGCGAGGTGGCCTTAATGCTCGTGCGAGGTGGGCAATAAGTACACTTTCTGCGAGGTGGCCTTAATGCTCGTGCGAGGTGGGCAATAAGTACACTTTCTGCGAGGTGGCCTTAATGCTCGTGCGAGGTGGGCAATAAGTACACTTTCTGCGAGGTGGCCTTAATGCTCGTGCGAGGTGGGCAATAAGTGCACTTTCTGCGAGGTGGTCTTAATGCTCGTGCGAGGTGGGCAATAAGTACACTTTCTGCGAGGTGGGCGTAATTCCCATGCGAGGTGGGCAATAACTACACTTTCTGCGAGGTGGCCTTAATGCTCGTGCGAGGTGGGCAATAAAAACACTTTCTGCGAGGTGGCCTTAATGCTCGTGCGAGGTGGGCAATAAGTACACTTTCTGCGAGGTGGCCTTGATCCCCATGCGAGGTGGGCAATAAGTACACTTTCTGCGAGGTGGCCTTAATGCTCGTGCGAGGTGGGCAATAAGTACACTTTCTGCGAGGTGGCCTTAATTCCCATGCGAGGTGGGCAATAAGTACACTTTCTGCGAGGTGGCCTCAATTCCCATGCGAGGTGGGCAATAAGTACACTTTCTGCGAGGTGGCCTTAATGCTCGTGTGAGGTGGGCAATAAGTACACTTTCTGCGAGGTGGCCTTGATGCCCAAGCGAGGTGGGCAATAAGTACACTTTCTGCGAGGTGGCCTTGATGCTCGTGCGAGGTGGGCAATAAGTACACTTTCTGCGAGGTGGCCTTGATGCCCAAGCGAGGTGGGCAATAAGTACACTTTCTGCGAGGTGGCCTTGATGCTCGTGCGAGGTGGGCAATAAGTACACTTTCTACGAGGTGGCCTTAATGCTCGTGCGAGGTGGGCAATAAAAACACTTTCTGCGAGGTGGCCTTAATGCTCGTGCGAGGTGGGCAATAAGTACACTTTCTGCGAGGTGGCCTTGATGCCCAAGCGAGGTGGGCAATAAGTGCACTTTCTGCGAGGTGGTCTTAATGCTCGTGCGAGGTGGGCAATAAGTACACTTTCTGCGAGGTGGCCTTGATCCCCATGCGAGGTGGGCAATAAGTACACTTTCTGCGAGGTGGCCTTAATGCTCGTGCGAGGTGGGCAATAAAAACACTTTCTGCGAGGTGGCCTTAATGCTCGTGCGAGGTGGGCAATAAGTACACTTTCTGCGAGGTGGCCTTGATGCCCATGCGAGGTGGGCAATAAGTACACTTTCTGCGAGGTGGCCTTAATGCTCGTGCGAGTTGGGCAATAAGTTCACTTTCTGCGAGGTGGCCTTAATGCTCGTGCGAGGTGGGCAATAAGTACACTTTCTGCGAGGTGGCCTTAATGCTCGTGCGAGGTGGGCAATAAGTACACTTTCTGCGAGGTGGCCTTAATGCTCGTGCGAGGTGGGCAATAAGTACACTTTCTGCGAGGTGGCCTTAATGCTCGTGCGAGGTGGGCAATAATTACACTTTCTGCGAGTTGGCCTTAATGCTCGTGCGAGGTGGGCAATAAAAACACTTTCTGCGAGGTGGCCTTAATGCTCGTGCGAGGTGGGCAATAAGTACACTTTCTGCGAGGTGGCCTTGATGCCCAAGCGAGGTGGGCAATAAGTGCACTTTCTGCGAGGTGGTCTTAATGCTCGTGCGAGGTGGGCAATAAGTACACTTTCTGCGAGGTGGCCTTGATCCCCATGCGAGGTGGGCAATAAGTACACTTTCTGCGAGGTGGCCTTAATGCTCGTGCGAGGTGGGCAATAAAAACACTTTCTGCGAGGTGGCCTTAATGCTCGTGCGAGGTGGGCAATAAGTACACTTTCTGCGAGGTGGCCTTGATCCCCATGCGAGGTGGGCAATAAGTACACTTTCTGCGAGGTGGCCTTAATGCTCGTGCGAGTTGGGCAATAAGTTCACTTTCTGCGAGGTGGCCTTAATGCTCGTGCGAGGTGGGCAATAAGTACACTTTCTGCGAGGTGGCCTTAATGCTCGTGCGAGGTGGGCAATAAGTACACTTTCTGCGAGGTGGTCCTGATGCCCAAGCGAGGTGGGCAATAAGTACACTTTCTGCGAGGTGGCCTTAATGCTCGTGCGAGGTGGGCAATAAGTACACTTTCCGCGAGGTGGGCTTCATGCTCGTGCGAGGTGGGCAATAAGTACACTTTCTGCGAGGTGGCCTTGATGCCCATGCGAGGTGGGCAATAAGTACACTTTCTGCGAGGTGGCCTCAATTCCCATGCGAGGTGGGCAATAAGTACACTTTCTGCGAGGTGGCCTTAATGCTCGTGTGAGGTGGGCAATAAGTACACTTTCTGCGAGGTGGCCTTGATGCCCAAGCGAGGTGGGCAATAAGTACACTTTCTGCGAGGTGGCCTTGATGCTCGTGCGAGGTGGGCAATAAGTACACTTTCTGCGAGGTGGCCTTGATGCCCAAGCGAGGTGGGCAATAAGTACACTTTCTGCGAGGTGGCCTTGATGCTCGTGCGAGGTGGGCAATAAGTACACTTTCTACGAGGTGGCCTTAATGCTCGTGCGAGGTGGGCAATAAGTACACTTTCTGCGAGGTGGCCTTAATGCTCGTGCGAGGTGGGCAATAAGTACACTTTCTGCGAGGTGGCCTTGATGCCCAAGCGAGGTGGGCAATAAGTGCACTTTCTGCGAGGTGGTCTTAATGCTCGTGCGAGGTGGGCAATAAGTACACTTTCTGCGAGGTGGGCGTAATTCCCATGCGAGGTGGGCAATAAGTACACTTTCTGCGAGGTGGCCTTAATGCTCGTGCGAGGTGGGCAATAAAAACACTTTCTGCGAGGTGGCCTTAATGCTCGTGCGAGGTGGGCAATAAGTACACTTTCTGCGAGGTGGCCTTGATCCCCATGCGAGGTGGGCAATAAGTACACTTTCTGCGAGGTGGCCTTAATGCTCGTGCGAGTTGGGCAATAAGTTCACTTTCTGCGAGGTGGCCTTAATGCTCGTGCGAGTTGGGCAATAAGTTCACTTTCTGCGAGGTGGCCTTAATGCTCGTGCGAGGTGGGCAATAAGTACACTTTCTGCGAGGTGGCCTTAATGCTCGTGCGAGGTGGGCAATAAGTACACTTTCTGCGAGGTGGCCTTAATGCTCGTGCGAGGTGGGCAATAAGTACACTTTCTGCGAGTTGGCCTTAATGCTCGTGCGAGGTGGGCAATAAGTACACTTTCTGCGAGGTGGCCTTAATTCCCATGCGAGGTGGGCAATAAGTACACTTTCTGCGAGGTGGCCTCAATTCCCATGCGAGGTGGGCAATAAGTACACTTTCTGCGAGGTGGCCTTAATGCTCGTGTGAGGTGGGTAATAAGTACACTTTCTGCGAGGTGGGCTTAATGCTCGTGCGAGGTGGGCAATAACTACACTTTCCGCGAGGTGGGCTTCATGCTCGTGCGAGGTGGGCAATAAGTACACTTTCTGCGAGGTGGCCTTAATGCTCGTGCGAGGTGGGCAATAAGTACACTTTCTGCGAGGTGGCCTTAATGCTCGTGCGAGGTGGGCAATAAGTACACTTTCTGCGAGGTGGCCTTAATGCTCGTGCGAGGTGGGCAATAAGTACACTTTCTGCGAGGTGGCCTTAATGCTCGTGCGAGGTGGGCAATAAGTACACTTTCTGCGAGGTGGCCTTAATGCTCGTGCGAGGTGGGCAATAAGTACACTTTCTGCGAGGTGGCCTTAATGCTCGTGCGAGGTGGGCAATAAGTACACTTTCTGCGAGGTGGCCTTAATTCCCGTGCGAAGTGGGCAATAAGTACACTTTCTGCGAGGTGGCCTTAATGCGCGTGCGAGGTGGGCAATAAGTACATTTTCCTCGAGGTGGCCTTAATTCCCATGCGAGGTGAGCAATAAGTGCACTTTCTGCGAGGTGGGCTTAATGCTCGTGCGAGGTGGGCAATAAAAACACTTTCTGCGAGGTGGCCTTAATGCCCAAGCGAGATGGGCAATAAGTACACTTTCTGCGAGGTGGCCTTGATGCCCATGCGAGGTGGGCAATAAGTACACTTTCTGCGAGGTGGGCTTAATGCTCGTGCGAGGTGGGCAATAAGTACACTTTCTGCGAGGTGGCCTTAATGCTCGTGCGAGGTGGGCAATAAGTACACTTTCTGCGAGGTGGCCTTAATGCTCGTGCGAGGTGGGCAATAAGTACACTTTCTGCGAGGTGGCCTTAATGCTCGTGCGAGGTGGGCAATAAGTACACTTTCTGCGAGGTGGCCTTAATGCTCGTGCGAGGTGGGCAATAGGTACACTTTCTGCGAGGTGGGCTTAATGCTCGTGCGAGGTGGGCAATAAGTACACTTTCTGCGAGGTGGCCTTGATGCCCAAGCGAGGTGGGCAATAAGTACACTTTCTGCGAGGTGGCCTTGATGCTCGTGCGAGGTGGGCAATAAGTACACTTTCTGCGAGGTGGCCTTAATGCTCGTGCGAGGTGGGCAATAAGTACACTTTCTACGAGGTGGCCTTAATGCTCGTGCGAGGTGGGCAATAAGTACACTTTCTGCGAGGTGGGCTTAATGCTCGTGCGAGGTGGGCAATAAAAACACTTTCTGCGAGGTGGCCTTAATGCTCGTGCGAGGTGGGCAATAGGTACACTTTCTGCGAGGTGGCCTTGATGCCCAAGCGAGGTGGGCAATAAGTACACTTTCTGCGAGGTGGCCTTAATGCTCGTGCGAGGTGGGCAATAAGTACACTTTCTGCGAGGTGGCCTTGATGCTCGTGCGAGGTGGGCAATAAGTACACTTTCTGCGAGGTGGCCTTAATGCTCGTGCGAGGTGGGCAATAAGTACACTTTCTGCGAGGTGGCCTTGATGCTCGTGCGAGGTGGGCAATAAGTACACTTTCTGCGAGGTGGCCTTAATGCTCGTGCGAGGTGGGCAATAGGTACACTTTCTGCGAGGTGGCCTTAATGCTCGTGCGAGGTGGGCAATAAGTACACTTTCTACGAGGTGGCCTTGATGCCCAAGCGAGGTGGCCAATAAGTACACTTTCTGCGAGGTGGCCTTAATGCTCGTGTGAGGTGGGCAATAAGTACACTTTCTGCGAGGTGGCCTTAATGCTCGTGCGAGGAGGGCAATAAGTACACTTTCTGCGAGGTGGCCTCAATTCCCATGCGAGGTGGGCAATAAGTACACTTTCTGCGAGGTGGCCTTAATGCTCGTGCGAGGTGGGCAATAAGTACACTTTCTGCGAGGTAGCCTTAATTCCCATGCGAAGTGGGCAATAAGTACACTTTCTTCGAGGTGGCCTTAATGCTCGTGCGAGGTGGGCAATAAGTACACTTTCTGCGAGGTGGCCTTAATTCCCATGCGAGGTGAGCAATAAGTACACTTTCTACGAGGTGGCCTTAATGCTCGTGCGAGGTGGGCAATAAGTACACTTTCTGCGAGGTGGCCTTAATGCTCGTGGGAGGTGGGCAATAAGTGCACTTTCTGCGAGGTGGCCTTAATGCTCGTGCGAGGTGGGCAATAAGTACACTTTCTGCGAGGTGGCCTTAATTCCCATGCGAGGTGGGCAATACGTACACTTTCCGCGAGGTGGCCTTAATGCTCGTGTGAGGTGGGTAATAAGTACACTTTCTGCGAGGTGGGCTTAATGCTCGTGCGAGGTGGGCAATAACTACACTTTCCGCGAGGTGGGCTTCATGCTCGTGCGAGGTGGGCAATAAGTACACTTTCTGCGAGGTGGCCTTAATGCTCGTGCGAGGTGGGCAATAAGTACACTTTCTGCGAGGTGGCCTTGATGCAAAAGCGAGGTGGGCAATAAGTACACTTTCTGCGAGGTGGCCTTAATGCTCGTGCGAGGTGGGCAATAAGTACACTTTCTGCGAGGTGGCCTTAATGCTCGTGCGAGGTGGGCAATAAGTACACTTTCTGCGAGGTGGCCTTAATGCTCGTGCGAGATGGGCAATACGTACACTTTCCGCGAGGTGGGCTTCATGCTCGTGCGAGGTGGGCAATAAGAACACTTTCTGCTAGGTGGCCTTAATGCTCGTGCGAGGTGGGCAATAAGTACACTTTCTGCGAGGTGGCCTTAATGCTCGTGCGAGGTGGGAAATAAGTACACTTTCTGCGAGGTGCCCTTAATTCCCGTGCGAAGTGGGCAATAAGTACACTTTCTGCGAGGTGGCCTTAATTCCCATGCGAGGTGGGCAATAAGTACACTTTCTGCGAGGTGGCCTCAATTCCCATGCGAGGTGGGCAATAAGTACACTTTCTGCGAGATGGTCCTGATGCCCATGCGAGGTGGGCAATAAGTACACTTTCTGCGAGGTGGCCTTGATGCCCATGCGAGGTGGGCAATAAGTACACTTTCTGCGAGGTGGGCTTAATTCCCATGCGAGGTGGGCAATAAGTACACATTCTGCGAGGTGGCCTTCATGCTCGTGCGAGGTGGGCAATAAGTACACTTTCTGCGAGGTGGCCTTAATGCTCGTGCGAGGTGGGCAATAAGTACACTTTCTGCGAGGTGGTCCTGATGCCCAAGCGAGGTGGGCAATAAGTACACTTTCTGCGAGGTGGCCTTAATGCTCGTGCGAGGTGGGCAATAAGTACACTTTCCGCGAGGTGGGCTTCATGCTCGTGCGAGGTGGGCAATAAGTACACTTTCTGCGAGGTGGCCTTGATGCCCATGCGAGGTGGGCAATAAGTACACTTTCTGCGAGGTGGCCTTGATGCCCATGCGAGGTGGGCAATAAGTACACTTTCTGCGAGGTGGCCTTGATGCCCAAGCGAGGTGGGCAATAAGTGCACTTTCTGCGAGGTGGCCTTAATGCTCGTGCGAGGTGGGCAATAAGTACACTTTCTGCGAGGTGGGCGTAATTCCCATGCGAGGTGGGCAATAAGTACACTTTCTGCGAGGTGGCCTTAATGCTCGTGGGAGGTGGGCAATAAAAACACTTTCTGCGAGGTGGCCTTAATGCCCAAACGAGGTGGGCAATAAGTACACTTTCTGCGAGGTGGCCTTGATGCCCATGCGAGGTGGGCAATAAGTACACTTTCTGCGAGGTGGCCTTAATGCTCGTGCGAGGTGGGCAATAAGTACACTTTCTGCGAGGTGGCCTTAATGCTCGTGCGAGGTGGGCAATAAATACACTTTCTGCGAGGTGGCCTTAATGCTCGTGCGAGGTGGGCAATAAGTACACTTTCCGCGAGGTGGGCTTCATGCTCGTGCGAGGTGGGCAATAAGTACACTTTCTGCGAGGTGGCCTCAATTCCCATGCGAGGTGGGCAATAAGTACACTTTCTGCGAGGTGGCCTTAATGCTCGTGCGAGGTGGGCAATAAGTACACTTTCTGCGAGGTGGCCTTAATGCTCGTGCGAGGTGGGCAATAAGTACACTTTCTGCAAGGTGGCCTTGATGCCCATGCAAGGTGGGCAATAAGTACACTTTCTGCGAGGTGGCCTTGATGCCCAAGCGAGGTGGGCAATAAGTACACTTTCTGCGAGGTAGCCTTAATTCCCATGCGAGGTGGGCAATAACTACACTTTCCGCGAGGTGGGCTTCATGCTCGTGCGAGGTGGGCAATAAGTACACTTTCTGCGAGGTAGCCTTGATGCCCAAGCGAGGTGGGCAATAAGAACACTTTCTGCGATGTGGCCTTAATGCTCGTGCGAGGTGGGTAATAAGTACACTTTCTGCGAGGTGGGCTTAATGCTCGTGCGAGGTGGGGAATAAGTACACTTTCTGCGAGGTGGCCTTGATGCTCGTGCGAGGTGGGCAATAAGTACACTTTCTGCGAGGTGGCCTTAATACTCGTGCGAGGTGGGCAATAAGTACACTTTCTGCGAGGTGGGCTTAATGCTCGTGCGAGGTGGGCAATAAAAACACTTTCTGCGAGGTGGCCTTGATGCCCAAGCGAGGTGGGCAATAAGTACACTTTCTGCGAGGTGGCCTTAATGCTCGTGCGAGGTGGGCAATAAGTACACTTTCTGCGAGGTGGGCTTAATGCTCGTGCGAGGTGGGCAATAAGTACACTTTCTGCGAGGTGGCCTTGATGCCCATTCGAGGTGGGCAATAAGTACACTTTCTGCGAGGTGGCCTCAATGCCCATGCGAGGTGGGCAATAAGTACACTTTCTGCGAGGTGGCCTCAATTCCCATGCGAGGTGGGCAATAAGAACACTTTCTGCGAGGTGGCCTTAATGCTCGTGCGAGGTGGGCAATAAGTACACTTTCTGCGAGGTGGCCTTAATTCCCATGCGAGGTGGGCAATAAGTACACTTTCTGCGATTTGGCCTTAATACTCGTGCGAGGTGGGCAATAAGTACACTTTCTGCGAGGTGGGCTTAATTCCCATGCGAGGTGTGCAATAAGTACACTTTCTGCGAGGTGGCCTCAATTCCCATGCGAGGTGGGCAATAAGTACACTTTCTGCGAGGTGGCCTTAATGCTCGTGCGAGGTGGGCAATTACACTTTCTGCGAGGTGGCCTTAATGCTTGTGCGAGGTGGCCTTGATGCCCAAGCGAGGTGGGCAATAAGTACACCTTCTGCGAGGTGGCCTTGATGCCCATGCGAGGTAGGCAATAAGTACACTTTCTGCGAGATGGCCTTAATGCTCGTGCACGTGCGGGTGAATATGAGCCAGCCAGCCAGCCAGCTATAGTATAGATGAAATTTATATGTCGCAACGGGTACCATCCAGCTATAGTATATTTGTATGTACCAGCCACCACATATTGTATATATATATGATAGCAACCTATGATATATAGGTATAGTTGAAATTTATGTATGCACCAGTCACCCAATATATGATATACAGGAATACCTCGACTTGCTGAGCTGACTTAGGGACATTTCTTCGAATGCCAAATTTCAAATTTGCCCGGCCTACTAAGTTTTCTCAGTGATCGTTTGAGTGATATAAAAAAAGAACGATCGATTTAACGAAATATAATTTGTTATACTGGACGTCCACTGTATAATAAACCCATCTCCCCGCGATATCTCGGAAACGGTGCGTCGGATCGCAATTTTGCCTTTTAGTTAAGTTTTTTTTTTCCAAACATACACGACCGGATGGCACAACTTTTAAGCCAAAAATCACGGCTCTAGCTATTATGGAAGCCGTCTTTTAATCAAAAATAAATTGGTGTTCGACCAAAAAACCAACTTTTTTTGCAAGGCTCTGGAGGTGCATAGCCAGCCAGCCAGCCAGCCAATTTTGCCTTTTAGTTAAGTTTCTTTTTTCCAAACATACACGACCGGATGGCACAACTTTTAAGCCAAAAACCACGGCTCTAGCTATTATAGAACCCCTGTTTTGGTCAAAAATAAGTTCAACCAAAAAACCAACCTTTTTTGCAAGGCTCTTTGACTGTGAATATCTCGGGAACAGAGGGACGTAGGAAAAATATAATGATGTGGGGTTGTAGGTAATTACTTCGTCTTTAAGGTATGCAAAGTTAGAAATCGGAAATCGCCTGATTTGTGTCGAATATCTGGGAAAATAACTTTCGTTTTTGGAAAAACCTTTTATTTAAGTTTTTTTTCCAAACATACACTACCGGATGGCACAACTTTTAAGCCAAAAATCACGGCTCTAGCTATTATAGAACCCGTCTTTTGTTCAAAAATAAGTTCAACCAAAAAACCAACCTTTTTGCAAGGCTCTTTGACTGTGAATATCTCGGGAACAGAGGGACGTAGGAAAAAAGTAATGATGTGGGGTTGTAGGTAATTAATTCGTCTTTAAGGTATGCAAAGTTAGAAATCGGAAATCGCCTGATTTGTGTCGAATATCTGGGAAAATAACTTTCGTTTTTGGAAAAAACGCCATATCTCGGAAACGGTGCGTCGGATCTTTCGAGTCACTGACAATGCTCAAAGAGTATAACTGTTTAGAAAAAGCTTCTCAATCTCGCCATTTGGAGTCGGAATGAAACTGTAAGTCCCCTCCGCTTGTGAGAGAACAATGCCACGCACACACGGAGTGGTTGCTGAGAAGCTAGGCCCAAGTCTACTTCGGACTGTAGCGCCGGCATTATTTTTATTATAATATGGATCAACCACTTCTTTGTAATAGGATCATACTTCCGGTATAATAGCTAAAGAACAACATACATAATTCGGTTGTACTCGCACGGGAAAGGTTCCCTCGCCTGAATATTTTCTGGTGGAAACATTTCTGAATTTTCTTCTAACTTCAACCCAAATCAACTACTCATTACTGCATTCATACAAGCAAACAAGCAGACATCCATACATAAATATGTATATCTCTACATCTCTACAAATGTATCTAATAGTACGTTTACATCGCGTTTTAACATTTCAGGAAAAAAATTTCGAAATCCAATTTGTGTTCCCACTGCAACCTCAGCATTTCAAATGACAGCTAGTGTCAGAATTTTGTCAGAATTATCAGAATTGATTATTGGATATTTTTTCCTGATTGGAAGTCAGAAGTGTTTGAACCATTTAGTGTGTTATATTAATTTAATGATGAATTTAAGTGCTAATTCGGACATATTAAATATATTGCTGAAACTCGAAGCTCTCAACTAATAGGAAGCTGTTTTTTGTTTATGTCAGCGGGTGGAAATGTCATTGTATGAAGAGCTGAATTTATAAAGAAGATTGTTCGATTTGACGAACTTACAAATGCAGCGACGAAATTCAGAACTTCGCTGGAATGTTGCAGAATGTAGGAAATGTATGGCAGAAACTAGCCGGAATGTTGAATTTGGGTGCGGTGTAAACGTACAGAAAATCCCATCCATCATACCCAATCACTGCTCATGCCTGCGGTGTGTACATCGCTCTTGAGCATTTAGGGATTGAAATGGATCTGAGATTAGGCTCATCATCGTATTGAGTGGTCGATCACAGGATGGTATTGTAGGTGATTTCAAAAAAATTTCCTACTTGCTGTAAGCCTGGTCTTAATTTACATAATTTACACATGCGCACCCTGTGTATGATATTTCTCTCAATAAATAAGCCACCGTTAATTCGAGCCTAAGGTATTTGAACCTTGATCGCGCGATTCTCCCGCTTTCTTCAGTCTACTTAAGATCGTGTAACACATACATACATATTGCGGCACTCAATAAAGCAGTATTACACGCAGAGTGAAGAGTTTTTTTTTGTTGGCCCTGCTACAGTATTCATGTGTGAAAGTGATAACCTTTGAAATCTTAAATCTTTGATATTTCGAAATTTGCACATAAATCGATACTTTAATATTTATCATTTCTTTAAGCACTTGATCAGATCTACAAAACAGCGTTTTCAAATCGTCAAAACTCGCATGTCCATGGTTGACCGTTGATCGAAAACTTTTAGGGCCAGAATGTTCTTTTAAGTGAAAGTACTTAATAAAGCCAAGTTTTGTAATTTTTTCAGATTTTAAAACATTTTGATTCAGAAATGGTAGGAGGGCCGCATTACAAAAAACTTTGGAGCTCCATATTTTTCAAACGGTACTTTTGATTAAAATGTTTTGGAGCAAACTTCCACCCCATTTCAAAAGATCTGCCGATTGATACATACATATATCACTCGTAGCGGTGCGTTAATGGTTCAAAACTAATGACAACTTCACCTCTACGGGAGCTACTCCCAAATGGCCCAATTTTTTCAGTCTGTCCCACTTTTAGATTGATAAAAAAGTGTGTGTCTCTGTTGTGCCACAAAGACAGACGGACGGACACACCGAAATTATAAAGGTTCCGTTTTTGGAAACGGAAACTTAAGGAACTACACTTCATTACGATCCTGCTTGACCTTATAAAATCAACACTCGGATGATGACGTTTTTTGTCCAATTAGTGAGAAAAGTGATGCATGAGATTGTATTGAAATATATTCACATCAAAAACTCATCTTTACAAGCCGTCAAGCATGATCAGCTCATAAACATGTAAATAAGTCGAATACGGTTTCATTTAGTGCCCAAAGAGGCGAGTTTGAAAAACTGAAACTAAAAACTGAAGCAAAAGTATGTTCTCACTCTTTGTCCCAGAACTTCATGAGCGACTTCATAGAGACGTAATTAAATCCAACTCTTATTGCTCAGCTTCAGTGAAAGTCAAAGACCAAATTACACTGCAAAAGGTGTGAACAATGATTCAAAAATCCACAAACTTCAGAGAGAGAAAAAAAGTAACGCCCAACATGGCAGACAGTCATGGTTGAAAAAAATTAAACGCAAAAAAAAGAAAAACTCTGAAACAACTTTTCGGAATAAATTTTCATGTAAATTCACCCTGCGAAATAATACGCAGTCCTGACCATTTAATTTCCTGTCGTTCCTGCCGTTGGTTTTGTTCTTTCTGTTTCGCACAGAACGCAGACTTGAAATGGAACTCGCAAAAGCCAACATATAAATGCTGAATGTTGGTTGTCATAATTTATAGTGATAGTATTTCCGTTGTTTTTCCAGTACATCTCTGCTGCGATAACAATCCGAAAAAAACGAAAGGCAAAAACAAAAAAATAACAGAATTGTTCAGTCTGAACGAACACAGAGAATCTGGACGTTTTGGCTTACGGAGATCTGCATCCTGATGAGGGTGTCCGGTTACAATATTGGTAATATTTTTTTAAATGATTGTTTGCGACATGAAAATTGAGATAGATTCTCATGCATATTATTTCATTTATAGCATTTTATTGATTTTATCACAAGTTTGTACTGAAGAGAGAGGTGAAGGAGAAAAATTCGACGTCCGCTGATGATTCATAGCTGTGCAGATATAATGCGCGTACTGGTTGTAGTCAGCATTTTCTGGGACAGTTCAACGTGTTTGTTGACTTTTGAAATTCGAAAACCGAAATGAAATATTCGTTTGAAAATATAACTGAATATTATGTAATTTCTAGTGGTGCAATGTTATAGAAAAAACACACCAATTCAAAAAACACATCGATTCAATTTATTTATTGCTTTTAGTATAAAAGAAAAAAACATTTTTATCCTGTTTAAAAATTGGTGAGATGGTGACAAATGATGTTGAAAATTAATCGATTCCAATAGCGGCTTCCGAACTTTAGCAGTCGATAGCGGCCATATTGCCGATGCTACATCGGTCAAATTTACTGTCACTTTGTTGTGACGCCGCGTAACCGTGCTTCCTGATAGTTAGGGAAGAGTACGAAGCGGAGAGTAAGTTAAACGAGTTTATAAGGTTCCGTCTACAAAAACGGAACCTTTATACTTTCGGTGTGTCCGTCCGTCCGTCCGTCCGTCGTGTCTGTCACATTTTTTTATCTCCGAAGTTTATGAAGATATCGGCATGAAATTTTGGAATTAGGTTCTTCAGACCTAGATGTCATTGCCTATGCAGCGATTTTAAAAAGTGGGGCCATTTGGGGGTGGCTCCAGTACAGGTGAAGTTGACATTAATTTTGAAACATTGTCGCACCCCATCGAAATATATATCAATCGACAGATCTTTCGAAATGAGGTGGAGGTTTCTCTCAACACTTTTTTATCCAAAATACCGTTTGGAAAATATGGAGCTCCAAAGTTTTTTTAAATGCGTCCCCCTTGCCATTTCTAAACCAAAGTGTTTAAAAATCTGAAAAAATCACAAAAACTTGGCTTCATTCAGTACTTTCATTTAAAACCATTGCGAGCATTCTGGCCCTAATGGTTTTGGAGATATTGGTCAAAAACGGTCAATCATCGACATGCGAATTTTGAAGATCTGAAAACGCAGTTTTGAAGACATTAATGTAAGCATTAAGAAATGATAAATTTCAAAATATCGATATATGTTGAAGTTTTGAGATATCTAAGATTTAAAATGAGAACAATTTTTATTTTCACACATAATTTCATGCTGTGTTCGGCCACTCTATTCGCTGATGAGTGTTATCTTTTCGATCTCACCCCTAAATGCCCAACAGAAATGAACACACACACACCGCAGGCATGAGCAGTGATTGAGTATGTGTATGATGGAAGGGATTTTCTGTGGTGGATAAACTTCCATAGAGGTATAGGTATATGTAGGGATAAATATTTGTTCGGATGTATAAATGTATGAATGAATAGTTGATTTAGGTTGAAGTTAGAAGAAAATTCAACTGAAATAGTTTGGAAACGTAGTTTGATATTCAGAAATCATCCGTCAATATTATGCGACGGAACCTTCCCCGTGCGAGTAGAACTCGCACTTGCCCAGTTTATTTATTATTATATGTATTATATTTTCTTTATTATATTCTGCCTTCTTGTAAGGGGTCCGCTGTCTTAAGCGTGGCTGCAACCGTCTTACTTGAAGGGTTACTTATTTTGATTCTAGACTTACTCTAACCTTCCCGCGACATCGGTCAGCTTTATATAGCTTAATTGCTCATAAACCTCATCCCCTCTCCTTTTCAGGGCCCAACCGAATTCTGTACGCAAGAAGTCAATCTTGACAACGTCAACAACTTCAATGCATTGACCAAACTTGAGACACACGCAGTGACTTTGACCCATATTCCAAATATTTATGCAATGTGCATTCACCCTTTGCTTTGGGTATTGCTACGGCAATGTACGGTTTCGCATTACCTACAATGGAAACAGAATATGCTACACATCGCATATTATATTGGGCACAATTCATGGGGTGTTAGATGTCACGATCGCTTGGTCGATCGGTGGTCGCATATGAGTTGCCTTATGTTGCAGAATTCGGAAGGAACATAGAAAGAAGAGAAGAGAAAGGGGTGCGTGGCTAATGGATGGGCGATGGGTGTGATAACCACTGTTATAGACAGTGTGAACTGTGTGGATCACAACAACTTATTCAGTCTTTTTCGCCAAATCAAAATGATGTTCAACAATACGTGCAAATGACTTAATTATTTTATCAAAATTGGTGTTCTGCTCGGGCAACGCTCTCCGTGCTTTGCCCATTTTATTGTCGCCATAATCGTCCCGTCCTACCGAGAGGACTACTACGCAGTGTGGTGGATGAATTTGAGTCCACTGGTTCAGTAAACGAGAAACCAATACCCGTATGTCAACGAAATGTAATTTCTGTGGAAAACATTGCCGCTGTAAGGGTGTGCAGGAGAACCCGAGGTAATCGATTTCGCGTCGCACACAATAACTTGGCCTTTCGCAGTCCACAACTTGGCGAATTTCGCGTCATGATTTGGGCCTGCATCCGTACAAAATTTAACTGACCCAGGAGCTGAAGGTAAATGACCAGATCATAGACAACGACGTGTGTTCCCTGAATGGACTCTGGAGCAGTTGAAAACTGACCGCAATTTTCATCGAAATCGAAAAATCATCTTCACCGATGAGGCCCATTTCTGGATGATGAATGGGTACGTCAACAAACAAAATTGTCGATATCAATCCACATGAGATCCAAGAGCGTCCAACGTATCCCGAAAAAATCACTGTTTGGTATGGATGTGGATTTTGGGCTAGCAGGACCATCGGTCCACATTTCGTTGTGAACGACATTGGCTTGCAGGTCCGTGCGAATAAGCCACAAACCACAGCGGTCCTCAAAACCAACATAATAACTGCCATCGGTCAAATTCCGCCTGATTTATGCGCCAGAGTCATGTAAAATTTAACATTTCGTATGCGCGAGCTGCGTTTTGAATTTTGCTCGACAATAAAAAAAAATCACAACAGTTTAGGAAGGAAAACAACCTTGATTGAATCGTTGGCGCAGTGTTTAAGTGCCTGCCCTAGGTTCGAATCCCAGTGAAAGCGAAGTTAATACGCTTTTATCCGGTTTTTAAAATCTGATCCAGTCACCATTTGCCGTTGGGTTCAAATGAACGGCACTATCACTGGCATGGGCGCCGTGGCTGTGTGAGTTCGTGCGTCGACCCATGCGTATTAGACTTTCACAGTCTGGGTTCGAATCCAAGTTCAGACAAACAATTTAAAAAAAAAAAATTGTTCGTGGCTCCAGCTCTTTCGAGTAACTGACAATGCTCAATGAGTACAACTGTCTAGAAAAAGCTTCTCAATCTCGCCGTTCGGAGTCGGCATTAAATTGTAGATCCCCCCCACTCGTGAGAGAACAATAGCGCGCACAACACGAGTGGTTGCTGAGAAGCTAGGCCCAGGTCCATTTCGGACTGTAGTGCCGATTATTATTATTATTATCACTCGCGCGGTCGACTAGTGGTAGGAGTTTGGCTATGGGTTTCACAATGGACCAATATGGTCTAAGTGTGCTGGTGAATTTTACTAGCAGCCCCTATCCTAACCTAATCTTGCTTACACCTATTTATAAAATCATTAACTGCTGATTTATGAAAAGTACAATATTAATTGATTTCGCAATCTGGGTCGCGTCGACTGAAGAGCTGTTTTCCATTGGTTGAACTCCGTTGAACTGGGGTTTGATGTGCGAGTACGAATACGATGTGATTACGTTGCAGTTACATGTGGTTGTTGTACTTTATCCCCTATTGGAGTACTCGTGTAAGCTGTTGTTATGGACACGTAACTCGCGCCGCCCGTAGAAATCGCAGCAGACATTTGAACGTTTGAAAAATGTTACATTTCGTACATAATGGCATCGATAGGTCTTTCTAATAAATAGAAAATTATAGCGATTTCTTGCACACGTTTTGTTTTATTTTAATATAAAGATAGGAAGCGCTTAATGATCGGCCTATTATATCCCGCCTTTTATTAGAAGGGCAATGTCGCGTCATCCGCGTACGCAACTATTGTGCGTCCTTATGGTCTCGTCCATAACTAGGGTTGATAGAATAGTACTAAAAGGTGTTACTATCCGCTTTTCCGATGGAGCTAAATATCTGGGTGTCATTCTAGATAGGAAGCTTCTGTGGAAAAAACACATCGAAACGAAAATTGCGAAGGCACTGTCAGTTTTCTGGCAGTGTAAGGGAATTTTCGGCAAATCCAAGGGTCTATCACCAAAAAGATCCTTTTGGATCTACACGGCTATGATTAGGCCCCTTCTCTCCTATGCATCGGTCGTTTAGTGGAATAAGCTTTCGCATAAATACGTAACTGCTGCTTTCACCAAGCTTCAAAGAACGGTCTGTCTCGGCTGCATAGGGGCCTTCCCTGGTACGCCTGGCTCTGCTGTTAATGCACTACACGGGATCACGGGAAATGAGATCGCCGATGAACTTGCTATGCGAGGATAAGATGAGGCATTCTCAGGACCTGAACCTACGCTGGGATTGCCCGCGTCCTAGGTTAGGGCTTCCATCGATGGTTGGACTTCTCGAGAGCACAACCGCAGGTGGCATGACTCTCCAGGATGTAGACAGAACAAAGGCATGGTCCCTAACATCTGTAAGAAATCCGCGGTTTTCTTGTTATCTCTTAACAGAAAAGATTGCAGACAACTTACCGGCGTACTAACGGGGCACTACACCTTCGCCAAACACCGTGCTTGACCTAAGCGATGAAGCCCTCTGCAACGCTTGTGGAGAAGACGATGACACTGCAGAGCACTTCCTCTGCCATTGTCCCGCCTTTGCTCGGATCAGGTGGCAGTTGTTCGGTGTTGATGAGATGAGAGCTGATGATGTAGACTCCTCATCACAGAAGCGCCTGCTGAATGAAATTTCAGCAAAAGTAGGTTGCTGCCTGGTAGTACAATGGACCGGTTTTTGAGTCTGAGTGCTCCAGTGTAGTTTTAAAAAACCTGCGGCAATAAAAAATGTTGATACAAGCAGTGAGAGGATTCCGCTTTGAGCTGTCCCTCTGCTTACACAATATTGTTTACCTGAAGATGACTTGATCAGTGGTGATTGTAACACAAGCCGTATCCATCATAGTGCAGCACCTTAGATGAAAAGGCTGTGGTTATCAATTAATCTTTCTTGAAACTTAAAATCCCCTTCACTCCCCGCATTCAACTCCATCACATGAAAAGTAGCAAAAAATGAAGAAAGAAGAATGCAAAAATAATTTTTTGGATTGCGAAGGAAAAAATGAATTGAAAAAATATCTTATTGGGGTATTCCCTAGCACAAGGCAAATTGTTGCATCTATGTACCTACATGTGTATATAAAGGCTTTAAGTCTCATGGGAAATTTTGCGCACAATCATTTACCAGCAATAAATAACGAAATTTCTCTCTCTAAACCCAACATTCACAAACCGCAATAACTCAATTAACTTGCTTAACCCTCAACTCTTTCAGATACAACCCCCAATCCCACATTCAAACTTAAACAAGTTTCATTAAGAGAAAGAAAAACATGACTTGTTTCCCTGAGTTCCTTAACCAAAGTTACAAGATTCACCAACAGAAAACCGAAATCCTTTTGGGGAAAGAAAGTTAAATTAATTTCATTTTAAGGAAAGACAAAAATTACATAAATTCAAGGAGAACATTTTAGGTCAGATTGCTCTCGAGTATGTACGTTGAACTTTGATTTGCATATCTCTTTGAGTATAAATTATTTGTTATTTATCTCGAAGGTGTACTTTAGGTACATATGTAAACAACATTGATTTATTTGAAAAAATGCGAAGAAGGTGTTTTGTTTCTGAAGGATTTTCCAGTTGCGACTTGACAACTTTAGACTATAACTACGAACCCACTCTTAAACCCATGATCAAACTGTCAATGCAAAAACATTCAGTAAAATCAAGATTTTCACTGTGGATAAAGATCGTTTAAAAATAATTAAAATTTATTAATTAAATTCCTAGTCGATGACGACTGACGTTAGCGTCAATTTTTGGTCGTGATTCTCGACCCAGTAGACAAGCAAATTATAGTCTAGTGAACAAATTTGAGTCTGAATTTTCGATGCTAGATGTTAACATTGAATCAATGGGTTGGTGCCGATGATGCTGGTGCTGCTTTTCAGGTGTCCGGGACAAACGAAGCAAAACAGTCGATTCCACGATGTTCTCAGGAATTGGGGAACGACCACACCAAGGTGAATTTTGCGAAAGGACTTTGGCCTGCATCCATATAAGATGAAGTTGACTTAAGATCTGAAAACGATCAGTCGTTTGAAGTGACGTACATTCGTAAATTGTACCTAGAAATGTTGGAAGAAAACGACCAATTTCATCGCAAAATCATCTTCAGTGTTGAGACGCATTTTGGGCGGCTTCGTCAACATACAGAATATGCGTTATTGGTCCGGTGAAACCCCTAACGTGCTTCAAGAAAAACCACTTCATCTACAAAAAATAAATGTATGGTCCTTGAAGACCCATTGTGATGCCCAATTGAGAATTGATATCACTTGCCATATTAATTGCCCTTGGGCGTTCTTCAACAATCCTGTTGTTCTTATGAACCTGTAAAAAGAATTTTTACTTGAAACTTCGTCAAGATTTTGGAAGAAGTACTCTCCCAGTGTTCTGTAACATAACTGATACAGACTAGGGTGAGGCTTGTCCTTTCGTTCCTCCTACATAGAGTCCTATGTTCATAGTGTGGTTCTTAAGGCGATGATGACCTGTGAAAGCTCCATCCACCATCGTTAGCAACTTTTGTCACACTGAAGGATTTGGTCGGTTTTTACTCGATCGTATCTAGGCCATAATGCTCTAGTGGTCTCGCAAGTAGGTAGGGCACGACACTTACTTTTTGCTAATTCTGGAATCCTATTGTCCACCTTTTTCTCCAACTCTAAGAAGAGCGGTTTTTTTCCATGTATTGCTTGTGGCAAGTCGGTCACTGACCCTTTCTGCCAAGTTCATCAGCTACCTCATGGTCGGCTAAGTCCCTGTGCCCAGGAACCCAGCACAGATTAATCAAGTGCTGTGAGCTAAGAGCATTTAGTTGTGCGCGACTAGCTTGTACTTGATTTCCATTGCGGATATTTCATGGCCACCTGACTGTCAATAAGAATGGTAATATCAGCTGGTGGTATTGCCATCATTGATATCATGCCAACAAACCAGTGCCGTTGAAGAAGCTCAGAGCGAATGTTTAACGATGGCAGCGACCGTTTCCATCGAAATGTGTGGCCAAATCACCGAAATATGGGTTTAACGAATCGACGTGATGGACATTTAACGACGTCGAATTCTGCACATAAATGTTTTGATTGTAAAGGGTATTCCAATAGGAACTTCAGAACTTTGACAATTGTTAGCGACCATATTGTTGACGCCACATCCGTCAAATTGGCTGGCATTTATTCAGTCAATTTTGCCAAATCACCATGGACAGACAGCGTTCAACAACACGTGCAAATGATATAATTGTTTTATCAAAATGGATGTTCTGATCAGGTAACTTTCCGCGCGCTTCATCCATTTTACGGTCGCTGTAATGGTCCTGCCGAGAGGATTACTCGCAGTGTGGTGGATAAATTTAAGTCTACTGATTTAGTAAACGATAAACCAACACCCTTACGTCGAAGTCGACGAAATGCAAGATCAGTCGAAAAAATCGCAGCTGTCGCTGAGAGTGTGCAAAAGAACCCGGGGTAGCCGATTTTGTGCTCGCTGAATGGGCTTTGGAACAGTTGGAAGTTGATCCTAATTTTCATCGAAGTCGAAAAATCATCATCAGCGATGAGGCCCATTCCTGGATGAGTGTGTAGGTCAGCAAACAAAATTGTCGAATTCGGGACGTTACCAAACCAATCCGCATGAGATTCAAGAGCGTCCAATGTATCCCGTAAACATCATTGTTTGGTGTGGATTCTAGGCTGGCGGCGTCATCGGACCATATTTCTTTGAGAACGGCGTTGCCCAGGCCATCACCGTCAACGGGGAGCGCTATAGGTCGATGATTACCAACTTCTTTTGGCCTGAATTGAATGATGTACTAGTAAACACCAGCGACGTGTGGTATAGGACGGCGCTGTATGCCACACAGCTCACGGCACATGTCATGGCATGGTCATGGGCATTAAACTCCATTCAATGAAATGCTTGATTATTTAAAGTGAACAGGAAACGGAAGCAAGCTGATAGCCGAATGCCTAGACATTGCAATTCACAAAAATCAATGAAGAGACACAAAGACGAGATTCTGTCGGCAATATACTCGTAATTCAGAAATCAATGTCATATTGAACACTCCATCAAAGTTAAAAAAAAATTATTACTTCCCTCAAATTTGCCATGAAATAATATTTCATATCTCCCGCATGTGCGCTGAGAGTCTTAAAAATTCCACTAATAGCAGACAGTTTATGAAAAGTAGCAAACTTATTTCAGAAAGTTTCTTTTTCTGTTTTTTTACTCCCCATCAAAGCCGCCTCTCCATGGGACTTACCAGAAACTAACTTTTACGACCCCAAGGCTCTACAGTACAACATCAACAATAAAAAAGTATTAAAGCGAACTTCGTTTCATCACCTCCAGTTCTCATTCAAGCGCCTTATTGGGTGTCCTTTGGATTTATAGGGAAACACTCAAATTGAAATTACTTTCGCACTCTGCATTCGTTTGAATCAATTTGCAAGTTTATAGCGTAACCCTTACCGAGATTCACTGTAGTGTTAAAGAGCCACAATGACAAGAAAAGAACCCCTTTGCCTACGCTTTGCACACACTCACGCTACCTTGGCTTTCAGGTCCTTCTGGCAATTGGTATCACTAATGACTCTCGCTTATGCTCCTCTGTGGCATCTTACCGTTGAATAAGCCGTATCCACATATGCATAGGAAGTGCTTTCGAAGCACCAAATTGTTATCCGTTCTATTGAGTGAATGTTAACCACGGACTAAGTGGTGGAAATTGGACTCAGGTGCTGATCCTGATGCAGCTAACCACAAGATGTTGCGTAAGTGAGTTCAAGGAAAACAACATAATTTCTAATCGAAGATATTTTATTGCTTATTTGTTCACGCACCGCCTCGGTTCGGTTTTATTATCTTGCTCGTAGTTTTCATCTCCGTGTAGACAAACACTTCGTGTGCTAAACACATTAGTCGATTGTGTTTTTATTATTATTTCTTCTGTTTTCATTGGACAATGTTAATACGTCCTCGAGAAAGGAATTGAGAAATTCCATTGATAGGACTTAAGTGAATTTACGTTTGAGGAAGCTGTATTTAGGGAAGATAAGCTCTTTCTACAGAGTAAATATGTGCTTATCAACATTAAGTTTTGTATTGTTATCGGGTTTTCATATAAAGGAACAATACACGCACAAAGAGCAACTTAGAGGTTAGAGGTGATTATTTTTTGAACTGAGAACGAATAGAAGCATCTGTCTTTATTCGAAAGTTAATAAATTGTTATCCAGATAGCGGCACCATAGCAGAGTCTATTCCATGTTCAACAAATCCTGGAAAAAGTTAAATCCTTAAAGAGTGCTTCCTTAAGCACACTCTATTTGCCGCCTGTCGGCGCCGTGGCCGTGTGGGACTCTGCGTCGACCCATATGCACTTGACTTTCACAGTCCAGGTTCAAGTCCCAGTACAAGCAATAATTTGTGAAAACAGAATTGTTCGCGGCTCCACCTCTTTCGAGTTACTGACAATGCTCAAAGAGTGTAACTGTCTTGAAAAAGCTTCTCAAAATCGCCTTTCGGAGTCGGAATTACACTGTAGGTCCCCTCCACTCGTGAGGGAACAATAGCACGCACAACACGAGTGGTTGCTGAGAAGCTAGGCCCAGGTTCACCTCGGACTGTAGCGCCGCCATTATTACATTATTGTTATTATTTGCCACCTATCGGTGAGTTTGATGACTATGTTTTAAATAAAATTAAAATTGCACAAAGAAGCGATGACAGAGTAAGTTAACAATCTCGCTTAAGTGCAAAACTTAACTTAACATTCACAACTTCTCTAACCGACTCAAGATTGCTTTCTCATTGGTCATGTGGAACAAGAACTCAAAGAACCAAGGACTTGATGTTGCCCTGGAGAAAATAATAGAGTGGTGTCAAGTCGCATGATCGCCTTCTTGAAACCACAGCTCGAATATATAGATGTTGAGCTCTGGCAACAGAAAGTCGGTTAACATCCATACCTGACGCTAACGGTGTCTTCTTCTTCATTTCGTAAGAAATTAGGTTCAATGATGCCGCCATGCCATAAACCGCACCAAACAGTCAATCTTTGTGGATGCTTTGATGCTTAGTCGACAGTTTGTGAATTGTGTTTACTCGAATAACCGCAATTTTGCTTCCTAACATGGCCGGTGAGCCAAAAGTGGGCCGTCGTCCAAGAATATAATTTTTTGTATAAAATACTGATCTCCGGCCAACATTTCGTTTATCTTTCCATTGTCTGTGGTCGTTCAGCTTCATTTCTTGCGTCAGCACAATCTTATATGGATGTTGCCCTAAGTCCGACCGGAAAATAAGCCGGATTGTCTCTCTGGCGATGCTTGATTCAGCTGATCGGCGCCCCATCGGCATTTGTGGGTCTTCTTTGACACTGGCCTCTACAGCTTCTAAGTTTTCCTCTTTTCGCACCAATCTCTGTTTGGTTGGTGGGTTAAGGTCCAAAAGAGTATATTCAGCCTCAAAATTGTCCACGGTGCGACGAATAGCCTGCAGACTGAAGCCATGATGACGACCGATCGCATTATGGAATGCATGTTGCGTATTTACAACTGACCCGACATCCGAGGTGGACCTGCGCCTAGCTTCTCAGCAACCACTCGCGTTGTGCGTGCTATTGTTCTCTCACGAGTGGAAAGGACCTACAGTTTAATACCGACTAGAGCTTTTGATATCCGGGTACCCGGGTACCCGGTAAAATGCAGAATTGGGTATTACCCGGGTAAAATCAAGAGCCCTAAGGCCGACTCCGAACGGCGATTTTGAGAAGCTTTTTCTAGACCGGTATATTCATTGAGCATTGTCAGTAACTCGATAGAGGTGGAGGCGCGAACAATTTTGTTTTCAAAAATTGTTGCTTGTGCTGGGATTTGAACCTGGACTGTGAAAGTCAAGTACGTATGGGCCGATGCCCAAACCCACACGGCCACGGGGTCCACGGCATTTGGATAATATTTTTTAATAATTTTCGCTTACTCGTGCGAAACGATGCACGAGAAAATAGCAAACCTTTCTGAATATTTTTGCAGCTGCATGTAATTGGTAGCTCTGACAGTTGCTGAACATAACAGTTGAAAAAATATCATTGTTGCTTGGTCATAGTTAATTATCGTGCCATTTTTCAAATGCCGTGCTGTAATAAATCTTGTGACCGGTAGACGAGCCGCTCTTTTCAGAGAGCGTTCCAAATTTGGTGTTGCGAAAGCGAATCGGATCAAGCCATAGTCCTTCTGCGTGGGAGAAGACGCACTCATCCATTGCCTCCATGACGGCCATCATCTCATCATAAATTGTTTCGAATGCTATCTATTTCTCTCAAAAATCTTTCAATCGCATTGTTGACGACTATGAGTGACAGAGTTAATTAACTCAAATACCATCATAGTGCACGATTGTTTAGACGTTAAAGAAAACGTTGAGGAGGAACACGCTAAAGAAATTACTTCATTAGTTCTTTGATGATTTCGCATAGCATGGCTGCTTTAAAATTCTAAACTGATTATTTTTAAATTTCAGTTTACAACTTTCTTTCTTTCTTAAACTTTCTCTTTCACTCGTTTCAAACGAATACTTGTGGTACTTTAGCATGACATTAATTAACGAACGGACTTTTCGTTTGATAAAAACGAATTCAACACTCAAATGTTCAATCCACTCTTAGAAACCACCACCATACAGCATTCAAGCCACAAAAACGAGAAGTACCAGTCAGTTTGTCAATCCGTTGGCTTTAAATTGCAAAGCAGAAAAATATACACATTTTCCTGGAAAATTCTCCATCACAACACAATGTTCTTCTAGGTACTCCTCAAATTGAAATGTGGATTTCATTCATACTATCTTCAAACGTTACACAAAGCTGCTGTAGAAGAACGACTGAGCTGTTCTTAGTATTCGTTGCAATGAGTTGATTTATTTCTTCCGGTCTAGCACTGTCATGTCATTGTCCACGTCTTAGGAGGGCTCTTTTGTGTTTCACCGAAGCAATTTAACAGTGACTAAGAGAATAGCGCTTGGCGACCTTAGTTTTGAAGGAGCACTCACTCATCCTGATGTTATTAATTATGACAAGCATTTTGAGATACAATGGTCTGGATAATTGCTGAAGGGTGATGTCATTATTCTTTGTTTTCAATTAGATAGCTATTGGAGTTATTGTTTTCATTTGAATTAGCATCTGATGAAAGGACTTTCAAAACAATATTCGAGTGTCTTTTGTAGTTTGAGTTTGATACCGATTGTCTTCTGTATTTGAACTTACATATAAATGCAAATATTTGAATAACTGACTGCCGTGTCGAGTTTAACTATCCAAGAAAGATAACGTTATAGAAATAGTTCAGTGGTTTTTTGGTAATTGCAAATCGACAGACTATGACGGAATTTTCTTCGAAAAATGATCTCATCTGCCAAAAGGTTTCCGTACGATATTCAGCGTGTTCTATTCCTTTTTATTTTGAAGTGAATTTTTAACCAATAGGAGAAGATCGTGGTGAAACAAGGTATTGTGAAAAGTTTCTTTTAAGGAAAAAAAGTTCTACCATTTCAAGCCGGGACCTATGGTGAATACCGCACAGCGAATTTGGATATATTATGAATAAATAAGAAATAAATTATTGATTGCACTCAAAATGCTATAATTTTGCTTACATTTATGTACAGTTGGCTGGGACCAAATAGGCTGACTTCAAAAATAAAGTAAAAATTCTATATTCAAAATTTCTGAAACGAAGAATAATTGGTAGTTCTACAAATTCAATTTCTTGGTTAATGCGAGAAAAGTGAGCGAATTTGGCTTGGAGCGAGTATATGAATATATACTGTTCCTTCACGTGTTGGGGATCTACAGCAATATGCTGACTCTGAACAGCGAAATTTAGATCGAAGAGACTTTCACGATGACATTCTTCTATTCGGCGACATTAATCTCCCCTTTAGTGAAATATACTACATCAGACGAAATTTCTCATTTTAGTGCTTTCAATCTCTACCGAAGCATGCCTCTTTGTTGGGCCATCAACCGATTCTTGTCTATGTCTAGCAAATGGTTTGGAACGGTAGCTAGACCTTGTTTTCAGAGCAGATCCCATTAATAAGTTTCACTCCGTCCCTCTCCACTCTTCCTTTTATCCTTGATGTTCATGATTCCCCTACAAACTGTCCCAGTAGTCCTATTTCTTACTACAGTAGAATCTCGAAAAGATGAACAGATACAGGCTGTTTTCATGTTTCGAATTGTCCACGAAATTTAGTTAAAAACAACGTATAAAGTACTGAAAAGCACTGCATACATAAAAAAAAAATCAGAAAAGGTGTCAAAAAAGTAAAAGAAATTTCTTAGGAAGTTAAAAAAATTTCTCATCTCATCTCATCTCATTTTCAATGACCCGCATGTTCCACTAAAGGGGTCGCGGGGACAATGCATGCACGAGAGATCTCCAGGCCACTCGATCCTCCGCCATCGACTCTAACTCATCAGGAGCTATGCCCAAGCGCAGCCAGGCGAGTGTTTGGACTTGGTCCAACCATCTCATCCTAGGTCTGCCAAGCGGTCGTCTACCGGATGGAATCGCATTCAAGGCACGCCTCGGAAGTCGTAATGATGGGGACATTCATGCCACGTGACCAAACCAACGAAGTACAGCCCTTTCCGTTCGAAGAAGCAGCTGCCCAACATTGAGTTCCCCGCGCACTGACGTGTTTCTCACCCTATCCCGACGAGTAATTCCCACAACAGCACGAAGAAATCTCATCTCGGCAGCTTGTATTCGCGATCTTATTCTTTCGGTCATTACCCAAATTTCATGACCATAGGTGAGAGTTGGAACAAATACTGCGTTAAAAACCGCTAACTTGGCTTTGACACCAAGCTCGGCCTTCCTGATTACAGATCGACCAAGCTGTTTCAAAATTGAGCCAGCTTGACCAATCCTACAGGAAAGCTCAGCATTATTCCTCCCATCACTCGTGAAGAAGACCCCGAGATACTTGAACTTCTCCACCTGTTTCAATGGGACTCCACTAACATGTAGAGTGCATTGAACAGGAGTTCTGGAAATAACCATAACCTCGGATTTGTCCACGTTAACCCTCATACCAGCATCAGCACATACGGCCACAAACCTATCTAGCGCGCGCTGGATTTCTATCTGGGAGAATGTGAGGATGACTAAGTTATCTGCAAAAAGAAGATGACTTACCCTCAATAATGAAAAGGAGAGGTGACAAAACGCACCCTTGGCGAAGTCCAACGCCCACGGTGAAAGGTGTTGATTTACTACCGTTAACCCAAACACAGCTACTACAGTTTGTGTATAGAGACTGAATGGCCCTCAACAAAGAACCATCAATCCCATACTCCTGCAGAACACTCCAGAGTTTACCTCGAGGAACTCGGTCGTACGCCTTTTCCAAATCTACAAAACAACTGTAGATCGGTTTGGCGTACTCCCAAGCCTTCTCAAGTACCATTCTTAGAGTGAAAAGCTGGTCGGTTGTACTTCTGCCGGGACGAAAACCGCACTGTTCATCCCCCATCCTGGATTCGACCATAGCTCTAGAACGCGCCTCCAACACCTTAGCGTAGACTTTACCTGGGAGACTTAAAAGAGATATGCCCTTGTAGTTGGAGTACTCTTTCTTGTCCCCCTTTTTGAAGATAGGGACAATCACCCCAGTCTGCCAATCACCAGGTGTTTCACCGCGTTCACAAGCCACCTTAATGACACGAGAGAGCCATAAAACTCCCTCTTTACCTTTAGCTTTAAGCATTTCTGGCCGGATTTCATCCACACCGGCGGATTTGCCAACTTTTAGCGATTCAATCGCCAAAATGACTTCCTCCACCGTTGGACTATTCTCCGCCCTACTCAAGTCTATAGGTCTGTCACCCTCAGTGCCCTGTTCGGGATTGAGCAGCTCCGAAAAGTGCTCGCTCCATCTGCGCAAGATGTCCACCTCATTGGAAAGCAACACGCCATCTTTGGATTTGACTCCTTCGATGGTGTTGTATTTCCTCCCTCTGAGCCGGCGAATGGTTTGCCAGAACACCTTTTTCGCAGATCTATGGTCGCTTTCCAACTTCTTGCCGAACTCCTTCCAAGTCTGCTCTTTAGCTGCTCGCACAGCCAATTTGCAAGTTCTTCGCGCCTCAGTGTACCGGTCACGAGAATCAGAGTTCCCCAAGAGAATCCAGTCTCTGTAGGTCTTCTTCTTCTCTCTGATGGCTTCTTGAACTCCGGGTGTTTTAAACCACGCAGTTCTTTTCTCACCACCAGCCGCCACACCAAACCGCTTCACCCCACAAACATAACGTGCAGAAGCAATGACAGCTGTTGAAAACAGTCGCCATTCGTCCTCTACATGCGATGGAACAGTTGAAATTTGCTCAAACCCTTCGGATATGCGCCGTGCAAAATGTTGCTGCACCTCACTGTTCTGTAGTTTCTCCCACCGTATGCGTGTAACCACTCTTGGTTTCCGCCTTGGCAGAAGAGGTACTTTATCAGAAAGATACAGCGTACACAACACCAGGTGATGATCAGTTGACAGTTCAGCCCCTCTCAACACACGAACGTCACAAACCATCCGTTTCACACACGATGGTACCACAAAGAAATCTATCAACGATTTCTGTTGAAGACTCCGACGGTACCATGTGTATTTATGGATGTCTTTGTGTGGAAAGAAGGTGTTCATAATGGACATGCCATTTGCACAGCAAAAATCCAACATCTTCTCTCCGTTCATGTTTTGATGAGGATCACCGTTCCTCCCAATCACACTCCCCCATGTCGTTACATCCACACCCACGTGAGCATTGAAGTCACCCATCAGAATAAAGGAATCCATCTCAGCCACCCTGTCAAGGGCAGCATCAACTTCATCCAGGAAAGCCGCATACTCTGACTCTAGATTCGGTGCATACACCTGCACTAGAGCCAAAGTTGATCTTTCAAGCTTGAGCTTTAAGACCCCGACTCTCCCTCCAAATGGTATCCGCTCCAATACCCTGTCTGCCAGCCTGGGACTTGTGAGTATCCCCACTCCCGCCTGTGCAGACATTTGAGGTGCCACTCCCGACAGGAAGAGTTTCCACCCGTCCGAAAGATCCACAGTTCTCTTTGCTTGGTCGAAGAAATGCCTACGATATCTAACCGATATCTGGCAGCTTCCCCAACCAGCTCGAGATCCTTTCCTGTGAGCGATGAGACGTTCCATGTGCCTATCCTAAGCCGATGCCGTTGTCCGTTACCTTTGAATCTCCGCACGCACTGGTTAGTGCATGGCGTGATCCCCCTCCTACCCCCGTAGTGGCTCACGAGGCCACTGCCGGGATGCTCGTAGCTGCTTCTGGCTGGGCCCGACCGGCTGCCGAGCGGGACAGGCCGGCCACCAGACGCTCGCATACTGCCACCATTCAGGCCTGGCTCCGAATGGGGCCCTGGCACACCAGGGTAGGCGGTATCCGAGGCTGTCTGTCTTCTTTTTGTCATCCGAGGGGGTTGCGCTTCGTTAGCCAGGCTTGCGGCGTACAATATTCACACCACAAACCTGTTGCCCGCCCCCCACCACGAGGAGTTCAGCTGCCGGGGGGGCGTTAAAAAAATTTAGAAAACGAAATTCGACTGTATTTCCATTAAGCAAAATTCACTGAAATAAATAAATATTTCATTAGAGTTCGCCACAATCCTGTGAACCTATCCGTAAACGAAGTATTAAACTTGATTTTTTTTATCTTTTTATCGACGTAAAAATCAGAATCATCACCTCGGTATAATCATAGACAGCGTTCCTTAAGTTATGGGAAATTTGCATTTCTCCTCAATCGCCTTAAACTATCTTAGCACTTATCTGAAACTCTCAGAGCTTCACAACTCACTTTATCAACACTATTTAATTGGAACGCAAATCAGCCTGATTGATGATAAGAAATCTTTCTTTCAGTTTGTCAATTATAAATGAAAATCCCATGGCTTGCCTTCCTTTCCATATAATATCGCCAGTTAGTTTTTCTTCATTTTTCAAACAATTTATCTCTTTATAGCTGATTCCACCTATTTTGATAATTTGCCGAATCTTAACCTCCGTTTTTCTTACACACGCCGTCAGCCCACGCCTCGTCGAAATGAAGTTATAGTAACTAAACGTTATCCTCTGTCCTCTGCTATGCAAGGCCCCCGTTGTTACTCCAATTAACAAAAAAAAATCCCAGGTGTTATGTTATAAACGGAATATAATATTATAGTTTATCTTGTACGAGCTTTTTTAGATTTCGCTGAAAATGCGTCATATTCCCTAGGCAAAATGGATTTCTCAAATGCAAGGCTGCAGCTGGAGCCACTAATCTTGTCCTTTACCCTTTCAGCACAAGAGAATGAAGGTATGACGAAATTTCCCATAAACTTATGTTTTTCAAACCACAACCTTCGGCAACTTTCCCTCGGAAAAAGATATAATCTCATCTAGAAAACCGGTATTTTAGTTTTTGTCTCCAATCGGTGCTTTCTATACCTATTATAGCCTCCTCTGACGTCCCACAAGCAGTGATGTTCAAATCTGTGTAAAAAAGTATTTTTTACGTTTTGAGTAGGTAAACAACACGCAAATAAGTGTAAACAACTTAAAAATCTTAAAAACTCGTAAAAAGGTAAAGAAGAGGTGAATAAAGTTAATTACTGAGAAAAAAGAGAAAACATAGTAAACCCATTGTAATATCTGCAAAATTTAAATAAATGAAGAGAATTTTGCAATCGTTCGTTCAGTGTCGTTTTCAGTTCAGTTTTGAAAATACCAGCATCTTCCGCGCAGATTGAAAGGGTTTTCTCAAACTGGGCTCAAATATGTACATAGTCCTTTACGAAATCGACTGACCTTTGAACGGTCTAAAAAACTCGTTCATATATATTTTTCACTGAATTCAACTAATGTTGACTATATAGATATTGAAACAGAAGAACAATAAATATCTTTCATTGTTAAAAATTCAAATTTTTCTCGTTTTTTATTTTGTCAGAATTTATTATTATATTTCAGGAAAAGAATACAGTATATTTTATAATACCAGGGTTATTCCTGGGGTCCGCATTCCGCATACGCTTAAAGATTGAGAAACTTTGAATTACAGAATTTGTTTTCAACAATTCGGCGTTTTCAATTTAATCGAAAAGAAGATAAAAGCCCAATATTTTTTTGGATACCGCACAGATTAATCAGATACAACTCCCATCTTCTATTTGGAAGGTTCTCGTTCTCGTTCTCCCCCACCTAGAATACACCTCTCAAGTGCAGTGTTCCTATTAAGACATTGGCGTATCCAGATTATGCCTCCATACCAAGACGGCTTTCACTTAAATAACGGAGGGTAATAGATAGCATTGTCTTCATCCTTTCAGGTTCTATTGACTGCTCATTTTTCTACAACTCTACCTTCTTCACCATTAACCCTCGCATTTCAAGCCTCTTATATCTGGACTCCCACTGTACATCTTATGGCTCCAAATAATTCATTCCTCGTGTTCGTCAATTGAACAAAGGAGAATAAAAAAACTGTTTTATAAACTTTATGCAACTGTGTAGTGAAAATTGTCTGTAAATTTTAATTACTGCAATATGCTGTATGAGTGCAATATGCTGTATAAACTGTAGAAATAAAACCACTTGTTTTGTGTTACAACTCAACAATTATGATGATTCTTTATTTTATGTTTTTATATAGTAAAGTTTAAAAACAAATTATGACATTTGTGGGGCGTTGTTTGTTTTGTGCTGAATGTTTTAGCATCGAACACCTCGCATACTGCGGACGGTTTCAGATTCCAACTGCATCACTTCCTGCCTTAACGACGTCTCCGCCAAAACCCGATGTTCTTCTTCGGATTTCGCTGAAGTTTGGTGTAGAATTGGGCCAAGCTTCTCCAGTAAACATTCTTGTTGTGCGGGCTAGGTCCCTTACGACCACAGGGGACCCACATGTGCCGACTCCTAATGGAGAAGTTGAGAAGTTTTTTCTTGACATTTATATTCTTTGAGCAATGTCAGTCAGTGACTCGAAAGAAACAGTGACTTGAAGTAGGTTATTGGATCGGGTATCGAACGTATATTGATGGACAGAAGTTGAGATACCCCCTAAGCCACGGCGGGCAAATTGGACATGACCAAGACCGAAGGTAAGGTTACTTACCTTCGATCGAAATACCTTTTATTCCTGTAAACCCAGCCTTTTTCCCATTTTATGTTATCCGCCAACTTAAGCTCATTCCCATCCTGTGCACAGGCTATCTACCCATCAATAAAAATGTGCACAACCGCGTGTACTCATATTTCTCCCATTTTATTCTGATTCGAAATGGAATTGTTTTAATTTTTTCGAATATCCTTTACAAAAATGTTCAATTTCTTCAGACGCTGATATGAGCACCCGAAGCTTGAAGCCATTTGCAAAATTAAATTTCAACAAAAGGTCTTTCGAAAAATAAAAAAAAAAATAAAAAGCAAAGTCAAGAAAAAAAGCGAATGGAACGGGCTGGGCAAAATGCAAATATGACTGGATGGAGATATCGAACCCATCAATCACTACTGCCGGAGGACAGCACAACGACAACAGGCGTATGAGTAAGAAATACGATTCATGGGGTTGCATGGCCTCTGTCATGGCATTCGATGATATGGAATGCCTGCAACGTCGAAAGGACGATGATTGAAAAGTTTGTGCTGTTTTCAACGAGTTGACAGTTTAATTTCGGTACGCTCCATCGACCTAGATCTGACTGTGACCGAATTTGAATGTCCCCCTTACTCTATAACACATTTTTTTGTTTAAAGATTGACGAGGAAGAGCATATGTTAAGCATTCATTTATATGACAGATTATTATGTTGGTAAACGACCTCAAGATATATCACTGAATCAGACGGTGGAATGGAATCATCTTTAGTTCAGGTCAAAATTATGGTCGTAGAGTTAAAGCAAAAAAATCATATTTGTCTGAAAAATAATTTTAGACGAGCACACATTGCTTCGAGGGCTTAGAAGTAGGGCTAAAACATGTCCATGAAATGATTAATTTGCTGACACGTAAATATTAGGCGTACCAGATTCTCGATCAGGGTTTTAAAAGCTCCATAAATTGAGAACTGGACATAAATGATTTATTTAGATTGCGTTCTAGTTAACATTTTTTCTTTTCAATTTTTCAATGAAATTTCTTCAAAAGCGTATTCCGAATCAAGCATTTACCAACCACTAAAAGAGTGGATAATGCTGCTATTGCTACCATTTCATTTATTACTTCGAGAATCTGAAATATACTGGATCTGAAAATAACTGGACTTCCTACAAGGCTTCACGCAACTACGCCACCTCTGTTCTATGTAACTCGAAGAAGAATTACTTCGCTGCTAAGCTAAACGCATCGCTCCCACCCAAGAAACTATGGAGTAATCTTAGGAAAATAGGATTATCAGGAAGTGACAATTCCACATGTACTGTTAATGCTGATGAACTAAATCGTGCCCTTTTAGGTGACTATTCTTCCTCAAGTGAAGTCAATCACATTCCGACTTTAGGATGTGCAATCTCATTTACTAGATTGGATGATTTTGTTGTTGTCACTGAAGAGGAAATTATACAAGACCATTAAATCCGATTCAATTGGTGAAGATGGTATACCAATACGTTTCTTCAAGCTTATTTTACCCTTTATCGTCACCCATATCACTCATTATAAACTGGTGTATTACCACATCAACTTTCCCTCAGCCGTGGAAAATTGCTAAAATTTTGCCAACGGCTGAAAAGTCAGGTCCCGTGTCTCCTACTGATTTTAGACCAATCAGCATCTTGCCATGCTTATCTAAAGTTTTAGAAAAAATTATAGCCAAAGAGATGACGAATTACCTAACCGCCAACAATCTGTTGTATGCTCAACAATCCGGTTTTCGTGCTGGTCACAGCTGCTCTCCGGCCAATCTCTTGGAAGAAGTAAGACAGTCTTACGATAGCAGCTTAGTATCACTTCTGTGTCTACTAGACTTTTCTAAAGCTTTCGACAGAGTAAACCACAACACCTTACGTTGGAAGCTTAAACACAATTTCAGTTTCAGTGAAAGAGCGGTTCGCTTTTTGAGTAGCTTTCTCACAGCTAGATTGCAGGTAGTATTTTTAGGTGAATGACCTTAATCTCATATGGATGTGAAGCAGGGTGTCCCGCAGGGGTCTATCTTGGGCCCAATTTTATTCTGCATGTTTATTAATGACCTTCCTTCAGTTTGCAGACATTCACCAGTACATCTATATGCGGATGATGTTCAATTACATATTTCCAAACCACTTTCGGACATTGATGAACTTGCTTTACTAATGAATGATGACCTGAAAGGAATCTACTCATGGTCGGTCACAAATGGATTATTACTTAACCGCTCAAAACCGCAAGTAATCCCAATTTCCATTTCCAAAAAAAAGTTCTCCCTAAATCATCTTCCTCACATATATCTAAACGACTCTATAATTAATCCCGTCGAGTCAACCACTAGCCTCGGTTTTGTGATTAGTCGTGATATATCTAGCTTTTTTTTTTTTTTTTGTCGTAGGTTTGTTTCACACTACACTGGAGCACTCAGCCTTAAAACTGGTCCATTGTCCTACCAGGCAGCAACCTACTTTTACTGAAATTTCCTGGTCCAGCAGGCGCTTCTGTTATGAGGAGCCTACATCATCAGCTCTCACATCATCAGCGCCGAATAACTGCTACCTGATCCGAGCAAAGGCGGGACAATGGCAGAGGAAGTGCTCTGCAGTGTGATCGTCTTCTCCACAGGCGTCGCAGAGGGTTTCGTCACTTAGGCCAAGCACACTTAGGTGTTTGGCAAAGGTGTAGTGCCCCGATAGTACGCCAATAAGTTGTTTGCAGTCTTTTCTGTTAAGAGATAACAAGAAAACCGCGGATTTCTTACAGACGTTGGGGAGCATGCGCTTGGTCTGTCTACATCCTGGAGAGTCATGCCACCTGCGGTTGTGCTCTCGAAAAGTCCAACCATCGATGGAAGCCCTAACCAAGGACGCGGGCAGTCCCAGCGTAGGTTCAGGTCCTGAGAATGCCTCATCTGATCCTCGCCTAGTAACTATCTAGTTACCTTAACACAAATATGTTTGTCAGTCGTATCTACGGATGTCTTCGTAGGTTGTGGCCCAGTGCATATTTCACTCCACTCGAAACTCGCCGTAAACTTATCCCTGCCCTAGTATTACCTCTTACTACATACTCTGAAGTCGTATACTGTAGTCTGGATTAACTTTCTCAACGTAAGTTGCAAGTGGCCTTCAATGATGCAATATGCTACATTTATGGTATTCGCCGAACTGAGCATATTTCAGAGTATGCACAGGACTTCCTAGGTTGCTCCTTACAACAGTTATCAACACCAGAAACTGCATATTCTTACACAAAATAATGAATACCCATAGCCCAGTGTATTTATGTAACAAAATCAATTTCACTCGCTCTTCTGGAACTAACCACATCATTCCGTATCGTACTAAATACCTTAACTCGTCACACTTATTCTTCGTTCACACTATTTGATTATGGAATTCTTAACCCTTTAATTTAAGATCAATTTCCAACACGACCAATTTTAAAAGTGCAATACTCCTTCATTTTACAACAAACTTTCCCTAAAATATCTATGCCATTAATAGTACTGGCGCTACAGTCCGAGGTGGACCTGGGCCTAGCTTCTTAGCAACCACTCGTGTTGCGCGTGCTATTGTTCTCTAACGAGTGGAAGGGACCTACAGTTTAATGCCGACTCCGAACGGCGAGATTGAGAAGCTTTTTTCTAGACAGTTATACTCTTTGAGCATTGTCAGTGACTCGAAAGAAATGGGGCCGTGAAAAAATGTTTGATGTTTTTTTTTCGAGATTCGAACCAACCTCGAGCGTAGGAGTCGACGCACCTACCCACTACGCCACGACGCCCACATTCCGCATTCCACATTCCAATATATGCCATTCCTATACATAAATTTTGAGAATTAAAATAAAATGTATACTAGTTTTAAGCTTATGAAACCCATTTTTCTATATTTAATGTACTAAGTACTAAAAAAGATTATTTTCTTAATGTACATTCCAATAAATATTAATAAATGAAAAGTGAAATGAAAAAAAAAATGAAATGAAATGAATTCTTACAAATTAAGATAAATAATATTTTTTAAGATTAGCAAGTTTTTAAGTTTAAAAAATGCCACCAGAGAAAAAAAATTAAAGTAAAGCTATTAAACGAATAAAAGGTAATATAGATATTTAATTCAATTAAAATAATAATAATGGCGGAGCTACAGTCCGAGGTGGGCCTAGCTTCTCAGCAATTTAATTTAGTTGAATAAAACATAATTTAGTGTTTTTAACGCAAGAACGTATGTAACAAGTTATGGGGAGAGAGTTCAACAAAAATCAATGATAATAAATACTAAAGTTAACAAAAAAAAGAAAATAATAACAATAGTAATAAGAAACTGTAAAATGTTCAATAAGGCTTACAATTCACTGTCCAAAGTGTGAAAATAAAAGAGACTTAAATTTATTTGCATTCCTGATCAGTCTTATATGAGCGGTGAGAGAGTTCCACTGACGAACAGCATGAACGTGAAATTGACGTTCAAATGCAAGGCAAGTGAACTCTGGTACAGTCAATAATGGTGATCTCCTCGAGTTCAAATAGCATAGCTTTTCAAATATTACTTCAGGTTGGTTAGATGAAAGTATTTTACGTAGCAGAGTGAGTTAGTTATAGTTATGAGGTTACCTATTAAACAATCAATGATATTTTTAGCATAACTGGAATAACGATCAGACTTTTTTTAGCGAGTACACGAAGCGAGTGATGTTATTGAAAACTTCGTTCATTTTCGTTTGACTTTCATAATAAACTTTGAAAAATATCTCGTAAGCGTACAGAAGTTGAGGGAGGAATAAAGATTTCATCAGTAATATTTTAATCCTGACGGGTGGCCCAGAGAGCACGTAGTCCACTATACACCTTTCCGCTTGATCTTATATTCCTCTGTGTACGTCATTTGTGCCCACTCCATCATAATCGATAGACATACAATATATTCTGCCAGAACGGTAAACACCAAAGTTTTCTAGTACTTTGGAAGCTCAAAATGAATGAATGCAAGATAAAACATTCTCGGCTTGCCAGCGAGATGACTTTTCGATCAACGTCATTAGTTCGTATGACGACTTTCAACTTGTTCTCTTAAGTACATAGTTTTCTTATAAAATTTTTGTGCAGTAGACGTCTTTCGTGTTCTTTGTTAAAATGGATAAACTTGAATGTCGTGCGGTCATAAAATATTTCGTTTTGGATAAATGAATCTATAAGGACATTCATACAAAGTTGACAAAATTTACGGCGAGAGCACACTCTTTCCATGTCCACCGTATCCTTAATTGATAATTTTTTTTTCGGAGTTTTTGAAACGCTGCACTGGAGCATTCAGACTCAAAACTGGTACAGTGTATTACCAGGTAGCAACCTACTCTTGTGCCGTTAATTTGATTCCACCGGCAAATGGTAACGGTCCAATTATGAGACTGGACCAAATTCGATTTCACTGAGATTCGAACCTGGCACCCCTCTAACTTGGGACAGGCACTTAACCAACTGCACCATCCAGTCGCCTGATTGATATATGTAGTACTTCAACATTTCCTCAGATTTGCCAGAAATTTGCCGAATGAGTTGGTATTTGATTACGATCTTAGTGCGGGATTAACTGCAAAAGAGAATCTCGCTCTCCTAAGGCAAATCTTTTTTTATCTGAAAGACAATCATCACAATATAGGCAATATTACGCAAAATGGAACTCAACGAAAATAATAAGTACTATCTTTAAAATAAAAGGAGAAGTACAAAATATAACATTGTGTTTACATAAATAGCACACCCAAAGACAAATGTTTCCTTTCTTGCAAATCAGGCTGTGCTTGCGGACAGATCTTGGCGAAGTCTCAATATCGCAAGCCATTAACGCAATCTTTATCGCAATATCGCAAGCCATTAACGTCAAACATTATCAGTTACAACAGAGAATGATTTGTTGGGTTTTTATTGTTACACTCACGTCGCCCAATCGGAGAAGTTTCGGCGGGTCAAATGATTAAGAGACTTCAGCCCTGGAGTTAATTTGAATTTGAAGGGTGTAGGCCATAATCTTTAAGGAAAATTCGCCACAATACAATTTTAGAAATTCTCAATTCCAGTAAACGGCGCGACGTAGAATCGAATGAAGCACTTACAGGTACGATATTTTCGATACTTCGACTGGTGCGTTGTCTTTCTTGTATACGGCCAAATAGATTTAGAAGTCAAAAATTGAAAATTAATTTATTAATGTACATTAAAAATGAATAATCTATTAGGTTGTACCACATGAAATGTCCGAAGTTTTTGTAAAAAGTCAATATTTCTTTTTCATAGAATTTTATTTAGTCAAAATATGCATCATTGACATCTATATTCTCCTTTCACCGTGATTCAAGGTCCATTATTCCTTTTTTACAGAAGGCTTGATTTTTTGACGCTAAAAAGTTTTCAAATGCTTCTATGACCTCTGCTCGGTTTCGGAACACCTTTTGTCGACAAAATTACGCCAGACTGCGGAAAAGGTGATAATCCGTTAGAGAAACATCGAGAGAGTACGGTGGATAAGTATAGCACCTTTTTCACCGTTACGTGTGAGGTAGTGTGAGGCATGGGGTCTAGCATTATCATGCCAACGGAGGCTGCTTTTCAGACAATTTCGTATGCATTATGTCGAATTCTTCACAATATTTGACTGTATTTATAATTTTCCCTGGTTGAAGAAATGAAAAGGATTGATTCTGGGTGAAGACCATGTTTGGTGGTGTGCTTTGGGTTTTCGTCTACATCCAACCACTGCCCAAAGCCTTTAAAGTTGTCATACAAAATCCACTTTTCATCACATGAGATTATAATAATAATAGCGGCGGCGCTACAGTCCAAGGTGGACCTGAGCCTAGCTTCTCAGCAACCACTCGTGTTGTGCGTGCTATTGTTCTCTCACGAGTGGAGGGGACCTACAGTTTAATGCCGACTCCGAACGGCGAGATTGAGAAGCTTTTTCTAGACAGTTATACTCTTTGAGCATTGGCAGTGACTCAAAAGAGGTGGAGCCGCGAACAATTTTTTTTTTTTTTAAATTGTTTGTCTGAACTTGGATTTGAACCTAGACTGTGAAAGTCTAATGCGCATGGGTCGACGCACGAACCCACACGGCCACGGCGCCCTTCACATGAGACTATACGGAGCAAAAACGGTGCATTTCGGTACCTTAGACTCAGCGACGCACAGGTTTCTAAACGGTGTAATTTTTGGGCCTCGTTCAATTCATGGGGTACCCACTTGTCGAGTTTTTTCACTCTTCCTATTTGAGATAGGTGTCGACTTATTGTTATGGGGGATAATCCCATGTTGTGTGCAATGCCCTGCACCATTTTTGTTGGGTCTGCATCCACCGTTTCTCGTAAAATGGTGTCGTCAATTACCATTTCCGGTTTATCCCGCGGTTCGTTTTCGAGGCTTATATCTCAGAATGGAACTTACCAAACCGACGCTGAATGGTGCGTTTCTTCACCTCTATATTCTCAAATGCGTCATTTATGCTCTTGGCTACCAGAAACGCATTACGAATTGTTATTCAATATATTGTATATGAATATAATGTTTACGTTTATGAGAATAAGAAATAAATAAAATAAATAAAAATGTCCCATTTTGAACTCGTAAAGGAAAAGAGTACTAATTTGAACCGTCAACAGCATGATATAAAAAGTACTAGAAAAAAAATTGAACTAGCAACAGACCCTAAAAGTCGCACACATTAAACACACATACCACTTTATCTTATAAAAAAAATCGTTGTACAGATGTTCCCTCGACAGCGAAAAATCAGACATTTTATGTGGTACAACCTAATACCTAAACTTATTAAATCTTTATCTAGATTCATCAAGTCATCATACTCGTACGTGGTCTTTTATAAAGGACGCATAATATTAAGCATGACTTAGCCGAAAGTTTTCTAAAGGCATACTGCTTCGCGGTAATCATGAACTCCGTCTAGCTCGGCTCCGCGGTAAACAGTACGAACAACTTCACCGAGATCAAACGCAGAATAACTTTTGCTAACACCTGTTTTTTGCGGCTCAAAAATCAAACCGAGTTTTCTCTCGAAAGCCGGAGGTGGCTGTACCGATATAAGTCAAACCATGCAGAGCGCATGGACAAGTCAGTTCCGGCACGAAGAATCTGCGACGTCGACCCTGTGGGACAAGGCCATCACGGTTTAAGAGACGTACAAAAGTGGAGAAGGCCTTGAAGTAATTTGGAGTGCGCAACTGGCCACAGCGAGCAGTGATCTTTAGATCATTGTTAGTTGAGGCCCAGGTTCATCGCGGTCTGTAGCACCATATAAAGAAAGAAGATAACAAATGGTTCACAAACGCTTCGCCTCCTCTTGTTTTCTGATTCCGATGAATATCTCTCAATAAATTCAAACAACAAATTGTATATGAATTTAATAATTCGAAATGTAAAGCCAGAAGTCTATTGCTTATACTGAGTTCCGCTATCTGTACTTTTCTCATCAATCCATCAGGATCAATCCCTTTATTTCGCAAAATAATTTCTTGTCATATGCCATTGCCGGCGCAGAAGACCTTTCATATTTTTTTATCAAACAATGCCAGGCAATAATCGAAGAGGATTTTTTTCAATTTATTTTTCCATTCAGGAGAAAATCGATAACGCCATTCGTCGCGGAACTTCTTCAGTGTTCAATTTGTTATCTGATGCGAAGGGTTGTTCCCTTTGTATTTCATTTGATGGAAATTTCTGAGACACACAGTGAGCAATGAGACATGAAAAGCTGAATGAAATGCATAGACTTTATGTTTAGAAGACGCTCTTACACATTCATGAACTTTTACATTGATTTACTCGTATTTAAAGTCATACTGACATCAAAATTGGGAAGCACCACCAGAATAGAGGCATAAACTTGTACGACTTTCACTAATTCGAACAAGTTAACAATTCATTCATTACCTTCACATTAGCTTCGTCGTCCGCATGTTACTGTGTGAAGTTAAAGTGGCTTGTGCGTCAGTTGCTAGGAGGACACGAGGACAATTCTCGGAAGAAAGGCAAAAACTCTCTTGTCACTGATAATTGTGTGAGAGTTCGAAGTCAGTAAAAACAGAATATGAGTGGTTGATAGAGAGATATAAATGAAACATATAAAATTCAAAAGTGTTTCGTCTGAGTTAAAGTCAAGGTGTACACGTTTACCGCTGAATCTACTATCTGAATCTATGAGTTAATCTTGAGTTCCTGGTGTTCTTTAAATAGGAACTATTACTATAATCAGGCCAGCATGAGATACAAGAATGACATCCTCCACAAAGCAGATTTTATACGACTTATCTATATCAAAACGATTTGAAGGCAAAAGAGCAGAAACATAAGAGTATGTTGCAAAAATAATAAGAATATGTGAGTGTGTCTATGTCAATTCGACTAAAAACGTTCTTTTCAGAAATGTTACAGAGAATATACTGTGCAAATTTTTACGGAATATGGCTTGGGAGAATGCCTTATTGTTTTTCTTTTTGAAAAGTGTAAATGTTCGCACAAACGAAAACAACTTCCCGCGACGATTCATTTTCTGGGACTTGTATGAGACTCTAAAATGAATTTTTAGTTCTTAAACAGTAAAATTAAATGATTGACGGAATGTTACCATACCATAACTAGCTCTTAAAGTTTAGAGGCAAATGAAGGTTCGAATTCTTATAAGTCTTGGTCTAGCCATAATATCTATCAAACGCAAACTATTCGAGTATACAGGTAGGGCCAAATACAAGTTTCTTTTTGAAAAAAATAAAATGAACACAATTAAATGATGGTTTTGGGTTGTAGCTCATGGGTTACTTAGGTGATATTGGCCTTAAGTGCTTGCTTCGTTTCCGCTTTATTGGCATAACATTGGTCCTTCACGGTTCCCTACAAAAAAGTTCAAGGGGGTTAAATCGCAGCTCCGAGGCGGCCAATTGACATCGCCAAGACGTCTGATTATACAATTTGGGAATTTGATGCGCAAAAGATCGATTGTGGCATGGCCTGTGGAGCATGGCGCGCAATCCTGCATGAACCATAGGTCGTCCAAATTCATGTCTTCGATTTCAGTAAAAAGAAAGTCGGTTAACATGGCCCTATAAAGCCCACCGTATTTCCAGCCATTATTCCCAGCTTCATTTTCGAAGAAGTATGGTCCAATGATGTCACCTCTCCACAATCCGCACCAAACGGTCAGTCTCTGTGGATGCATTGGCTTCTCGACAATATCGTGCGGGTTTTCCGTTTTCCGAGCAACAGATGCGGCAAATTTGTTAGTTAACGTAGCAAATTTGTTCGTTAACATTTTAATTGAGCTTTAGTTGATTATTAAGGAGTATTTTTTCCTTGTCTTCTCGGGATTATGAACTGGGTTCTTGTTCTGCGGGGTTTTCAACATGGACCTTGTAAGCGAATAATCCGAGATCTTTGTGCAGAAGTCTCCTCAGGCTAGTACGTGAAATGTTGAGCTGTTGAGATCGATGGCGAGTTGGTGTTCGTGAATTGAGTCTCACACTCTCGAACACAGCAGCCATTCTCATCTGTGCGCACCGTACGACGACGGGGACCATGAATGTTGTCCACTAGCACACCAGTCTCGCGAACTTTTTGCGTACAGCAGTCGCGGTGGGTGTTTCATTTCAACTTCTTCAACATCTTTTGAAAAAAAAACGCACTGTTTGGGCTACACAGCACACACTTTTGAAATAAGTTTTCAATATTTTCCAACGTTGTTCAAGCGTAAAGCGACTCATTTCGTTCCGCGGGGGTATGATATTGACTTTCTGTCAAGATTTCGAGCGGAAAACAGCAGTAAGTATCAAAATAACCTATGATTTAAAAAAAAACACTAGATGACCCACCCTGTGATTCTTTCGCTACTCGACTTACATCAGCAGCAACCGTTTCAATTCCAGCCCTTTTTTGACGGGTCGCTGTGTTCGACCAATCACATCAATGTCATCCTCGTTTTCTCGCTGTTAAGCGGGATTTTGGTAGATCTTGTCTCTGTGGTGGTCAGTGAGTGAGTTTTGTATGATCTTCCCAAAAATGGTACTTTAAATGTGACATGATATCGTGTTGCCTAGCCTAAAACCGTTTTTTGATTATGAATGTATCGGTGAGTTAGTTGGTTACCGATCTTGATGAAATGTCAAAATTAGACTTTCCAGTATATAACATGTCTATATGCACACTGTCCTATGCGGTCTTGAAGTCGAGGAATAGATAGTGAGTGTCTCTGTGCACTACTTGGAAGGATCTGCCGTAGGGTGAAGAGCTGATCTATTTTGGATTTTCCCTGGCCTACATTAATAAGAAGCTACAAGTTCGTTGGCGGACAGTTCCGTACGATCAGAAAAAATGGCAGAGAGTATCTTACACGCCATGTCTACTGAGATTCCACTCATTGGGCGTGCTTTCAAAGGGGTCTCCTTTTTTGTGAATCGGGCAAACTATACTGAGATTCCACTCATTGGGCATGCTTTCCTACGACCGTATTTTACAGACGAGCTGAACATTCTGTAGAAATGATTCTTTCAAATTCGCTGTATCGAATACCAATTCTCTATCCTCATCCCAGCAAGCCAAGTAGTAGGTTCACTTCTTTCGTATTTCAAGGCAGTGATGCTTAATATTCTGCTGCATATGCCTGGTGCTTGGTGGAATCGTAAAACCCACCACTCTGACGACTTTTTGGTAACGTTTTCATTCTTCTTCTATGGTATGGAAAGGTTTCGTCGAATTTTCGAAAAGTTTCAAAGAGTTTCAAAGTTTCTAGTGGTATGTCCCTATCGAATCTTTCCAACGGCAGACTGTTGTTCCTCCTAGAATCCGTTTTTCTCTAGACATCCGTGTTCTTTCCTTTGATTCAATAAGGACATTTTTCCAGTACAAGTTGTTTAGTTCAGGGTTGATTAATCATGGGATCGCAAGGTCACTTTATGGATGCTGGGGTGTGAAAATCCATATGCTGGCTATAGAAAGGTTACGCTCCGTGACGTCCACCAGTCTGAGTCCGTTTTCGAAAGTGTTTTCGTATAGACTATGTTTCCCAATGACTATATCAAATATTGTATATCTTCCTTAGCCAGTTTGGCTTTAAATTCTTCCGTGCAGATACTAACACATACTTTTAGAAAAATCTGTCAAAAATATGGTTTGTTTTTGTACAACTTAATAGAAGGATTATATAATCACCAAATTTTGACATTATTTGGCAATTTTTTACACTCAATGCCCACCATATACTCCAGAAAGACGAACTGTATCAAATATTTAAACCAAATATTAAACTGTTCTTAGTGTACTTCTTTTCCAAGCAAATTAACTCAGCGTCTGAGAAGATATTTCTGGAAGTTGCTAAATTTTTATATATCGAACAACTTGCAAATTGCCCGTATGCTTGGAGTTCCTTAGTGACTTCATCGAAATACACAGTTGTGCCAAATGTATTCAGATTCATCACATAATTTTTAGAATGTTCCCCAGAAAACCTTATTTCATTCTAAAGATACTCCGCCCAACGGAGTCAATTGTATTCCCCTCTTTTAAGCGTTTTTCTATTCGGAATGACCACAGGAAGTATGAAAATACCGACTTCACATCAGTCATTGATTTTTTTTCTCAAGCAGCACTGTAAACATTTTGAAGGGTTACAAGCTTGAACAAAATTAAAAGTTTATTTAATAATAATAATGGTAGCGCTACAGTCCGAGGTGGACCTGGGCCTAGCTTCTCAGCAAGAAGAGACTATTTTTGATGTGACCCTTTTGAAATGGTCTTCGAGGATCCTATGAATGTAACGGCGATGCCTGTAAGTCTGTAATAATCGGCTAAGGTCATTGCTGGCACAAAGCTTCCATAATGCGTTACGTTGATAAAATAGCACAGTCTCCATTCAATGCAAATATATGCATCCGTAGCATTCCATTAAAAATTCAAAAGAATGAGGGGAATTGGGGATATAATGCGCTGCATAGAAAAGAGTCAAAGATCGAATAGAACAAAGGGAATTGTTGTGTGAAAAAACACTGTTTGGCTAGGAATTTTAAATTAGTATTATGTGATGTGACTTAGAAAAATTTTGTGCTGGGTATGATTTCTTTTACACAAAGTAGTGAAAGCCTCATAGTTCTTGTTAAATTTTCACCCATATCCCACGGTAACTTGAAGTGTATTCAATAGACTAACACCTCTGGTTCTTGTGTTGAATCTGTCGAGTGTGAGATCCCACTTTCCTTCAATCTACCACTTTGACCATTCCATTCACAGACCGAATCTCAACCACGCAGGGATTTGCACACATAAAGAGCAAATATACAAGTAATTTTAGGACAACCTCTTCAGACACCTACTCACAAAATTCCTTAAAGCTCACATTTTTTGGAATAAATGTTTCCGGTCACGAATCTATGCCCTATGCCCACAGGAATCACGAAGCAGGTTAGGTACACCTTTCGTAATCATGGCCTACCCTATCCAATTTTCTATCTGGCACGAGCGTTGGTCCATTCAGCGGCACTGAGGCTAACCTCCCTTTTTACTCTTCGGACTTGCGACAGAATGCTGCCGGAGTCCCAAATAATGTGGGTACACTCGGTACATAAGTGTGAGGGTACATCGCAGACCGATTCGTACAAACTAAATACATTATCTTTAATCAGTGTTATTATTGTTGTATTGTAGCTTGAAATTTTGATGCATGTACATACTTGTATGCATGTATAAACGTTCGAGGCAACATAAAGTTTCCATTTGTCCTCGTAGCTGTTTCCGGTCGTTTCGTCTGTTCTCATTGCTGTGGGTTATCAACTTCACCATCCTGAGGACACTATCTAAATGGGGAACTTCAATGAAAAATGTTCTACAAACTACACAGCACACCAGTGGAACGCACAAAAAATAGAAAAACCACCAACAGTTTTGATTGATTATCCCGGAAGGAGAAGTTGTTTTGTTCCGAGTTGTTGCTATGTCGCCATGGTGGTGTGCGAGGTGTATGCGTTGCCATACTGAGCTGGGTGATTTGGCGAAAAATTGCTTGGACATTTGGGATTACGTACGTATGATAGTTTTGAAATTTTTTGCATTTATCATTCGGAGATTATTTAAGGACACTCACTCAGTTTCTGACAGCTGGTTGTCTACCAAGCTGGATGAAACTTCAGTGAAACCACATTTATGCTACACTTGGAAAAGTTGCTGATGAATTTTCCATTTATGTTAGTTCGAGTAATTTGCAACGTAATGCTAAAAAAAGTGATTTTCACTCATAGGTAATGATACTTCGAATAGTATGTGGATTATTTTTGTGTTGTGATGTATCCGAATTTTTGAACGACCCTTATGCTCTTATTCGGTTTGAAAAGTTATAAGTGTTGTCCCATGCGGAAATGCAAACTCTTTCTCTTTCACCGAAGCATGTGAAATTTTTACACAGATTTCTGCTGTTTATGTTAAAGGTCATTGCTGTTTTTAAAATCCTTTTAAATGAAGTACAGATTTAATAGTTCATATTCTATTGCTCGAATTTGGGGAGAAGCCCGGCAGTTCAGTTTCATGTTGGTTCGACAGAACTTTAAGGGAACTCTGACATAGTGAAAATGTAAGTCGCAAGCTATTGACAAAATCTCCAACAACGAACTTTCAGTGCTTGTACATTGATTCCAACTTGTGATTCTTAAAGATTACAGAGAGCAAGTAGTATTCTTTTTTGCTTGTCCAAAGCCAGTGTTTTATAATAAGCTGAAAGTTCTCTCTGGCTTCCCCCAAGCCAGCAGTACGATAAACGAGAGAATGAGTTCTTCATAACGAGTAACCACTTTGTCGCTGGGGTAGAATGCATCGATTGAAATATCCAACGAAGAGACATTGTAATTTCATCACAGCAGGTTTAATACTCGCAGTATAATAATAATAATAATGGCGGCGCTACAGTCCGAGGTGGACCTGGGCCTAGCTTCTCAGCAACCACTCATGTTGGGCGTGCTATTGTTCTCTCACGAGTGGAGGGGACCTACAGTTTAATGCCGACTCCGAGCGGCGAGATTGAGAAGCTTTTTCTAGACAGTTATACTCTTTGAGCATTGGCAGTGACTCGAAAGAGGTGGAGCCGTGAAAAAATGTTTGATGTTTTTTTTTCGAGATTCGAACCGACGACCTCGAGCGTAGGAGTCGACGCACCTACCCACTACGCCACGACGCCCACTCGCAGTATAGTTACCAATTAAAAAAAAGGATTCAAAATGGCTTCCACATATTTTTTTTTTGCCGGTAAGCTTGTTCCAAGCTTCTGATAATCAGTGCTTAACATATGATATAGAACAAAGAAGGTGTCATCTGGATAGGGTAGGGACATTTGCTTTTAACAGTTTTTTTTCCAATAGGGAGGGTCATAATGATTTACCTGCTTTTTTTTACTGTACCGCTGAATTCTTTACGCCTTTTTTTGATTGTACATGATCATCATTTGCAGTGCCCACTGAGCTGAAAGCGCTAGCTTTCAGTTTCTGATATATTGTTTGATTTTTTTTTATATCCATCACAGAGTGTTATGATATTTGCTGCGCGACTAAGGATCATCTACCGATTTTTTATCTCATAGATTACGTCAAATAAACAATATTAATTAAAGAACAATGTATAACAATGTTTTTAAACTATAATCGTGATTAGCTAAAATCAATTTCGCTGCAAATTTCATTGAATGTGTTTATGCACCTTGTAATGGGTTCATTGCAACCATAGTTGGTTCTATGCCTTATATCAGAGAGTAAACTTCTCACCCGAAGAGATCTTTGGGGAGAATATATATTCATGAGAAAAAGTAATTCTGGTGAATTTGTATGATAATTAATAATATCGCGAATAAACACGGCTGAAATTGCCTTACGCCTGAAACTTAAGGTTTGCAAGCCAATTGCTTTGCATCTTTCTTCATAATTAGGAAGTTCTTCAAAGGAATATCATTTTCGTAAAGCATATCTCGTGAAATTCTTTTGAACTCTTTCGAGTCTGAGTTCTTGCGTATCGTATGAATCCCAAATGATGGAAGAGTATTCCAAACATGGTCTTACTAAGGACTTATATATAGACTTAAGACTAGATATATCCCGAAAATTCCTACTATTTCTTTTTAAAAATCCTAACATAGCGTTAGACTTAGCAATCGTGTAATCATAATGTAACGAAAAATTCAACTAAGGGTCAAAAATTACACCGAGGTCTTTAGTTTATCCTTGGCGGTTTAGTCTATGATTGTCTATGAGATAATCATAAACAAACGGAGATGTTATTCTGTATGCCGTAAAAAATTTACATTTTGATGTATTTGGATCCCACTAGGTTTTGTATATCCGATTGAAACTTAATGCAGTCGGTTATACTATTTATCGATAAATATAACTTAAAGTCGTCCGCGAAAGTTAGGATTTCGCAGTAATTAAATATTTTATGAACATCATTTATGAATAAAAGAAATAGTAAGGGACTCAAATGGCTACCTTGCGGCACCCCCGATTTTACTTTTATTACCCAAGATTTTGAACTATCGATCTTTACCAATTGCTTCCTCCCTGTTAAGCAATTGGAAAACCACTCTAACATTGTTGAGTGAATTCTCAGTGACCTAAGATTGTTTAAAAGCAATGTATGATGTACTTTATCGAAGGCTTTCGAGAAATCTGTGTAAAGTACATCGACTTATAAACGATTTTCTAATTTGTCATACGAGTATAGGTAATTTGAAAATAATGATAAGTTCGTAGAACATGACCTACAACGCATAAAGCCGTGCTGGTTATTAGAAATAATTTCTTTTACTAAAAAATATAATTTTTCTTTTGCAATGCTTTCAAACAATTTTGGAATCGATGAAAGCTTTGATATAGGCCGATAGTTTTCTACTTTTTGTCTTAAACCGCTTTTATAAATTGGTGTTAAGAAAGAATACTTCTATTCATTTAAAAATTCACCGTTTTTTAGCGACTGGTTAAAAATAATTTTAAGTGGTCGATAAACAGAAAGCGAACACTTTCTTAATATTACGGCCGGGATCGGGGCCTGGGCTGTTGTTAAGTTTATGGTTTTTTAGGGCATTAATTATATCATTGTCTGTAAGTTCCAATATGCCTATGTCTAGAAAAAAAAACGACATTTAGATCCAATATAACGGCGCTTAGTGATACACTGCCAAACATTCTGTACGAGTGGTTTAACGGCATGGTTATCTCACGCATAAATTAGCCAACGAGATCGTGTGATTCAACCCTGCTACAATCTTTTATTTGCAGTTTTTATACGTCTCTTGCTAACTACTGATGGTTTCAAAGTCAATAGAACCCATGCCATCGTTCAAATTCAGCTTGATCATAGAAAATTGGCCCGTTGCCACCCAGCGCCTGTCAATTGAACGATATCATATTCTACATAATAATAAAGATTGGTCTTTCAAATAAAACTAAGGATTGGTTGGTATCTCACACACAAATTGTTTTATTTAATTTTAGCATCTAATCTAAAAGAAAACCTTTCGCGTTACGAGATCAGAGAGCAGCGGATACTTCATAATACCTGGTAGTAGAAGTAAGTGGGCGCCGTGGCGTAGCGGGTAGGTACGTCGACTCCTACGCTCCAGGTCGTCGGTTCGAATCTCGAAAAAAAACATCAAACATTTTATCACGCCTCCACCTCTTTCGAGTCACGGACAATGCTCAAAGAGTAAGACTGTCTAGAAAAAGCTTCTCAATCTCGCCGTTCGGAGTCGGCATTTAACTGTAGGTCCCCTCCGCTCGTGACAGAACAATAGCACGCACAACACGAGTGGTTGCTGAGAAGCTAGGCCCAGGTCCATCTCGGATTGTAGCGCCGCCATTATTATTATTATTATTGTTATATAGAAGTAAGGTAGAGCATACTATTCAAGACACTAATAAAAAGAAGTATTTAATCGCATTGAAAAAACTGGAAATACATTTTAAAATCGAACATCATGTTCGACTGCATTACAGGTAGAATACATTTTGACAATTATTAAGGCTCATGAAAGGCCTTTATAAAGCTTTATATTATTTATTATTATTATGGTTGAGGGTATATTGCACCGCGACCTTTAAGATCTATTGTGCCCCCTTTCAATACCTTAGCACAATTACGAGTTCCCCTCAAATACAGATCTTTTCAGAGTTGTATTGGGGGTAATGGACTCCTATTGCTGCGCATAGGTGAAGAAATCTGTTCTAGAGTATTCTCTCTCAGCCCGTTTCCTTCAGGAATCTGAGAATGAGAGATGGTTCTACTGATTGCATTTCTTCTGCTGATAGTAGATACTTGCCCAGACTTCTTTTTCTTTTGTGGGCTAGTGCCTCACAAAATCCCAGTATATGTTCTGGAATTTCATTAAATTCTCCACAAAATCTGCAGAGACCTTCTTCTGATACCCCTAGTTTCCTTAGATGCTCCCTGAGTCTAGAGTGCCCCATTAGGGAGCCTGTTAGGATACGGAGGTTATTCTTGCTCATTTTGATGCATGCCTCGAATCTCTTCCGGTTATATTGCCTTAGGAGTTTCTTGGCCTGCTTCATTCCACCTCGGACTGTAGCGCCGCCATTATTATTATAATTAATTTGCTAGCTTAGTCTGTCCCTGTAATAATAATAATAATAATAATGGCGGCGCTACAGTCCGAGATGGACCTGGGCCTAGCTTCTCAGCAACCACTCGTGTTGTGCGTGCTATTGTTCTGTCACGAGCGGAGGGGACCTACAGTTAAATGCTGACTCCGAACGGCGAGATTGAGAAGCTTTTTCTAGACAGATATACTCTTTGAGCATTGTATGTGACTCGAAAGAGTTGGAGCCGTGAAAAAATGTTTGATGTTTTTTTTCGAGATTCGAACTGACGACCTCGAGCGTAGGAGTCGACGCACCTACCCACTACGCCACGGCGCCCACTGTAATTTGAATGCAAATATGTTGTTTGCCGTCTTGATGGCGTACAAAGCTGGTCAAGTCGCGGATTTTACCTCCACGCCGAAAGTCTTGTACCATTAATAAGGTACAATATCCGGCACATTTAAATTCTTTCAGTTTATGTCACCACTAATATCAGTTCAAATCAAGTAAATCACTCTAATCTATACAATTTAAAAAAAAAAGTAAATTCTCGCAGTAGTCTGTATGACAAACGCAATCACTATTTAAATTATGACATTATTATTTTTCAGCTAATTACTGATTCAAGTTCAGTTTTACCTGCAATCAATTAAATAACGGAATTTCATTGCTGATTTCTGTTAAGCCTGTTGAATCGGTGGGGTACGTGCAAGAGGAAACTGAAAAAAAACAACATTTGGAAGTGAACACAGATCACTCATCGTCCTGCCGAGGTAAGACATAAGAAGTTGTATTTTTCTAATATTTCCTATAAAAATGTGTGGTGTACACAGACCCTGAAAATTTACTGTAACGTAACAAAATTTCATTACCATAGGGTGCAACACGACGAGTTGTCTTCTTATTGTATGTCTCAAATTTCTATAACTATTTATGTATGTTCCCTTTTGACAAAGTTGTAGTGAGTTTGACTCTCACAAATTCAATAATTAACTCATCCAAACTAAACCGTTATGGTTAACATAAATACTTTGGAACACAAATACTGCCTTCTTTCAGAAACAACTACTTATCAGATTTACTCCACGTGAAAGAAACTCATACCGGAATGCACTTATTAAAGTTTAAATTTCTTGCATAGTTCCCTTGCAAAGAAGGTTTCGCATTTCAATCAAATTTCAAGCTCTTCTTTCACAGCCCTCAAACCAGACGAATTGTGTAACACTTCGCTTCCATTTCGGTGGAGAGAAAATTTCCAACGCAAACGGTGGGAGAACTGGTAACTTAATATACACATTTTGTTCACATTCTTCTACAGTGTAGCCAGAGGGGGGAAAAACTCCCTGGTACTGAGAGAAATTAATTAAAAACGCAATCCCTTCATCATATTCGACGGGAATCAAGTCCTGTGACACAATTAATGAAATACTTTAATGCCTTGCTCCCAAGCTAAAGCCAAGACTCTTCACAGAGAGTCCATAAAAGCGAAAACGAAACACTGAACCGTCAAGCCAAAGAAACTACTTCCACTCGTATTACAAAATTGCTTGCCGCAACTGATGTCGAATAGCGTCAACTGAGGAATCGTCTTCGATGCGCTAGTCTAACAACTCGACGATGATAAAGATGGTGATGTTGATGAAGGTGAGTTGCGGCTTCCGGCATCGACGTTCTAGCGCTGATAGTTCGCGTCTCTCTATTCACGAACAACACTTTGTAGCCGTGTCATCATTCCATAACACTTAGGTTACATAAGCATGTCTTTAAGCCACATTTCCTTCCTCAGCATCCATCCTTGTCGGTGAAAGAAAGCGAAAATTTTTAGTGTTCTTCGAACACCACCTAAATTATAATAGATTGATGCCACAAATACACGCTGCACACGTTTTGGCAGCACCTTTCGTTGGATGCAGGTTCCATCTGGGCTCCGTGCTGGCACATCTTGTGTGTGCGCTAGTGGTGTCCGGATGTGATTTTCCGTACCATATTTATTGTCTCCTTGATTGCAGTCTTCCGCAAAATTGGCAGTGTTGATAGCTGTCGAATCCAACTCCTTTGCACATAAGAGGGCGTAGCACTTGATACCCATATGTCGTCAAAGCCAACCCGAACTTGATATATTCCTATGCGGCCTTGATCCTGTTTTGTGTGCTGACATACTCTATGGTAATGAAATTTACTTGCTGTTGAAAAGTTTATGCATTGCGGAACATTATTTACCCCAACATCGGCGAAGGGTGGGCACTGCTACCGCGGGTCCCAAGCCGATGCGTATATTACTTAACTCACGTAATTAAATAATAATGGTTTCGCTGTAAGCGTTTTTGGCATTGGGCGAGGGCTTGACACAAAGTCAACGGCAGTAATTAGGCGGCGGTGGCAGTGTATATGGTGGGGGTAAATGTTTGTGGTAGTTGAAGTGGTTATATGTCAAAAGTGAACGCAACAATACTGACAGACGTGTATGTGGGGCTTTTAGACGAGACATGTGTACTTAAACCTAAGATTGCTGGTTTGACAGCGCAATGAAAACCATTAGGTATGGGGGTTTAGTCTGTTTCGACGGCGGTTGGTGGTGAAACTGTGCGGCGCAGGGTTGTGGCAAATGTTTGTGTTGATATGTTGATATGACTCAGTATCGAGGCTCGTGCCTATGTAGTTGCAGGTACATGTTTTAAATATAATTTTGGCTTGAGGATGGCTTAATCGTCTTAAAGGTGAGTGGCACGTAATGAGGTATTATCACAAAATAGTCGCTCGGTTATGGCCAAGTACACGTGCATAGATTAGGGTATTACGTGTTTTGCGAATGGCACGTGCCAGGTTACTCGCTGAGGTACATAATTGTGGTGTAACTCAAGATTAAGAACTCTTGGAACAGAGCACATGGGTGATATTCATTTTTGACTTACATATGCCTACGGCTGACCATGATTCATGCTTCTTTTTTCGAATTGTTGTTGAATATTTGAAGGGATATGAAATATTTTCATTAAGCACTTCCGATCTCCATATTTAAATAAACAAAGTTTGTTTGAGGTTTTATCGACATTTTTTATTCGTTTGAAAGGCATATCGATACCATTATGTATAGAATATAACATCGTTCAAATATCCGCGCCGCGGCTTCCCTGGGTGGCACGCTTTCGAAATGTCAAATTTTCTATGACTCTGGCGCATAAATCAGGCCGGGTTTGACCGATGGCATGGGTTATATTGGCTTTGAGGGCGGCTGTGGTTTGTGGCTTATTCGCATAGATCTGCGACTTCGAAAAACCCCTAAAGAAAAAGTCAAACGGGCTCAAATCGCACAAACTCGGTGACCAATTCACATCACCTTCATGTGAGGTGACCATGACCTCGAATCGCTCGTGCCGAATATACAATGTGGCGCGGCATGAGCTGTGTGGTACGAAGCGCCATCCTGTTGAAACCACATATTTTTGTGGTCCAAATCATCCAATTCAGGCCAAAAGAAGTTGGTAATTATCGACCTATAGCGCTCGCCGTTGTTGGTGTTGGTCTGACTAACGTCGTTCTCAAAGAAGTATGGATCGATGACGCCGCGCATCGAGCCTAAAATCCAAACCGTGATTTTTTCGGGATGCATTGGACGCTCTTGGGTCTCATGTGGATTGATATCGTCTCAAATTCGACAATTTTGTTTGTTGACGTATCCGTTTAGAAATGGGCCTCAACGCTGGAGGTGATTGTTCGATGAAAATTGGGGTCAGTATCTAACTGCTCCAGAGTCCATTCAGCGAGCACTCGTCATTGTTTATGGTCTGGGTCAGTTGAATTTTGTACGGGTGCAGGCCAAAGTCAGCACTCAAAATTCGCCAAATTGTGGTCTGCGAGAGGCCGAGTTCTTGTGAGCGGATTCTCATGCACACTCTCACGGACAGCGGCGATGTTTTTGGCAGATCTTGCGTTTCGTCGAAGTACGTGTGTTGGTGTTGGTTTATGGTTTACTGCCCCAGTGGACTCAAATTTATCCATCACATTGCGAATAGCCCTCTCGGTAGGACGATTATGGCGACCGTGGAATGGGCGAAGCGCGTGAGACCTTACCCGAACAGATTGTTTTGATAAAACAATTTTATCTTTTGCATGTGTTGTTGAACGCTATGTCGTGATGGTAATTGAGTAAAACAGACTAAATGAATGACAGTCAATTTGACAGATGTAGCTTCAATAATATGAACGCTATCAACTGTCAAAGTTCGGAAGTCCCTGTTGGAAGACCCTTTCTTTCAGTAGAGGACTTATTTACTGATGAAATTGATATTAAGTGTCATAGAGTCAATGTTTTTTCCCGTATGTCCAGGCTGCGCCACAGACAATTTATCCTTGCTTAGTTGAAGTTTATTTAAATTGTGAACCTTACGGAAAATACCAAACATAAAAACGCAGCCATATAATTTCATGCCAATGTTGCTGGTAACGAATTCCCAAGCCAATTAGCTCCTTTATGTATTTTGTACGAGCACCAAACTATTTATTAACATTTTTACTTGTATTACTTTATTTTAACTGAATCTGCCGGTGTGTGATTCCCAAACACAGACGACGAACATGACCCTGTACCCCACTTCAAAATGGTAACTCTTGTATACTGGCGGTTGGTCCATTTAAGATATATCAGCAACCTTATTCAGTGATTATTGCTGTGATGGGGAGAGGAATCTACAAAAAAAATGCCAGCATTTTCAAAAGTTAGATGAACTGCAGATAAAACTTCTGCGGCGGAACTAATTAACAACTAATTTGTATTCATTTACTTGCAGTAGAGGGTGAAAATTGTTTGCAAACTAAATTCTGGACGCAATTATTTGTGAATGCACTCCTAGGACCGACATGCGAAAGGGGAAATGAGTAGATCGCTGTATAATGATAAAATGTATTTTGTGAGATAGAGAGTAGATTGCGACAGTAATTTCTGTTCCGCCATTTTGTAGCAAGTTGTTGAGAAACTACTTTGAGTTTTATTTTTATATTTATCGTCCATATGCTATCATGGAGAGGACTATACCCTTTTGATGGAGCGAAGGAAAGTGAATATTAGTAAAAAAAAATGTATCAATCAATGGCCCACTTTAGATGCAATAATGCCAGTGGATGCTTCGTGCACCATGCAATGAGCGTTTTTAGTGAAGTTAATGTTAAGTTAACAGTTGAAGCATGCAATCAAATTCATTTAAAAAAGTTTAATAAACCTATGCCGGTAATATGAGTGACAAAATTGAATAACATGCGGATGTGTTGACTACTTGAAATGATTGCTAAAAATGAAGTCCAAATTTATTAGCTTCTCAGTTTGAATTTGAATCTATATTCTTTCCGACCAGCCATTTCTTTAGATTTGGAAATAGAAAATAGTGACCGGCGGCGGCTAAGTCCGGAGAATATAGGTAGTTGAGGGAGTAATTAGTAGCCTAATTCATGGGATTTTGCAATGCCTACTACATTTACGTGCACTCGTGCACCCTCATGATGAAAAAACACTTTTTTCTTGGTCAAGTGCGTTCGTTTCTTAAGTCGCCGTGAAATCGGTGCAATAAGTTGTCAGAATAATATGTGAAATTTATCCAAGGGAGAACAATCTTTATATTTATATATTATACAATCTTTATTGAAACGAATTCAGTCTCGGGTCTAATAATTCGCGTTAACTCTTAACTGATAATTAATGATATGTTACAAAGGAATGCATATGTATATATAGATAGTTAGCCATTGCAAGAGAGATATTATTATAAGTTTAATTCATTTACGGCCTATCCGATGGATGTACTAAATAATAGTGTTGCATGACGTTAATTTTCAATAAAATATATGCCTTTTTAAGGTCATCCACTGGAATTATGCCGCACGTCCCGAAAAAACTGTTGCCATTTCATTTCTGGTTAGCCCTTCTTGTTCTTTGAAGTGTAACAACACGACTACGTTTATGGTAAATTTTAGACATTGCATTTAATTTTTCATTTTCATATTTATTGGAATGTACATTAAGATAAGAATCTTTTTTAGTACTTAGTACATTTAATATAGAAAAATGGATTTCATAGGCTTAAAGCTAGTCTACATTTCATTTTAATTCTTAAATCTATGTATAGGAATGGCATAGATACTTTATGGAAAGTTTGTTGTAAAATGAAGGAGTATTGCACTTTTGAAATTGGTCATGTTGGAAATTGATCTTAAATTAAAGGGTTAGGAATTCCATAATCTAATAGTGTGAACGAGGAATAAATGTGAACGAAGAATAAGTGTGAGTATACCAGGGCTCATCACTCTTTTTAGGATGGCGGCGGAGGAGCTGGTCAACTGATTCGCCAACGGCGGCATCCACAACTCCAGTCAGCAGGAGCTACCTGGTTTCCATGGTAAGGTCGGGACCCTGGAATAGAGATGGCGGCGGATGAGCCCTTCTCGTAGGGCCAACGGCGGTGCTCACAGCCTGCAAGAGACAACCGACACCAGATCCTTCCGGACCCCTTTGTCCGGGGGCTAAACAAATGGACCTGTCCTCCCAGTTGGAGGTTGTGCGTGGGGTTAACTTCCTCACCAGGTAAAAATGAACGAGTTCAGAAACAACAACCTGCCTCGGATATGGACGGATTTACTGTTGACGACCCCAGCAAACGAGAAAAGGACAATGACTTTCGGTTCTGCACGTGGAATGTGAGGTCCCTGAACAGACCACGTGCAGCCGATGAACTCGCGGAGGCCCTAGACTGCTATAAAGCAGACGTTACCGCAATCCAGGAAGTGCGATGGGATGGGCCGGGCGAAAAGAGTATGAAAAACTGCGATATCTACTACGGCGACTGTTACAGAGAGCGAAGGCGGCGATTATTTGGATGTGGATTTGTTGTTCGAGGCAGACTTAGGCAAAAAGTCTTAAGCTTTAAGTACGTAAGCGAGCGCCTCATAACAATCCGCATCAAGGCTAAATCCGGCAACATCAGCCTAATCTGCGCCCACGCCCCAACAGAGGACAAAGATGACGATAGCAAGGATGACTTCTATGATCTCCTAGAAAGAACGTATGATCAGTGCCCCAGCTACGACACCAAGATCGTTCTAGGAGATTTCAACGCTAAGCTGGGTAAAGAGGACATCTTTGCTAGAGTCATCGGTAAACACAGCCTGCACGACACCACGTCCGAAAACGGACTCAGGCTGGTGGACTTTGTTACGGGGCGAAACCTCTCTGTAGCTAGTACGCGGTTCCCACACCTCAACATCCATAAAGGGACCTGGCGGTCCCCTGATCATTCAACCGTCAACCAGATTGATCACGTTGCGATCGACGTCAGACACTCCTCCAGTATTCTTGATGTCCGAACGTTTCGAGGCGCCAACATCGACTCGGACCATTTCCCTGTTGTAGCCAAGGTAAGGACACGGATATCGAGAGAAGAACGGAGTCGAGGAAGCCAACCACGGTTTGACGTCGAAAAGCTACAATGGCAACAGACTGCCAGGAACTTTGCCGATCGAGTCTCCCTGAAACTCTCCGAAAGTTCGACGCCGCCCGCACTAACAATAGACGAAGAACGGAAACGTTGTCAAAGAGCCATCAGAGAAGCCGCTACTGATGTACTGGGTTTTAAAACGCCTCCTAGGAAAAACCCTTGGTTTGACAACGAGTGCAGGCAGGCACATGCAGCAAAGCAAGAAGCCTACCGGGCAACGCTGCATCGAACCACGAGAGCTGTTCGTGAGCTCTACGAACAGAGAAGAAGGGAAGAGAACCGGCTTCTCAGGAAGAAAAAGAAAGAGCACGAGAAGCGCGCGATCGAGGAGATGGACAGGTGTTATGGTAGGAATGATGTCCGAAAGTTTTACCAAAGGGTAAAACTTTTGTCGAACGGGTATAAAGTTCGGACAGAAGCCTGCCGGGACGAAAATGGACAGCTAGTAGTAGATTCGCAGTCGATACTGAGAATTTGGAAAAATCATTTCTGCAGACTGTTGAACGGCGATGAGGACACAAATACGAGTACCGCTGTCAGGCAGAATGTTCCACTCAACACAACGATGATGGACGATAATAGAAGAGAATACCGTCCCCCGATCTAGACGAAGTCAAAATAGCGATATCGAGACTGAAGTCTAATAAAGCTGCTGGTGCAGATAGTGTGCCCGCTGAAATGTTTAAGGCAGCTGGAGGTGATCTGGTAGGGCGCATGCACCAGCTCATCTATAAGATATGGTCGGAGGAAAGCATGCCTGATGAGTGGAATCTCAGTATCGTTTGCCCGATCCACAAGAAAGGAGACCCCTTTGACTGCGCCAACTATCGGGGGATAAGTCTCCTTAACATCGCCTACAAGATCTTCTCTGCCGTTTTGTGTGAACGCCTGAAACCATTCGTGAACAAACTGATAGGTCCCTATCAGTGTAGTTTCAGGCCCGGGAAGTCCACCATCGATCAAATTTTCACACTGCGGCAGATCCTGGAGAAGACCCAGGAAATGCAGATCGACACACACCACCCATTTGTAGATTTCAAGGCCGCATATGACAGCGTGCATAGAGACGAGCTATACAGCGCCATGTCTAGTTTTGATATTCCTGCCAAACTCGTCAGAGTGAGCAGGATGACGATGGAGAACTCTCGCTGCTGGTCGGTAGGTCGCAAGGTCGGTAACGAACTCACCGAGACCTTCAATGTCAAAAAAGGCTTTAGACAAGGCGACGCGCTGTCATGTGATTTCTTTAATCTTATCATTCTTGAGAAGATCGTGCAAAACTCACTGGCCAACACAAGAGGTACGATCTTCCAAAAGTCCGTTCAACTGCTAGCTTACGCGGATGACATTGACGTGATTGGGAGAACACAGCGAGCCGTCAATGATGCGTTTGCTGGCATTGAAACGGAAGCGGCTAAAATGGGTCTGGCGGTAAACGAGGGCAAAACAAAGTATATGCTGTCATCGAGAAAGGACGCACAACATCGACGACTTGGCCAGAACGTCACCATAGGCAGATATAACTTTGAGGTAGTTACGGACTTCGTCTTCCTTGGCTCCGCGATAAACAGTACGAACAACATCAGTACCGAGATCAAAAGCAGAATAACTCTTATCAACCGCTGTTTTTTTGGGCTCAGAAGGCAATTGAGTAGTAGAGCCCTCTCTCGGAAGACCAAGCTGACTCTATACAAGACCTTGATCATCCCAGTCCTGCTGTATGGCGCAGAGGCATGGACAATATCCCAAGCGGATGAACAGTCTCTTGGTCTTTTCGAGAGAAAAGTTCTGCGCGCGATCTTTGGTCCTGTTTGCGTTGATGGCATTTGGAGGAGAAGATTCAACCACGAACTGTATGGGCTGTACAGCGACATGAGTCTAGCCAGGCGTCTACGGATCCAACGCCTAAGATGGCTAGGCCATGTAGAGCGTATGGACAACTTAGCTCCGGCCCGAAGAGTCTCTGAAATATGCTCAGTTCGGCGAATACCATAAATGTAGCATATTGCATCATTGAAGGCTACTTGCAACTTATGTTGAGAAAGTGAAGCCAGACTACAGTATACGACTTCAGAGTATGTAGTAAGAGGTAATACTAGGGCAGAGATAAGTTTACGGCGAGTTTCGAGTGGAGTGAAGTATGCACTGGGCCATAACCTACGAAGACATCCGTAGGTACGACTGATAACCATATTTGTGTTAAGGTAACCAGAAATATCACGACTAATCACAAAACCGAGGCTAGTGGTTGACTCGACGGCCTTAATTACAGAGTCATTTAGATATATGTGAGGAAGATGATTTAAGGAGAACTTTTTTTTGGAAATGGAAATTGGGATTACTTGCGGTTTTGAGCGGTTAAGTAATAATCCATTTGTGACCGACCATGAGTAGATTCTTTTCAGGTCATCATTCATTAGTAAAGCAAGTTCATCAATGTCCGAAAGTGGTTTGGAAATATGTAATTGAACATCAGCCGCATATAGATGTACTGGTGAATATCTGCAAACTGAAGGAAGGTCATTAATAAACATGCAGAATAAAATTGGGCCCAAGATAGACCCCCGCGGGACACCCTGCTTCACATCCATATGAGATGAAGATCGTTCACCTAAAAATAATTTCTGCAATCTACCTGTGAGAAAGCTACTCAAAAAGCGAACCGCTCCTTCACTGAAACTGAAATTGTGTTTGAGCTTCCAACGTAAGATGTTGTGGTTTACTCTGTCGAAAGCTTTAGAAAAGTCTAGTAGACACAGAAGTGATACTAAGCTGCTATCGTAAGACTGTCTTACTTCTTCCAAAAGATTGCCCATGGCCGAAGAGCAGCTGTGACCAGCACGAAAACCGGATTGTTGAACACACAACAGATTGTTGGCGGTTAGGTAATTCGTCATCTCTTTGGCTATGATTTTTTCTAAAACTTTAGATAAGCATGGCAAGATGCTGATTGGTCTAAAATCAGTAGGAGACACGGGACAGGACTTTTCAGCCGTTGTCAAAATTTTATCAATTTTCCACGGCTGAGGGAAAGTTGATGTGGTAATACACCAGTTTATAATATGAGTGATATGGGTGACAAAGCGGTTAAGGTTAATTTTGGTTAAAGAAGGGGAGTGTGATGATAGAGACACCAGTTCCACTCGGAGGACCTAACGCCCATTGTAAATACCTTCAATTGTTTGTGGTACACAAAATCATAAACCTATCCTATCACGAGATGGATGAAACCACCCCGTGCTCTTTCTAAGTCTAACAAGATCTTGCTTGTCTGCGTTCGCTAAGTCCGCAGTCTCTGTACAGAATCTTTGGCCTAGCGAAGCTGGGCAGTGGCTCAGAAGATGTTGGATCGTTTCGGACTCTTTTCATCGCAGCTGCTCCTGAAAAGATCGCTGGACTCCGCATTCCATTTTCAAAGCATTGTTCCAATAAGTCAATGTCTTGTGATTACTCCGATGTGCATGCGGATCAGGTTTTGTTCCAACGCCAGGAGCTTCTTTGTCTTACCATTGTTAAGCTCTGGCCACGTTGTTCTTGTCGATTGACAATCGTTTCTTACAAGCCAAGATGCGTTGGCTTCTTTATGTACATATTATGTCGTGTATGATCCGGTACAATTCACTAATCGGTGGCCGCAAAAATATAACCGCCTCACTGATGCCCATTTCAGACCCTCGTCTAACCAATTCGTCTGCTCTCCCCTTCTTTGCGATTAAGCTGTGGCCCGGGACCCAGCAGAGTTTGACTTTGTGATGACTGATGGATCTCAGTGAATTGCGGCAATTCATAACAGCCTTTGATTTCATTGTACTATTGACTTCAGTGCAGCCTGGCTGTCTACAAAAATGGTGATATCTGATGGTGGGATGACGGTTTCTTGTGTGCATTTGGCTGCCTTCTCAATCGCCAGAATTTCTGCTTGGAAGACACTGCTCATGTTAGGGAGTTTAAGCGATTCCTATTTGTGCAGGGTATTCGAGCAGATTCTGGCCCCTGTACCTGTGTACATTTTTGATCCGTCAGTGAATAGGGTAATGTCGTGCTCGCTGATAACTATATTCGATGACCACTTGTCTCTACTGGGGAATAGAATAAGGCAGAAATCATTATTGGGAGATATATAGTCGGTTGTGACTGTTAAACTGCTGAAACCATATTTCTTTCCCAGATCATCTATATATGGCCGCATGTCCATAGACGGCTTGTTTCTACACGGAGGACTCTCTTAATCTGAGAGCACATTTGCGGCGCAGCCTTTTATGAATAAGTCCAGAGGAAGAAGCAGGAGTATCAGAGATCTATCTGTTGGACTTTCTAAATCGACCCCGTCACATTCATAGCATCAATCAATACAACTAAATGCTCCCTTTCAGAAGCGAATCAATATCTGAGATTCAATTATGTACAAGAAGCTTACCCGGAAACCTAACATGTCAGATCGAACCCCACAATTTAGAATCGCTCGCTCTATATATGCACATACAAGGGCTCGGAGAAAATGTGGTTTGCAGAAACTTACATATATATGTTGCCATTGTACGAGTACATCTCTTTCTGATGTAGGAAGTGGAAGTCTTTAGTGGAAGATTTTAATGTACGCTATAACATAATAGGGAAGGGTCACGGACAAGCATACATCTGGATTAGTGGTGCGCTCAGCACCACTCCGTCTTATGCGCGAAACATTGTTTTCTATGTAACCCTCTGGACCTCTTATGTAGCAGCGAACAATCCTATTAATATTGAGACGTTTTGGTGCGGCATCGTATGCGGACACCACTGTATTCTAAAAATACTAGAATTTCTACCCAAACCATTGACTACACCAATCCAGATTACTTCCTCGGAAGAAACATTGAAACCCTTGTTCCTAAGGAAGATTGCTGACGAGGAAGTAATGCCCCTTCGAAAAATTCATACACATCTACACAGATGGATCCAAGAGAAAGAAGTTGGTGCTGGTGTCTTCTACGATGCACTAAATATCAGTCCCTCCCATCGTTTCTTCGATCTTTAAAGCATGTATCAGGCAGTGATCCTGGAAATCAGTGAATCATTGTTATGACTTAATTGGAGCATAAAGTTCTTGGGGCTGGTGTCGATAAAATATAGAATGATGGCAAACTTTCTTTTGATGATGTCGGAGTGGCTTAGCCTACACTTCTACAGTTTAATGCCGACTCCGAACGGCGAGATGGAGAAGCTTTTGACCATTGCCACTGACTCGAAAGTGGTGGAGTTGTGAAAAAATTATAGGTGTTTTTTTTCGAAATTCGAACCTTAAACCTTTAGCGTAGGAGTTGACGCACCAACTACGCCACGGAACCCACGATCAGAGTATATACCTAAGGGTTTATCGTTCATGTTAAGAAACCTTAACTTCTGGACAGTGCTGCCACTTCCACATGAAAGAAAGTCGTCATGCAGTTGTTTTAAAACACTGGTTATTGTTTCTTTTTCCATTTCTACATTTTCGACGTGTAAGCTGTTTTTAAGACTTTTCCTAGCGTAGTACTTTTCCGAAAAATGATCTGAAGTTTCCGCTGTAGCAACTATTTCGATTAAATGTATACATATTGACTCCTGATTACTATTCTTTCAGAAGCAGATTTTGGTCAATCGATTACCAAGAGCAAATTTACCTTAACTATACACAACTGTTACATTCTAATCGCATTTAATCGAATGTGCTGTTTGGCGTTAAACGGTGTAGTCACCTTTAATATTAAAGGGAAACTAACATTCAGCCGCGATGGAATTTTGACATCAAGTCAGTGTAATCAAAAAGCAATTAAGTGATCTTTGGGCGGCTTTATGCATCGGTTTGCATAATTTTCAAAAGCCGCACGTGTCAAATTTTGTACGAAAAGTGGTCAGTTGTATGGTTTTTCTTTCTCAACAAAGGATTCAATTTATTTTCAAAATCAAATAAACTAAGGCACTCAATCAATTACGTTCGCTGCAATCTTTTCAATCGATACCGTATTGTAATTGTTCCCTTTTTTAGACTTTGAGTGTTTTTGAATTTGCAGTGTGGTCAGATGTCGCAATTGGTACATAAATTAATAGTTGAAACGAAATTATAGAGTCCGCTTCGTATTACAGCAAAGTTGTAAAAAAGCAATTCAATTCAAACTTATTGAAAAATAACTTGGAAATAACTTTGTCATGTTGTTTGGATAATAGTTCCAGTGCAGGGACTTCCGAACTTTGACAGTTGATAGCGGCCATATTGTTGAAGATACATCTCTCAAATTGCTGTCATTCATTCAGTCTGTTTTGCCAAGTCAACGTGAACGGACATAGCGTTCAACATTTTCTTATCAAAATGGATGTTCGGTCGCAATAATCGTCCTACAGGAAGGAGAACGAGTATTCGGAGTGTGGTGGATATACATTTTAGTCCACTGGTTCAGTAAGGGATAAACCAACACCAGCACACGTACGTCGACGAAACGCAAGATCTGCCGAAAACATCGCCGCGCCGCTGTTCATGAGAGTGTGCAGGAGAATCCGAGGCATTCGATTTCGCGTCGCTCACAAGAACTCGGTCTTTCGCAGACTACAACTTAGCGAATTTTTCGTCGTGACTTGAGCCTGCTCCCGTACAGGCCAGGTTGAGGTTAAGAAGGCCTGTGTCAGGAACTGAAGGTAAATGACCAGACCATAGACAAAAACGTGTGTTCACTGAATGGGCTCTGGAGCAGTTGGAACCTAATTTTCATCGAAGAATCATCTACAGCGATGAGGCGTATTTCTGGGTACATCAACAAACAATATTCTCAAATTTGAGACTATACCAATCCACATGAGATCCAAAAGCGTCCAATGCGTTCTGAAAAAATCACTGTTTGGTGTGGATTTTAAACTGGCGGCTTCATCGGTCCATTTTCCTTTGAAAACGACGTTGGCCAGGCCACCACCATAAACGGCGAGGGCTTTAAGTCTATGATTTGCTACTTGTTTTGGCCTGAGTTGGATACCAACGACATGTGGTTTCAACAGGACGCGCCACACAGCTCACGCCACACATTTGAGAATATAGAGGTGAACAAATGCACCATTCAGCGTTGGTTCGGCAAGTTCCGTTCAGGAGATCTAAGCCTCGAAAACGAACCGCGTGGGAAACAGGAAACGGTAGTTGACGACATTATTATACGAGAAAAAGTGAATGCAGACCCAACAAAAACGGTGCAGGGCATTGCACACAACACCCCCTATGACAATAAGTCGACACCTATCTCAAATAAGAATTTTTTTTTACAAAAAAATCTATACATTTCATGTCGTACAACCTAATATTTAAATTTAACGGTAGGAAGCGCTAAATGATGTACCCTTTAGTAGGTAGCAGGTAGGAACACCTAAATCGCAACAATTATGTTATCTATGGAGCTCCCGTTTTAAAAACTTTATTCAAATGCGAAGATGGATCCAAGACTTTAGAGATGGTGTACTCCCCCTAAGTCGAATTTTCATGGGATATCAAAATTAATTCGAGTTGGAGGGAGATCGACTTAGAGGAAAGTTTTTTATATGGAAAATTGAGGGGAATGCCAACAAAATATGGAGAAAAGTTCGAGTTAGAGAATTTCCTCACCTCTATTGGGTTACAAGGCTTCACACAAGTTATTTATGCTCCTTTCATTAAAAAACTTTATTGAATGTTTGATAATAACTTTATTTCACCGAGTTCGGTTTAAGACTATCATCCTTATTAGCGAGACTGACAATTGATAGATACTTTACCCTGAGTGAGGAGTGGGATTAGCTGAGGCGATGAAAACTTATGTCACGCGTGCAGCCTATGTCTATGTTGTTCCAAGTACGTAACTCTAACATATGCAATTTCGATAGAGCGCGAACAAAAACCCAACTCGTGACTCGACCTCTATACTGAAGGTTCCTGGTTGAATTCCAGACATGTCAAATTTTATTTCCAATTACCACCTATCTCGAGACACTGATACTGCTCCAAGAGAAAAACTGCGTAAGAAAGCTTCACACACGCCGCCGTTGGGAGCCAGCATAAAACTGTGAGACTAGTGAGAGAAAGATAAAAGGCATAACTTGAATGATTGCGGCAGATGCTGGGCTCAAATCTACCTCGGACTGTAACGCCTCACGATGAAGAGCTGGTGAAAGCCAAACACTTCCGTTTTGAGTCTGTTCTCACAATGGTTGCTTAATCAACCATCGACATACATAAGTATAATAAATTCCTCAATTCACGCCTGTCGAAGAAGGTTTGTCATTTCCTAAGCCCTATCATTTTAATGGCATCTTGCACTAACAATAACAATCGTACCCTCAGTTCACAGAAAAGCTTCTAAGACTATTGTAAAATGTGAACTTTATAAAACTTACCAAAACATTGTCACGGAATATCCTACTCTGTGCATCGTAATATCATTGACTTTTTATTGATTTAATATTAATATTAATGTTGAGCAGGAAGGAAATAAAATAAATTAAATTCAAATACTGCGCCCATCACCTTGAGCGAACTCAAAGTGGCGAATACTTCAACATATCGATCGCTTCTGGCAAAATCCCAAGTGGGATGAAGATTAATCGAAAATTTATCTATATGCTCGAAGATTGCCCGGCAAATTATTGTAACCTCACCCGGGTTCGATGTAACAGAATTCTCCGAACAAGCATTTATTTCATTTGTCAGCGGGAACATTTTTTTATCAATTTGAAGGAGTGAGCCTATCCTTGGATAAAGTTTTCCGGTCACGAAATTTTCCACACTCTCCTGAATTATGATGGAGTATGTTCCAATTTACAATTTTCCCGCCGCACACAACGATCCAGTGCACGTGTTCTGGTCTCTACGATAAAAGTCCTGCCGTTGGACACGTTAAGGATGCACGATATTCCAGATTCAGTAAAAGTTTTTTTTTTATGAATCTAAAGCTGTGTGGGGGGGTATATGAGGTGCCGTATAATATATTGAGTGTCGTCATGTGTTATCGCAACAGATAATATATGAATGTGTACCTTGTGGTGCTTGGATGACAAGAGTTGGTAATTTGAAAATGAATTCTGGAAATTTGTGTCATTTGTATTGTACAGAAGAAGTACGTGAATAAATTGGATAAACACTTGTGGGGATACAATTCATAAATCCACAACCGAAAATGTCGGATGTACAAATGCATACATGTCTTAAAGATCGCAAGGAGATACCAACGTTCCAGGCTTTTTGATTTAATCGCAACATAATTCAATTGTTCCTGTGTCTAAGTCTCTTCATTCATTCTTCACTTTTCTGACAATTTGTTGACTTTGTTATGTTTGCACTCGGATAAAATATTGCACTGAATACTGAAACTGGAGTTTTTGACCATACAAAATGTCCTCATATTTAATTTTATCTTCGTTGTTGCATAAACGACAGTTAGTGTTATACTAAACATTATCGTTCTGCCTTGACTATATTCACCAACAAACAAGCAAATACAAGGAAATAGTGTAAATACGGGAAAAGTATGAAGACAATTAGCAGATTACCAAAGCAAGGATTGTATTTATGACATCCTTCAATTCCGAATTTTATTGTGTACAATTATATCTTGTTCCTGAAGAGAGTGGGACGAACACCATTCTACAAAATGGGAGATTCTTGAGAAGCCTAACATTCAGTTTGACTATAAACGTGCAATGGAAACTCGAGATCATCCAAAAAAAATTGTATTTTAAATTAAAAACCAATGCAACATTTTAAAAAGACATGGTCGTATGTATGCTAGAGAGCCGATCTAAGCAAATTGTCATCCTTCTGAAAAAAAATATTCACCACGTTTTCGCATATTTGCACCTGTACAGGGTGGGCCATGACACTGACAGCTCGAAATCCGTGGAATGAAACTAGTTGCTTTACGCTTGAACAACGTTGGGAAATATTGAAAACCAAAATTAAAGCTGTGTAGCCCAAACAGTGCGTTTGTGAAGAGAAGTTTTGGCCGAAATGGAGCACCCACTGCGACTGCTGTATGCAAGTTTGTACAGATGTTAGAGATTTGACAAATTTAATGAAACGGCACAAACTTATTTCCAAATTGAGTGCGTTTTTTGAAAATAATTTTTGGCCGAAACAAAACACCGCGACTGTTGTACGCAAGTTTGTGCACAAAGTTCGTGAGACACTACTCGTATGCTAGTGGACAACAAACATGGTCTCCGTCGTCGTACGATGCGCACAGATGAGAATGTGACTGCTGTGGCCGAGAATGTGAGATTCAATTCACGAACATCAACTCCGCATCGATCTCAACAGCTCAACATTTCACGTACTAGCCTGTGGAGAATTCTGCACAAAGATCTCGGATTATTCGCTTACAAGGTCCAATTGACTGAGCAATAGAAGGCGCGCGACCATCCGTTTCGTTACCGCTTCGCAGTTTGGGCTTGGACTCGCAGCTTGAATTGGACAACGATTTTGGGCGAACGAACGAAATCATCTTTTCTGTCGAGGCGCATTTTCATCTCGGCGGCTACGTTAACAAACAAAATTGCCACAGGCTCGGAAAACGGAAAACCTGTACATTATTGTCGAGAAACCAATGCATCAACAGACAGTGACAGTTTGGTGCGTATTGTTAAGTGTTAGCATCATTGGACCCTTTTTCTTCGAAAATGAGGCTGGGAATAACGAATTTCGGTCTACGGTGGATGTTACAGAGCCATGTTAACCGACTTTTTTTTTTACTGAAATTGAAGACATGGATTTGGACGACCTCTGTTTCATGCAGGGCCAACGTGGGCTTACATTCACACACTCAGCTTCGGCGACGAAATTTTCAAATGATCTTGGTGTACGGAGATTTTATTAAGTTAGGCTTTATAAAAAAAATTTAAAACATGAATCGCTTCACATCGAAACAGTGCACCCAAATAGTGACGCTGTACATTGAATTGGTCGTTCAGTTGTTTTAATATCGTCGTCAACAAGAACCTTCTGACAACACAACAACTCTTTCTCGAGAACGCGACAGAGGGAAATGGTCGACATGCCGTTCATCAACACCCAAGACGTTCCAATTAACTGGTTGTTTGCATGCATAGTATCGAATAATTGACACCGAACTGGATTTTTAGAAACAAATTAATAGAATAGGCCCAATTGGCAGTCTCTGGCGCAGTTTACAAGAAAAATTTTCTGCATTTTGGGAACGTTTAATCCACACGAGATCCATGAAACACATTTGCATGGGCAAAAATTGACTGTTTAGACCGGCGTTTGCGCCAAAGTTACCATTTTTCTTTAGAGAAGGCGAATCAGTTGATGGGAATCGACGTCGGTGGATGTTGGCTCATTGTGTCTGCCCACAAATGTGTGAAAAGTGTCTAGACGGTTACTGGCTTCAACAAGACGGTGCAACATGCCACTCTGCAAATCAAAGAATGCAGTTTCTACAAAGAGAATTCCGTGACCGTGACCTCTCCGGACTTTTTTGTGTGGTTGTTTGAAAAGCAAATTTTTCACCAACAAACCATAGACCATTGACGAGCTAAAGCCAAAATATTCGTCCCGAAATCATCGCTATACAGTCCGAGGTGCTCAAAAAAGTGATGGAAAAAGCAGCAAAATGCCAGATTTTGTTTTAATCCATGAAGGCGGCCACTTTATTGATGTTGTTTTTAAAAATTAGTCCAAATAAATTATATAGGACCAAGTTAAATAAAAGTAAATTGTAAATAAAGAGTAAGGAAATCGGTTTTATTTTTTTAAAGTTATTCAATATTCCAATTCCGACATGAAAGATGGCGAACCATGTGCATAAATACAAACATATACGTACGAGTATATATGTATCTATTCAAATTATTCAACATAAGAAAACAATCTCCAATATCCTTGGTATCTTATGTATTACAATTACTGCTCATGCCTGCTGTGTGTATATTGTAACTGGGTATTAAGAGTTGAAATTGCATGTCGTTATCTTTATAAATGTGGGAGATAAATAAGTGTGACAGACACGACAGACGGACGAACGAACGGACACACCGAAATTATAAAGCTTTCATTTTTGTGAAGACGGCTTTGGGTGAGTTGCCACACGGTAAATGACATTGGCGTGCATAATTTTGCATTCGACTTTAACACTGCAAACAGAAAGACCATGAAGAAAGTTTGCCTTTTTTAAATTGTTTTTCATAATATGCGATTATTTTTAGGACAATACTAAGTCAATAAACATGCACACACGAGACGTACCCAAGACATTATATGACCGTATCTTTTACTGATCGTCTTGCGTTGCTGTCAACTATTCAAGTCAACTAAAGAGGCTGATGTTGGCTGAGACGTAGGTCTATCCAGGACTATGAAGAAGAAAAAGTTTGTTCCTGCAGAATGCAGTTTTGTATTTTATTTCACGCCTTTGAACTTAATTAGATACAACGAAACAACCCATAGCGAGTACAAAGTAACAAGGTGTGGCATTTAATTGAAGTCCTGTGTGAATTCATAATATGAATAAAATGTCGATGTGTCCTTTCGTAATTGGGTTCTTCTTCATCTATCCGTATTTTCACTACTTGTCCTTCCAATTTATTGTCCGAAAGAGAGAATGCTATAAATGAAATTTTATAACTTCATAACATTTTACAGACAAACGATATAAGGGCATACTTAACCCGCGAGTCCCCAAAACGGAGTTTGGATTAAATGCAATCCAAATTTTATGAGTTCGTGATCCATTGAACCGAGAAAATACAACAAAATTCATCGGTCACATTCGTCATTGGGCTGCATGGGTTTCATCCCTTTGGCCATGTGTATGGATATATGAAGCTACTGACCAGAAAGCGACGAATTACTCGGTGGTTGCAATAAGGGAAAATGCAAAATAATTTTTGAATATGGTTACCGGTGTGAAATGAAATAGGAAACAAGAGAAAAAAATATTGTGGATTGACTGATGACAGTTCGTCAACGAACTCCAATTGTGGCAACACTTGCTATCATCAGCAAGAGTTTACATTTTTTTTCACACGTGAATGTATATGTACCGAGTGATGTGGGGAGAATAGTTGAAGTGATGATATCTGGATGATATTTGATTGCAAAGACCAAAATACCCGCTTTCACAACGATAAAAAAATGTTTTGTTGACTACATTTTGTAAGAAATGGCTTATTGCTATGGTTTCTTAACAAAGTTAATTTGTTTACTTCACGTTAATATTTTTAATTTAATTTATTCATCAACACCTTGTATGTCTCCTTTCAGTGACGGAAAGAGCATGATTTGCTTTCAAATACGCTTTTTGTTGTAATTGCAAAAAGTGCCAATGGAAACATCACTACACTGCTTAAACTATAAAAAAATAAATTGGGCAAGTGCGAGTTGCTATTTAACACCTCACTCCTATCAGCAGATGACATTTTTAAAAAAAAAATCACCTATTCCACCAGAATTATTGCGATCAGCAATCTTCGTATCTTCTGCTTCAGCTATGCCTACGGTGACCATCCGTCCTCTTTTTTAGAGGACAGTCGTCTTTTTCGGTACCGTGTTCTTTTTTTTTGTTTTCCTGAAGAGGACAGCAATTTGTCATCTTTCAATTTTATTTCAATTTTATGCGTTGTTCTAACGAAGTTGTACAATAATAGGGGCATTGCTTTCCATCAAATCGAATGCATCGGGTCTAGATGGTGTACATCCTCAATTTCGCAAACTTTTTTTACCATACCTTCTACAGCATATTACCCACATATTCATTATGATCATCATGCGCTGCGAGTATCCATGGAATGAATGGAAACGTGCCAAAATATTGTCCATATCGAAAAAAGGCAACAGCAGATCTGTGGAATACCATCCCATAGCAATACTGCCTTTTTTATCCAAGGTTTTTGAAAAAGATTATATTGAAGCAGCTTCAGAAAAACTTACATACGTGATAATGAGCTTCTCTACACCTCTCATTCAGTTTTCCGAACCAAATGAAGCAATAAAACTGCCCTTCTCTGTCTCTACGATATCAGAATTGCTTTGGATAACAACAAAATAAGTTTTTTGACGCTACTGGATTTCTCCAAGGCATAAGATATGGACGGCCACAGCATTCTTTGTACGAAACTTCAAAATTTTTTCAGGTTTTCACCACTTGCCACAAAAGTCTTACAATCATACCTCACTGAAAGATTGCAAAGTACAGCTTTCGAAGGGCGAGTGTCAAAATTTTTGAAGGTAGCGAGAGGTGTCCCACAAGGATCTATTCTTGGACCTCTCCTCTTTCCATACTAATCCCTACTCCTTTCCCTCCCTACTACAGCATTCGTCTTGTCAAATGTACGCTGATGACATCCAACTCTATCTCAGCTGTCCAATCTCCAATAAAAATATTGCCGTTAACATTATAAACAATGAACTAAAAAGTGTCAAATCCTGGGCAAAACATCAAAAACAATCTGCGTCTAAATCCCGACAAATCAAAAATCCTCGTCATTTTCAAGAGAACTCTCAATTTAGATGATTTTCCACAAGTGGGAAACCTAGGACTAATATTTAACTCCACTCTAACGGTTGGACCACTTGAATACCACCACCGGCAAAGTGTATGGTGCTCTTAGAATGCTCTGGTCCTCACAGCGCTTTTTACCAACTAAAAGAAGAACTAATTATTCCCGTTTCATTATACGGATGCGATACTTAATGTAACGTTGATTACATTACGAAGAAGAAAATTAAACGTAGCGTATAACAACATCGCCAGATTTGTTTACAACTGCGTAGATTTTATCATACTTCCTTTTTCTCACAACAAATTTTCGGCTGCTCATTGAATCAATTGATTAACTATCCTTATAATTTTTACATGAAATCATGCAAGCAAGATTATTTGCATAATAAAGTGCTGTTTTCCTTATCCCCTAGGCTTTTCATCTTAATTCACCCGAGTCACATCAGTCTTATTTACGAAAAAATGTTTTTCGTTAACTTCATCTGTCTATGAAACTCACTACCTATTGAATTACGAAAAATCAGAAACACAACATACCTTAAACAATTTTCTTTTCATACACCCAGTCAATCAACATATTTGAAATATAAGTTTCATTACATTTTTTGTTTTACCTTTTTGCTTTTAAATTTTCTTTTCTTTTTTCTTTTTTCTTTTCATTCGAATTACTTACGTATGTTTCTCTAGCTTATGAAGTGCATTATAATAATGAACCCTTACACGAAATTATTTTGCACAGGCTTGTGTGTGTGACCAGGCGAAATTATGTAACTCGTAATATTAGAAAATAATTGCGTTCAGAAAGCTTTTGCAAATGATTAGGTAGTTGACTGGACGAACCAAAATTTAAAAAAAATCAGTATATCGATAATTAAGATTAGAGTTCAACTCGCACTTGCCCTGCTTGTTTGATGTAGTATACGCAGCTGGAAATGGTAGCTCGGTCTGTCCCCTCTTCTTGAAGAAGTAGGCTACGATTGACTCGGGCTGGTTGTGTAGCCCAACAACACCATGAACATAAATTATCAAGATTTTTACTTCATGTATCATTCTCCGAGTTGTACATGTTTTCGCCCAGTTTGTTGTCCAGATAATTCAGTTACACTTAATTATAATTCGAATTGTTGTGAATCTTGTTTTGTAATTGATCGTGTAGAGTATTTTAAATTTTTAAGGTCGGAAAGATCATCTTAAACTCTATATGAATAGAGTAGTAAAACAGTTGTATCATCTTAGTCTGTACTGTAAGTCTTAAAACTAGTTTGTAATGGTCTTTTAAAATCTAAGTTCCAATATGAGTTATCTTGCTGGGGTGGTTCATATCAGAGACACATCGAACCGTTAAAAATTAAGCAAAAACATGCAGTTAGAATTATTGGTAAAGTGAGTCGTAGAACTCATAGTTTTGAACTCTTTAGAAACTTTCAGCTTCTTCTGTTAAGGCACTTATACTGCTTCAAAGTTTTGAAAATATTCTTCGTGAAGTCTGGTTATTACGCAGTTAGATTACATGATAATTACAACTTGCGTGTCAACACCAGAAATTTGGTTATACTACCAACAGTCAATAAAACGCAAGTTCATTATTATTATATTATTATTATTATATTACTGGCAAGCTGAATGCCATGGTATGAATTTTGTTCCCTGTTGCTTTTCAATAACTCTATTTGCTAAAGCAAATCGAAGTAACGGTTCCCGACATTATCTTTAAGTGTAATGTTTGTGCAGTTTAAATCGGCCCAATGATGATGATGAATTCCTTTACTACATAAAAACTCAAGCAGTGAGATGATATTACCAGACGCTGATAATTTGATTACTTGTTTTTGAATTCAGAACAAACATGTGGTATTGTTTCATTCTTTGGTGTAAAAATGCGCTCTCATTAAAGAGTTCTATCAAGTGAGATGTACCGACTGGAAAATGAAAATTCCACGTAATTTATTAGCCAAGTAAGTAAAAAGAAAACTGCACCCTAACAGGTAGCAGCTACATAACGCGTGTATGTTTCAATGTAGCGATTTGTATGACCATAAATTTCTGAAGTTTCCATTCCCCGTTCTCTAACGTCTTAGGGAAGTTTCCCTGAAAGTTTGAGAAAACCATAAAACATAATACTGCATAAAGAATGAGGCTGAGACTATATCATATCTCAAGGACTCAACAGGATGCCAAGCGGCATAAACATCCAAACATGTTATAGACGAGTATAAACGAGAAAATTATCCTTATAAAGAACCCGTCTATCTCTACCTCCTTCACTCCTGGATGACCGGGTATCGTAACTTGAAACACAGTGGCAGCACAAGATGTGGCAGTACTTTGCATCCTGCATCGTCAAGGATACCGCAGGTATTTCATGAAACTTAAAAGCGGTCCTTGGTACTTCGTATTAGACTAACCACACCAAATCATTTAAGCCTCCCCCTGTACACTGACAGAGGATCATAAAATGATTTTCTTAGCTATTTTGTCGCAAAAAAGTAGTTGTCCCATGAAAACTTTATACCTACTAGTCGTCTTGTCCGTACCTATGTCGTTATGTCCTTGGACATTGTTATTTTATCGAAAATGTTTTTCCCCCTGCTGCCAGTCGTTGGGCTTGGGGCTTGAATAATGTCTTGCCGCATTACTTCGAGATATTCGACCGTTTGCTAGACATTTCATTAGTATAAATTGCGTTTGTGGTTTTCATTGCACCGAACTGTTAGGGAATATTATCTGATGGCATCTTTGGGCTTATTACTTTCTTGCTGCTTTCCTATGTTAACGATGCACAATGTGGTGAATGGTTACAAGGCATCTCTCAGTTGCGTTTCCTACAAAATGCAACAAAGAGAAAGGCTAGTCAATTGCATTCTGGGTGGAGTTCAAGGTTATGTTCTTGATGTTTTTCTGTAATTTATTGCAATCGTTTGAAATCTTTCGGAAAGTTTATGTGATGTGAGTTTAGAGTAACTGAAAAAATGTCTAAGAATATGGCACAAAACAATAAACAAAAAGCATTAACTGCCTAGAGACGTATTTTTTTTCAGTCCCATTAAAAGGAAATTGTTGGAATTTACTCTCACATGAAATCCAAATCAGATTCGCATTCGCTTAAACAAATCATTCGCAGTGATTTATTTACTGCGAGTAGAGTGAGTTCAGTACATTCAAGGTAAGTAGGAGGTTAGTGTCTAGACGGGGCGGAAACCACGTCTCAAATAAGTCCTTGTGGATCCATTATTGCGCGTGGGTGTTATTGCGTGTATCGGACAGAAGTATATTTGCTGGTCCCTAAAGGTCATGAAAGAAGTGTCTTTCAAGAATCACAAGGATAGTAATGGGTGTGCTCTTGTTCCTCTGCATCACCACAGCTCATACACAGGTATGTTGCCTTTGGTAAGCCCTCTTTTTCAGTCCCCTGTAATTACGGCCTGTAGCTACTATCCTTTTGTTACAGTGGTGAAGGTTGTTGATTTAAGCACTGTTGTACCATCGGAGGTGGTCAATAAGAGTAATTTTCTATTTGCCATTCGTACGATTATTTCAATCACCGATTTCTTCAAGTCAGACGCTGAAGATTTTATCTATTCAGTGGCTTAAGATGTGTCAGTTTCTGCCCCTTGTCCGCCAAGTATGTAACTACCACAAGAGAGGGGGTCACTGGACCAATAAACGAGTCACCAGTCTCCTTAACATCGTGTTCAAGATTCTCTCTATCGTTTTGTAGTAACGCCTTAAACCGATTGTCCACAACATGAAAGCTCCTTGTCGACGTCGTTTTAGGCCAGGAAAGTCCACGGTAGACCAGATCTTCACACTACGGGAGATCATAGAAAAGAACCAAGAAATGCAAATCGACACACATCACCTATTCGTCGATTTCACGGACGCATATGACAGCGTGTATAGAGACGAGCTATACACCGCCATGTCTAGTTTTGACATTCCTGCTAAACTCGTCAGACTGAGCAGGATGACGATGGAGAACTCTCGCTGCTCCACCAAGGTCGGTAACAAACTCACCGAGACCTTTAATGTCAAAAACAGTTTTAGACAAGGCGACGCGCTGTCATGTAATTTCTTTAACATGGTTCTTGAGAAGATCATGTAAAACTCACTGGCCAACACAAGAGGCACGATCTTCCAAAAGTCCGTTCAACTGCTAGTTTACGCGGATGACATTGATGTGATTGGGCGAACACAGCGAGCCGTCAATGATGCTTTTGCTGGCATTGAAACGGAAGTGGCTAAAATGGGTCTGACGGTAAACGAGGGCAAAACAAAGTATAAGGTGTCATTGAGAAAGGACGACTTGGCCAGAACGTCAGCATAGGCAGATATAACTTTGAGGTAGTTACGGACTTCGTCTTTCTTGGCTCCGCGATAAACAGTACGAACAACATCAGTACCGAGATCAAACGCAGAATAACTCTTATCAACCGCTGTTTTTTTGGGCTCAAAAGTCAATTGAGTAGTAGAGCCCTCTCTCGAAAAACCAAGCTGACCTTGTATAAGACCTTGATCATCCCAGTCCTGCTGTACGGCGCAGGGGCATAGACAATATCCCAAGCGGATGAACAGTCTCCTGGTCTTTTCGAGAGAAAAGTTCTGCGCGCGATCTTTGGTCCTGTTTGCGTTGATGGCATTTGGAGGAGAAGATTCAACCACGAACTGTATGGGCTGTACAGAGACATGAGTCTAGCCAGGCGTCTACGGATCCAACGCCTAAGATGGCTACGCCATGTAGAGCGTATGGACAACTTAACTGCGGCCCGAAGAGTCTTCGACTCTGCGGGACAACGCAACAGAGGACGTCCACGAACAAGGTGGCGCACACAAGTCGAGGGGGACCTCGGCCGGCTTGGTGTGCGAAACTTGAGACAGCTGGCGAAAGATCGTGCTGGCTGGAGAGGCATGTTGAGTGAGGCCCAGGTCCACCTCGGACTGTAGCGCCCTAAGAAGAAGAAGAAGAACCCATCGAAATCTACAAGTCTTATATGTTCACGAGGCACATTTAATGTAGGTGAACTTTCTCCTATAGTTCTGAATGGTAAATTTATCTCTATTAAAACAAGTGTGAAGTATCTTGGATTTTGTATCAATTCTTCTCATACCAGCTGTAATGCAATTAGAACTACCATGAAAAACATTTATGCTGTTTTGCGATGCCTGCGACATTCAGCTTACCTAATAAATTAACAATTGAAAATTGGTTTTTTAAGAGTTTACTGTTGTCATTTTTTTACATATAACTTTTCCCTTTTATCCTGATATTGACTATGAATGTAAAAGAAGACTAAATGTAGCTTTTAATGATTGTGTTCGTTTTATTTATAATGTCCCCAGATATTGTTGTGTATCTCAGTTAAAAACTAAAGCTCTGGGCTTAAACATGGACAAGTATCTGAGTTATCGTAATATTCTGAAATTGTACAAAATTATTTACCACAAAATTCTAATTATTTACACGACTTTCTTACATTTGCGCATTCTTCAGGTGGTTTGAAATTAATTCTTCCCCGCTTCACTCATTGCGTTGGAGAACACTCATTCTTCATATCTGAAATTCGCCTGTGGAATTGTCTTCCTCATGAATTAATAATAATAATAATAATGGTGGCGCTACAGTCCGAGGTGGACCTGAGCCTAGCTTCTCAGCAACCACTCGTGTTGTGCGTGCTATTGTTCTGTCACGAGCGGAGGGGACCTACAGTTTAATGCCGACTCCGAACGGCGAGATTGAGAAGTTTTTTTTTTCTAGACAGTTATACTCTTTGAGCATTGTCAGTGACTCGAAGAGGTGGACCCGTGAAAAAATGTTTGATGTTTTTTTCGAGATTCGAACCGACGACCTCGAGCATAGGAGTCGACGCACCTACCCACTACGCCACGGCGCCCACATGAATTCCAGACGATAAATTCCATTGCCGAATTCGAGAGAAAACTAATTTCCCATATTTCTGATAACAGTATCACAATAGAAGTAAACTTAATGTTCACGCATTAATTTTTAAACTTTATCTCTTTATTAATTATTTTTAATTTAATTTCATGTAATGTTTTTAATTTTAATTCTATATTTACTTTGTAATTTTGTCTCTATGTTATTTCTTTTATATGCTTCTAAAAGATACTTATATCTTGAAGCATTATGTTAAAGTATACACACTTAATAAATTGAAATTAAAATTGAATTTAAAATAATTCATCATATTGATGGACCCATCACATTTCCGATCATTTTTGGCATTAAACGAAATGGTATCTTCCATTTTCAAACTTGCAACTTGAGTGTATGAAACTTAGGTATGACGCGGAATGCATAGAGCTGTTATTTTCCCCCTTTTAACCCTTAGTTTGCCTAGTTTCTTCTGTGAAGTTAAATTTTGTTGGATTCACCATATTTTTGAATTACGTAACATTATGTAAGAAAACTCCCAAAAGCATTTTGATACCGTCTCTGATATCCTTCAAAATATGTGAAACAAAACTTAGGTTCACGAAACTTCTCGAAGCGTACTACCTATCGATTTTGCACTCCCATGTCATGAGCTGGACTGACAGACTTTCAAGACAGCTTAAAAAGTCTAAAGTCTCAAAATCAGAGTAGAACTTTCCGAACTCACCTTCAGTGTCCGTACTATGCCTGAAGTGTACAAGTTTTCGAAATATATTCGGAAACACCATACTCATGTTACTGAAAACATTCCATTCAACAAAATTTACTTATTTTCAAGGAGAACAAACCACCCACTTGCCGTTCAACAGGGCACACCTAATTGCAGTTCAACGATGCCCACCTACAGTCTCTTCCGGGACAGCGTCGTACTAATACAGATAAATTAAAATTCAATGATCAGGAGATATAAATCGAGGATAAAGTTCGATAAATCTTACGCTTCTAAACTAGTTTGTTCCGTATAATAAATGAGTCATAAATTCTCTCCAGCATTGTGCTGCCACGTTGGCTGGATTGCATCTGCCTCAAGTGGGTGTGCTTTCGCTTGGTAGCGTGATTCTCTTAAAGTGCTTATACACGACCGTAAAATTCTGTTGCTCTGAGCGTTTAAGTCGTGTCTTTAGTCGAGTTAAAAAAGGGATGGAGGATGTCTCTACTGTATTTCAGATAAAAGTGTGAAAACATCCAATTTTTTCCGACATCAAGTTAGTGTAAGTGACTTGCAAGTAGTACGCGTTACTTGATGTGAGTGGATAAGGAATAAAGTTCCTTGCTGCTTTTATTTGGTTTGATCATAACATTCCCCGATGGAACCCTCGGGGGTGTAGTTGTGTGAGGGTGCTTTGAAAATGCTTAAGCCTAATATGGTGAGTTGTTACTCACCGATAAAGCAAAATTGTTGGGTCTCATCTCAGATCAAAAATTAAGTTGGAAATATCCCTGAATGGATAAACCTAGACGGCCAACACGCCACTCCACTGCTATTGAAATCCATAAGTTGAAAATGCGTATTCCAACTATACATAGCATAATGGCTATTCGTATCAGTAGTTAGATTCATACTTATGTGCTGGAACGTAGTTTGGTGGAAAGATCTCGACAAAGTTGTCCCGACTGCGACCTTCTCAAGCGTGTGCAAAGGTCAGAAAATTCATACATGGGGCCCCATCTTTTATGTTGGTATGGGAATATTGAATAAAAAATAAACCGGGCAAGTGCGAGTTGTACTCGCACGGGGAAGGTTCCGTCGCATAATATTGATGGATGATTTCTGAATATCAAACGACGTTTCCAAACTATTTCAGTTGAATTTTCTTCTAACTTCAACTCAAATCAACCATTTATTCACAAATTCATACATCCAAACAAACAAATGTTCATCTCTACATATACCTATATCTCTATCCAAGTTTATCCAACACAGAAAATCCCTTCCATCATACATACATACATACATATCTAATCACTGCTCATGCCTGCGGTATGTGTGTGTTCATTTCTGTTGGGCATTTAGGGGTGAGATCGAAAAGATAACGCTCATCAACGAATAGAGTAACCGAACACAGCATGAAATTATGTGTGAAAATGAAAATTTTTTCTTGTTTTAAATCTTAGATATTTCAAAATTTCAGCATAAATCGATATTTTGAAATTTATCATTTCTTAATGCTTACATTGATGTCTTCAAAACTGCGTTTTCAGATCTTCAAAATTCGCATGTCGATGATTGACCGTTTTTGGCCAATATCTCCAAAACCATTAGGGCCAGAATGCTCGCAATAGTTTTAAATGAAAGTATTCAATGAAGCCAAGTTTTTGTGATTTTTTCAGATTTTTAAACACTTTGGTTTAGAAATGGCAGTGGGGGAAATCTTTGGAGCTCCATATTTTCCAAACGGTACTTTTGATAAAAAAGTGTTGAAAGAAACCTCCACCTCATTTCGAAAGACCTGTCGATTGATTTTTCGATGGGGTGCGACAATTTTTCAAAATTAATGTCAACTTCACCTGTACTGGAGCCACCCCCAAATGGCCCCCGTTTTTGTAGACGGAACCTTAAAAACGATTTCCGTATGAGGTAATTTCATATAATTTGGGCCTTTATAATTTATTTAAATTAACTTGAACTAGTTTGAATACAACATCAATCAAGTGGCCGTTTCTATTGACCGAAGTAAAATGTGCTGTTTTTGCTGCGTTTTCCCTCACTTGTTCATACATTTTCATACATTTTACCCCACAAAAGAGGGAGGGGTCAAATCTGGAGATCTATGTGGCCAGTGAATGTATTCATTCATTGTTAAACGCGCCAGAGAATGCGAAATGAGCCTCTTGCTCATCAAAATTTGCTTCTAAAAATTAGGTTCAATGTCAACTATTCTCTTACCGCTTCATCAACCTCTTGGGTGTTGATTACTGGCATGTCGGTGATCTCCCACCGCCCCGTTCTAAACAAAATTCGACACTAAACGACGAATAGTGCTGTCAGACGGTGTTTGCTGTTTGTTTGCACGTTGACTTAACACATCTGAACAACTATTTTCAATGTACAGAATCATTATTTCGGTGCGTTGTTTCGATGTCAGGCGATTCATTATATTGAAGAGACGTTTCAAAAACACGCTATTCAAGTCAATTGGTTGATAAGTACCAACATTATTCAGTGTTTACATATCGACATAAAAGTTGGCGCACCTTTTATGTGTATTCATCAGTGGGGCACTAAAAACCACGCCATCTACTACTTCTTTATTAATCATATGGGCGTCGTGGGCGTGTGGGTTTGTGCGTCGACCATCCGCACTTGACTTTCACAGTCTAGGTTCAAATCCCAGCCCAAGCAACAATTTTTCAAAACAAGCTCCACCTCTTTCGAGTCACTGACAATGCTCAAAGAGTATAACCGTCTAGAAAAAGCTTCCCAATGTCGCCGTTCGGAGTCGGCAGTAGGTCCCCTCCACTCGTAAGAGAACAATAGCACGCACAACGCGAGTGGTTGCTGAGAAGCTAGGCCCATGTCCACCTCGGACTGTAGCGCCGCCATTATTGTTATTATTATATTATTAATCATATAGATGTACATATATGGCGGATATGGAGCCGCCATTTGTGGACTGGTCATTGTACAGCGCACTCCATTATTCGGATTCCTTCCTAACGACACCGAGTTTCAAGTTTCTCAAATTAGTTTTTCAGAATAATTTATCAAGCAGCGTTCTATTCAGATCTGTCTGCTTAACTGGCGCTGGATGAATATGCGTTTCGTCGACGTCGACGTACAGGTTTTGGTTTACCTATTAGTGAACCAGTGCATTCAAATTTATCCACCACACTGCGAATTGTCCTCTCCGTACTAAGATCATGGGGACTGTAAAATAGACAAAGCGTGCGGAACTTTTCCCGAACAGAACAACCATTTTGATAAAACAATTTTATCATTTGGACGTGTTGTTGAATGCTATGTTCATCCATTGTAATTGGCAAAACTGACTGAATAAATAAAAGCAAATTCAACAGATGTAGCTTCAACAATATCAACGCTATCAACTGTCAAAGTTCAGAAGTCCATATTGGATGACCCTTTAATTACATTAACCACAGCGATTGCAATATTTCTAAGTCATGTCCAATTAATTTTGCTTTGACCCAAAATATTCACAAAATTCCTTGATAAGTAGTCCTTGTAATGGACTAATAAAATCTCTATCTGCATAAGTATTAATTAGTTGAAACAAAGACAAATATTTCATAGAACCTCTTCTTTTGCATCTAAACCAAATTGAAAAGAAAACGAAAAAAAAGAAAATAACGTTCTGAAAGCATGTCATCCTTTATTAAAAGTAAAACATTTTTGGCAACACAAAGTACACAAGGCACAGGAGCACAATGGACTCCTGGTCTCATTGGTATCATAAAAAATATACGACAAATTGTCGTTGGCTTAGTAAGGGTATATTGATTTTTTCTTCAAAGAAGAGATATCATCTTGACAGGATAGCTGATAGTATGATGCGTCTTTCCGTAACAATGTAGGGCACTTGAATCCCCAGAGTGAATGACGAGATTCCTTAACATAATGGCAGAGGACACCTTTTCTGTGTCACTTTGAAGGGGACATTAAATGGAGTCGGTGCATTGCTCGGATCATTCTTTCACCCTATAGATGGGTATTTACGTAGCTGAAGTATCAAAGCGAAAGCGTCATTTGATGATTTTTTGTGAATGTTCAATTTTCTGTGGAAGATAGAAGATACCTTCGAGATATTCAAGGACAATTCAAATCCTATTGAAGGTTAGATTGAGGGGATATCGCTTCTGATTCGCAATCGTGTCAAGGATTTATTAGATGAAATACACCAAAATCCAGCGGTCAAATAAGAGCTTGTGAAAAAGCTCCTCACGCGATGCGAGGGTGGGTTTTGGAAAATTTCGCAATTTATTTAAATTGACTCCCGCCATCGTCGACCTGCTTATGCGCACATAAACATTTGTGGACTTACACAATGACAGCGTCATTGACAGGAGCTACTAATAAGGTCGTAAACAGCATATTTGTTTGCAGGTAAAGTTACTTAAATATTTATAACTCACGTACGAACCTGAATGGAGATAGTATCTCTCTGACAGTGGCGAAGTGTTGGTCCATATATTGTGGTGTAAATGGGACATTGTGTGTCTTCTGTAGGGAGAGTGACTGTACTCCACTGACATGTATTACACTATACCTCATTGTGAGACTATTCCAGTGCATTGTGGTTACTGTTTATGTCGGCTTATATCTGAGATACGTGAAATTACATTTTACCAAATGGAGCATGTCATTAAGTCACTGGCCAGGGTTTGTCTTTGGTTTGAAAGAGCTTAAGATATTTGCTTGGGAGGGTTACCTTAATCCTAAGAACCTCGATAAATTTTCGATTTACTTGCTTAGATTTGAGTTTGTCTCAGTGACACAGAAACATATACTATGAAAACCCTCATAATATTTGCTGCAGGTAAAACGCTTTAGTTCATAGATTATATTAGTCTCCCCTCCTTTTGCTTGTTGACGAACATTTTATTTTTAAATTTTTTTCTAAACCCACATTTGAAATTCGTCATTTGACGACGAAGGGTTCAAGCTTATATCTATATAAGCGACTTTGTTTTGCAGAGAACTGAATTAATTTTCTATGCCTTAATCTTCTTGAAGAATAGTCTTATGGCTGAAACACTATAGTGCGTTGCGCCAGCCGACTTCATGTTACGGAGGAAGTGCGTTGACGCACTGCGTTAATCAGCTGTTCCCTCTCTCTCTCAAATACCAGATAAAAAATATTGCGTCAGCTGTTTTCATTTCTGGGATGGGCCGGGCAAAAAGAGGATGAAAAACTGCGATATCTACTACGGCGACTGTTACAGAGAGCGAAGGCAGCGATTATTTGGATGTGGATTTGTTGTTCGAGGCAGACTTAGGCAAAAAGTCTTAAGCTTTAAGTACATAAGCGAGCGCCTCATAACAATCCGCATCAAGGCTAAATTCGGCAACATCAGCCTAATCTGCGCCCACGCCCCAACAGAGGACAAAGATGACGATAGTAAGGATGACTTCTATGATCTCCTAGAAAGAACGTACGATCAATGCCCCAGCTACGACACCAAGATCGTTCTAGGAGATTTCAACGCTAAGCTGGGTAAAGAGGACATCTTTGCTAGAGTCATCGGTAAACACAGCCTGCACGACACCACGTCCGAAAACGGACTCAGGCTGGTGGACTTTGTTACGGGGCGAAACCTCTCTGTAGCTAGCACGCGGTTCCCACATCTCAACATCCATAAAGGGACCTGGCGGTCCCCTGATCATTCAACCGTCAACCAGATTGATCACGTTGCGATCGACGTCAGACACTCCTCCAGTATTCTTGATGTCCGAACGTTCCGAGGCGCCAACATCGACTCGGACCATTTCCTTGTTGTAGCCAAGGTAAGGACACGGATATCGAGAGAAGAACGGAGTCGAGGAAGCCAACCACGGTTTGACGTCGAAAAGCTACAATCGCAACAGACTGCCAGGAACTTTGCCGATCGAGTCTCCCTGAAACTCTCCGAAAGTACGACGCCGCCTGCACTAACAATAGACGAAGAATGGAAACGTTGTCAAAGAGCCATCAGAGAAGCCGCTACTGATGTGCTGGGTTTTCAAACGCCAACAAGAAAAAACCCCTGGTTTGACAACGAGTGCAGGCAGGCACATGCAGCAAAGCAAGAAGCCTACCGGGCAACGCTGCATCGAACCACGAGAGCTGTTCGTGAGCTCTACGAACAGAGAAGAAGGGAAGAGAACCGGCTTCTCAGGAAGAAAAAGAAAGAGCACGAGAAGCGCGCGATCGAGGAGATGGAGAGGTGTTATGGCAGGAATGATGTCCGAAAGTTTTACCAAAGGGCAAAACTTTTATCGAATGGATATAAAGTTCGGACAGAAGCTTGCCGGGACGAAAATGGACAGCTAGTAGTAGATTCGCAGTCGATACTGAGAATTTGGAAAAATCATTTCTGCAGACTGTTGAACGGCGATGAGGACACAAATACCGCTGTCAGGCAGAATGTTCCACTCAACACAACGGACGATGATAGAAGAGAATACCGTCCCCCCCGACCTAGACGAAGTCAAGATAGCGATATCGAGACTGAAGTCTAATAAAGCTGCTGGTGCAGATAGTCTGCCCGCCGAAATGTTTAAAGCAGCTGGAGGTGATCTGGTAGGGCGCATGCACCAGCTCATCTGTAAGATATGGTCGGAGGAAAGCATGCCCGATGAGTGGAATCTCAGTATCGTTTGCCCGATCCACAAGAAAGGAGACCCCTTTGACTGCGCCAACTATCGAGGGATAAGTCTCCTTAACATCGCCTACAAAATCTTCTCTGCCGTTTTGTGTGAACGCCTGAAACCATTCGTGAACAAACTGATAGGTCCTTATCAGTGTGGTTTCAGGCCCGGGAAGTCCACCATCGATCAAATCTTCACACTGCGGCAGATCCTGGAGAAGACCCAAGAAATGCAAATTGACACACACCATCTATTTGTCGATTTCAAGGCCGCATATGACAGCGTGTATAGAGACGAGCTATACAGCGCCATGTCTAGTTTTGACATTCCTGCTAAACTCGTCAGACTGAGCAGGATGACGATGGAGAACTCTCGCTGCTCCATCAAGGTCGGTAACGAACTCACCGAGACCTTCAATGTCAAAAAAGGTTTTAGACAAGGCGACGCGCTGTCATGTGATTTCTTTAACATCGTTCTTGAGAAGATCGTGCAAAACTCACTGGCCAACACAAGAGGCACGATCTTTCAAAAGTCCGTTCAACTGCTAGCTTACGCGGATGACATTGACGTGATTGGGAGAACACAGCGAGCCGTCAATGATGCGTTTGCTGGCATTGAAACGGAAGCGGCTAAAATGGGTCTGGCGGTAAACGAGGGCAAAAACAAAGTATATGCTGTCATCGAGAAAGGACGCACAACATCGACGACTTGGCCAGAACGTTCACCATAGGCAGCTATAACTTTGAGGTAGTAAAGGACTTCGTCTACCTTGGCTCCGCGGTTAACAGTACAAACAACATCAGTACCGAGATCAAACGCAGAATTACTCTTGCCAACCGCTGTTTTTATGGGCTCAAAAGGCAATTGAGTAGTAGAGCCCTCTCTCGGAAGACCAAGTTGACTTTGTATAAGACCTTGATCATCCCAGTCCTGCTTTACGGTGCAGAGGCATGGACAATATCCCAAGCGGATGAACAGTCTCTTGGTCTTTTCGAGAGAAAAGTTCTGCGCGCGATCTTTGGTCCTGTTTGCGTTGATGGCATTTGGAGGAGAAGATTCAACCACGAACTGTATGGGCTGTACAGCGACATGAGTCTAGCCAGGCGTCTACGGATCCAACGCCTAAGATGGATAGGCCATGTAGAGCGTATGGACAACTTAGCTCCGGCCCGAAGAGTCTTCGACTCTGAGCCTGTGGGACAACGCAACAGAGGACGTCCACGAACAAGGTGGCGCAAACAAGTCGAGGGGGAACACGGCCGGCTTGGTGTGCGAAACTGGAGACAGCTGGCGAAAGATCGTGCTGGCTGGAGAGGCATGTTGAGTGAGGCCCAGGTCCACCTCGGACTGTAGCGCCCTAAGAAGAAGAAGAAGAAGTTTTCATTTCTGAAATGTCAAAACAAAAAATTTCTGGCCAAACAATTGTACATTAAAGAAATTGATTGCGGAAAATGAATGCTAAGAAAGTTAATAATAATAATAATGGCGGCGCTACAGTCCGAGATGGACCTGGGCCTAGCTTCTCAGCAACCACGTGCTATGCGTGCTATTGTTCTCTCACGATTGGAGGGGACCTACAGTTTAATGCCGACTCCGAACGGCGAGACTTAGAATATTTTTCTAGACAGTTATACACTTTAAGCATTGTCAGTGACTCGAAAGAGGTGGAGCCGTGAACAATTTTTTTTTGAAGAATTGTTTGTCTGAACTTGGATTTGAACCTAGACTGTGAAAGTCTGTTGCGTATGGGGCGACGCATAAGCCCACATGGCCACGGCGCTCACTAAGAAAGTTAAAAAAAATTAAAAAGTGGTTCTTGTTGCTAATTTGGCGTATTCATGCTTCCAAGCACGGATTTCAAATTAGATTTGTCGTTAAAATAATTTACGTCCGCTGTTTTCATTTCTCAAATGTCAGTTGCCACAAAAATTTCTTAATTTGGGAAAAAAAACTGTCAATTTGTGAAAAAAATTCTCAATCTCGCTCTCACACTGCACCCCTTTGTCAAAAAATATCCAACATATTCAATAATGATATGTGTTGGGATTACGTTTTACGTTTTATTACGATCCTCTCATCTCTCTCAATTTTCACTTATACAGGTGACACAATATTGTGTGCATGGCCATTGAATTGTGTGCGTTGAAAGACAACGCTAGCGCTAACGCACTATTGTGTTTCAGCCATAAAGGTGTTGTCATTCTTCGGACAATGGCCGCCGTGGAATAGTGAGGACGTACCTCGTATTCGACGATAACATGAAAATAAATACCGTCACTACTGATGGAGCGTACATATGTCGTCTTGAGGATTTTCCGGAAATTTTTTACTCACTGAGAAAGAAAAAGTCAGTGGGACCTGCTGGTAAACTGAATACTGTGGTGTGTCATCTTCCCTCGGAAGCTGTAAAAATATATACAACCCTGTTCAACAGTGCATTGAATAATGCTTATTGGCCGGTGCACTGAAAAACGGCTATGGTGCAATCTATCCCCAATCAGAATAAGGGCTCTTTTGCCCCGACAAATCTCCGGTTTTCTCCGGTATTTGGTAAGATAGTCGATAGAGTGCTGAAACAATGGTGTGAGGGCAACAAGATTATACCGGACAACCAGGATGCTGACAGCTGCAGTATACAAACAGACAAACAAGAAAGAGCGTGGAATTATTGTGTTTTTTTTTCCAAATCGATCTGTGGTGTTATCACAGCGTGAATTTCGACGTCGATTTCCTAATCGTGTCGTGTCAAATGGGCAAACAATCCGGCGATTAGCTACTAGACTCGTACAGACTAGAGTCACAGGAGGCCATGCTGTGTACGAGGTACAAAATTGGGTACGTCGTTCGGTCTAAAATATCATGGCTGTGGGCACCGATGCCACTGAGAACGAAGAAACATCAACCAAACGACGAGCCACGCAATTGGGCATCACCAGACCTACCCTACAGAGACTTCTTACTGTCGGAATTGGATGAGCAGTGCATGGTGAACATGTGGTTTCAACAACACAGTTCAATCGCACACACATCACGATCCAAAATGGATATTGTGAAGGAAGCGTTTCTTGGTGGGTTAATCTCCCGTTTTGTCGATTTGACATGGCCAGCAAGATCGCCCGATTTAATCATCTCAAACTTCTTTCTTTGAAGCTACTTGAAGTCGCGGGTTTATGCCAACAAGCCTCAGACAATCGCAGCCCTTAAGAAGAATATTCGAAAGTAATGCGTATAGTAATCACCAGAAATCTTGTGGAAAGTCATAGAAAATGCGATAAAACGGGCACAAATGTGTATCAATATTGGCGGCAGTCAATCAGTTTTTTTTATTTAGTGAAAAAGTAATTCAAAAACAAAAATGGGTGATTAATTTTCCGCCACCTTGTATTTATAAATGCTGCTCTGGTGAAAGCTAAGAAAAACTTTGGTGTGGCAGGCGAGTTGTTTTATAGCTGCCAACTTAATGTCAGGGCGAGGATTATATGCTACATGGTCCTCATCCGGTTAGTCATGGCGTACGGTTGTCCAGTGTGATTTAACATGAATCCTTCCCAGAGGGAAAGAGTTGTTCGAGAGGCAGTGTACTTGGCCGTGTTTCACAAGAAATTCTATCCGAAAGAATTAATTAACAACGAGGTAAACCTGAACAGTGTAGATAATTTTATTATTATGCAGATTCAAGGGCACATTGCACGGGCTATGACTTAAGCTATCTCTAGGATCTGAGCAGATGTTTGGGGCTTACTCTATTTAGATATGATAGGTGTGTTCGAGGACATAGAAGGACGTCCCATAATCTTCCACGTTGCACACCAAACAGTGAACAGGCTACTCCTGTACGAAAGGAATGTGGCTCACAAAAATTCAGAGAAAATTGTTTGTCGACTGAATGCACTGAATGCCTAGGATCGTTTCTTGACACAAACACCTTTTTTAAGGTTCCGTCTACAAAAACGGAACCTTTATAATTTCGGTGTGTCCGTCCGTCCGTCCGTCCGTCGTGTCTGTCACACTTTTTTATCTCCGAAGTTTATGAAGATATCGGCATGAAATTTTGGAATTAGGTACTTCAGACCTAGATGTCAATTCCTATGCAGCGATTTTAAAAAGTGGGGCCATTTGGGGGTGGCTCCAGTACAGGTGAAGTTGACATTAATTTTGAAAAATTGTCGCACCCCATCGAAATATATATCAATCGACAGGTCTTTCGAAATGAGGTGGAGGTTTCGTTCAACACTTTTTTATCCAAAATACCGTTTGGAAAATATGGAGCTCCAAAGTTTTAAATGCGTCCCCCCCTGCCATTTCTAAACCAAAGTGTTTAAAAATCTGAAAAAATCACAAAAACTTGGCTTCATTGAGTACTTTCATTTAAAACCATTGCGAGCATTCTGGCCTTAATGGTTTTGGAGATATTGGCCAAAAACGGTCAATCATCGACATGCGAATTTTGAAGATCTGAAAACGCAGTTTTGAAGACATTAATGTAAGCATTAAGAAATGATAAATTTCAAAATATCGATTTATGTTGAAATTTTGAGATATCTAAGATTTAAAATGAAAACAATTTCATTTCCACACATAATTTCATGCTGTGTTCGGCCACTCTATTCGTTGCTGAGCGTTATCTTTTCGATCTCACCCCTAAATGCCCAACAGAAATGAATGCACACACACCGCAGGCATGAGCAGTGATTGGGTATGTATATGATGGAAGGGATTTTCTGTGTTGGATAAACTTGGATAGAGATATAGGTATATGTAGGGATGAACGTTTGTTTTTTTTGGATGTATAAATGTATGAATGAATAGTTGATTTGAGTTGAAGTTAGAAGAAAATTCAACTGAAATAGTTTCGAAACGTCGTTTGATCTTCAGAAATCATCCATCAATATTATGCGACGGAACCTTACCCGTGCGAGTACAACTCGCACTTGCCCAGTTTATTTTTTATTGTTGTACCTCTTTCGAGTCACTGACAATGCTCAAAGAGTATAACTAAGCAGCTTTCCCCCACTTGTGAGTGAGCACGCACAACACCTCTGGTTGTTGTTGAAGCTATGTATAAGTCTACCCTGGAGTGTAGCGCCACATTATTATGTATGAAGAATACTGTCAAATTTTTAGGGCATCGTAATGCACAGCTCTTTGTTGTCCATATGCTTCAGCCCCAACCTGTTACATACAATTAGTGGGGTCACAGACGTTCAATGAACAATATTTTGTTATCAAAACAAATTTCGTTGCTTTCTATAGTGCACATAAGCGAAACTTTGTCAGTATCCTACTCCATTTATTAAATAAATTGGGCAATTCAGTGTTGTACTCGCACGGGAAAGGTCCCGTCGCATAAATATTTGTTTGCTTTTCTGCACATTTCTGAACATCATGCGACGAATTCAAACTATATCAGTTAAATTTTCTTCTAACTTCATCCTTACTTGTACCTTTATCTCTATCCAAGTTTATCCACCACAGAAAATCCCTTCCATCATACCCAATCACTGTTCATGCTTGCGGTGTGTGTGTGCATTTCTTTTGGGTATTTATGGGCGAAAATGAAAATATTTATCATTTTAAATCTTAGATATCTCAAGATTTCAACATAAATCGCATTTAGAAAAAAAACTTTGTAGCTCCATATTTTTCAAAGGGTGCTTTGGATCAAAAAGTGTTGAAGCAAAATTTTACCTCATTTCAAAAGATCCGGCGATTGATATATCACTCGATGGGGTGCGTCAATGTTTCAAAATCAATAACAACTTCACCTATACGGGAGCCACCCGTACAAATTTGGGTGCATGGGCAATGATATCTAGAGTCCGACCGAAGGCCAGTTTTTCGGCCGAAGCCGAAGCCGAAGCCGAACTTCGACTTTTTGATCACCTTCGGCCGAAGCCGAAGCCGAATGTTTTGTCGGGCTCTATTTGGAACATATTTTGCAAGTTGCATTCCCATTATTTTTGCAAAATAACCCCAAATTGGATTTTCAGTTCCCAATTTTGATGTTCTTTCTACCTGAAACCAGTACAAATAAATTGCATGCTTATATATAGACCACTTAATAGTTTACCAACTTGCAAATGCAAAATTTTTAATTTTAAAGCTGTAAACAAGCGCACTTTCAACAGAAATTTCAACATTCGGCTTTGGCAAAATCTTCGGCCTCATTTGGCCGAAGCCGAATGTTTTGCCGAATGTGATATTTATAGCCGAAGGTGGCCGAAGCCGAAGCCGAAGCCGAATGTTCGGTCGGACTCTAATGATATTTAGGCCTGAAGTACCTAATTCCAAAATATCATCCCGAAATCTTTATAAACTTTGGAGATAAAAAAGTGTGACAGATACGACGGACGAACTGACGGGCGGACACACCGAAATTACAAAGGTTCCGTTTTTGTGGACGGAATCTTAAAAAAGTGTAAAGTTGTCATCCATTCTGGGACAGAGAATACATCTATACAATTTTGCTTGACCCCTGCTACTAGCAACAGTTTTAAAGGCTATCGCCCGTCTGAGTTGCGGGGGCATGTATCTCAAATTTATGCCAACTGTGGTCATGGTCATCAGTTGATTACTTCCCGTATGCTCGGTCTTGGAACGCGGCGTCACACTGCAGGCAAATTTGAAAATTGATATATCTCATCAAAAATCGAAGGCACCCGCAAGAAGATTTTGAGAAATATGTCTACTCCAGCAGCTGTCTACAAGTCGAGAGCGCCATTCAGTAATTCAGATTTTCTCAAGAAGAATAAAGCCAATTCTTGGGGTGTCCCATGACAACCATCTTCATCCAATTATTCCCGAGGTCCATATTGAAATCTTGTTCACATCAAAATCCACGACACTTCTTACAATCGAATTCAATTTCAACAATAACGTCGACGACATCTGTACACTGGTGTTATTGAAATCAATCAGAGATACCCGAAGGACAATTCTGTTGCAGGATAATTGTATTTCACCGAACCGATATGACTTTCAAATGAGTTCCCCCATTGGACAATATTGCATGAAACATAAGTAAATTCAATAAAACTTTGAAATCCAAGTCCTGCTTTATCTTTATTTCCGGCCGCCGGGTCATTCGGTCCACCTTTATTGGGTTTATTGGAGCGACGGCAGCGTTCCGATTGGCCACACAACACCGCACCACTGTTCCACATATACGTGTCCTTATGGGGAGGAGGAACGTATGAGCATTATCTGTTTGTGTTCTTTTTTCGGATAGAAAAGGCCACCGGATATCCCTGTGATCCTGAATATATTGATTAACTTTCTCTTTGTTTTCAGTTGACCAGCGCGCAACGCCCTTTCGGCCATTGTGTGCATGTTTGGGGGATGTGGTGCAATATTAGACCAAATTCAATGTCTTTATAGCTGTTCCGCTGTATGTAACGTTGACTTTACATTTCCGGTGGCTGTCACTCGATACTTTTATGCAAATCACCAAGTCCGTATCCTGTGCAGATTCGGCTGGTTTCGGTTCTTTATATTGGATTTCTGTATCGTCCTTGCTTTGTTCCTTTTTCATTTTGTTGTTCGACGTTTCTGCGTTTTCGTTCCGTATCCTATCCTAGCCTCATCGCTCTCGTAGTGCTGTTTCGTTATTTTTGAAGTAATTCTAAACTGGTTATTTCGGATGTAAATGGAATACAGACTGGTTTCGTGTTCACCATTGGAATGGAAATTGGTTTGGTTACTATGGAAATATGCTCCACAAACTGGAAATAGTGTTTTCTTTGAAATTCTTCTGTTGCGATGGGTTGCGGCGAAGCGAGGGTGGGAGTAGTCGTCGGGCACTAATTTGAAGAGTGGACAACCGGTGCTTTGGCATGAATGAATTGGCGTAATAAAAATACAAAAAAAAGGAATACGAAAAAAAAACTTTGCCTTTTGTTTTGGAACTACTGGGTGCTATGAGATTTTAGAATAAAAGCCGCACCTGCTGCAATGAAAACGGAATGGGTTTGGGTTACTTTTTCCTGATATCCAAATGATGTGCAACTATAAACTGGTGTTAGATATTTATAGTTATCCAGAATAGCGTATTACCCTGTATAAACATACTTACATCTTAATTTAAGTTGCCGAGCCATTACCCGGCCGCAGTGAAAAGAAAATTATGAGATCCAGTGAACAATAGATGTAGGTTCCAATTACACTATTAAAAATAGACTTACAAAATTCAATGCATATAAAAAGTAAAAAAATTCAATGCGTATAAAAAGGAAAATTAAAGTTACAAAGTTAAAAAAAAAAAAAAAAAAAAATGTGAGAAGCGCCAAAGAAATGAAAGTGCGTGTCCGTTCTCCTTCGTTACCACGTAGCAAGTGTCTTCTTCATTATCGTAATACGCCTACAAGAAAAGCAAAAAAAATTTAGCGGTACTGTTGCAAAATGAGATCGTATTCAGAATTGTTTTTTTTTTTGTGTTGTTTTAAACTTCTCAATCCTACATAGATTTCACCCTGCAATCTTCGATACATTGAAAAAAAAATACATTATCTGACTCGAAATAAGTCAATAGGATTTGCAAACCATTATCTCCATTTGTGATTTGTAGAAGTACTTTAACGAGGCTTATCCACCTTCTAAGCGTCCAATTGAAACTCGCCAACATTTATAAATATACTCATGAAGATGTGGAGAAATCGGTTATTTTTGAAATTGAATTACCTTAGTGAAGCAGTTCAATTTCTTCTAGGAATCTGAGGATAAGCCATGTAAAGCTGATATTTCTTCATCCAATGACCGAAACCTACTCAACTTAATATTTCCATCTACTTTCTTACCAATCTAAATGCTTTCAGGTTCCCTCAAGAATTCCTGAAGTCCAGACAGCGTAATAAGGATTGTGGTGTTCAGTGTCTTCCTTTTTATTTTCCCTTTCCTTGTCATTAAATTGAAAGTGGTTCCGATAAAGCTTTCGTTAGACATAACGTAATTTGACTGTTCAGCATATATTTTATTGATATGTGAGGTGGTAGAAAATATCTATATTCAATTAACTTTGACAAGTTTTGTAGAAACCTCGATTTATGTTTACCCATTTAAAAGGCGCTTTCTATACCGTGTGTCTGACAAAACTACGATCGCTTTTCTTTCCGTACATTGTGTGTATTGTTTCTTTTGCAATTTGCTATCCAACGAAGTAGCAAATTGCAAATTAGAATGCTCTGAAGTGTACGAAGACAGGCGCGACTCTTTTTAGGAAATCCTCTGTTTGGGTTGGCGAAAGAGGTTGGAGCACTCGTGGGAAAAATGTGACCTAAAACTACCCTCGTATAGTCACCAGTTATAAAAAAAAAAACTTCGGATGATGGGTATTTAAGATGCTTCGCGATACTTCTTCTTACTCTTCTTAGAGGTCTACAGTCCGAGGTGGACGTGGGCCTCACTCAAAATGCCTCTCCAGCCAGCACGATCTTTCGCCAGCTGTCTCCAGTTTCGCACACCAAGCCGGCCGAGGTTCCCCACGGTTTGTGTGCGCCACCTTGTACGTTTACGTTCTCTGTTGCATTGTCCCACAGACGTAGACGCCTGGCAAGACTCATGTTGCTGTACAGCCCATAAAGTTCGTGATTGAATCTTCTCCTCCAAATGCCATCAACGCAAACAGGACCAAAGATCGCGCGCATTTCTCTCGAAAAGACCAATAGACTGTTCATCCGCTTCATACGAAGGAAGAAACGTGGCGGAGAAGTTTCAAACCGATACTGAGATTTAATTTTAATCGTTTTTTGGTGTTGTAGCCATAATTTAATTAAGTTAAAGTTTTTTTTAAGCATATGCTCAATTTTGTGCGTTAGAAATTAGCACCTTCGCTAAGAATATCATTTCTTGTTAACTACTTTGTTAATTTCGTTATTTGTTTCTTAAATGAAATATGCGCGATTAAAACTGCATTTTTGTATTTTTAATAAATTCTTTTTTTAAGAAGAAAAACCCAAATCCATTTTTTTGGGTGTATGCTTAATTTTGTGAGGTACTTATGTAAAGGGTGGGCCAAATACAAAGTTTTTTTTAGAAATGCAATAAAATGAACAAAAGTTATTTAGTAAAGAAAAACATTCCCATTAATTATGAAATACAACGTCGTCCAAGTGGCTGCCTCGGCTGGCTTCGCAGTAGCGCATTCTGTCATGCACTATTTAAAAAAAGAAAAAAAAGCCCTATCTCGAGAGACTAAATAATCTTCTTCGTGCCAGTCCTTTTCTGCGGTGCAGATACATGAGTGATATCAAACCATTCCATGAGTCCTAACGGGTCTTGACCGTTTTGAGCGGAAGGTCCTTCGAATTATTTTTGATTCCATCAATTTTTTGAATTGTTAGAGGAGGAGAGACAATGTTGAACTGTAAGGGCTATAGAGGGACATTTACATGGTCAGTCGAATTCGAGTTTCTGGTCTCAGGTGAATTGATACTAACCCTCGGGGTTGAAAAGTATTCAACTCCAATCTTGTGTGATAACGCGGTTAAAGCATTCATCGCCTCTGGACTTCTGTCATTGAAAGCGTTTTGCAAGGACTTATCTATTAACTGAGTCCCAGCTGTATCGAGGATGGAGAGAAGATCATGGGAAGAAGCAGTTAAGTATAGCATCAGAAATGCCCCACGATCGCACGACCTGCTGCCTTTCTGTAATTCTGATTTCCGCCGAAGCTACTTATTGTTATCCATAAAAGGAGAAAAATATTTATTCGTCCTGATTTTTATTTTATGCTTAAAACAGCCGTTCCATAATTATAGATAATTATAGCACATACATACTCGTATGTGCTTAACATTTTTGCCTTACCACTCAAAAATCATCATAGAAACCGATGTCAAGTAACGTCTCAACTCATTTTTCTATGATTTATGACTGACAGATTCTATTACACCAATAGCGTTCAATTTCTGACTCACCACTTATCGCTTCAGTGCGAACAACGTTACAACTTTATCGTAACATTTCAAGCGAATAAACTCCATGATATATGGAACACATGACAGACTACAATTTTTCGTCGGCAATATATTTGAGTATCATTTCATTTTAGGCAACCTTCTCCTCTTTTTCTGATTTTCTACGCTCCCATGAATATCATGAATTCCAGTTTAGATATTTTAAAAATGTGGTCGTTTTGAAAGTGTACGTTTTTTCTTTCACATATCTTCATCAAGATAGTTAACTTATTCAGAATCAGTTGGTACATCACATCGGCAAGCAGATTTTAAGTAAATAGGTCGAATGTTATGGTTCTTGTGGATAAAAAAAATATCTTTTCATTTTGAATATACGAGTGGGAATATTTAATAGCGTCATATACATATACAGACGTATGCTTCTATGAAATAGCAAAGTAGATTGATGTGATGGTCACTCGTTATTAAGCACAAGTACTTACCTTCAAATTAAGATTTATTTGACGAATATAATTTTTCTTTCCGATTTTATTTAACCTTAGATTGAAATTTAGTTTATGGTTTGGATATAACGATTAAAAACGTTTGTCCTTTTTTAAAAATTGCTTTTTTGAAACTTCTGCATTCCTTCAATTTGCCCCATATTGCAACATGCATATAGTACAGTAGTGCAATACTCAAAGTATGCGCTAATCATTGTGTTATACACTATTATTGTGGTTAAATAGTCCATCTTTCTTCGTATTCTTTTTAGGAACAAAATTTTGTTTACCTATTTTTCTACATATGTAGTCGACATTTTCGTTCATATTTAACTTGTTGTCTAAAATTACTCCAAGGCATTTCATGCTTTTAACTTTTTCTATGATTTTTCCATTTATTTCAATAATTCTGCTTCCTTAAATGTTAATTTCCATAAGTTTTGTCTTGAGTGCATTCAGTTTTTGTCTATTCATTTGAAGCCATTTAGTTATGTATATGTTGTAGGATTTCGAAGCGTTAATACGCGAACCATGCAGACATAAGCGTCTGCACCTAGCCTCTATTAATGAACTCCTACTCTCACCTCCCCGTGGTGAAATCCGGGAGCCGAGTACCCTCGACAGAAGATGGGGTAACCAACCCTCGTGGGACGTCTGGGCGGCTGCAAACGAGAGAGGGGGAGAGTGTGAGTCTACCAGGGCTCATCACTCTTTTTAGGATGGCGGCGGAGGAGCTGGTCAACTGATTGGCCAACGGCGGCATCCACAACTCCAGTCAGCAGGAGCTACCTGGTTTCCATGGTAAGGTCGAGACCCTGGAATAGAGATGGCGGCGGATGAGCCCTTCTCTTAAGGCCAACGGCGGCGCTTACAGCCTGCAAGCCTCTTGCACCGACACCGGATCCCTCCGGACCCCTTTGTCCGGGGGCTAAACAAATGGACCTGTCCTTCCAGTTGGAGGTTGTGCGTGGGGTTAACTTCCTCATCACGTAAAAAACTTACGAGTTCAGAAAACACAAACTGCCTCGGATATGGACGGATTTACTGTTGACGACCCTAGCAAACGACAAAAGGACAATGATTTTCGGTTCTGCACGTGGAATGTGAGGTCCCTGAACAGACCACGTGCAGCCGATGAACTCGCGGAGGCCCTAGACTGCTATAAAGCAGACGTTATCGCAATCCAGGAAGTGCGATGGGATGGGCCGGGCGAAAAGAGTATGAAAAACTGCGATATCTACTACGGCGATTATTACAGAGAGCGAAGGCAACGATTATTTGGATGTGGACTAGTTGTTCGGGGCGGACTTAGGCAAAAATTCTTAAGCTTTAAGTACATAAGCGAGCGCCTCATACAATCCGCATCAAGGCTAAATCCGGCAACATCAGCCTAATCTGCACCCACGCCCCAACGGAGGACAAAGATGACGATAGCAAGGATGACTTCTATGATCTCCTAGAAAGAACGTATGATCAGTGCCCCAGCTACGACACCAAGATCGTTCTAGGAGATTTTAACGCTAAGCTGGGTAAAGAGGACATCTTTGCTAGAGTCATCGGCAAACACAGCCTGCACGACACCACGTCCGAAAACGGACTCAGGCTGGTGAACTTTGTTACGGAGCGAAACCTCTCTGTAGCCAGCACGCGGTTCCAACACCTCAACATCCTTAAAGGGACCTGGTGGTCCCCTGATCATTCAACCGTCAACCAGATTAATCACGTTGCGATCGACGTCAGACACTCCTCCAGTATTCTTGATGTTCGAACATTCCGAGGCGCCAACATCGCCTCAGACCATTTCCTTGTTGTAGCCAAGGTAAGGACACGGCTATCGAGAGAACAACGGAGTCGAGGAAGACAACCACGGTTTGACGTCGAAAAGCTAAAATCGCAACAGACTGCAAAGAACTTTGCCGATCGAGTCTCCCTGAAACTCTCCGAAAGTTCGACGTCGCCTGCGCTAACAATAGACGAAGAATGGAAACGCTGTCAAAGAGCCATCAGGGAAGCCGCTACAGATGTGCTGGGTTTTAAAAAGCCAACAAGGAAAAACCCTTGGTTTGACAACGAGTGCAGGCAGGCACATGCAGCAAAGCAAGAAGCCTACCGGGCAACGCTGCGTCGAACTGCGAGAGCTGTTCGTGAGCTCTACAAACAGAAACGAAGGGAAGAGAACCGGCTTCTCAGGAAGAAAAAGAAAGAGCACGAGAAGCGCGCGATCGAGGAGTTGGAGAGGTGTTATGGCAGGAATGATGTCCGAAAGTTTTACCAAAGGGTAAAACTTTTGTCGAACGGGTATAAAGTTCGGGCAGAAGCCTGCCGGGACGAGAATAGACAACTAATAGTAGATTCGCAGTCGATACTGAGAATTTGGAAAAGTCATTTCTTCAGACTGTTGAACGGCGATGAGGACACAAATACCGCTGTCAGGCAGAATGTTCCACTCAACACAACGATGATGGACGATAATAGAAGAGAATACCGTCCCCCCGATCTAGACGAAGTCAAAATAGCGATATCGAGAGTGAAGTCTCGTTGCCATTTGTGAACAACTTCGCATTAGTGTGGATTCATACCAGGGAAGTCCACCATAGATCAAATCCTCACACTGCGGCAGATCCTGGAGAAGACCCAAGAAATGCAGATCGACACACACCACCCATTTGTCGATTTCAAGGCATATGACAGCGTGCATAGAGATGAGCTATACAGCGCCATGTCTAGTTTTGACATACCTGCCAAACTCGTCAGAGTGAGCAGGATGACGATGGAGAACTCTTTTCTCCATTAAGGTCGGTAACGAACTCACCGAGACCTTCAATGTCAAAAAGGGTTTTAGACGAGGCGACGCACTGTCATGTGATTTCTTTAACATCATTCTTGAGAAGATGTGCAAAACTCACTGGCCAACACAAGAGGCACAATTTTCCAAAAGTCCATTCAACTGTTAGCTTACGCGGGTGACATTGGCATGATTGGGCGAACACAGCGAGCCGTTATTTATGCGTTTGCTGGCATTGAAACGGAAGCGGCTAAAATGGGTCTGGCGGTAAACGAGGGCAAAACAAAGTATATGCTGTCATCTAGAAAGGGCGCACAACATCAACGACTTGGCCAGAACGTCTGCATAGGCAGCTATAACTTTGAGGTAATTAAGGACTTCGTCTACCTTGGCTCAACAACATCAGTACCGAGATCAATCGCAGAATAACTCTTGTCAACCGCTGTTTTTATGGGCTCAAAAGGCAATTGAGTGGTAGAGCCCTCGCTCGGAAGACCAAGCTGACTCTATACAAGACCTTGATCATCCCAATCCTGCTGTACGGCGCAGAGGCATGGACAATATCCCAAGCGGATGAACAGTCTCTTGGTCTTTTCGAGAGAAAAGTTGTGCGCGTGGTCTTTGGTCCTGTTTGCGTTGATGGCATTTGGAGGAGAAGGTTCACCCTCGAACTATATGGGCTGTACAGCGACATGAGTCTTGCCAGGCGCCTACGGATCCAACGCATAAGATGGCTGAGCCATGTAGAGCGTATGAAGAGTCTTCGACTCTGAGCCTGTGGGACAACACAACAGAGGACGTCCACGTACAAGGTGGCGCTGCAAGTCGAGGGGGACTTCGGCCGGCTTGGTGTGCGAAACTGGAGACAGCTGGCAAAAGATCGTTCTGGCTGGAGAGGCATGTTGAGTGAGGCCCAGGTCCACCTCGGACTGTAGCGCCGTAAGAAGAAGAAGAACTTCCATGTTGTATATCACGGATTAGTTTGTTTGTACATTCTTCTTGTTCTTTTGCCTCAGAATATATCAATGTGTCGTTAGCATTCAACAAAATCTTACACATTTGTAAGACTATAATAATAACGACCCAAATTTGACACTTGAGTTATTTCAATACTTTCGGATATAAACTCATTGACTTTTGTCCGCTGCGTTCGATTTATTAAATATGTGTCAAACCATTTTAGTCCATTTTCCCGTATTCCGTACATGAATAATTTATCTAAAGGTATTTCTCTGTCGATATCTCCCTTTTATCATAGAATTAATAACTAAAATGAAAAACAGGTTTGTATCTCATTTTAAATAGGGGGACTGATCACATTTTGTTTGGGGTTCACGAGCTCAGACAATCAAGATATTAAACGTCTACAGAACAGTTGGATCAAAGTTCTGAATCTGTCAGTGGGCCTATGCTATGTAATCATATATAACTAAATAGCATTTCTCGATCAAAGAAAGTATTTATTTTTCGTCGTCCTGTGCGATAGAACAATGATTGATTTAGAATTGAATTAAATCGATCTTACATTTACTAGCAGAAGTGAGAGAAGAGGATCTGGAAATCCTATTTTAAACGGTTGCATATCAAAATTTTTCGAACTTCGACTCAATGTTTAACAATTTTTTGAAGTTATATTTTATCTCCTGTTTAATTTGATTGGAAATTAATTTGAATTCCCTTTGAAAAAACTACACAACCATTATCACCACAATTGGTAGACGAATTCACCAGATAAGGACTTAATAACTTTCAAACTCTTTTAATTTCACCGCCAAATCTGCCAACGGACAGCATTAGAATGTGAGATATTTTGCATGGGAAACGCTACACACAAAAGGAAAGGGAGAAGATGCCAATATCAGATTCGAATTCTGTCTTTCCACTATATCCAGACCCAAGCTCCTCGTTCATGTGTGCAATCATTTTTGCCACCTACCGCACCCGTCAACACCGCATGCGGTTTGAATACCTTGGCTATAATTGGATTTCATTGCTATTTCGATGGCATCTCGATTTCGCTCTTTGTTCCCAGAATTTATAAACCATTGCTATGAGTTTCTTGTCGGCGGCCATACACGACGCCACCTACCCATGGACCTGCAGGTGCTGAAATCGAACTTTAGATTCATGGGCATTCCATTTGGCTTCTGGTTGGGTATAGGGTATCTGCTTGAAGATGAAAATGTATAGAAAACTGTTTAAGATATCTTTTATGATAGGGGAACTAGAATTCGCCTGCTTTAAATCCAGCTGTGTCTTACGGAGTGAGAACGATTCAATTCTCGTATTTGTACGTAGTGGTATCGATTCACTTGCAATGGATTGCAAAGAGAACCCAAAAACCCGATTTAATTGCAACGTTAAACAATTTGTCATGATCGCTCCATTTTGCAATTTTGCACTTAAATTTAATCGTCCTTAATTTGCCAATAATGTTCGTCTCTCTAAACGCGCAGCGGGTTCCACATCACTTTCGCGCGCCAGGCCAATAAACGATGTCATTGCCGAGGTGTATGTGAGTACGGTAATAATTCAACTGGTCGCACGTAATGCGTGACATTTTTATTGTTCCGCAGATAGCATATAATAATCACTCAGTTGCAAAAAAAAGAACAAGGACGAAACAAATTAGCTCCATGGAAGGACGAACGTTACGCGAGAGCAGCAGCAAATCACGCTCATTTGTGTATATTTGACCGGACAGATAAGTTATTTATATTTTAAGTGAATGGAGATAGTATTTGTTACTTGAGATTAGAGCACTAAAACGATCGACATGATTTGTGTTTTTGCTTCTTGTGCAGATAACCATTTTCAAAGTTCCGACGCAGAAGCAGTCTCAATTGTGAAAATTTATTTCCGAAATCGAATTCCTCTTGTGTGTTTGGTTTATAATGCATTCAATCGGCCAATTAAATGTGTGATTTAACAATGTTTTTGGGGTCATGTATGCATAAATACGATTGGGAGTAGTCCTCGTCTATGTAGACATCAAGTGGGTCACGTTTGTAAAAATCAGTTAAGAGCCACATTAACATTTTGATATTCATGTATACCACCTATTCTTGCAGTTGTAATGGCTTATGTCAGACAGTAAGCCGGACAATGTTGCTTGAATAACGAGGAATTTATATGGCAGTTGGCACAATTTTAGAAGGATGATTTTTCTGACCGCAATTAATGATATTTTTTGCTGACATTGTCGAAATTAAGGCTAGTGATAAGACTTTCTAAAATGTCTAAAGGTCATAAAATTGAATGGAGGATTTTTTTTTGCAAACGAAATCCTTACGAGTCGTATGTCTATACCGAGACATTTTCTTCATGTCACGAATATCACTGGATATCACATCCCGCAGTATAAACACAAGTATATATACACGGTGGGTGTAAATACACGGTGAGTATATATAGGTGCGTCGACTCCTACACTCAAGGTCGTCGGTTCGAATCTCGAAAAAAAACATCAAACATTTTTTCACGGCTCCACCTCTTTCGAGTCACTGACAATGCTCAAAGAATATAACTGTCTAGAAAATGCTTCTCAATCTTGCCGTTCGGAGTCGGCATTAAACTGTAGGTCCCCTCCACTCGTGAGAGAACAATAGCACGCACAACACGAGTGATTGCTGAGAAGTTAGGCCCAGGTCCACTTCGGACTGTAGCGCCGCCATTATTATTATTATTATTATATATACACGGTGGGCCAAATACAAGTTTCTTTAATTGCAATAAAATTAACAAAATTATTTTTTTTCCATGTACTGTGGCTTTATAAGTATGTAAGAACAAACATTCCCATTAATTATGAAATATAACGTAGTTTAAGTTGCTGTCTCTGGCTTTCATTCTGTCACCCCACTTTTATAAGACCTTGTTGATGGCTGTAGCTCACGGATTGCTTGGATGATATTGAACTTAAGTGCTTTAATCGTTTCCGGATTGTTGGCATAACATCGCTCCTTCACGGTTCTCCACAAATAAAAGTCTGAAGGGGTCAAATCGCAGCCCCGAGGCGGCCAATTGGCGAATTGGGAATTTGTTGCGCAAAAGATCGATTGCGGCATGGGCTGTGTGGTATGTCGCGCCATCCTGCATGAACCAGAGGTCGTCCAAGTCCATGTCTTCAATTTCAGTAAAAAAAAGAAAGTCGGTTAACATGGCTCTGTAACGCCCACCGTTCACCGAAAAGTTGTTTCCAGCCTCATTTTCGAAGAAAAAATGTTCCAATGATACCACCACTCCACAATCCGCACCAAACTGTCGCTCTCTGTAGATGCATTGCATTGCCTTTTGCGGCAATGACGTGAGGGTTTTCCGAGTCCTAGATGCGGCAATTTTGTTTGTTAATTGTTAACGTAGTCGCCGAGTTGAAAATGCACCTCGTCAGAAAGATGATTTCGTTCGTTCGCCCAAAATCGTTTTCCAATTCAATCAGCTCTAAAGCCCAAACTGCGAAGCGATATCGAAGCGGATGGTCGCGTGTCTTCAATTGCTGGGTCAATTGGATCTTGTAAACAAATTATCCGAGATCTCTGTGCAGAATTCTTTTAGGCTACTGCGTGAAGTGTCGAGCTGTTGAGACCGATGGCGAGTTGATGTTCGTGAATTGAGTCTCACACTCTCGGTCACAGTAGCCACATTGTCATCTGTGCGCATCGTACGACGACGGAGACCATGAGTGTTGTCCACTCACTAACTTTTTGCACAAACTTGCGTACAGCAGTCGCGGTGGGTGCTTCATTTCGGCCAATAATGATTTTCAAAAAACACACTGATACTCACTTTCTGTCAAGATTTCGAGCGGGAAACAGCTGTCAGTGTCAAAATAACCACCAGATGGCCCACTCTGTTTATATTTACTATAAATGAATACCATAGTCAAGAAATGAGATGAAAGTGAAGATGGAAAAGGAAACCCGACTGATGAACACATTTTAGGAAATTCCCAAAGCCCAAGAAACCTTAAACCAAAATAGGTGAAAAATGCTCTAGAGAAACTTACCCTATGGGTCAGTGAATGTGACCTTTGAGAGTAAGTCTGACAAAAGATGAGCTTGTAATATTCTTTAGAACTCACAGACTTTTAGATCACCTCATAGAGATGGAAACCCTTCCATTTTTCTGATTAAATATCTCGGCTTAATAGAGCATAGGAATCTCCGATGAAAGATTAACTTTAAGAAAGTAACAACCCGACCTTGGACGTATTACCAAGCACAAGTCAACAAAGTGAGAGAACCGCACCGTGGCGTTGTGGGTACTGCGTCGTCCACTACGCCCTAGACTCTCAGTCTAGATTCAAAACCCAATACGGACAACAATTTTTAAAGAACATTTTTCTCGGTTCCGCCTTTTTCGAGTCGCTGACAATGGTCCAAGAGCAAAACTGTCTAGAAAAATGATCTCAATATGCCGTTTGAAGTCAGCATTACTCTGTAGACTCGTCAGATAACAAGTAGACTCAAGATAACAGAAATGTTGGATAAAACCACTATACATCGTAGAAGTAAGGCAAATTATTATATGAGAGATTATAGTCTGGTGGCCAGATCTACCCGTGACTAGCTTTTTCTTTTTTTGCCTTATGACAGTACAGTCCTGGGTGGAACAGAGCTTAAACCAACAAGCATCCCCAGCTAGTATGAACTTCTGCCAGCTGTCTCCAATTGCGTACACCAAAAGGTCCTTCCCACTTGTGTGCGCCACCCCAATCGCTGACGTCCTCTGATGGGTTGTCACTCAGGCTCAGTGTCAATTTGGGCAAAGCTAAATTGTCCATGCGGTCTATATGGCTCAATCTTCTTAGGCGTTGAGTACATAAAGAGTAAAAGAGTAAGGGCTTCTTCATTCGCTTTAAATATCGTCTGTGAATCCGGGTCGTAGCTAAGGAATGGAATTATAAGGATCTTGTACAAAGTCAATTTGGCCTTTCGAGAGAGGGCTCTATTACTTAATTGACTCTTGCCCAAAGAAACTGCGTTTTGCCTTCGTTTAACTATAGACCTATTAAGCTGCTTTCGCTTTCAATGCCAGCAAAACGTCAATGTCCTCGGCGTGTGTGGAGAGATGAGTTTCTTATGAATCAGCGAACTGTCCTTCGCCATCATACACAGGCTGGAGGCAGAAATGTCAAAACTAAACATGGCGCTGTGTAGCTCGTCCCTATATACGCTATTATATGCAGTCTTAGTGCCTGATTACATGTGCGGAAGAAGGCAGGATTGAGAGGGATGCAATATACGATTTTCACAAGCGAGAGGGAGATGGGTTGGATGCGCTGAAAATCGGACTTCTTCCACCGAAAATCCACTTTCAAAGCGGATTCTCGGGTGAAGCAGATATATTTTCATCCCTTTTCGTTCCGTTTCCGACATGTTTTCCCCATTTTCTGGTGATCGCTGATCGACTAACACCTCACGCATGCTGCGAGGCATTTTAGAAAAATTGATTACAGGGAGGATTTACGAGTAAATGCAATTTTAATGTTTTTTTCACTGCATACATAAGGTACTACATGAAAACGTTGCTGCTGCACCTAAACAAAAATTGTTTTTGTCTGTAATTCATGAAAAATACGAATTTAAAAGAGAACATTACTCAATTTTGCGTAGAACATTACAGGGTGAAAACATGATGCAATTGAACCGATTCGCGTGTTCCACACGCAGAAAATCTTGCCTACCCAGTCGGATTTCCCAGTCGTTTGTAAACTGCCACTTAACGAATAGGAGATGGTTGTCAATCTGTATCTCTCGGATCTATCATAGTGTGAAGATCCGGTTTTATGATGAATTCGCTAGCCTGAAACGACACTGTTAAGGACCTATCAGATTGGTGAGTAAAGCCACTCACACAGAACGGCAGAAAAAATCTTATATGCGTTATACCTCAAAATTAAAACGTTCACTCTGCCTTATTAGAATAAACAGGTCATCTCTAAGGACTCTCATCGCCATTATAACAGGACATTGTGCCATTAGGACACACGCTTTAAGAATGGGACTTCCATAACGACTCCTGCAGAAGCTGCAGAGACGAAGAACAAAACGAAAGCATAATGCACCTCCTCTACGCTTGTAGCACTCTCACACTCACCCACAGAAAGAAACACCTTGGAGCCTACTTTTTCAACGATCTGAGTGAGCTGGACAACGTCTGCATCAGTCAAATTAAAAGCTTTGCAGCAAGCACTAAATGATTTGATGGATAGGAGACATCCGATCCGCGTGGTACCACAACGCGCCTATGTGTGACTGCTATCTACAGTCGGCCACTTAAACCCAAACTAGCCTTACTCTTCTCTGCCCTAGAAAAATCTTCGTGGCAATAGAGACCCTAAAATTCAAATCGTTAGAATAATCACTGACAGGGGCAAATGAGCGATAGCGGAACTAGGACACAGTAAGGTATACAGGTAAAGGGTGGGCGCCCGTAGCGTAGTGGGTAGGTGCGTCGACTCCTACGCTCGATGTTCTCGGTTCGATTCCAGAAAAAAACACCTAACATTTTTTTCACAGCTCCACCTCTTTCGAGTCACTGACAATGCTCAAAGAGTGTAACAAAAACGAGTTCTGGGAGTATATTTCATGATGGAATCGGCAGACTTGTTTTTTAAAAATATAATTAATTCCAAGACTAACGATGTTACCCGACTGTCATGGCAACATAATTGATCTTAAGTCTAATTGAATCTTACCCAAATGGCATAAGAAGACACTCTACTCTGCTACTACTTACCTTTATCCCATAGTTTAATGTTACATGGAATGCTATCCTTGTGATAGTCCATCTTGTAATCTAGCATAGTTTGATTACCGGAGAGATATAACTAAAGCATTCCAATGTTATGATTTTATAGAAATGTACTACCGACTTATCATAACTGGGGTGCTCAAAGGCTCACTACAACATACGTTATAAGTGTAATTTATATGCATTTTTCCCCCCTTACATATATAAAGCAGTTGCTACTGTCCCCAACTCTGAGAAATCAAATACTTTCCCCTACAATCCGCAACTCGCATATTTAATTAATTTTCACAATGCATCTCATTTATCATCCCCTCATCTTATTTCTAGATTAATCTCTTTCACACCGTCGATTGCATATCGCATTACATGTAACCCGAAACACCTCAAAGTGAATTGAATGCACTCCTCCCCTTAAGGCGATAGTATTACGAGATCTTCTTTGGTATGCATTGCACCAAAATCCAATACACACTAACCAGTGAAAACTGCGACACCAACAAATACCAAAGAACGCCATTCCTCATCTAATTTTCATTGAATTGAAATATTTTACTGCAAAAAAGGGTTTCACAGCACATACACAGTATCATTTATTACTCTGCCGCATTAGTGGTGACAATTCACCGAAATAAATGGAAATGAAACTCGACGAATGTCAACAAGTGAGCTTGAGTGTCATTTAATTTAATTTGTTTAATGTAACAGTGGCGCACAAAAGCCTTGACACTCTCATTCCACTTTATACACGTGTGGATTGCATTTCACAATATAACTGATTAATGACTCCTTGGGGCGCAGAACGCTGATTCGTACACTACTAAATGTGTATGTACATACAAGTGTATGCTCTCAAACTGCACACACATCCGGAATGAACAGGAATCCTTCAAAATGTTGATTGCGTTTGCATTTATCTAAGCGGCTAAGTGATGGATTGCTTTTGGAGTTTACTGAGAAGATGTGCTTGTGCTGTGGAGGTGTGGTGAGAACCCTTATATCATGTTATACGAGTATATGTACGTTTAATTAGTTTGAAAATTTAAACGCTTTTTGAACAGCGCGTGACCTAATCACGTGAGGTGAGTGCAGTTTATAGAAATCATTAAGAAAATCACTGGAGTAATCTGCCAAAGTGGTAATTACTGAGAGGAAATTGAATAGGTTTCTGACAAAGTATCCAGATTTCTATGACTTTAGAGCACCTCATAGGAATATTTCGACCAGAAATCCGACTACATATTAGGACTAAAGTATATTTGTTTTATTTTGTTAATTTTAAAGATTGCTTGTGGCGCCGTGGTCGTGTGGGTTCGTGCGTCGACCCATGCGCATTAGACTTTCACTGTCTACGTTTGAATCCAAGTTCAGAGAAACAATTTTTCAAAAAAAATTGTTCACGGCTCCACCTCTTTCGAGTCACTGTCAATGCTCAAAGAGTATAACTGTCTAGAAAAAGCTTCTCAATCTCGCCGCTCGGAGTCGGCATTAAACTGTAGGTCCCCTCCACTCGTGAGAAAACAATAGCACGCACAACACTAGTGGTTGCTGAGAAACTGGGCCCAGGTCCTTGTAAGATTGCTTACAAGCTTATCCATAAAAATTGTTCGGGTCAAAGTATATAGTAAACTGTATATAGATACAGTGATCAAAAAAAGTATTCGACATACGAGCTCCATTGACTGAAAAGTATAAAAACTCACTTTGAAGTAATAATCCTACGAAAATAAAAATGCAGTTCTTTAGTCTTATGCGTTAGTATATAATTCAATTAATTTTATTGCAACAAAATACATTTTAAACAAAAAAAATATGTGTAAAAAAAGTATTCGACATTTTAGAGAAGTTAGTCAAAACGATGATTTATAAATAATTAATATCTTGTTGGTCTTCCTCTTTGGCGTATAACTTATTTTAAACGGTTTGGCATTGATTTTACCAATGTTTACCAGATCCAGAGTACACAGGATTTATAACCATTAATCACTTCCTGTAGAGTTATTTTTAATAGATTTTTGTTGCTAAAACTATGTTTTCGCAATTTTCGCATGATTTTACATGATTCCAAACATGCTCAGTGGGTTTAAGATCTGGTGATTGGGCAGGCGTTTTAAGAACATTATGACAGTGGTAAGGTAGCCAAAGTCTAGTATTAAGAGCTGTGTGCTTGAGATCATTATCCTGATAAAAAATAAATTTCCCCCCAGACCTAATTTCCCTACACTTCCCGTAGATTCTGCTTAAGTAAATCAGTATAAATACGGTGATCCATTATTACATCAACAAAGGTCATATTTCCAACACCAGAGGCCGTCATACACCCCCATACCATAACACCTCCACCACCGTGTTTTACTGTGGGTACTAAATTTCTTTCTTGAAGCTCTGTATTTGGTTTTGTATACACAAGAACTCTGCCGTCGCACCCAAAAATATTCAATGTGCTTTCATCTGCAAACAGTACGTTCAACCAGAACTCTAGAGGGTTGTTAACATAAGATCTTGCGAATTCCAATCTTTCTTTCCTGTTCTTCTTTGAAATAAAATGCTTCTTTCTAGCTGACCTTGCGTGGAAATCGTTATTTCTAAGGTCATTTTTGGTGGTTTGTGCTGTTACTTTAACGCCAAGAAATTCTTCCGTATTTTTTGCCACTAACGAAGCATTTGTCTTTGGATTTTTCTTAATTTCTCGAACGATTATATTCTTTTTTGTTTAAAATGTATTTTGTTGCAATAAAATTAATTGAATTATATAGTAAACGCATAAGACTAAAGAACTGTATATTTATTTTCGTAGGATTATTACTTCAAAGCGAGTTTTTATACTTTTCAGTCAATGGAGCTCGTATGTCGAATACTTTTTTCGATCACTGTATAGCTAGATATATACAGGATGGGCCAAATACAAGTTAATTTTTCAAAATACAATAAAATGAACAAAATTTAATTTTTTCCGTATACAATGAAATCGGTTATAATGAACTGGTAGGGACTGAGAATTTTGGGGGCAATACCCCCATTTATTGCGCTTAATACAAGCTTAACCAATCTGAACTTAAAAACGAATACTTAATTTAAGGCATTGCTAAGGAGGAGAACGAGTCTTAAACAATCTATACTTATCAATTTAAATTAGAAACTAAGACAAGGGAAAAGAGCGGCTTTGGAGAGAGCGGCGTAGAGAGGTTTTACTTAAATGAAAGTCAAAAATCTCTTCCATAGCGTTACAGGCGTAAAATTCTGGACATAGGCGAATTCATACCAGAATTAGTTCGATGTTGTTGAATATGGAAGAGGAGATGGACCTTCGATTATGGGGATTGGCGTTGAAGGATATCCGTTGAAGAAGCGTGCGACAGTCAATCTCGCAGGATATGAGTTGGTGGAGGAAAATAACATCGGCGATCTTGCGACGGTTTTCCAGGGACAGCAGGCGAATAAGTTTCAGACGTTCAGAATATGGGGGCAAATTGTACCTTATCAGTTCAGGCAAAATTGCGAAGAGCGAAACGTAAGAACCTGCGCTGGATAGCTTCGATACGTCGAATATGAACAGTGCAGTGAGGGGACCAGACCAGGCTAGCATATTCAAGAATGGGTCTAAAGTAAGTGGTGTAAAGTGATTTAGTGGCATAGAGGTTTGAAATTCTTTAGACCATCGCTTGATGAAACCAAGAGTTACAATATGTTAACTCACAGTATCTAATGAGAGGTAGAATGAGAGCAATTACAAGTTTTTTTTCGTGTACCTAGCAGAGTGTAATAAGCACTGATCCACAACTTGCGAAGTGAGTGAGTTGACTCCTTTGAATTTTTTTTTTGTGGGGAAACGTGAAGAACCGTTATTATGCCAACAATCCGGAAACGATTTAAGCACTTAAGGCCAATATTATCGAAGTAATCCGTTAGCTACAGCCCGAAACCATCAACAAGGTCTTGGAAAATTGGGATGACAGAATGCGCTACTGCGAAGCCATCCGAGGCAGCCACTTGAACTACGTTATAATTCAAAATTAATGGGAATGTTTGTTCTTACTAATAAATTTTGAATTTTTTATTGCATTTTTAAAAAGGAACAAGATACAATTAGTTTTCCACACATAAATACCTCTCTGAAATCGACAAATCGACAAGAGTGTCGGTTTCAGTGTCTCTTACATGCATTTCAACCCATAAATTCACAAAAACAATGTACACACACTTAGAATGAGTAATGATTGCAACGGAAGTTGGGAATTTGTTAAATGTTGGATGCATATGGATGGAAATAGGTATGCATTTAGGTATGTTGCAGAAAATAGTTGATTTGGGTTAAAGTTAGTAGAAATTTCATGATAAATTGTTTTGAATTCGTTACCCGAAATTAATAAATGCTTCTCTCAGAAAATATTTAAATAAACTGGGCAGGTGCGAGTTGTACTCGCACGGGAAGGTTCTGTCGCATAATATTGATGGATGATTTCTGAATATCAAACGACGTTTCAAAACTATTTCAGTTGAATTTTCTTCTAACTTCAACCTAAATCAACTATTCATTCATACATTTATACATCCGAAAAAAACAAATGTTCATCCCTACATATACCTATATCTCTATCCAAGTTTATCCAACACAGAAAATCCCTTCCATCATACACATACCCAATCACTGCTCATGCCTGCGGTGTGTGTGTGTTCATTTCTGTTGGGCATTTAGGGGTGAGATCGAAAAGATAACGCTCAGCAACGAATAGAGTGGCCGAACACAGCATGAAATTATGTGTGAAAATGAAAATTGTTCTCATTTTAAATCTTAGATATCTCAAAATTTCAACATAAATCGATATTTTGAAATTTATCATTTCCTAATGCCTACGCTGAGGTCTTCAAAATTGCGTTTTCAGATCTTCAAAATTCGCATGTCGATGGTTGACCGTTTTTGGCCAATATCTTGAAAACTATTAAGACCAGAATGCTCGAAATTGTTTTCAGTGAAAGTACTCAATGAAGCGAAGTTTTTGTGATTTTTTCAGATTTTTAAACTATTTGGTTTAGAAATGGCAGGGGGGGACGCATTAAAAAAAACTTTAGAGCTCCATATTTTCCAAACGGTATTTTGGATAAAAAAAGTCCTGAAAGAAACCTCCACCTCATTTCGAAAGATCTGTCGATTGATATATATTTCGAAGGGGTGCGACAATTTTTCAAAATTAATGTCAACTTCACCTGTACTGGAGCCACCCCCAAATGGCCCCACTTTTTAAAATCGCTGCATAAGCAATGACATCTAGGTCTGAAGTATCTAATTCCAAAATTTCATGCCGATATCTTTATAAACTTCGGAGATAAAAAAGTGTGACAGACACGACGGACGGACGGACGGACGGACGGACGGACACACCGAAATTATAAATAGTTGAAGCAAACCTCCACCTCATGTCAAAAGATCTGTCGATTGATATATCACTCGAGATGGTGTGTCAATGTTTTAAAATCAATGGCAACTTTACCTATACGGAAGCCAACCCAAGGTAGGTAGGTAGGTAGATAGGTGATAGGGTGCCCTTGCGACTGGATCGCGGCTCACTGAGACCAACAGTTGGGTCCATTGTGCCCTTGGTGTGGAGGGGGGGGGGGATGTACCCCGTGAGACCTACACTTTTACTGCTGATTAGAACCACCCAGATTGTTGTATATATCTCAAGAGGTGCTTCAGCTCTATTTTTTCCAGATCTTTCAGCTCGTCGAAGAAGTTACTGCCTAGTGTTAGCAGTCTCCTTCCCCGTAGGGGCTGGACAATCGCATAGCAGGTGGTGGACGGAATCTATTTCGTCCACGTCCCTGCAACTTCTACAGTAGTCGCTATGGGGGATACCTAACCTACTGGCATGGGTTACCTATTTCGTTCCTTAGGAAACTTAACGGCGTGTACACATAAGGTAGTGCTAGAGATTTATCTAACTCCGAGCCCTCCTTCGCTAACACGTTCGCTCTCTCGTTTCGTTGAACTCCTGGGTGTCCCGGTACCCAGCAGAGAGTCACCGTGTTTAGACAGGAGATTTCGTTGACGTTCTGTTTGCATAGCTTGACTAGTTTCAACTTTACAATATCCGACGCTATGGCTCTTATAGCCGCTTGGCTGTCAGAGTATATGGTTATCGTTTTTTCAGTCAAACTAAACTGTTTAAGAGTAAGTGCCGCCTCATTTATTGCTACCACTTCTGCTTGGAAAACGCTACATTCGTCGCTTAGGCTTAGTGATTTTTCAAAGAGATCGCAGAAGACCCCTGCCCCCGTTGCTGCACCTGTTTTTGAGCCATCAGTATATAGAGAGATATCTTCGCCGCTATTTGCTGATAGCTCTTCCCAACATCCCCTGTCCGGAATTCGAGTAGAAAACTTCCTCGGGGTAGTCAGAGTTGGTGGCAGATAATCCGACGTTTTGTATATGTGTGATCCTGTCCATTTTGAGAGGATGGACGCATGCTCATATGGCTTGTCTTTCCACATCTTGACTTCCCTGAGTCTCATTGCGGTTATAGCCGCTCTGCTACTACAGAAGATGTCAAGGGTGGTATGTTAGGACCTCGAGCGCTGCTGTCGGCGTTGTCCTTACGGCACCCATGATTCCTAAACAAGCCGATCTTTGGACCTTCGTCAAGCTAGATAGAAGGTATTTTTTCTCCAGTGCTTGCCACCAGACTGATGATCCATAAGTTAAGATGGGTCTTACTACCGCTGTGCATAGCCAGTATACCACACGTTATCTAAGACCCCAGGTGTTTCCGAAGACTCGCTTACATGTGTAGAAAGCTACACACGCTTTTTTGATCGGCTCCTTGTTCTCTTTCTAGGTTAGTTTGGAATCAAGTGTGATACCCAGATACTTAGCCCTCCTTGAGAGTTTGAGTTCCACCCCGTTAAAATGCGGACTTGTAAACTCCAGAATTCTCCTTTTTCTCGTGAAGAGCATCAGTTCTGTCTTCTCTGGGTTGACTTTTAAGCCTCGAGTGGCGGTCAAATTGTTGACAAACCTCAATCCATGATTGAGGCGCTCGCTTAGCGTTGATAGAAACTTCCCAGATACTAGGATAGCTACATCGTCTGCATATGCAGTAACATTACGTCCATCTCTCTCCAATGTCTTGATGATCTCGTCCACTACTAGGATCCACAGAAGAGGTGAGAGGATCCCACCTTGCGGAGTTCCCCAATCCACTTTCTTCTTACAGCACGTGTTACCTAGAGAGGAATTGATCTGACGTGTTCGCAGCATAAGTCCGATCCATTCGCGCAGACCCTCTTCGATTTCTATTCTTTGAAGGCTTGCTTGAATTGCATCGTTAGTAACATTGTTAAACGCTCCCTCTATGTCGAGTAACGCGCCTAGTGTATACTCTTTTTGATGCAAGAATCTTTCTGCTGTGGATACCACACTATGTAGAGCAGTATCCACTGACCTGTTCTTTATATATGCGTGCTATCCCAAAATGGCTCCACATCTAAATCTAGTCTTCTTCTGTTTCTAGCTTGGATGAAGGTACATGTATATGAAATTACTCGATATGATTTAGAGTTGAATTCCACTGAAAAAGTTTGAATTCGGGAAGGGGCACTTGATTTGTCCGATTTTTTTGTTAAGCATTCCTACTCATATTTAAACATTTGACTATGTTCTGAGCTTATGAAACCTTAGATTATGGCAAAATTTGTTGCTGTCTTCTCAAATCGCTGACATTGCTTTACATCAAAAGCACCCTTGAGTGCCTACTTCAGTGTGCTCTTTCAAATTACTCAGTAGATTGCAGAACAAACTGAAATTCCTTCAGAAATGTGCCCATCTTTGTATCAATTTTCATCACCGTCATCACTTCACACTAGGGGAGGAATGTGTTAACTTAGGAGGTACTTCATCAGTCTAGTTGTAGTACTTGCTTCATTAAGTCAGGTACGATGCAAGTATCGTTACACAGTGTTGAAATTTTGTATTCACCTCATCATGCATATCTACATGATTGCTGCAGATGCTCTGGTAATTTCATGTCGAAATCAATCTACGAAATGCTTCACGAAAATTGATGATGATGTAGATTGTGTAATTGTTGGTATCATCAACGTTAATGTTGACTCAAATGGAAGGCTTGCAGTAAAGTTTTGCACACCGGCACCGACATGTGATAGGATGTGAATTAAAGCGTCTTACATATACAAGGAATGCCCAAGTGAAATGTTGTAATTGCTAAACAAATGTTGGACATAAAGGGACTACATGTATGCTTACATGTAGAGTTGTTGAACGCTGTCTTCATTTAATAATGACCATGCAAAAATTGTTTAAGAATGGAACCACAGGAACATGTTGACATCAGGTTACTCAATTATTTTAATTATTAACACATAAAAATCCGTGTTAAATTTATGAGCGGAGGGCACTATTGAAATATGCATCCATTGAATTCAGGGACAAATGTATATATGTAACTGTATAGCTACGTAATAGGCGACTGTTAGGAAACGACTTGGTCTAATATGTGAGGCGTTATTCCGGCGATAGCGTCTCGAATGCTGACCTCGAGCTGATTCAAAGTGGTTTCCTTATTAGCGTAGACTAAGGACGTAGACTAAGACCAAGGAAAATCTACAAGATCACGGGACCAATTGACGAATGCTCGCCTTAATGTGACCCAGTCGCCAAATTTCTGTTTCACAACTTCGAGAATTTTTGTTCGAGGCAGACTTAGATAAAAAGTCTTCAGCTTTATGTACATAAGCGAGCGCCTCATAACAATCCGCATTAAGGCTAAATACCGATCCAGTCTCCCTGAAACTCTCCGAAAGTTCGACGTCGACTGCACTAACAATAGACGAAGAATGGAAACGTTGTCAAAGAGCCATTAGAGAAGTCGCTACTGATGTGCTGGGTTTTAAAACACCACCTAGGAAAAACCCCTGGTTTGATATCGAGTGCAGGCAGGCACATGCAGCAAAGCAAGAAGCCTACAAGGCAATGCTGTGCTCTCGAACCACGAGAGCTGTTCGTGAGCTCTACGAACAGGAACGATCGAGGAGATGGAGAGGTGTTATGGCAGGAATGATGTCCGAAAGTTGACATCGGTATAAAGTTCGGACAGAAGCTGAGACTAGAATGGACAACTAGTAGTATATTCGCAGTCAATACTGAGAATTTAGAAAAGTCATTTCTGCAGACTGTCAAACGGCGATGAGGACACTAATACCGCTGTCAGGCAGAATGTTCCACTCAACACAACGGACGATGATAGAAGAGAATACCATCCCCCCGACCTAGACGAAGTCAAGATAGCGATATTGAGACTGAAGTCTAATAAAGCTGCTGGTGCAGATAGTCTGCCCGTCGAAATGTTTAAGGCAGCTGGAGGTGATCTGGTAGGGCGCATGCACCAGCTCATCTGTAAGATATGGTCGGAGGAAAGCATGTCCGATGAGTGGAATCTCAGTATCGTTTGCCCGATCCACAAGAAAGGAGACCCCTTTGACTGCGCCAACTATCGGGGGATAAGTCTCCTTAACATCGCCTACAAAATCTTCTCTGCCGTTTTGTGTGAACGCCTGAAACCATTCGTGAACAAACTGATAGGTCCCTATCAGTGTAGTTTCAGGCCCGGGTAGTCCACCATCGATCAAATTTTCACACTGCGGCAGATCCTGGAGAAGACCCAGGAAATGCAGATCGACACACACCATCTATTTGTCGATTTCAAGGTCGCATATGACAGCGTGTATAGAGACGAGCTATACAGCGCCATGTCTAGTTTTGACATTCCTGCCAAAAAGAGCAGGATGACGATGGGTAACTCTCGCTGCTCCATCAAGGTCGGTAACGAACTCACTGAGACCTTCAATGTCAAAAAAGTTTTTAGACAACGACGCGCTGTCATGTGATTTCTTTAATCTTATCATTCTTGAGAAGATCGTGCAAAACTCACTGGCCAACACAAGAGCCACGATCTTCCAAGAGTCTGTTCAACTGCTAGCTTACGCGGATGACATTGACGTGATTGGGCAAACACAACGAGCCGTCAATGATGCGGTTGCTGGCATTGAAATGGAAGCGGCTAAAATGGGTCTGGCGGTAAACGAGGGCAAAACCAAGTATATGCTGTCATCGAGAAAGGACGCACAACATCGACGACTTGGCCAGAACGTCATCATAGGCAGCTATAACTTTAAGGACTTCGTCTACCTTGGTTCCTCGGTAAACAGTACAAACAACATCAGTACCGAGTTAAAACGCAGGATAACTCTTGCCAACAGCTGTTTTTTTGAGCTCAGAAGGCAATTGAGTAGTAGAGCCCTCTCTCGAAAGACCAAGCTGACTTTATACAAGACCTTGATCATCCCAATCCTGCTGTACGGCGCAGAGACATGGACAATATCCCAAGTGGATGAACAGTCTCTTGGCCTTTTCGAGAGAAAAGTTCTGCGCGCGATCTTTGGTCCTGTTTGCATGGATGACATTTGGAGGTTAAGGCTCAACCACGAACTGTATGGGCTGTACAGCGACATGACTCTAGCCAGGCGTCTACGGATCCAACGCCTAAGATGGCTAGGCCATGTAGAGCGTATGGACAACTTAGCTCCGGCCCGAAGAGTCTTCGACTCTGAGACAGTGGAACAACGCAACAGGGGGCGTCCACGTACAAGGTGGCGCAAACAAGTCGAGGGGGAACACGGCCGGCTTGGTGTGCGAAACTGGAGACAGCTGGCGAAAGATCGTGCTGGCTGGAGAGGCATATTGAGTGAGGCCCAGGTCCACCTCGGACTGTAGCGCCCTAAGAAGAACTTCGAGCATTGCATCGCTTGTACGGCATTATGCAACGTCTTGTTGGAACAACAAGTCGGATATTTCGAAGTTGTCGAGTTCTGGCCCCAAAGTTGGTTAAAATCGCTCTATACCTGAGGCCATTGATGGAAACTGTACCTCTTCCTCACTTCCATCCACAGTCCATCATTGTGGATGCATTGCTGCTTGGTTGTGAATTCTGTTCGTTCCAATAATCGAATTTTGCTTGTTGACATATCCACTGAGCCAGAAATTGGCTTTTTCGTAGAAGAGGATGATGATTTTTTTGGTCAAAATTCGGGTCTCCGGTGAACATTTCCAGCGCCGGCATGGTCCTATGGTCGTCTGGCTTCAATTATTACAATCTTATACGGATGCTGGCTCAAATCCAAGTGCAAAATAAACCGGGTTGACTCTCTGGCGATGCCCAATTCAGCTGATCGGCGCTAAATCGACATTTCTCGAACGATATTGGCCGCTAGGCGACTATGTTTTCTTCATTTCGCACCAATTTGGTTGGTTCCAAAAGAACGTGAGTACTCAAATCATTTCACTGTGCGACGAATTGCCTGCACACTGAAGCCATGATAACAACCAACCTCATAACGAAATTCACGTTGCGAATTTACAACAGTGCCGGAATTTGGATACTTCAAATATTTTTTAATAATATCCGTAAGTTCGGCAAGTGGGAAACTATGGATGATGACATGGCAAGCCTTGCTGTGGACAGCTGAATGTCACTGGTAACTTTGACAGCTGCTAAAACTTATCAATTGAAAAGACTATCATTGCTACCTGTGAGGCTTTATGGTTACTAAGAATATTAGTTCTGCAAGCGTAACAGAGCATATGAGGTCCCTCGATTTTCAAACACTTTTGATTCAAAATTCAAGAGCATTACATATTTATCTTGTAAAAAAATAAATTTCATAGCCAATCATGTATATTGCCGACCGAAAATCGGCCGCTCTTCTATTAAATGCATGTGGATATGAAGATTAGTCGACATTATTTGAAAGCTGATGACAAATGTAAGTTCCATGGCCCAGCAGCTAATACCACTAAGCGCAAATGTTGTCCAGTTTGAAATACTTGGCAGCTCAAAGCATATTATAGTCCTCCTCTCATTGATGTCACAATAGGAAAACAGAAACGTGTGCGCGCCAAACTCATACATCCAGTTATCGCACTACCGAAAAATATAAACATTATGTGTACCCGAACATTAGTCAGTTTGAACTTTCCAAAACTCCAAGAGAACCCATATATAACCAGTGATACGCCTCAGCTCTTAACTTAACAATAATTCTCAGATGGATGCCATTAAGCCGTACCCAAAAACGAAATGTATTTAACAATAATAACGACCTAAATACCTATTAAGTTCGACTCACCACCATCAATGAGCCGGAGCGCACCGAAAATATGATTGACTGAATTCAGGAAGCATAATAGTGGTATAAATCACTTTTATTGGCTAATAATGTGTATCCAACTCGTGCGGGACCATTTTATTCGACAATTGGACGATTTCACGATTGAGCTATGGACGAATCGGTAAATACGTAAACAATTCCTTAAGTTTCTTTCGGTGAAATGTTTCCTTTGGTGAATTTCTAGCGTCATTTGGGTGGAAAGGAGGTGCCTTTTATGGCCAAAAAAACTTGGTAAGATAAGAAGTTGCTTTGAGTTTGATTGCATGGCTTTGGGTTGTTTGGGGTTAATTTGTAAATGAAGATGTTAATATTAACCTTCACATGAACAGTATTTCCAATATTTCCGCGACTTTCGATTATATATTGATGCCGCCCCGACTCAGTGACTAATTTCTTTGCAGCTTTGAGAATACTCGTATGTTGAAAAAAATTATTTAGGGAATGTTTTTTTTAACTTTTGACTTTTTTTTACGTGCACGAACAGTGTGCACCCAGGTAGATACAGTATTTTGCATGCATTTTGTATTAAGATTTTCGTAGTTTGGCACTGAAATATCATAAATTAGACAAAGAAAATATTTCTTCATATGTACATACATATATATGTACACATATGTACATTCCTGAAAAAAATGTAGTCATACGAGAAATAAATGAATAAATTTATCCGTTGTCTGTTTATTTATTGCAGAAAGAAATCGATATTTTTATAAAAAAAACTTTAAAAATGTGGCAATGTTCACATTTTGTCTGGTTCAGACTGTGTTTTACACATAACGTTTTTAAGCATTTGCCGCAGGCGTGACTTTTCGTTTTTTTATTTAGTTGGTAACACATATTAGATATTACCATAGGTAGCCACAGGCTTAGCGGACTTGTTAGGGACTGGAAAGTGTCCAGCGAACCATCTATGTCGGACCATAGAATTATGCGGTTCGATCTGGACGATACGGGCATAGCAAGTAAGACTGTAAGAAATCCGAGGAAAACTGACTGGGATCTCTTTGAATCGTTGCTAGGAAGTAATCTGGAGCACCTTGACATCAGAAGAGCTCCATCTCACTTTCTAGAGCTAGAACATGTTGTAGAGAGCACAACAAAAGCTATCACAACAGCATTCGAAGCAAGCTGCCCAATAAGCTGGGATTTCAAGGGGAAGAGAGTGCCATGGTGGAGCAATAAGCTATCCAGCCTCCGGTCCAAAGTACGCAAGCTGTTCAACGCAGCCAAGCGTACAGAAGACTGGCAAAGCTACAAACAGGCACTCACCGCCTACAACAAAGAAATAAGAAGCTCAAAAAGAGAAAGCTTTAGGAAATTCTGCGAGACAATCACCCGTACCCCTGCTGCGGCCAGGCTCCACAAAGCGCTAGCAAAAACGGGGGAGATATAGATGTACAGATGCTTTAGGTTGGCATTGATCAAGTCAAAGATATTTGTAACAGGAGCCGCTTTGTCAGTGGCGATTCGAGCTCCCCTTGCAACATCCGAATCAAACTGAATGAACCTGGAAATGGCTCTGAAGCACCTAACCGACATTGTTGTTTTATAAAGCGGAAAAGTGTTCTTTTTCCACGGTTCATTCATTGGATCTATGGCAGTCCAAGACTAAAAAAATACCTAAGTATCCCTGATTTAGTATTTTCATTTTCAGTGGGTTTTTTTTGGGGATTTTGAGCATTCCAGTTGCTATATTCACTTCTAGCTTTTCTGTTCGTGTGCCTGCAAACGATGTCTAGAATTTCATTACTCATGATGCCGCTTCACGATACAGATTTGGTAGTCTTGTACCACTTAGTTCCATCCTTCCCAATCCAGAAATTACCTGAAACTTCACTAGCATTTTCTTCTTCGGGATCATGTGCTTCAATGTTCTGGCCTTCAATTGCACCTTCCAATCTCCGGTCTTCATCCGCCTCAGAACCCGTGTCATCGTTCAGCTCTTCTTTCAGATTATTTCGTTCAGCATCACTATTAGCAGTTGCCTCTGCAGGCAAAAAGTTCTCATTGGTCTCCCCATCTGCAACAACTTCAACTAAATCTGTCTCCGAGTCGGAGCTGATTTCTTACAAAAGTCTTGCTTTTGCATTGTTACCGTTCATCAAATGACAACCTAGAAACAGCTGACGATGAAAGGTATTCGAAATCATTTCCTATTGAAATTCTGCATTTTTGAATAAAATATGTTAACAAAACACTAACTCAATGCCAAAATTGTTCAACATTGGGCGGTTTCAATTATGCGAGAATTTCAATTGATTCGATTTGAACCAATTCACTTTGATCGAATTTATTTTTCTTTTCAAATGCACTCAACACCTGAAAAAAAAACAAATTTGCAAACTTTAAATGAAAACGAAGAATATTATAAACTGGGCAAGTGTGAGTTGTACTCGCACGGGTAAGGTTCCGTCGCATAATATTGATGGATGATTTCTGAATATCAAACGACGTTTCAAAACTATTTCAGTTGAATTTTCTTCTAACTTCAACCTAAATCAACTATTCATTCATACATTTATACATCCGAAAAAAACAAACGTTCATCCCTACATATACCTATATCTCTATCCAAGTTTATCCAACACAGAAAATCCCTTCCATCATACACATACCCAATCACTGCTCATGCCTGCGGTGTGTGTGTGTTCATTTCTGTTGGGCATTTAGGGGTGAGATCGAAAAGATAACGCTCAGCAACGAATAGAGTGGCCGAACACAGCATGAAATTATGTGTGGAAATGAAAATTGTTTTCATTTTAAATCTTAGATATCTCAAAATTTCAACATAAATCGATATTTTGAAATTTATCATTTCTTAATGCTTACATTGATGTCTTCAAAACTGCGTTTTCAGATCTTAAAAATTCGCATGTCGATGATTGACCGTTTTTGGCCAATATCTCCAAAACCATTAGGGCCAGAATGCTCGCAATGGTTTTAAATGAAAGTACTCAATAAAGCCAAGTTTTTGTGATTTTTAAACGCTTTGGTTTAGAAATGGCAGGGGGGACGCATTTAAAACTTTGGAGCTCCATATTTTCCAAACGGTATTTTGGATAAAAAAGTGTTGAAAGAAACCTCCACCTCATTTCGAAAGACCTGTCGATTGATTTCTCGATGGGGTGCGACAATTTTTCAAAATTAATGTCAACTTCACCTGTACTGGAGCCACCCCCAAATGGCCAATGGGCAATGACATCTAGGTCTGAAGTACCTAATTCCAAAATTTCATGCCGATATCTTCATAAACTTCGGAGATAAAAAAGTGTGACAGACACGACGGACGGACGGACGGACACACCGAAATTATAAAGGTTCCGTTTTTGTAGACGGAACCTTAAAAAAGATAAAGAAAAAAACAACCCGTATCCAGAGATGCAACTCATACAAAATATATGAGATTATTTTTTATCTTCCCCGGTAGATACTGTTCGCGTAAGTAAATTAAAATTGCTGTTCATGTGAAGGTTAAAACTGATGATTGATCACAAAGGATAACAAAGAGGATTTCGAACAATTTTTTTGTATTTTCTTACTTAATTAATTACTCAATTACTGTAAACACTAAAATCTGAGAGTGAACTTGAGTAGATCAAAAATAATGGTGTTCAGAGGCAGCGGTGGAAGATATTCCCAAAGCGAAGATGGACGTATCAAGGAGAAGCGGTGGAAGTTGTTCGCGAGTACAAATACTTACGAATTTTGGTGTCTTAGAACTTGAATATGAAGAAACATCTAGAAGCCAAACTATCGGAAGCCAAACGAGCAATGTCGTCTGTATGAGGTCGGTGCATCAACAACAAGTACATATGTAAACCACAGCTCGAAGCAAAACCTCTTTCGCTCAACTGCGGCTTTAGTTTTTCTATATGCAGCGCAAGTGTAAGTATACTGTTCCCTTGTTGAGAAGTTTCTTCTGTATTTCTTAAAGCCAATATTCCGTTTACTAAATGCTACACCTAATTATATGCCACGTCTAGAGACTGGTTCACCACCATTGTTTTTGGAAACATTAAAACTACATTTTGAGTATATAGTTAAGGTTATGGCAATGAGTGATGATAGACTGGCAAAAATTGAACGCAAGAGTGTAATAAGAAGTAGATCAAGTTTCATTCATGAATGGGAACGCCTTGCATCAGAGATACGAAAGGATATGGCTGAGTTCGTAAACGTCAACAAAATGCGCATCACGTAAACATCACTGCCTATGTGATGCGACGCAACCATATTTTGATGATGCGATGCATCACGATGCTTCCATTTTGTTGGCGTTTCGGAACGGTTTATTATTTTGTGTTTCAATCCTTTCTTCTTTTTGTAAACATTTAAAAAAAATTGGGGACGATTTTTTAAATTATTTGGTTAATAATGTTGGCAATTACAATGCCAGCATACTTCAATATATTTTTGACAAGAAAAAGGAACAATTGAGTCGGAAAATAAAAAAAAATCCATCGCATCACAATAATCTATGATGCGATGGTTGCTTTTGTTTGCGCATCGTTGCTTTCATGTTGCATTTTAGAACGCGATGCAAAGCATCATTGCCAAATGTTTGCAATCAAGAACGCTTGACGTTGCACAGTACAGCGCTAATGTTGCGAATACGAACTCACCCTATATTTCACTTCCCTGCAGTATGGCCAGTTTTTAAAGACATTCGGGTGAGATTCTTCAATTCGTATATCTTGGAAATAGATGAAGCAATTCAAATATTAAATTGAGTCCGAAGGTGGGACTTACTTTATAAATACTCCACAAATGAGCTTCGTTGCAGAAAATGTAGATTTTTAATGTTTAATGTAGGTATATACGAGTACAGTCGAATCCCTATAAGTCGAATTTTCACGGGATATCAATATTAGTTCGAGTTAGAGGGAGTTTGACTTAGAGGGAGTCGACTGTATATATAAACATTTTCTTGTTTTTCTTTTTTTTCTTCTTTTAAAGTAAAAATAAAAATGTATAAATTATTTGACAATCTGGTAGACGGCCGTAGGCCAAACCATTATAGACTTAAAAAACATATTGAATGAATTAAAATGAAACCAAAAGTCATATTAAGCTAACTAACTAACTACAAAATAAAAGTGTGACGAACGGGCACACCAACATTATGACGGTTCCGTTTATGATAATAATAATAATAATAATGGAGGCGCTACAATCCGAGGTGGACCTGGGCCTAGCTTCTCAGCAACCACTCGTGTTGTGCGTGCTATTGTTCTCTCACGAGTGGAGGGGACAGTTTAATGCCGACTCCGAACGGCGAGCCACGGCGCCCACCGACGGTTCCGTTTGGTGAATAAAAATTAATTAAAGGGTCCAATAGGGACTTCCGAATTTTGACAGTTGTTAGCGGCCATACCATTGAAGCTACAACTGTCAAATTAGCTATCATTTCTTCAGTCACCACAGCACGTGCAAATGATAAAATTGTTTTATCAAAATGGGTGTTCTATCCGACAACGGATGTATTGCGCGCATCGTCCATTTTCGTTCTACCGAGAGGATTATGCGCCGTGTGGTGGTTAATTTGAAACCACTGGTTCAGTAAACGTTAAACTAACACCCGTACATTGACGAAACGCAAGATCTGCTGAAAACAATGCCGCTGTCCGAGAGAGAGTGTAGGAGAATCCAGGGCAGTCGAGGCGATTTCGTCGACTCACCTTGGACATGCACCCATACAAGATCAGTCAACTGACCCAGGAGGTAAAGGTAAACGACCAGACAATCGGCTCTGGAGCACTTGGAAACTGACCATAATTTTCATCGAAATTGAAAAATCATTTTCAGCGATGAGGCACATTTCTGGCCTCAACATTTCTGGGTACGTCAACAAATAAAATTGTCGAATTTCGGATGATACCAAACCAATCCACATGAGATCCAAGAGCGTCCAATGATAATAATGAAAATGGAGGCGCTAAAGTCCGAGGTGGACCTGTGCCTAGCTTCTCAGCAACCACTCGTACTGTGCGTACTATTGTTCTCTCACGAGTGGAGGGGACCTACAGTTTAATGCCGACTATGAACGGCGATTTTGAGAAGCCATTTTGAAGAAGAAGAGCGTCGAATGGATCCCGAAAAAATTATTGTTTGGTGTGGATTTTGGACTGGCGGTCCATATTTCTTTGGGAGCCACATTGGTCAGGCCATCACCGTCAACGACGCTCGCTATAGTTCGATCATTACCAACTTCTTTTGGCCTGAATTGAATGATATGGACACTAACGATATGTGGTTTCAGCAGGTCAAGGCGACGCTACGTGCCACACAGCTCACGCCACATTGGAAATTTTGCACGAGCGATTCGAGGGCATGCTCATCTCACGTGGGGGCAATGTGATCTCGCCACCAAGATCGTGCGATTTGACCCCGTAAGACTTTTTCTTGTGGGGTTTTCCAAAGTCGCAAGTCTATGCGAATAAGTCAAAAACCATAGCGGCCCTCAAAGTTAACATAACGCATGCTATTATTCAAATTCAGCCGGATTCATGCGTCAGAGTCATGTAAAATTTGACATTTCAGATGCGCGCCACCCAGAGAAGCTGAGGTGGATATTTGAACGATGTTATATTTCATACATAGTGGCATCGATATGTCTTTCAAACGAAAAAAAAATAACCATACATAATCTCAAATACTCTTGTTTTATTTAAATTTAAAATAAGCAGCGCTTAATGAAATACACTTAAGTTTAAGCCCAAAAATTAAAATATGTGCACCTCACCTAATTTTCGACATATGGGAGAAAAAAATTCAAAACAAATTTGACTTACGACGGTTTAGTACCAATTACTGGAATATAGATAATATTTTGTTCTTCCGACTAAAACTAAAATAGATTACTGCCATTTTGCATTGTGTTCATGTACGCCATCAAGCGATATGTATGGAGTTAAACCTGAAAATGCATTAACGACAACCAGATTCCGAGAATCAAAGAATTTGAATTAGTTTTCCATGCATTGATGTTAGCTGGAATTTTTTTTTTACATTGCTGCTGTGGTTGAATTGTCCATGTGTTAGATGCATTTGGATAGAGTTGCGGGCTGTGGATTGAAGTTGAAGTTAGTAATAAATTGAAATAATTGGAATTCGTTGCTTAATGTTCCGAAATAGTTTTTCAGAAATCATTCAGAGGTAGTGATGGGCAAATACCCGGTATTCCGGGTATATCCAGAGTATTTACCGAAATGGGTATTTGCGTGGGTATTTACTTTGAATGACAAGTTATTGGAGTCCCATTGAAACAGGTGGAGAAGTTTAAGTATCTCGGGTCTTCTTCACGAGTGATAGGAGGAATAATGCTAAGCTTTCCTGTAAGATTGGTCAAGCTGGGTCAATTTTGAAACAGCTCGGTCGATCTGTAATCAGGAAGGCCGAGCTTGGTGTCAAAGCCAAGTTAGCTGTTTTTAACGCAGTATTTGTTCCAACTCTCACCTATGGTCATGAAATTTGGGTAATGACCGTAAGAATAAGATCGCGAATACAGCTACCAAGATGAGATTTCTTCGTGCTGTTGTGGGAATTACTCGCCGGGATAGGGTGAGAAACACGACAGTGCGCGGGGAACTCAATGTTGGGCAGGTGCTTCTTCGAACGGAAAGGGCTGTACTTCGTTGGTTTGGTCACGTGGCACGAATGTCCCCATCATCACGACTTCCGAGGCGTGCCTTGAATGCGATTCCATCAGGTAGGCGACCGCTTGGCAGACCCAGGATGAGATGGTTGGACCAAGTCCAAACACTCGCCTGGCTGCGCTTGGGCATAGCTCCTGATGAGTTAGAGTCGATGGCGGAGGATCAAGTGGCCTGGAGATCTCTCGTGCATGCATTGCCCCCGCGACCCCTTTAGTGGAACATGCGGGTCATTGAAAATGAGATGAGAATGAGATGATAAGTTATTGCAAAAATTTGTTCATGTGTGGTGTTCACCGGGTATTTACCCTTTCATAAATACCCATCGGGTGGGTAAAAAAAAGTTGCCCATCACTATTCAGGGGGCTTGGGAACACGGTGAGATACCTGGGGATTGGCAAACTGGGGAATTGTTCTTTTTTTCATCATATCCATGATAGTAAAATTTACTGGTAAAAATTAATCGCATAGCAATTCTGTAGCGCATCTATTCGCGACGTCTCAAACAGATTAACTTCCTGTTGAGCACACACAGATTTGTCTTCCTTCAATTTCTTATCCCTTCCTTCAATTTCAGGAAGGACTCTCCCCCTGGAACACCCCCTCCCACCAACACCGTATCCGTCCATTCTCCCCCCTCGCCACTATACATCTTACCCCACTTCCTCTAAACCTAAAATACCATCATGCTCCATATAAAAGTGCTATTGGTCTTCATTCAGACTTGTTCAAACTTGCTCACATACTGAAATCCCAAAGACTTCAGAGAAAACATTTGAAGTCCCAAAGACTTCATCGAACATTTTTGAAATCCCAAAGACTTTAAGTAAATGCGGTTGACTTCAAGTGAATGGTAAAGACTTCAAAGTGACTTCAAAGAATGCAGTGTAATTCTAAAGTCTTGCATTCAATTGACTTGAACCCATAGAGTGGTCGAAAAAAATGATCCAGTCAAGACTTCGAAAAGAATGAACGATTTCAATGCTGAAGTCTAAATTTCAAAGTGAATTCAGGAATTGAAAAATCCGATGTATGAAGTCAATTGATTTTTTAAATCAAAAGATTGCAGTCTTTTACAACTCTGACGGGTTGAGGGTAAGTCATCTTCTTTCTGCAAAAGACTCGGGGTCTTTTTCACGAGTGATAGGAGGAGTAATGCTAAGCTTTCTTGTAAGATTGGCCGAGCTGGGTCAATTTTGAAACAGCTTGGTAGACCTGCAATCAGGAATGCCGAGCTTGGTGTTAAAGCCAAGTTAGCGGTTTTTAGCTCGGTATTTGTGCCAACTGTTGGGCGCCGTGGCGTAGGGTAGGTGCGTCGACTCCTACGCTCGAGGTCGTCAGTTCGAATCTCGAAAAAGACAGCTAACATTTTTTTTACGGCTCCACATTTTTCGATTCACTGACACTGCTCAAAGAGTATAATTGTCAGGAAAAAGCATCTCAATCTCACCGCTCGGCATTAAACCGTAGGTCCTCTCGACTCGTGAGAAAACAATAGCACGCACAACACGAGTGGTTGCTGAGAAGCTAGGAGCAGGTCCACCTCAGACTGTAGCGCCTCCATTATTTTTATTATTATTTGTTCCAACTCTCACCTATGGCCATGAAATTTTAATAATGACCGAAAGAATTAGATCGTGAATACAATGTGCTGTTGTTTGAATTACTCGCCAGGATAGGGTGAGAAACACGGCAGTGCGTGAAGAACTCAAGGTCGAGCAGCTGCTTCTTCGAATGGAAAGGGATGTACTTCGATGGTTTGGTCACGTGGCACGAATATCTTCATCATTACAACTTCCGAGGCGAGCCTTGAATGCGATCTTATCAGGTGAGTCACCGCTTAGCAGACCCAGGACGAGATGGTTGGACCAAGTCCAATAAATCGCCTGGTTGCGTTTGGGCGTAGCTCCTGATGAGTAAGAGTTGATGCAGGGGGATCGAGTGGCCTGGAGATCTCGCGTATATGCATTGTCACCGCGACCCCTTTACTGGAACATACGGGACACAGAAAATGATGATGATGATGATAATTCCTTCGGCGTTAGAGTTGAATTCGCTCCTGATGATTTATTTTCTTGACATTTTTTAGTTGTTTAATATTTAGACAAGTCTCAAGTCACTAAATTTGAAATTAAAAAAAGGATAAATTTTGCAGAAAAATATTTTGAAGTTATTTGGTATATTATATTATGTATGTTATATTACATTTGTTAAGTGTGAAGTAATTTCCTTTCCGGATGCTTTCATGCAATTAATTGAAAATAATACTAAGAAGTTCAGATATATGTTCACATTATGGTATCCAGCGACAACCTTTGTAATTCATATACGGAAACATAAACACATAACATAAAGTCGTTTTGAAATCACAAGCCTCTCGAACGATGGACAATTACCTGTACAACTGAACAAAGTTTAAGCGTGTCGGTTCACTTAAGCGGTCTTAATTAAGTCTCCTTCGTGATGGTCCCACAGGCGTGTGTCTAATTGAGCAACTTCAAGAATTCACTCGATTCTTTTCTTTGGAAAACAACCTTCTGGCAGGGGGTTTCTAATGCCTCAAATTATGTTTCGCCTCTTCCCTAGGAACTATAGTAATTGAGGGTAATTATTTGGAATTATACTATGGGGCATAGTGATCTACTGTTTCGTATTCGGACAGACACAACTTTTTCGCAATCAAAGTAAATACGAAGGAAGCGTACTCGTTGTCACGCAACTGTGACTTAACCAGTTACTACTGGTGCTCGGGAAAACTTTTAAGTTATTAAGTTCGGGAATTTTCTGGGAGAATTCATTTGCGCTGGCAAGAGACTGGCAAAGGAAACTATAACAGAGACATTGACTGAAGGGACTGAAATGGAAATTACTTAAATAAATACCTCGGAGATGTCCTTAGCTTCATTGACCGTGGATATTTGATGAAGTTTCAAAATTGTTGCTTTTGGGATTGCTTTTTAAGTGTCGAAGTGTTTTGAATATAATGGAAATATAAGTAACGACTTTTAATTGAAGAATTGTACATTTTTTCTAACGATATCTTATCAAAATCCTGCACATTCACATCTAACAACAACAGTATAAGCTTTTCACCAGAATGTAGTTAAAACATTGAGTGAAAACCGATCTAGGATATTCTTATACGATGATAATATGGTCTTGAAGAGTATGTTAGTTCCTAGGACTTAAAGTAAACTTTGCAAACAGAACTCATTGTCTAACGTTCTTATTATACGAGTGCGTGATATCGTTCCAGAACAAGTAAGTATTTCTGTTACAGATAATCACATCGGAGTAAAGAACAAAGTCAAAGAGTCTCTACCGCTATCATGTGAGCCGCTCTACAATTATGGTGAGCTTTCACATTACTCCATAGGATTAAATTTCTTCTACCTTGCTCCGGAGGCTCAGGATCATCTGAGGGGAAATTCAAGCCGTCGTCGAGAGGTACATAAACAGAAGGTATTAGTATTATTATTAGTATGCCCACAAGTCTAAGACCCACAGTCTAAGACCCTTGACGCTCACGGCTTCCCACCTTATTTATAATTTTAATTATAAGGTAGTCTTTTTTAATTAAAAAATAATTTCTTGCCACTTTCCACTACCTTATCTTAGCTTCGTTATTGCGAAAACCATTGTAGTTTTTTATCCTAACTCCATCGCCCTATTGTTGAGTATTAGAGTCAGATCCAGCTTCAAGTTTAAAATTTGCGCGTGTAAAAGGAGTTACGAATACCCTTAAGTGTCCGGAATCAAGACACAGCATGGGCCGAAGGTATAGAGGGAGAAAAAGAGAGGAGGTACCTGTGCACATTGGTTTTAAATGTCTGCGGATTGTAGTGAGTGGGAAATAATGGGCTCGTGTGGTGCGGCTAAAAAACGACTCTCTAAACTTAATTGTACGTCCGAAAACAGGCTTGAGGGTGAACTGATGAGCATTCCTGGCGAGACGAGTATTGCGGATGAATTCATGGAGGGGAGGAATGCATTGGCCAGCTCACTTGAGCATCGTTTGTTAAAATAGCGATAAAACAGTGATAAGGATGAGACATTACGGCGATGTTCGAGCGAGTCTATCGACTTCGCGATATTGCTGTCTTCTATACGTTTTATCGCTCGCTGTTGTATTCTATCAAGTAGGTAAAGAGGGGTCTTAGGAGCACCAGACCAGATATGAGCGTTGTACTTAAGCTTGGGGCGAATGAAGGCCTTATAAATTGAAGCCAAATCAGAGGGGGTGAAGTATTTCTTGCATCGTTTTAGCAAACCTAGACATTTCGCAGCATTTTTGGCGACCTCGAATATGTGATCATTCCAACTAAGTGTTGAGTTGATACACATACCGAGGATGGAAAGTTTTTCGGTTTCTGCGATGCAAGTGCTATTCAAGGATAATGGCTGATTATTTTGGGATCGCTTAAGTGACAGTAGACAGTATTGAGTTTTGGAAGCATTAAATTCCACTCTATTGTTTTTACCCCAACTAAATATGCTGTCAAGGTTCGAATTTAATATGCTTAACATACGCTGCCGCTCCAATTCTACGACCGAAGAGCAGGGTCGTGAGTCTTGGAACGAATATAAAAAGCTGAGATAACTGACATCAGCGAAGGAGTGGATTAGATTAGAAGTAGCAGACAGGAGATCATTTATAAAAATGAGAAAGAGAGTTGGAGACAAAACAGAGCCTTGGGGAACACCAGCATTAATTTGGTGGGCATCAGACTTGAACTCATCCAAAACGACTTGAATTGAACAGTTCGAAAGGTAATTTCTAATCCATAGAAGAAGAGACTCATCGATACCATAAGCACGCATTTTCGACAAAAGAGCTTGATGCCAAACTCTGTCAAATGCCTTAGAAATATCAAGCGCACCGATCTTGCTTTTTCCTGCATTGTGCAAGGATTGGTTCCACTTTTCGGTGAGATATGCCATCAAATCACCAGTAGACCTGTTGCTGCGAAAATCGTACTGCCGGTCATTAAGAAGCTTCCGCGAATCAAGATATTTCATAAGCTGACGATTTATCAGCGTTTCCATGACCTTGGAAAGAAGGGACGTTAGTGCTATGGGTCGGTAGGAGGAGGGTGACGAAGATTTGCCCTTTTTAGGGACGGGGTGGACAAATGCTGTTTTCCATCCATTCGGAAAGTGACCAGAAGAATAGGATAGATGAAAAAGCTTACGCAGTAGTTTTGCCAGCACAGAAGAACACCTCTTCAGAAGAATTGGGGGGGCCAGCCGATTTATGCACGTTGAGATCTTTCTGTGGTAGAGGTTGATGAAGCTAGTATTTCGCCAGTGGCAGAAAATTTATCCGCCCTAGATGGAGCCGAGTCTTTCTACTTCGCATGAGCCACTCACTTAATGACCTTGAGTATTGACTTATTAGCTCCAAATTACCAAGCCACATCCATTTTCTCCTTAGGCGGAGTTGGGTAATTATTCATGCAAATAATACATACGAGTATACATATATCATATATCCTCCAATGCCGTCCTTCAGTTCCTCGCCGCTTGTGATGTCCCATTCCTGCATCGTGGTCGTGGGGAAGCTGATGCTCTTCGTTGTCGTTGTCCCTAAAACGTTCTTACCTTGGGAATGCCTTTCAGAGGGACTGCAGGGCAGTTCATTTCCAGATAGGAAATCGCCCCAGCACCGACTTAAGGTACTCATTTCGATCAATAGTTCTTGTAGTGTAGGACTGTCATCCCTTACACCATTTGATCTTCCCGTCAATAAAAATGTTTTGGACGTAATTTGTTCGAAGCTCGCCTTGCCCAATGCTTCAGCGATTGTCTAACGACATAAGTTTAATTAACGAATGATAAAGTTTCTCAAAATCCACTAGTTGTAGTAGATTATGGAAGACTTCCGATATCTTCGAGCAAGTATTTCTGTTACGTACGGCTTCGTCGCTGATTTCGACGTTTCTGAAGTCGTATCGTCGTCTAACTCGCGAAGGCTCTTGTAATATTAATAATAATAGTAATAATAATGGCGGCGCTACAGTCCGAGGTGGACTTGAGCCTAGCTTCTCTGCACCCACTCGTGTTATCTCATGAGTGAAGGTGACCTACAGTTTAGTGCTGACTCCGAATGATGAGATTGAGAAGCTTTTTCTAGGCGAGTATATAAAAGTCGACCACTACGCCACGGCGCCCACGAAAGTTCTTGCGTCTTCTTTTATTTATTTTGCGTGTTTACTACCAGGACTTGGCAGTTGTACGCTGTAGTTTTCCCGAATGGATTTCTTTCGGCAACCTCCTTTCGGCGCTGGCATCCGTTTCCGAACATGCCATCTACGCTCAGCCTTTCTTCTTGACAGGATCCTGGTTTCCCACTTTGCGTGGGAATTAAGGCCACCTCGCAAAAAGTGGACATGTTTCCCATTTTACATGAGAACTAAGGCTACCTCGTCGCAAGCTGCGGGGTTAGCGGAAGGTCGGTGCAACCCAGCACTAGCCAGAAAGCGAAAACTCCAAGGCAACCAATAGGCGTGAGCACAAAGACTGCCAAAGGGGCAAGCGGGAGCCAAGCTCTAGCTTCCCGACCTCCAACTGTGGTGGTGGGGGAAAAGGGGAAGTGGAGGCTCAAAACTCTGCGACCCCCCAATCCTCTTCGACCAAGGCGACGAGGAATAGGTGCAGGTGTCCACAGATGCCCCCCGGGACAACCCGGCGGAGTGGATGATCCACTTCGAAAGGGGCTCAGTGGTACTGCAAGTAGGTGGTATCAAACACAAAACAACACTAGTTCTCCTCGAAGCGCAAAACGAGGGAATAAATGTTAAACTGTGGAAGGTGCTGTATGGTCGAAACGAGGAAACCGGGCAGGTACTGGGCCTCGGAGTAGACGAACAGTCCTTTGACGTTATAAGACGTCAGAACAATTCCCTGAGTTACAGGTTCGGCAGAGTTGCAGTGTCTGGACTCAAAAGGTCGGAGGAGGAGATGAGTCAGTTGACCAGTCCAAACCCAACTTCGGAGAGGACAGAACCTGCAGAGGAGAAATCAGATCCTCAGCAGGTTGTAACACTCGCTCTTCCTGCTGAGCAAATGACTGAGGGAGGAGAGGAATACATGTCCCTGTCAAAAGACTCGTTCTCTGATGGAGAACATGATATGACGGTAGTGGAGATAGAGGAGAGTATACTCCTTCAGGAGGAGAGCGGGGCCCCTAACGAGCAATAAGCTCGATGCTCCCCTCCTACAAACTTAAGGCGGCCCAGGTGAACATCCATCATGCTGTAGTGGCATCTGCTGTAATAGCAAGGATGTTCACAATGGAAGATCTGGGCTGCGTACTTATCCAGGAGCCTTACATCCTGAAAGGTACAGTCAAGGGACTGACATGCAGGAATGCAGAGTTAGTTTGGGACACTCGGGTGCCCAACCCAAGAACTTGCATTCTTATTAATAAAAATATTAATTAATTATGTTCTTCTTGCAGAATACGCTACAAGAGACCTGGTGCCCATTAGGGTAACACTGGCCATGGCAGGAGGTGGGCAGCGAACCGTCGGGGTACTGTGCTGGGGATGGGCCGGCAGTACCAGCAGCAGTACAAAAACTGGTCGAGTACTGCAAAAAATGCAAAAAATGCCGCTCCTGATTGGATGTGATGCCAACGCCAACTATACTATCTGGGGGAGCACCAACACAAATGACAGAGGTGAGTACTTATTGCAATTTATCTTAAGTTCTTCATTCTCCATCTTTAATGTTGGGAATGTTCTCACGAGAGCGAGACAGGAGGTAAGTAAGTAAGATAGCAAGTAAGACTGTAAAAAATCCGAGGAAAACTGACTGGGATCTCTTTGAATCGTTGCTAGGAAGTAATCTGGAGCACCTTGACATCAAAAGAGCTCCATCTCACTTTCTAGAGCTAGAACATGTTGTAGAGAGCACAACAAAAGCTATCACAACAGCATTCGAAGCAAGCTGCCCAATAAGCTGGGATTTCAAGGGGAAGAGAGTGCCATGGTGGAGCAATAAGCTATCCAGCCTCCGGTCCAAAGTACGCAAGCTGTACAATGCACCCAAGCGTACAGGAGACTGGCAAAGCTACAAACAGGCACTCACCGCCTACAACAAAGAAATAAGAAGCTCAAAAAGAGAAATCTTTAGGAAATTCTGCGAGACAATCACCCGTACCCCTGCTGCGGCCAGGCTCCACAAAGCGCTAGCAAAAACGGGGGAGATACAGATGTCTCTAAGAAAACCTGACGGCAGATACACAGAAAGTGAAGAACAGAGGGCAAGACTTCTATTGGAAACCCACTTTCCGGGCAGTCGTCAACACACAGAAAGGTGTGAAAACAATCTGCCAATACCAAGGGATGAAGACTGGAGAGTCGCTGTGGAGATCTTCTCTAAAGGGCGACTGGAATGGGAAATTAACTCGTTTCAGCCCTTCAAATCCCCAAGTGTGGATGATATCAAGGCAGTCCTACTTCAAAAAGGACAATGCAAACTAATACCATTTCTATTAATGATATTAAGAAGTAGTCTAGCACTTGGATACATACCGAACCAGTGGAGACGGGCAAAGGTAGTGTTCATTCCGAAAATGGGAAAGAAAGACCCAAGTCTACCAAAGTCCTACAGACCAATCAGCCTAACATCGTTTCTTCTCAAAACAATGGAAAAGGCTGTGGATAACTACATAAGAGAGGAAGTACTACAGACATCCCCTCTTCATTACTGTCAGCATGCTTACAGGGCAGGCAGATCCACAGAGACTGCACTCTATCAACTGACAGAAACTATAGAAAGCGCCCTTGATGCGAAAGAAATAGTTATACAGTGCTTTCTTGGATATTGAAGGAGCATTTGACAACACATCCCATGATGCAATTGTTCGGGCTCTGGACAAAAAGGAAGTAAACCACACAGTATCGAAATGGATGTATGAACTCCTGAGCACAAAATCAGCGGAGACTCACACACCAGGAGGCATAATAAAAATCGACACAAGAAGAGGATGTCCACAAGGAGGAGTTCTATCTCCTCTCATGTGGAGCCTAGTTGTAAACGAGCTTCTAGAGATACTAACTAACCATGGCATCAGATGTCAGGCATATGCCGATGACATAGTAATCATTGCCAGAGGAAAAATGGAAGAGACCCTATGCGATATTATCAAATGGGGGCTAACTCTGACTAAGGAATGGTGCCTGTCGGCTGGGCTAAGCCTAAATTCGGCAAAAACCACCATAGTACCTTTCACAAGAAAACGAAAACTGGAACGACTAAAACCAATAAGTCTGTCGGGTACAACACTGACTCCGGTAAAAGAAGTTAAATATCTGGGAGTAATCTTGGACTAATTTTGAGTCTGAGCGCTCCAGTAGTGTTTCTAAAATAAACAAAAAAAGCCAAGCTCTGCTGGGCCCCAGGCCACAGCTTAATCGCAGGGAACGAGAGAGCAGACGAATTGGCTAGACGAGCGTCTGAAATGGGCATCAGTGAGGCGGATATATCTTTGCGGCCACCAATTAGTGAATTGTACCGGATCATAAACGACATAATACAAAAAGAAGCCCACACGTCTTGACTTGTAAGAAACCATTGTCACACGGCAAGACAAACGTGGCCAGAGCTTAAGAATGGAAAAAAAAGAAACTCCTGGCATTGAAACCCGATCCGCGTGCTTGTCGGAGTAATCGCAGGACATTGACTTATTGGAACTATGCTTCGAAACGAGTCTACCGATCTTTTCAGGAGCTGTGATGGTGAGGAAGAGATCGAAAAGATCCAAAATCTGCTGTGCCACTGCTCAACTCTTCAGAATCGGCGCCTCGCTGCGCTTGGCCAAAGATTTTGCACCGGACTTAGCGAACGCAGATTTACTGGATGTCCTAAGGGTAGTTTCAGCCACCACGTGATAGTATAGGTTTGTAAAATTTTGTGTACCACAACAAAATTGAAGGGATTCACTATGGGCCTTATGGCCTCTGAGTGGAAGTGATATCCATCACACTCCACTTCTGTGACCTGACCTTATCTAACCTGTTATGTTCAGATAAAATTAAATTGTAATAGTATTGTTTTTGTGTTGATAATTTTAAATGTTGTAGTCAAATGTTTTCAAAAATTTGTTTTTTTTTTATAACAAAACTGATTCCTGTTCAGAACTCACTTTAAAACAGTAAAAAAAAACTCGCTCACTAAACACATCGGTGTTCTTTCCCAATGTAATTCTTCAATTTCAAACAAACATCCGCTTAATCCTTATCCAAGAAATAAATGGCAAGAAATTACAATATAACCGCAATTTTTCAAAAAATAAATTGACATATTTTTGTTGTTCTCCTTGCCTTTAATTTATATGTAAATTTTTTTACTCCACTAGGCAAACTGTACACACACCAAATTTACATACTCTTACAATGAACCAGCCAGAACCTGTAAGAACGGCGATGGCGATGTGGTAAACATGTCGCGTGCGATGCTACGCGTACGCTTGAATAAAAACAACAGACAAATATACGAATATGTATTTATTTTTTTTCAAAAATGAAATAACAAAACAGAAAATACGAACAAACAGGACTGATATCATTTGGCAGATTACAGTGCTCCGGCAAGTATTAATATTTCATAAACATCCTCGCATAACGTGAGAATGGAGGGAATAACCCATGAATTTTTTGCACTTTACTCCGGACCAACAAAATCGTGGCCGTATAACTGGACTCGTGTTGTTTTCCTTTTTTTAAATTCTGCTAAAGTGGTGTTCTCGAAGCGATAAGTAAGCAATTTACTAGCGGTAGCCATGGGATTTCTGAGTGGATAGCGTGTAGCCGTATGTGATTTTGATGGAATTTTATCCTTTAAAGGACATAACACGCATTCGAATGGGATAACTGGAGAAATTGGGTGTTATTCGAAGCTTTGGTTATGTCTACATATTCGCGTGTACATGAACGAAATGGAGTATTGTCGCAAAGGATGTGTGTGTGTGTCTAGACGATTGGGAATGATGGCCAATTATTTCCACATTTCAGTAAATACAAAGATCTAACATGTTTGCTCGGGAGTGATTTGTAGTGGGGTATGTGAAGGCTAGAATCTTAGTGCCTGCTTAAAATGTGTGGAGCTTGGACCTTCATATCAGAAGGACATAGTAAACATTTTTTATTAATACCCACAAGACTTTATTTTGATAGGAAACGAGCGTTTTTGACTAATTTAGTAATTTAACTTTTTACTAATTCATAAATAAACTGTATTGAATTGAACGATTATAAGGAACAGCACGTCGGTAAACTGATCTTCATGGCTTTGCTTGCACATAAATACAGTCAAAATCGGTTATAACGACCTTCAAGGGAATGACGAATTTGGTCGTTATAAGCGATAAGTCGTTGTAACCGATAGCTCGTAGATAGCAGATAAACTGTGCCAGTCTCCCAAATGTCGCATATCAAATCTTCTTTGCCGTCTTATATAAGCGCCTGAAGCCCTACGTGAACAGTCAGATTGGTCAATATCAGTGAAGTTTGCCATCGACCAGATATTCACTTTGCGACTTCGCCGAGACCTTTGATGTCAAAAAAGGGTTCAGACAAGGCGACTCACTGTAAGGCGATTTTTTTAATGTCGTTCTTAAGAAGATCGTGCGTAACTCAAACGTCAACACCAGAGACACGATCTTCAACAATAATAAACGCAAAAACAAAAAGAGTAACATGCCAACATATCCAAAATTCTATGTACACAAATACATCGCATCAACAGATAAACAGTCTACCATTTTAGAAAGAATGCGGTTGCACCAGCAGCGATTTTAGTCGTTATAACCAATATTTTAACCAAAAAAAATGGAACAAATCGTCCTTTGTAAGTGATATGTCGTTGTAAGCGATGTCGTTGTAAACAATTTGTTATTCAGTGAGATTATAATGGAGCTCAGCCGGGACCTAAGAGTTTGATCGTTATAACCGATACGTCATTATAACCGATGTCGTTGTAAGCGATTTTGACTGTACTCTCTGGTCGAAATTATTCATGACTGTTTTAAATATATCAGAAACTAGAAACTACGCTCTCTCTGGTGGGCGCCCCCCTTATTCCCAGGGGATCTAATTTTTCCGGTTTTCTTTGCATGTGTGCAAAATTTTATAATTCTCCGTCGAAAGACTGAGACGCTAATTTCTGTTTTTCCTATAGCCTATGATCGATTCCTGATCGAACGGTGCTAATAGTGTCAAAAATTGCATAAGGATCGGTACAATTGTTGAGAAATGTTTCTCAAACGAACAAATGAACCTTTAATGCTATCTTTATATATACAACCGGTAAAATGATAATTAAAAATTGAGGTTGGCCACATCGTCGTTAGAACTTGCACATTTGTGTCTTCAGGTGACTGTGTGTCGTCTACTTTCGCTCAGGCATGATGAATATGAAACTCTGAATAATGACATAGGTTGCATAACTCGAATTTTTATAAACCAAAAACGCATAAGCCCATGTCACTCTTGACAACCTCCTCTTCATTGCAAAGTTTCATTAAAATCGATCCAGCTGTTTCGGAGATTAGCCCGAACAATCAGACAGACAGAGACTACGATTTTATTGAAATAGATTTGCATACACGCTTTATTAAACATCATTGCCTCAGTTTAATTGTATAATTTAAGAAGTTTAATTTAATTGCCTGCAAGTTTGAAAAAAAAAACAGATTTAATCGGCAAAACTCTTTTTGTTCAATAAAGAACAAAAAAAATCGAGTTTGATGAAAAGAACCTTAACATGATTACTGGCTGACAGCTGTCAATATGTATGCGTGTAAGCGCTACAACGTATATTTGCCGTGTGTATATGTACATAGTATATGGTACATACAGCACACGCTCATAGGCGCCTACGTATTTGATGTTGTTTTTTTTTAAGTGGACAAAATCAGATGTTGACATGAAAAGTCATGACTCACGAATGCGTCGATCAATTTCCTGCAGTAATCGAAAAAATTAATTTGAACTTTTTGGTTCCATGCTTGTTAGCAAGACTGTACTTATTCGCTCTTTTGAACTACCACATAGATTGCTATCTGATCGTATGATTTACCCGAAATGTCTCCAAATTTGCTTATACCATAAATCTTAACATGTTATTAAAATGTGGTCAAAAAGTATAAAAGCATGAGAAAAAGTACAGTATACTCTCTAATAATATCGAGACACTCAAGCAGAGCGTTGGCCTTGTTTTTTTTCCGCTTGTTTCTCTCATCTTTCGGCCCTTACAGTGCAATCTTTAGAAAGCGCACCCGCCCATTTTGTTGTTCCTCGCAAAAAACTTATAACTTTTTCTGGGCGGCGAATGAAATTTTGATTGCCTTTTTTACCTATCTGCATTCTCCCGTGGTTCACCACAAGTCATACAATGATTGCCCTATTTAAGAGTTCAAATGATTTCAAGAAAGTGTAACAATCTTACGCAAATCAAATAATAATAATAATAATAATGGTGGCGCTACAGTCCGAGGTGGACCTGGGCCTAGCTTCTCAGCAACAACTCGTGTTGTGCGTGCTATTGTTTTGTCACGAGCGGAGGGGACCTACAGTTTAATGCCGACTCCGAACGGCGAGATTGAGAAGCTTTTTCTAGACAGTTATACTCTTTGAGCATTGCCAGTGACTCGAAAGAGGTGCAGCCGTGAAAAAATGTTTGTTGTGATCAAACAACAAACAAAAAAGGCAACACGACACCTGCATGGAAGAAGACACATAAAACTCCGCACACGACACAGAGCACACAGCGGGAAGGGGCAATACCCGAAAAATTATTATTCCTATCTTAGCAATTTATATTTTTTGTACATAAATTTGTAGAATAAGCAATTTGATATTATTTAAGGCGAGCGTATGCTCAAATAAAGTTCAGTTGATAAGAAGAAATAGCCGATTTTCAACGTGACTTCCCCCCACCAGAGGTAAGGGGTCATTTTCAGGTATTTCGTCAACCGGTTTGCTAAAAGCAAACATTGGTCCTTCGAGGAACGAACCGAGTTCGAAAAAGCGTATCCAGGGCTCACACTGGAAGTGTACAAGCGTGTCCAAGGCTTACATTGGACATAAAAAGCGTAACCAGGGCTCACACTGGTAGTGTTAATAAGTGTATTAGTGAATTAATCAATTATTAGTGAAACAATATGGTGTTAGATGAGACTGAAGTCTACATCATAGTAGCTAAGCAAAAATCTCTAGCAGAGAATCTAGAGAGGACTAGCAGGAACTTTTCAAAAGACAGTCCTGTCCGAAAAACTGATAAGTACTTGGAAGAAAAATTACTTCAAATAGATGAAATCTGGACAGAGTTTTATGAAAACCACAAGAAAATTCAAGAAGTGGTAAAGCATGACACTCCATACATGCAAAACAAAACAGCACAGAAAGTGCAACAACTCAACGAGGAGTTAAGAGCAAAAATACAAAATACAAGCCCATATGTATGCGAACCAGCTCCCACAGAAGAGAAAGTAGGGCGTGAGCAATCACAAAGATTGCGCAAATTGAAAATTAAAATCAATTCTATTCTAAGCAACATAATGGAATTTGAAGAAGCCACTTTAATTGGCTATACAACGGAAGTCCACGACTTTCAACAAAAAATATTGCTAGAGCAGTCAAGAAGCTTCAGCGAATTACATGAAGACTTCATGATCAACGCCTCAGAGGATGATCTGAAAACAAACTACGTAATAAAAGACGAATACAGGGAAATTCAGAAGGAATTGAATCGGTGTCTTCATAAGATGGCATCCAAACTCAGCGAAACAAACCAATTGAAGGTTGAAGAAAGACACCATCAAGCTGAAGTTCGATTGCCCCAACTGAAAATTCCGATATTTAAAGGAAACTATTTGGAATGGCAATCATTTTGTGATATATTTACAACTATTATACACAACAAAACCACACTCAGCACTACAGAAAAGATGGAGTATCTGAAAACGCATTTGGAAGGAGAACCAATGCAACTCATTCAGCATTTAACCATTTCAAGTGCAAACTATACATCGGCCTGGGAAACACTAAAGGCGAGATATGACAATGAAAGGAAAATTTTGGAGTACATATCGAAAAAATTCTCAAAGCCGGTCATCAAGGAAACCAGTCACCCTCAAATTCCATTAAGGCAATCTTGGATGCAACAAAGGAAGGTTTATCAGCAATAGCCACCATGGGTTTTGATACGTCAACGTGGGGTCCTCTGATTGTTCATTTAGTCACGAAGGCTTTAGACCAAGAAAGCAGAAACTTATTCGAGCAAGGTCTAGAACAACCGAATAAGATGCCTTCCTTGCAAATATTGTACGACTTTCTACAAAGGAGATACCAAGCCTTGGAAGTGATGGGATCGTCGAGGCAAAGACAATATAAAGAAGAACCAAAGGTCTCCATTCGCAATTATCATTTAGAAACTCGAGCTAAATGCATATTTTGCAAGAAAGACAACAACCTTTACTCGTGCAGCAAGTTCTTGAACTGGACTCCTAAGGAAAGATGGGAACAAGTTAAACTTGCTAAGTTGTGTATAAACTGCCTAAGGCATGATAAAAGAAGTGCATGCACCAGCTTACGAACCTGTAAGCAGTGTAATAGGAAACACCACACACTTTTGCACCAAGAGAACTATATATCAAGACGACATGCTGATAATCATTCACCAAATAGCGGACATGGACAGTCAGAAAGAGTACAATCAAATTATGGACATCAAAATCAAGGTGTATTGCTTGCCACAGCATTGATAACGGCCACGAACATTGATGGTCACCAGAGAAGGCTGCGAGCTCTTATTGATCCAGGATCACAGGCAACACTTATCACTGAGGAAGCTGCACAATCATTACGTCTGCCAAAACAAAAAATTTATACTGAAATCAGCGGTTTAGGAGCAACTGATGCTGGTACCGCACGCAGTAAAGTAGAGCTGGTATTGACACCAAGATTTGCGTGGGAGTTTCAATTACTAGTTCCTGCACTTGTTTTACCAACGCTAACCAGACTGACACCAAACAAGAACGAATTTAATGAAATTCCTACCAATTTAAAAAATTTGTTGCTTGCTGACCCAACATTTAACATTCCGGGTAGCATTGACATGATTCTTGGAGCTGAAAGCCAAAGGGCTTTCCCATTGCACAAAAATCTCAACTTGGATGGTTCATCACAGGCCGTACGTCATCCGAACGACCGAGTGTAAAAATTATGGGTATGGTTGCCCAAACAACATTAGAAACCCAACTGAAGAAATTCTGGGAACAAGAGGAGGTACCCGAACAAGTTCATTCGACGCAGGACGACGTTAGTTGTGAAAAAATATATGAAGAAACACACTGTCGGGATATTCACGGTAGATATATAGTGGACATTCCATTCAACAAGCAACTGGAACAGAAGTACAGTTTAGGAAAATCGCGAGACAAAGCAGTTGCAAGACTATTGCAACTTGAGAAAAAATTTAAAAAGGACAGTTCTTTGCAATTTGACTATACCAAGGTCATAAATGAATTTATAAGTCTTGGTCATATGGTAGAAGTCCCTTCAAATGAAAAACGAATTGAAGGTGTGTACTATATGCCACATCATGCAGTCATTAAACCCGATAGTACTACAACAAAAGTAAGAGTAGTGTTCGATGCATCATCGAAGACATCAAATGGAGTTAGCCTCAATGATCTTATGCTGGTGGGCCCAAGGCTACAATTTGAATTGACCACCATTATTATGCGTTGGCGAAGGCACAAGTATGTGTTCACGGCGGACATAGAGAAAATGTACCGTCAAATCATGATTAACGAAAAACATCAAAACTATCAACGGATAGTATGGAGGACCTCATCGAATGAAAAAATTAAGGACTACAAACTTACTACCGTCACATACGGAACAGCGTCCGCACCGTACCTTGCTGTCAAAACACTCCATCAACTAGCATCTGACGAGGAACAAGATCATCCAATCGCTGCGAACATCTTACAGAAAGATTTCTACGTTGACGACCTTATGTCCGGAGGTGACACTTTACATGATTGCAAGATTGCTCAGAATCAGCTCATAAAACTACTAAAATGTGGAGGTTTTCATCTTCGGAAATGGGCAGCAAATCACAAGGAACGTCTAGATGTCATCTCGGAGTCTGATTGCCAGTCTGTAATCAGCTTCAATAAGGAAGATACCATAAAGACGTTGGGTATACATTGGAATCCGTCGAACGATACCTTCCAGTTCAAGGTTAACATAAAGGGAAAGACAGTATCAACGAAACGAACAACATTGTCGGAAATAGCAAGGTTGTTTGATCCATTAGGATGGCTTTCACCACTGACAATCCTTGCAAAGTTACTCATGCAACAGATCTGGAAGGCAGACCTCGAATGGGATGAGCCGCTTACTGCAGAACTACAACACTGTTGGAACAACTTTAAAAGAGAACTTCCAGAGGCAGAGGGTATAACAATTCCGAGATGGATCAAAACAAACAATATCCAAGAAATTGAGTTGCACGGGTTTTGTGATGCTTCAGACGCAGCTTACGTGGCAGTAGTTTACTCCAGAGTCTACTATGATAATGGATATTCAATCACACTCTTGACATCTAAAACAAGAGTTGCGCCGTTAAAGGAAAAGTTCACCATACCAAAATTAGAACTGTGCGGCGCGAGTTTATTGTCGAAGCTCCTGAAGGAAGTAAAACAGAATTTTGGAGCTCAAGTAAATAAAGTATTCGCTTGGACTGACTCTACCATCGTATTAGCTTGGATAAAAAAGGATTCTTTAAGCAAGACCTTGTTCATTTCGAACAGAATTTCAAAAATACGTACAGCAATAGATGCAGATTCATGGAGGCACATAAGATCGGCCGAAAATCCTGCTGACTGTGCTTCTAGAGGATTGAAACCCAAACAGTTAAAGAATCATCCGTTATGGTGGAATGGACCAAGCTGTCTAAAGGACAAGAAGGAATACTGGCCACCACAGCCAAGGCTGTTTCAGATCTTGGAGAGTTGTGTTGAGCAGTCAGTTATGCTGACATCGTTAACATTGAAGGTGGAGGAAGAAAGAATCCTCGAAAGATTTTCGTCGTATGATCGTATGATGACTTCTTAGAGTAATGACATATTGCAAACGGTTTGTGTATAACTCTAAAAGTACTACGACACAAAGGCGAACAGGACCGCTTACTACGAAAGAAGTCGAAGAGACTATGAAACACATTATCCGATCAGTTCAGCAGAAAGCGTTCTCTGCTGAAATAAAATGCCTAAATAATGGAAATGACATTCCGAAAAATAGCAAGCTTTCGTCTTTAGACCCCCAGCTAAATGATGATGGGATTTTAACTGTGGGCGGTCGTTTACAAAATGCAAATCGTTCGCAAAGCAAAAGGCATCAATATATTCTACCATACGGCGACAATTTTACAATATTGTTGGTGCAGAATATACACAACAAGACACTACATGGCGGAATAAACCTAACAATGACCACATTGAGACAGTCATATTGGATTCCCCATGCGAAGCGATTGGTTCGCAAGGTTTTGCACAACTGTGTTCGATGCCACAGATTTAAAACATCCAATGCGCAGCAGATAATGGGACAGTTACCAGCACCAAGAGTTTCACCATCAAGGCCATTCACTCACACCGGAGTGGATTATGCAGGGCCATTTCAAATAAGAATGACAAAGGGAAGAGGAAATCGGTCGACAAAGGGCTATGTCGCGGTTTTTATTTGCTTCGCCACGAAAGCAATTCATCTCGAGTTAGTCAGCGATCTCACATCGGAAGCATTTTTGGGGGCAGTACGAAGATTTGTATCCAGAAGAGGTATCTGTGTAAATTTCCACCATGGGACGATAGCGAATTTCAGAACATTGCGATCATTTCCATCGACGATAAATGATCCCGCCATATCTTCGACATGACATCCACACTTTACTAAGGGTCTTCCAATAGGGACAGTTGAATTTGCTGAAGCTACATCTGTCAAATTGGCTGGCATTTATCCAGTTTGTTTTGCCAAATCACCATGGACCGGCATAGCGTTCAACAACACATGTAAATGACAAAATTGTTTTATCAAAATGGGTGTTCTGTTCGGACAAATGGGCGCGCTTCGCCCCATAACATAATCGGTCTACCGAGAGGACATTGAACGCTATTTCCATCGATGGTGATTTGGCAAAACAGACTGGATAAATAACAGCTAATTTGACAGTGGGCGCAGTGGCGTAGTGGCTAGCTGCATCGACTCCTACGCTCGAGGTCGTCGGTTCGAATCTCGAAAAAAATATCTAAAATTTTTTCACGGCTCCACCTCTTTCGATTCACTGACAATGCTCAAAGAGTATAACTGTCTAGAAACAACTTCTCAATCTCGCCGTTCGGAGTCGGCAAAAAACTGTAGATCCCCTCTAGTCGTGACAGAACAATAGCATGTACAACACGAGTGGTTGCTGAGAAGCTAGGCTCAGGTCCACATCGGACTGTAATGCCGTTATTATTATTATTTTTTTGAGTTTTTTTTTTTTGAGTTTGAGTTTGAGTTTATTGTCTTCATAAAGAGATTTACAATTTATAAAACACAATTCAATATCTTATATGCCTCCCAACGTCTCCATGGAGTTATCTCTTCTATGCTGGACGGAACCTTGAAGCGGTAGAGGAGAGTCCATGTAAGATATCGGTTAGCCGTAGAAGATTATTTAAAACATTTAAACTAAAATTACATAATATGACAATATGAAATCTGCGAAGCCTAGAGGCTTTTCTGCAGAAGATTATTCAAAAGGAATTCACATCTAGTTCTGAGTAATTCTTGTTAGTTTTAGAACACAAATTAATTCATTGTATATTTTTACAGATTTACATTATTTAATAAGACATAATTTTTTATTTGTCGTTTTCGTGTGTGTATCGGCTGGATATTCCATAGAGAGCGTGGAAGTTGATTAAATATAGTTGGAACCACAAAGGAAAGTTGTCGTCTTCCATATGAGTTGTGGATCCTCGGGATCTTCAAGAGTCCATTTGCCCTTTGTCTGGTGTTGACACAATGGTCGATCGGATGTTTGAATCGTGTGTCGTTGTACGTCTCGTTGATTACATTAAAAAGAAAAAGTTTTTTTACATTTAATATATTTAAGTTTTCGCTTAGATTACACATATTTTCGACATAACAAGTACGATTCTTTGCTCGCCAGAGAATCTTGAATATTCTATTTTGAATCCTTTGAAGTTCCATTATTCTATATTGCGCTGCATTACCCCACGCCGTTATTCCGTACTGAAGTATCGACTCCACCAGAGAGTAGTATACTTGCTTCAGTACTTCAAACGACGTGTGGTTGCTCAGGTGGTAAAGAGCATATGTCGACTGCCGAAGTCTCCTGCATAAGTACTTTATGTGGTAGTCCCACTTAAAGTTGCAGTCTACTTCCAATCCGAGATATCGATACACGCTAACTGCATCAATATATTCTGCGCAGTCATCTATCTCAGGTGTTTGACGAGACCTGTGCAGGCATTCGAAACTGTGGAACTTTATTTTTATTGGTGTTCTTATTACGTGATATGGACGAATATGCATGACCTTGGTTTTCTTCGAGTTTATAACAAGACCATTATCGTGACACCATCGCTGAATATTTTCGAACTCTGATTGCATGGTTTGAGTGGCAATGTTAATATCTTTGTGGCTCACAATTATGGCCGTATCATCAGCATATTGAAAACCGACGCTCTTTTTCAACACAGACAGCATATCGTTTACATATATGATGAATAGGAGAGGTCCTAGAATCGACCCTTGAGGTACACCAAATTCAACATTTCGTAAATTACTATAGCTGTTCGATATTTTAACTTTGAAATCTCTATCCCGAAGATAACTCGCAAACCAATCCAATGTTCGACCACGAATACCTATCTTCTCCAGCATTTTAATGATGTTCGCGTGGCAAAGTGTATCAAAAGCTTTCTTGAAGTCTAGAAAGATCACCAGCGAGTGGAAGTTCTTATTGAGATTGCTGTTTATATTATTAGCAAATTCACTCAGTAATTGATTTACATTTCGGTTTCTCAGGAAACCATACTGGTTCTTATTTACAATTTGGTATTTGGCAATATAATCTTGCAATCTTCTCGCCATTACTTCTTCCAACACTTTGTCAATCGCTGGTAGTATTGAGATAGGACGGTAGTTCGAGACATCGGATTTTTTCCCGGACTTATAGATAGGTCGTACAATGGCTGTTTTAAGTTTCTTTGGAAATTGACTTTCCTCCAAAGACTTAGTCACCAATTGCGTGACTGTGGGTGCTAAGACACTCGAGTAGTGTTTCAAGTCCTTAGCCCTGATATTATCTACGCCGGGAGCCTTATTTGCGTTCATCTTGTTCATAATGTTCGTTATCTCGGTTTGCGATACGTGACCAAAGAACATTGACTGAATTGTACTCGTCTCTCTACCATTGTGTGTTTTTATGTTGCATTTGTGAATAATCGACTTTATTTCATCAGTGAATTGTGTAGCAAATTTGTTGGCTATGTCTGTTGCATTGCAAGCCGAGGGGAAATTTCTGCTGATAGTTTCATCGATGTTATTGGTGGTTTTTCCTAGTAAATTGTTTATTAGTCGCCAGGTACTCTTTGCATCCTTTCTATACTCTGCAAATTTGTTTTTGTAATATTCCGATTTTATAGTTTTAATCCTTTTATTTACATAATTTCGGAAATATTTGTAGTGATTTTCGTAACTCTGGCACTGTCTGTTACTTTTCCATTTATTGTACAGCTTATCTCTTGTCTTACACAGATCTAGGATTTCCGCTGTTATCCATGGATTTGGTTTTTCTCTTTCCTTTACTTTAATATTTACATAGGACTTTTCGTACACACCATTGAATATATCAGCTAACTTATCATACATATCATCAACATTAGTTTCATTATTCAGCAGGCTCCAGTTAACTTTCGACAATTGTTCACGTACTTTGCTCTCGCTTAGAACTGATTTTGTCGTTGCTTTGCTCTGTGTTTTTGAGTCTTTGGGTATTCCAAACATTAGCGTGTAATGATCCGATACATTGGATTCTACAGTAGCTGCATATATTGTTTTAAGCTCACAACGTACCAAGCAATGATCGATTGTTGTACTGGAGCCTCTGTTTAAGTCCACTCTGGTGTTTGATTCAACAATATTCTGCAGGCCTTTACCACTTATCATTTCAAGGTATCTTGCCACATCAATATCTTGGTCCTTGTTAACATCTATATTCATGTCTCCCATTAATACCAGATTTTGGTTATTGATACCCGAATTTAGATGGTTTTCTAATTCTTCTATAAAATTATATGCCGACAATCTTGGAGGTCTGTAAATCGCCAGAAAAGTAAATTCTTTATTGTTTACCTTTGCTTGTATCTGTAGGTTTTCATAGTTCACTGTTCTGTATACGGTTCTTTTATAACGAATGTCTTTCCTCACAAACATAGCAATTCCACCACCACTTCTATCTGGTCTATTTAGAAATTCAGAGTTAAATCCGTCTAGTTGATATAGGCAATTTTCTTCATCGTAGATGTTTGTTTCCACCAGTATGATTATTTTAATACATTTAATTATATTATGTATGCTACACACAAAATTATTCCAATGTTTTCTTAACGACCTTATGTTCATGTACACAGAAAGACAATCCAAAGTTTCCAATTTACTTATATTTATGTCGGTAAACATATCATATACCCTATAATTCACACTTGACATTTGAACACACTCATTTTCACTTTCATTGCTGTCATTTTTATTGTTGTCAAACATTTTGACATTCTGATGTTTGTTTACTGTGTTTGACATGTGAAAGAAATGTATTTTATATTATTTTGTTTATGTCTTCAATATCAGTAATTCGTAGTACTGTTGCTCCTTCGTCTTTGCGTGCCAGTATTTTACAGTCAGTAACCCATATATATTTCCAACCGGCAGTTCTGGCCTTTGTTTTCGTTTGCCATAAAAGTTTTCTGTTTGTCGCCGTTAGTTGGCTGTTAATATATATTTTGCTGTTTAATAGTTCAGTTTTCCTACTTTCTGTAATTTTGGGCATATTAATACTTTTTACAACATTCATAGCTTTCAACGGACCTCGTGATTTGGCCGATTTCAAGATCTTTTGCTTGCAGATGGAATTAGTAAAAGATATCACTAACTTCGGTGCTTCTGAGGTTTGTCGTGAGTTAATGCGATATACGCTTTCAACGTCAGTTTCTTTGATTTCAGCGCCTACCGCAGCAGCAATATCCTTCACCACGTCCAGCAAGTTTTCATCTTTATTGAAAGGAACGTTTGAAATTTCTATGTTGTTTTTGATTGTTTCTTGTTCCAATTTGTTTATTTGTTTTTGCATGCCTGTGATAATCGTGTCTTTCTGTTGACATTGTGTTTTTAGATCGTTGATCTGTCCCGTCAGTGCATGTAAGAGCTCATTATTTTTCCGTATTGTCTCTTTTACGTCATCATATCCCTTGGACAAGAACTCTACAGATCTTAAATACTCTTTCAGCGTTTCTTTAATTTCTGTGATGTCCTTTTTGACATCAGCGCTGATGGACTCCGTAGGTGCCCTGAGCTCATGCGCATCGGGCTGTTTGTCCTCTTGTGGGGCTTGATTATTCGGTGTCGCGGGACGACCACGACAGTATTGGCACTTCCAGGACTTCTTCTGCTCAGTCGACATTCCCCTGAAAGTTCTGGCTGTGATGGTGGTGCAGCCGAAGTGGAGTTTCCTTGGGCAAGCGGAGCACTTGACGCAGTCACTCTCGCTAAGGATGTCTTCCTCGCAGTTTGCGCAACGTACCATTTTTTTTTGTTTTGTTTTTATTTATTACCAGACAGGTATTTTATAATATATATATACTTGTATATGTATTATGTTTGAAAATAAAAAAAATTTACAAACCCTGTTTGATTCTTCCACTGGCTGAATAAATTATTGGGAAGGCACTTTTATTAAAACTTTGGGACTTGAAGGCACTTAAAAAAACACGTCTATCACTTTCAAGAGTTACTAAGTTGACAGACGGGGCTTCAAAAATATGGCCGCTATCAAGTGTCAAGTAGAGGTCTGCAATGAATGACTTGAAACTGGTTTCATTCACATTTTCAAACACTCGCTTATTTCATTTTATTTCAAACACACTTCATTATTCTATTCAATTTTAAATCAAATACTTACTGCAGTGTATTCATATGAGTACTCATAAAACAGTGTACACTACACTGAGTATACTGAATAGTCTGAGTTTCTTTTCGAGACTTGTTTTTCTTCTAACACGAATAATCCTGTACTACTACCAAATAGATTTACGCGAGGGGGGAGTGTGTTGTAGAAGCAAAATACATAAACAAGTCAAGACTCTTTTACTAAACTATGCACTCAGTGTACTTAGTGTATTTTCTGCAGTTTGCTCTCATATGAAATCGCTCAAAACATTCATATGTTTCAAAGAGAGGTAATAGTGCACTCATCTTGCTATCAGGTGATCAAGCAGTATACAGTATTTGTCTCTCATGGTGTGATATTCGATTTCAGTGTACAGCTTGTTGAAAAATGGCAATGAATAGTGTACACTGAAGTATTGCACAAGTTTAGAAAGAGCAAATGAATGCATTCATGCAGCTCGCTAGTGTCAAAGACCATTTAAAATAACGATTTCAGAAGAATTATGTTTAATCGGTAGTGTAGTCTCTCTCGCAACTTATGTTGCTAATCTAATTTTTGAAAATTAACCCATCTTCACGGATATTAATAATTAACTCGTTTACGTTTTCGATGAAATAACGCCCAGCACAGCCAATTGCAAAAGAGCAACACCCACTCCAACGGCATATAATATTAATCAAATCTTTTTTTTTGTTTTGCTGAACGTGGGCGAAAGCATGGTCGAAGGAGGTTAAAACACAAGTGGCCAAACTAAGGAACTATGTATGTCCCACAAACTGTCGCTGCTTGAACCCACGGCTGCACTCTCATTTCATGCACACAACTTACTTACTTAGCGGGCTCCTGACTCATGAAGGGTCTCTGCCTGAGACACGGCAGCCTTCCATACCCTGCGGTCCCGGGCACGCTGTTTCCAGTTATTTGGACCAAGCGCTCTGGCATCCGCGATAGTTTGCTCCTTGAAACGGAGGTTCGGTCTTCCTTTTCTTTTTTTGAACCTGTGGGCTGTGATTCGAAGGTTCTCTTTGCTGGAGCCAGTGTAGTCGTCGTATTTTAGCTTTTTGGACTACATCCACATCTTTGTACAGCTTGTAGAGGTCGCGGTTGTATCTTCTCCTCCATTCGCCCTCCTCACATACGGGACCGAAATTTCGACGAAGAATTTTTCTCTCAAAAGTACCCCAAATGAGCTTTGCTTTCCTGCTTATCGTCCAATACTCGGCTGCTTTCCTTCCTGCACACAAAGTCAAATCAAATGCAATTGGAGACAGTGATAAGAAAACCTCTAACTCCCTATTCAATACGTAATGGTAGCCAAATGCAGCAACAAATACTCCAAAGATATTTTTTTAAGTGCTTTAATGAAGATTTAACAGAAGTTCAGTAAATCAATGGGTTGCATTACAACACCGCTTTCACTCACTATAGAAAAAATAACAATTAATTTGAATCATTGCTCCATGGTCCTTATTGAAATTAGATGAATCAAAACCGATATCTACACCCCGAAGTAGATGCCAATGTAGGCGCAACTACACACAAATTGTGTATTCTCAGAACTCAAAATTAGCTACCCTCCAAATGAACTACTGCTTGAAAGTCAATTCCCACACTTTAAAGCTTTAAAATTACTTTAAGGCAAACACTAAATAAAAAATGACCAACACACATGAAGCCAGGCTCATCCAATAAATTATCGCACACTTTGACGGCCCAGTTTTCCCGTTGTTACCACAATGCCTTGCACCCATAAACAAGTCCAACCAAAGGACACCGAAAGCCCATTAATAATAATATGACTTCTTCTCTCGCCCTTCAATAGACTGGTTCAAGACCTTTTTCATCTTCTTCCCTCGCCATTTACCCACCCGACACCGATGCTTTTATTGCAGAGGGAAACGTGTTAAACCTATAGATTCTCATATCGTGCCATTGTGTTGTCTGGCAAATCCATATATAGCACAACTAAACTTTGAAAGGATGATGAGTCAACGATTTGCATGGCAATCATATATCTGTTTTTGCCAGGTATTATGGCTTTTAACAAATGGCAGCCAGAATATTTGGTGTCAGGGGGTGGTGCTGTGCTGCCGCCTTAGACTATCTCAAGAGTTCAGTTGCCTTTTGTGCCATTCACATTTGGCATGAGGTGGGAAAATATTATTTCATTTCTTGTCAATGGTTGTGATTCGTGCAGTCATATTTTTAAATGAACAACCGCACCATAAGTGCTCAGGGGTGAATATGATTGAATTGACATTTTCTTGAATTGGCATCGAAAATCTTGGCATACTCCATGCTGAGAGGATTCCAAAGATGGAGCTCCATTGAAATATTATTCTCAATAAAATTCGATATTCTTTGCCATCCCGCAATCATGATGAATGTCACTGAAAAGGTTTCCGTTGTGGGTAATTGTGTTTGAGATGAACCGCATCTGGTTCGATGAAAACGAGAACGAGAACGTTCAGTTGGCTGGGTACACTTGACACATAACACAATTAAACTTAACGTAAGATATCAGTTCGAGGAATGGACGTTATTTTCATCGATTTTCTTTTTAAGTCTCTCTTTAATTTGAAAAAAGGCTACATTAAACCTAATGTGGGATTTCTTTCGAATTGAAGGCGGTCTCGGAAAATGAATGAATTTATAAATGACTCCCTGTATGTTTAAGACTGTGGAGGAAAATCAATTCAACACCGGAACTCTTCAATCGTTATTTTTATTGGATGCAAAATGCATCTCCAGCTTTAGATTGAGGTAGGCTCTGCTGACCGACTGTAATAAAACAGTCATAACTTAGGCCCATTGTGATATGTCGCAGATTAAACTTCATTTTCATGAGAGGTAAACCACTAGAAGCTTCAATGAAGCAATGTTTCCGGGTGAATCTTTCTGGGGCAATAGATGAGCAGATAAAGTGGAAGAGCAGATAAAGTGGTTTTTCTCTTCTCAACAACTGCAGCAGGTCTATCACTCGTGCCTTCCAATAATGTTCTGTCGGTTCTGCCACCTGTCGGTGCTGTTTTTCTCATTCTAATCACGCAGAGCCTACCAAGAACTACTAGGTGTAAGACTCTGTGATATGCTTACGTCGAATACAAACGCCAACAACATGTCGTTGCATTGCTGCTCATCCATCTAAGAGGTAGCGGAAACCACCCTGGGCTTCCTCCCACCCCCGACAAGAACCGAGTGGCGAATGTGAGCAAAAAAACGTGCAACAGACGAAGAATACCGACAGCCGCAGCTGCAAAGTAAAACTAGAGGAACGCAGGAGGAGTATCGGGCTAAAAGACGGGAGGAGAAAAAACTTCAACGTCTGAAGAAACTGTCTCTGGGGTAATCTTGTTGCGGGTATTGTGGATGTATTTATGCAGTATTTCCACCAGTTGCTCAATGGGCATGACCAGGAGAGAGTAGTAGGGAACGAAGAAACCCCAACTTCAGTCGATGAAGTAGTCCCTCCGCCCAGTATAGACGAAGTCGGTACAGCTATTAATGAGCTGAAGAACAACAAAGCCGTAGGCTCAGATGGATTGCCGTCAGAGCTCTTCAAGGCTGGCGGCGATGTTCTGGCAGGGAACGTACACTAGATCATTTGTAAAATTTAGAATTACGAAAACCTGCCCGATGACTGGAATACAAGTTCCATATGCCCCAAATACAAAAAAGACGATCCTACTTCAAGCAAAAGCTATCAACTATATCCCTGTTGAACGTAACCTATAAGATCCTGTCTAGCATACTGTGTGAACGTCTTAAGCCCTCTTCCTTCGCACTTATCGACACGTACCAGTGCGGCTTTGGGCGAGGCAAATCAACTATAGACCAGATCTTCACACTAAGGGAATTCATGGGAAAGACCAGAGAGATTCAGATCGATAACGATACGCACACCTTTTTATCGATTTCAAAGCTGCATACGACAGTATTCATAGCAAAGAATTATACGATGAAGAAGAAAACTGATCCGGTTGTGTCGCACTCCTCTAAAGGTTACGCTGATGTCATCGACAGCGTCACGCGTTCCCAGCGTGCCGTTGTGGAAGTTTTGACGACAACTGAAGAAGATCTGGTCAAGGATAATGAAGACAAAACAAAATATATGCTGCCGAGTACAAGTCGATCCACAGCACATCACCTGGGACAAAACATCACGATCGACAGCTACAATTTTGAGGTAGTGAAAGAGTTTGTCTACCTTGGGGAAGTGTGAACAACATCCTGGTGGAGATCCGACACAGAATCGTCCTTGGCGACAATTGTTATTTCAACAGCTGATTGACCCTAGCTCTCAACTACTCCTAACTCGAAGGGTCAAAGTCATGCTCTACAAAACCGTTATTTTGCCAGTCCGGCATTACGAAGCTGGACAATAAATAGAACGGCAGACTTGATTCTTGGTTCCTTCGAAAGAAAAAGTCTGCGTCGAATATAGGGTCCTATCTGGGAGGAAGGTGAAGGGAGGAGATGTCGAGATGTCGCCATCGACTCTAACTCATCAGTTTTTGGACTTGGTCCAAACATCTCGCCCTGGGTCTGCCAAGCGGTCGGCTACATTCGCATTCGAGGCACTCCGTGAAGGTCGTAATGATGAGGACATTCGTGCCACACGACCAAACCATCGAAGTACAGCCCTTTCCGTGCGAAGAAGTAGCTGCCCCACATTGAGTTCCTCGTGCACTGCCGTGTTTCGCACCCTATCCCGGCGAGTAATTCCCACAACATCACAAAGAAATCTCATCTCGGCAGCGATCTTAGTTAAAAGTTAAAAATTTTGCCTATAATCAAATAATTATAAAAATTCTACAATGCGTCTAAGAATATGGCCAGGGACTGTATATCTGACACTAAGGAGTTCAAAAGTATGTTCGCCTATGTAGATATGGCTTATAGCCCACTTTAGACCAAATCACTTATTTGAAGCTCCACAGTAGTGGGCAGTACCTGACTGCCGTTCCCATTTGCATCCTGTGGCTCTCTAAGAATAATGGAGAGCCGTGGGGTCTTTTTGATCCATTCAAGAATATTAAGTTTCCAGGAAAGTTTGTAGTGCTCAGTATAACATCCCAGAAATGCAGATTTCAAATCCTTAGTGCTGATCTCATACCAAAAAGGGAAAGGGTGTCTAAGGTAGGTCCTTTCTAGAACTAGTGTTGTCTTTTTCAAACTCGAAAAACTTGGTTCAGGCAGCGAGCTTTGGCAACGTTTTTGCATTAGATCAATGAGATGAACTTACCAGTTGAATTAACAACAATAGCGACATCGTCCGCTATATGCAACAACTTTACAACTTATCCGCCATAATTTTACCAACAGCTTTGACCCGTCAGTGGTAATGACGAATGGAGGAGAAGGTTTAATCACTAACTTAAGTGGCTATTCAGTAATATACGAGTATTTTTGTCAGTCGTCTATAGTTCTAGTGTCTAATGTGGCTGACACAAGAAGTTACAAACAAAGCTGACAAAGTACCAAAAACCGATGGTTATTGTGATTTAAAAAAATATACAGCTTATCTCAAACAACGAACCGCACTAGCGTCACCCAAAACGAGAACGAATAGGAATCTAATATCGGTTCCCTGCTCTGAAGTTATTTAACTAACTACACAATTTTGTATGTATGTTGACATTAACTCAGTTCGCTCTCAATTTCAATCCGCAAATTAAGTTTGCATACTGCATATCGGGAAGTAGGGAAGCGTTTTTGTTGCTCTCTCTGAAGAGAATAACCCCCATCGGAGAACTTATGAATAATTTATTATTATTGAAAGATATTGTGCTTCGAGAAACTACTTAGCTGCTCGCTCGCACCTCCTGGTGGTTTCTATCATGACGTACACGTATTGTATCTCAAAAACAACAACTCAAATTACATTGCAAAATGACCAACGCTTGCATCTTCAATTATTTTCAAATCCATTCACGAATTTCAATTTGCTCCGCAAATACCACCGTAAAAGAGTAAATATCCGGATTCACACAAAATTGAGATTCGTACTGAATACAAATCCTGGATATCCATACAAATCAAACTTATCGACCACCTGCTTGTGCCAGGGTTTTAGGGTTGAGACATATAGTATGTATACTTTTGTGGGAAAACGAATTTTGGGTGAAATCAGTGGATGAGTTATGGAAATTTGTAGATATAGTGGTAATGATGGTAAATAATTACAATACAATATGTACAGGGTAACACTGTCACCTCAATTACCAAGATCTTGTTGATGGTTTCGGGTTGTAGCTCACGGATTGCTTGGATGATATTGGCCTTAAGTGCTTAAATCGCTTCCTGATTGTTGGCATAACATCGGCCCTTCACGGTTCCCCACAAAAAAAAGTCCAAAGGGGTCAAATCGCAGCTCCGAAGCGGCCAATTGACATTGCTCAGACATCTAATAACACGATTTGGGAATTTGGTGCGCAAAATATTGATTGCGGCATGGGCTGTGCGGAATGGCGCGCAAACCTGCATGAACTGGAGGTCATCCAAATCCATATCTTTGATTTCAGTAAAGAGTATGTTAACATAGCTTTGTAACGCCCACCGTTCACCGAAAAGTTATTCCCAACCTCATTTTCGAAGAAAAATTATCCAATGATGTCACCTCTCTACAATCCGCACCAAACTGTCACTCTCTGTGGATGCATTAACTTCTCGACAATAATGTGTGGGTTTTCTGAGCCCCAGATGCGGCAATTTTGTTTGTTAATGTAGGCGCCGAGATGAAAATGCGCTTTGTCACTAGAGAAGATTTTTCACCCAAAATCGTTCTCCAATTCAAGCTGCTCTAAGGCCCAAACTGGGAAGCGATAAAGAAGAGGATGATCGCGCGCCTCCAATTGCTGAGTCAATTGGACCTTGTAAGCGAATAATCCGAGATCTTTGTGCAGAATTCTCCTCAGGCTAGTGCGTGAAATGTTGAGTTGTTGAGATTGAGTTGATGTTCGTGAATTGAGTCTCACACTCTGGGGCACAGCGGTCACATTCTCATCTGTGAGCACCGTACGACGACGGGGACCATGAGTGTTGTCCACTAGCATACCATACCAGTCTCATGAACTTTTCGTACAAACTTGCGTGCTGTGGGTGCTTCATATCCGCCAAAACTTCTTTTAAAAAAACGCACTGTTTGGGCTACACAGCACTCACTTTGGAAATAAGTTTTCAATATTTCCCTAAACGGAAAGTGACTCATTGCGTTCCGGGGAAGTATGATACTGACTTTCTGTCAAGATTTCAAGCGGAAAACCGCTGTCATTTTGTTACTTTGACACAACTTATGATTTAAAAAACTGGGCATTTCATTTGGAAACGTCGTTTGATATTCAGAAATCATCCATCAATATTATGCGACAGAACCTCCCCCGTGCGAGTTGAACTCGCACTTGCCCAGTTTATTTGCAGTAATATTGAGTTTAGTATTTACCAATTTTTTACTTTTATTTTCAGAATATATTTCTTTTGAATTAAATTAAATGCATTATGCTTGCCGTTAGGTAAGGTGAGAGACATTTGTAATGAGACGTTTGTTGGCATTAAAACTGAAGCGGCAAAAGCTGGTCTGAAGGTAAACGAGGGCAAAGCCAATTATATTCTACTGATGCATCGAGAAAGGACGCCCAACAACTTGGATAGAGCGTCATTATAGACAGCTATAGCTTCGATGTGGTGAAGGACTTCGTCTACCTCGGCCTGTGGTAAAAAGTACAAAAAACATCAGTACCGAGATCAAACGCAGAATAACTCCTGCAAACTGCTGTTTTTTTGGGCTCAAAAGGGAAATGAATAATAGAGCCCTCTCTCGGTAGACCAGGTTGACCCAAGCGGATGAAGAGGCTCTTGGTCTTTTCGAGAAAAAGATCCTGAGCGTGGTCTTTGATCCTGTTTGCATTGATGATTAACGAGAAAGTTAAATCACGAGCTATATTTGGCTGTACAGCGGCATGAGGCTAGCCAGGCGTCTGCGGTTCCATTTGAGGTATTAACATCTGACGTGAATCATATCGGTCGATTTAGATTTACAAACAAATATTTATAGACAAACTCTTAGCTTATGACTCCTCACTTATTTTTGACGCTGACTGTAAATTGAATCTTGGTCATATACCTAGGGATCTATATTAAATGAAACATTTAGAAGCAATTTTGGCCGGAAATCTAAGTTGTTTCGTTTTTAAAAAGGAACAGATTTACAAGAGCCAATTTGAGGCGACTGTGAAAGTGATCTACTACATGGCTTCCTTGCGGCCAATATGGTTCGTATGGTTGTTCAACGTGGAATGGTAACGATTCAGGTGTTTGAGATGATTTTCAGAGCCAATTTTACTCCAAGGGTCCCATAATAATAATAATAATGGCGGCGCTACAGTCCGAGGTGGACTTGGGCCTAGCTTCTCAGCAACCACTCGTGCTGTGCGTGCTATTGTTCTCTCACAAGGGGGACCTACAGTTTAAAGCCGACTCCGGACGGCGATATTGAGGAACTTTTTCTAGACAATTATACTCTTTGAGCATTGTCAGTGACTCGAAAGAGGTGGAGCCGCGAATAATTTTTTTTTGCAAAATTGTTTGTCTGAACTTGGTTTCGAAACTAGACTGTGAAAGTCTAATGCGCATGGGTTGACGCACGAACTCATAGGGCCAAGGGTCCCATGCAGCAAATAATTTCCTGATGAAGATGTTTCGAATTCATACTTCCAGAGTGATTAATTAGATCAATTATCGGATTTCCAAGGACTACTACCATAATCCACACTACCACGATTGGGTACGTCAGAAAGGCTTCTTCCCCCCAAAAGTATTTCTTTATCTTCTCAGCATGATTTGGTTCAAGATCGAACATCAGTAGTAATTCTTTACCATCTCGCCTGTTCAACTGTTGAACCCTGTCTTTTAAGTTCAGTAGAGTTCTATAGACCCTATAGGAAAGTTGTGACGAGGCAAGAAAATCTGGTAACTGAAGAGCGAAGGAACTCTTTAGTTTATTCCTTTTGAATCTACGTAATTCCCAAAATGGCGAAAAGTCGGTTACCGTTTTGCGGTTAAATAGGCGTATGGCAACTTTTAACGGTAACTTCTGGGTGGAGTATATAGATTGGGGTAAGTTTTTAAGCTGGGGTTAAGATGTATAATAATGGTGGTTCTACAGTAACCACTCATTTTCTGCGTGCTATTGTTCTCTCACGAGTGGAGCGGCCCTGGTGCCGACCCCGAACGTCGAGATTGAGAAGCTTTTTCTAGACGGTCATACACTTTAAGCGTAGGGATCGACGCACTTGCACGCTACGACGCAGCGCCACGTTTAATAAAAGTTATACGAATATTCTAAACTATAGAAACTATGTGACATATGCAGACTTACGAATGGACGAAATTGTCTGTAGAGGAGCAAAAGTTCAAGAAAATAGTATTTAAACCAACCAAGCTAATTGTATTTAACTCTTGTTCGCATAAATAATATAAATAAATATAAATATAAATATGAAGCGAACAATGTTGCTACAAACTGAGGCAGAAAAAGCCACGAGCTACATTTCACTTGAATGATTACTCTGCTCTGCCAACTGAACGCATGTTTTTTGTGTCATAAGTTCCGGTTGACTGTGTGTTAGAAATTTCACATTCCTGTGTAAAAAAAGCAACGGGCAATGGGATGTACTTGCTTGCGGATGGAAACGTTAAAACTCCCCAATGTCCAGGAAACAGATGTCAATGGATCCGTGTGCAGAAGCATCGTTCACCGCCTGCGGCAGGCATTGGTGGTGAAAACTGGGGTCGGAAGGAGAATACGCAAAAGTTTACAGGTTTGCTATAGATGTACCCGTTTAACTACTTTTTTGCGTATACTCGGTCTTAAAATATTTTCTGCGCAACGACTAACTATAAACCACGATGAAAAACAGAATGCAGCCGAATTGGCCCAAAACGACTATTTATCACGGGGTGCGGCAGGCTATTTGTCAGCTGCAAATTACTTTCGACATAACATCTCCACTTAGCCTCCCAATAAATAAGATCTTAGCCAATTCACTCTGAGAATAATAGCCAGAACACACATTCCCACTTTTACGTCACTAAAGTAGCGTCAAGATGAATTCTTTCATAGCAGACACCACACATGAGGCCAGTGGTGGCATACCGAACCATACCACACATTGCTAAGCAGCCCATCACTGGTGGAGGACTCCAAGGATGAAAGTGGCAATAGTCATTTGGTTTACGGGATGAGCTTCCCTTTCGAAGGACGAAATTTATTGAACTTTATTATCGATTTATATCTCCTGATCATTGAATTTTAATTTATCTTCAAAAGAAGATGTTTGGGGCGACGATGGAATTCTCGTAGGCGTCAGATTTTTGATGGGGATGGTAAAAATCAATTGGCTACTACATTTTGATTACACGAAGCTCGGGAAAATACGAAAATGACTAACATTACCAGCGTGCAATTAAAACATAAGTGTTTTCGTTCATCTGGGGATGGCCACTACCAAGATTGACGAGAGCAGGATAGGATTTGCGATCAGATCGTTTTCCCCATTCAAGACACCAGACATAGACAATGTACGCCCAATTAAGTTGCAGAAGTTAGAGGAAACTACTGTTCCTTGGCTTAACAACGTATACATACAAGGGTTGCCTTAGGCTTGGCTTCGTTATTTTCATTCCAAAAGCGGGAAATCCAAGTCATACCACCGCCCATCAGCCTGTCACCCTTCCTCCTGAAGACATTGGAACGATTCATGGACATATATGTAAGGGAAATGATGGGCGAAAGCTATCTTTTCAAATTACAGCACGCATATATGAAGAACAGGTCAGTGGACACTGCCCTACACTGCCCTGTCTCCATAATAGAGAGATCGTTGCATCACAAAGAGTATACATTAGGCGCGTCCCTTTACATAGAGGGAGCGTTTAATAATGCCACTAACGCTGCAATTCAAGCAAGCCTTCAGGGAAAAGGAATGAGGGTCTGTGCGAATGGACCGGACTTACAAATGCTACGTACACGTCAGATCAATTCTGCCTAGATGATACGTATTGCAAGAAGAAAGCGGACGCCGCAAGGCGGGCTCTTCTCACCACTTCTTTAGATTCTAGTAGTGGAGGAGATCATTAAGACGTTGGAGAGGGATGGACTTACGTCGCCGCATATGTAGACGATATAGCTATCCTAGTATCTGGGTAGTTCCTATCAACGCTAAGCAAGTGCCTCAATCACGGACTGAGGTTGGTCGGGAACTGTAGCATTCTACACATGCAGGCAACCTTTAGGCAACACATGGGGTCTTAAGCCACGTCTGGTAAACTGGCTATACACAGCGGTAGTAGATGCCATCTTAATTTAGGTATCAACAGTCTGGAGGTCCATAGATCTTGTCGTCCAAAGACCGGCTTGCTTGGAAGTCACGGGTGCTCTAAGGACAACACCGACAGCAACGCTCGAGGTCCTGTTGTAACTTATCCCTCTTGACATCTTCTGCAGTAGCAGAACGGCTTCAACCACAATGAGACTCAGGGAAGTCAAGATGTGGGTTGAAAGACCAGGCGTTCTTCCTCTTAACATGGACAGTAACACAGAGGTACATAACGTCGGAATACCTGCCGCCAACCCTGACCACCACAAGGAAGTTCTCTACCCGAATTCACGACAGAAGAAGTTGGGAAGAGCTTTCAGTGAATGATGGCGAAGGGATCTCCCTATACACCGATGGCTCAAAAACAGGTGGGGGAATGGGGGCGGGGGTCTTCTGCGAGATCTTCGAAAGAACGCTTAATCTAAGCGATAAATGTAGCGTTTTTCAAGCGGCGGTGTCTCCAAAAAAAGAGGCGGTACTTACGCTAAAAAAAATTATTTTTTGACGAGAAAATGGATAACAATATAATCAAACAGCCAAGCGGCAATAAGAGCCATAGTGTCGGATATTTTAACGTCGAAAATAGTCAGGTTCTGTAGCCAAATTGTCAACGAAATCTCCAGTGTAAACACGGTGACACTTGTTGGGTACGGGAACACACAGGAATGCAAGGAAACGAGAGGGCGGACGTTCTGGCAAAGGAAGGATCAGATCTTATGTTAGAAAGCTGTTAAGTTTCCTGAAGAAAAAAATATAGAACGAAGTCGTAAAGAAGGCAAATGTGCTATCGCTGAATCTGGACATTGAGTCAACGACGAGAGCCCTATGGCCGGTGCTGAACAAAAACAAATAAATATTAATGGCAAAGATATTCGAATGGTGCTGGGAGTCCTCACCGAACATTGTCCGATAGACACCCATGCCAGGAGGCAAGGTATACCCCACAGTGACTATTGCAGAAGTTACAGGTACGAGGAGAAAATAGAGTCCGTCCGCCAACTACTATGGGATTGTCCAGCTCTACGGAGAAGGAGAGTGTTAATACTGGGCAGTTACGTCTCCGATGAGCTGGAGGTTCTGAATGGAATAGAGCTGAGGCGTATCATGAGATACATACAACAATATAGGTGGTGCCAATCATCGGTCGAAATGTAGGTCTCACGGGGTACACCCTCCGCCCCATTCCCAGGGCACAATGAACCCGATCTGCTGGTCTAAGTGAGCAGCGACACTGGTCGCAAGATCACCCTTCTACCTACCTTCCTACCTACCATGTATGTCTGTGTCGACAGTGTAAATCTCTATCTCATATGCTCGGATTTACTGAGTTCAATCATTTTTTGCACAACCTCATCGTGCCAGAGGGAATCAAAAGTTTTCTTATTACTCGTTTCTGGCCAAACTACTACCATACCATAGATTTGTCTACTGCACGGTTCCTATTAAAATATTTGATATATTCTGAGACCTTGAGAGGACTTGCTATGGTGACTCCGTAATGCATAATACTCATTCGCGAGTACACATTTGTCTCATAAATTCCAACTGAGCAGACTTGTTGGTCTGGGACTATCTGGCTTTCGACTTTGCTTTCAACCCTTCAAAGGTAATATTCCTTTTGCGATTTTCCAGGAATTCAGGTAGTTTCCAGAACTCACCAGAAGAGCTTATTGCTTGAAATATAAATTCTTAGCTCCGTGAAGACTATCTCATTTCCTCAGTCGAGAACTTTTCATCCCCATCCCCCCGCGGATGATTCACAGCATTCGAAATAAACCCTATCACCGAAGCACCGAGGTGCTCAGAGACAAATTATTTATGAAGGTTAAGAAAAAAATGTGCGTCCTTTGAACACGATGCTTTTTATGTTCCAGCTCGATTTGGTTTGGCGGTCATTTAGGTTGGATGAAATTTGCAACTGGGCAGTCGATTAGAATTTATTATGGAGCAGCTAACGTCCCAACATGTTGCCAAGTAAAAATTTATCCGGCGAACATCATCTAGGACAAAACGTCACAATCGACAGCAGAATCGCCCTTGTAACAACTGTTACTTCGGTTTGTTCAAACAATTTGATTCAAAACTCCTGACTCGAAGGACTAAAATCGTGCTCTACAAAACCACAATTCTGCCAGTCTGGAGACTGGAGAGACTTGAGCCGAAAGCGGAATTATATGCAGGACGGAAGAGCTGATTCTTGGTGACATCGAAAGAAAGATTCTATGCCGGATATTTGGTCCTGTCTGCGAGTAGGGAGGAGAATACACAACCACGAGGAGTACAACATTGTCCGGAAGCAAAAATCTATCGACTAAACAAGGGAATGAACGGCTACATCAAGGGAATGAATACCAATGTTTTAGCCAAGAGAGTCATTGCATCAGAGGCTCCTTGTTCGAGAAGAAGAGAAGGACCGAACCTCCGGTATAAAGACCAAGTGCAAGACAACTTGGTTTTGATGCCTGGAAGCAGCGTGCCCAGGACTATCCGCGATGGAAGGAGACAACTGCTTAGGCACAGACCCTCCATTCGTCGGAGGCGTGATAAATAAGTAACTTCGCAACAACACTGAAGTTATAAAAGCATTTTATTTAAATAATTGTTCGATGGTGAGACCGGGGAGGAAAATGTGTGACTTTAATGGCGTAAGTTATGTGCAGAGTAGCATAATGAATGATTTTTAAATATGCATGCACTGGAAAATTAAGTGAAGACTGGACTACTACTGGACCCTCGTAGAGCAACTGCATGGTGCTCCATTTGGGTCTGTGGTAGCGTTGGGGCATATTCCTTTGAGGATGAAATTCTGTAAGAATTACTAATGATGGCTTACTTACTAGAAAGCTTTCTTTCTTTCTATTGAACATGTACTTCCAACAAGATTGGGTCACCACTCCCGTGCCACTGAAAATGCCCAGAGAGTAGAACAGTAATGTAGATCTTCTCAAACTTAGACAAAGGGAGTTGGCATAAAACTGTAGGTCCTCCCCACTCTTTAAAGGACTAACTCAGTCACATTACTACTGACGGCTAGAGAAGGTATAGGGTCTTCCAATAGGGATTTCCAAGCTTTGACAGTTGATAACGGCCCTATTGTTGAAGCTACATCTGTCAAAATGGCTGTCATTTATTCAGTCTATTTTGTCAAATCACTATGGACGGACATGCGTTCAACAACAGGTGCAAATGACACGTGCAAAAATTGTTTTATCAAAATGGGTGTTCTGTTCGGGCAACGTTCCTAGCGCTTCGCCCATTTTACGGTCCTTTCCTAAAAATCTATGAGTATTCGCAGTGTGGGAGACTAATTTGAGTCCACTGGCGCAGTAAACGATAACTCAACATCTGTATGTCAACATCGACAAAACGCAAGATCTGCCGAAAACATGACCGCTGTTCTTGAGAGTGTGAAGGAGAATCCGAATCCGATGCAGTCGATTTCAAGTAGCGTCGCTCAAAAGAACTGGGCCTTTCGCAGACCACAACTTGACGAATTTTGCGTCGTGACTTGGGTCTGCACCCGTACAAAATTCCATTGAGCTGAAGAAAACGACCAGACCATAGACAACTACAGGTGTTCGCTGAATGGGCTCGGACACTAATTTTCATCGAAAAATCTCCTTCAGCGATGAGAACATTTCTGGATGAATGCATACGCCAACAAACAGAATTGTCGAATTTGGGACGATACCAATCCACATGAGATCTGAGAGTGTCCAATGCATCCCGAAAGAATCACTGTTCGGTGTGAATTTTGGGCTGGCGACACATTGGAAATTCTGCACGAGCGATTCGAGGGCATGGTCATCTCACGTGTAGGTGATGTGAACTGTCCACCGTGATCGTGCAATTTGACCCCGTTAGACTTTTTCTTGTGGGGTGTTCTAAAGTCACAGGTCTATGGAAATAAGCCACAAATCACTACAGGTCCACTGGTGATTTGATGACATATCTCACCGAAAAGTGGAACCAATCCTTGCACCATGCAGGAGAAAGCAAGATCGTTGCGCTTGTTTTTGGCATCAAGCTCTTTTGTCGAAAATGCTTGCTTATGGTATCGATGAGTCTCTTCTTCTATGGATTAGAAACTACCTTTCGAACCGTTCAACGCTCATATCTGGTCTGGTGCTCCAAAGACCTCTCTGCACCTACTAGATAAAATACAACAGCGAGCGATAAAACTTATAGGAGACAATATCGCGAAGTCGATAGACTCGCTCGAACATCGCCGTAATGTCTCATCCTTATCACTGTTTTATCGCTATTTTAACAAACGATGCTCAAGTGAGCTAGCCAATGCATTCCTCCCCTCCATGAATTCATCCGCAATACTCGTCTCGCCAGGAATGCTCATCAGTTCACCCTCAAGCCTGTTTTCGGACGTACAATTAAGTTTAGAGAGTCGTTTTTTAGCCGCACCACACGAATATGGAATGCTCTCCCCAGCCCAATATTTCCCCCTCACTACAATCCACAGACATTTAAGACCAATGTGCACAGGTACCTCCTCTCTTTTTCTCCCTCTATACCTTCGGCCCATGCTGTGTCTTGATTCCGGACACTTAAGGGTATTCGTAACTCCTTTTGCACGCGCAAATTATAAAAAAAAAATCACAGCGGCCCTCAAAGATAACATAACCTATGCCATCGGTCAAATTGAGGCTGATTTACCAGAATCATGAAAAATTCGACATTTCAGAAGCGTGCCAGCGAGAAAAGCAAGCCGCAACTGATAATTGAACGATGTTATACTCCATACATAGGCTTTTCAAAAGAATGAAAAATGTCGATAATATCTCACACAGACTTTGTTTTATTGAAATTTAAAGATAGGAAGCGCTTAATGAGGAACCCTTTAGAATCTAGTTCATCTTAGGCTGCAGCTCCAACCAAAGAAGAAGAGTGTTTGCGAAGCAAACATAATTTTAAGTTACTTATGTTACTATTTTTTAATGTTCCCACATTTCCACATTCCCAGATTCTATATTACCATATTCTCATATTCCCAGATTTCTACATTCCCACAGTCAGACATTCCCACGTTTCTATCCGAACCCACAATTTGACTCCTTCCTGAGCTTATTTGCTTAATAAAGTTCCTCACTTGTTATTTGTACGTGATTGAAGCAAGTCGTGTTTTATTTTATACTGCGATCGGTCATCTCACCGGTTATTATAAAATATTGTATTTGCGAACGGTCAACTCACCGGTTGCGCAATCATTGGTCCTTCGAGCAAAACGATACTATCACGGTTAAAAATCAGTGACTAAAACGTTTTTATAAACTGTACGAAATTATAAAAAACTTGTGAATATAAACTGTTAACAGTGCCAATCGGTGTCTAAAATCGAGACATTCGGGACATTCGGACATTCGGGTTTCTGATAAACTTAATATACGATTAAACTGTGTAAAAAAACTCCATATACGATTTTGTGAATAATAGTTCAAAAATATTTACAAATACGAAGTGATTCAACCTCATAGATTAAAAATGCTGTTTGAGCCCACAATCCAGGATCAAGTAGAATTGGGTAAGTCTATCCAAACTCTTTTTATAAACTATAAGAAGGATGGGGGTGATAGGAAGACTTTATCATATCTCACACAAAAGAGAGAATTGCTGGGAGAGAAATGGGAGGCGTTTATATTGAACGATAACTTCCTATCTGGTTACAAAGAGAAATATCCAGAGGAAAATTATTTTACTCAAAAATACCGAGAACAAGTGGAAACCATATACGAGAAAATGATACAAGATATAGACGAACGGATTGAAAGAGAACAAAAAACGGAAGAAGCCGCACCGATTAAATCTAACGACACCTCCATATCAAATGAGCAAAATATCAGATTAAAGAAGCAAATAATAAAAATGAATCTTCTGAAAAAGTATATCACGAATGAGAATGCACATCTGAAAGATAAGAGTAGGTCAGCAACCTACTGCAAATTTAAATTAAATGAAATAAGAGACATGTGGAACAGAATTACTGACCTGCATGAAGAAATTTTACTGCATGCTAGTGAGGCAGACAATCTGTTGGAGTATTTTAGAGACGATTTATATGACTGCTTGGAGAAGTATTACAAAAATTTTACTTCAAAGTTATATGAATTTGAAGATAGTCAGAATGAGAATCATAACGTAGTCGAAACTCATGATGTCAAACTCCCTCAAATCAACATTCCAATATTTGAGGGAGACTATAAAAATTGGATATCTTTTAGAGAGTTGTATGAAAAAATCATTCATAATAACAATAAAATTCAAAAGATAGAAAAGATGCACTACCTTAAGACAAGTATTAAGGGCGAGGCATTAAGGCTGATACAACATTTAACAATTTCTGAAGAGAACTATGATGCGGCATGGACAATTTTGAATAACAGATACAATAACAAACGTATTCTTTTCTCCGCACATATGGATAAGCTAATTAGACAACCGTGCATTTATAACGCAAATGCGCACATGATCAAGGCTTTGCATGACACAACAACTGAAAGCATGTACGCCATAAAGAACCTTGGTGTGGATACTAATTCATGGGGCCCACTTATAGCTTATCTTTTAATACAAAAAATGGACAAGGAGACGCATAAGTTGTATGAGTACTCACTTGAGGATACCAGAAAAATCCCTGATTTAGATGAAGTGATGAATTTTCTAGAAAACAGGTTCCAATCAATGGAAGTAGTTGGAGAAACAGCAAGAAAGATGCCGAATAAAGAAAACCAGTATTCAAATTTTAAAAATAGTAAGTTCAACAGTAATCAATCCTTTCAAAAGTCTTCTTTTAATTTACACGCAAAGAACCTATCAGGGGGTAAACAATTCCTCTGTCGGCTTTGCAATGCTTCTCATGCAATACGGTACTGCAAAAAATTTTTGGATATGGACAACAAAACACGTGCAGAAATGACTAAAAAATATTTCATATGCTTTAATTGCCTTGGGTACGATCATCATTCATCCATGTGTGGTAGCACTAATCGGTGTTTAAAATGTGGATCCAAACATCATACATTACTGCATATCGAAGACCAAAATTCAAGAACCAACTCTAATAATGAACAAAACCAGACACAAAATCGGGGTAGGTCACAATCACAATTTGCTTCCCATTTAGTTCAAAATCCAGCCCATCAATCTCCTATAGCGAACAATGGAGTGGCGAGTGCATCCTGCTCTCATTCTCAAATTGTCAGTGCGCACTTAAAACAGATACGTACTAATGCATTATTAGCAACGGCATTAGTAAAGGTCGTTGGCTTAAATGGTACTCAACAAGTGCTAAGAGCTTTGGTAGATCCAGGTTCAGAAGCCACCTTTATAACTGAAAATGTTGTTCAGTGCCTTAAATTAAAAAGGCGGAGGATATCAGCCAATATTACTGGTTTAGGTCAAAAAACAGCGGGAACATCTAATTACCAAGTCGAATTCAAGCTTTTTTCATTAACTAACTCTGAATTTAATTTAAAGGTCAATGCCTTCGTATTCCCCCAACTAACTTCATTATTACCCACACAAAAATTAGATACAAAAAATTGGAGTTATATTACAAGCCTTCCATTGGCAGATCCCTCATTTAACATTCCGGGAAAAATTGATCTTCTTATTGGTGCGGATGTATACTCTTCTATAATTTTAGACGGTGTAATTAGAGGAGGCAGAGAAACACCTCTTGCACAATTTACTGAGCTTGGGTGGATCTTAACCGGAGGCACGAACAGCCATCAAAGTGAAGGCACCGTCGCGGTTAAAGCCCACTACAATTCTTTAGATGCTCAACTAAAGCAATTTTGGGAAATTGAAGAGAATCAAGAAGAGAGAAAACTTACTCTGGAGGAAGAACAGTGTCAACAACACTTTAAAGACACCGTAACTAGAAGGGAGGATGGAAGATATGAGGTCCAATTACCATTCAAAGGCGGCAGTCGCCCAACTCTTGGTGACTCAAAGAAAGCTGCAATTGCTAGGTTCCTTCAATTGGAGAGAAAATTTAAGTCCAATCGAAACTTGAAAGAAGCATACTCAAAATGCATAAATGAGTACACAACCCTTGGCCATATGGAAGAGATAAAAGATACAACCAATTACTCCGAACAGCATTATTTTCTGCCCCATCATGCAGTATTCAAGCAATCCAGCACTACTACAAAACTTCGTGTGGTTTTTGATGGATCTTGTAAGACGTCTGATGGTACGTCTCTTAACGATCATTTAATGGTGGGACCTCGATTGCAGGATGATATTATTGATTTAATTGCAAGGTGGAGAAAATTTAAAAATGTATTCGTCGCCGACATAACTAAAATGTATCGCCAAATCTGGGTAGCCGACGCGGATACTCAATATCAACTTATTCTATGGAGGGATTCACCTAATGAAAACATTAAAACATATGGTCTTAAAACTGTTACTTTTGGAACCGCTCCAGCACCATTTCTAGCAGTTCGAACACTGCATCAATTGGCAGAGGATGTGAAAGATAAGAAGCCGCTTGTGGCAGAAGCACTTTTAAAAGGTTTCTATGTTGATGATTTTATTTATGGAGCCGACAGTGAAGAAGAAGCAATCACATTACAGGCGGCAATTCAAGACACTCTTAGATCTGCTGGTTTTCATCTTTGCAAATGGGCTAGTAACTCCGAAAAATTGTTGCAAAGGATTCCAGAAAGTGAAAGAGAAATTAATCTACCATTTAATTTTGAATCAGAAGATGCAATAAAAACCTTGGGGATCCAATGGCACCCAGCAAATGATTTGTTTACCTTTCTTATAAATTTACAAACGACAACAACTTTTACAAAAAGATCTATACTAGCAGATATAGCACGAATATTTGACCCACTAGGATGGATTTCCCCCTGCGTTATAAAAGCAAAACTACTTCTACAGCAAATATGGGTCAAACAATTTTCATGGGATTCACCAATCTCGACTGAACTGCAAGAACAATGGGTTAAATTACGTAATGGGCTTATCAAACTACGAAACATTAAAATACAACGTTGGATTAATTATAAACAATCTGCAAAGGTACAATTTCACGGATTTAGTGACGCTTCAGAGAAAGCATACGCAGCAGTAGTATATGTTAGAGTCATCATCAACGATCAGGAAAATATTCATTTACTTGTTTCGAAAACAAGAGTAGCACCGACATCAACAAAATGCATATCGTTACCACGCTTAGAACTTTGTGCTTCACTTCTTTTAGCAAAGATTATGCACCGAATGCTAAAAGCCATGCAATTCCACGACCAAGAAGTCTTCGCCTGGACAGATTCTATGATCACTCTAGCTTGGATTAAGGGAAATCCAGCTACTAGAACGACTTTTGTTGCGAATCGAATCACCGAAATTCAAAATTTGATTAAACCTTCTAGATGGTTTCATGTAGGTACAAATGAGAACCCGGCAGATTTTGCCTCCCGAGGGCAATCACCAGAGGACCTTCTCAGAAACCAAATGTGGTGGCATGGACCAAATTTTCTTAAAAATTTTTCATTGGCTCGTAGTTCACCTGAAATCAAAACATTATTAGAAACTAAAAAAGAATATCAACTTGACATTAACAAATCAAACTTCCACACCACATCAATAGATACAAATTTTTTTATTACAAAATGTTCTACTCTCACCAGACTTGTAAAATGTGTAGCAATTTGGCAGCGGTATTTTAAGAATTTACAAAACAATATTAAAAGGAATAGGGACAAAAAATCCTTAATTTTACATCCTATAACATATGAAGAACTCCGAGCAGCGCAAACGTGTATTATTAAGTTAGTACAAGAAGAAATATTCCCCGAGGAGATCAAGGCTTTAAAAAATGCACATCCCATAAGCAAAAGAAGTCACATTCGTAATCTTAATCCTTTTCTAGATGCTGATCACCTATTGCGAGTGGGAGGGCGTTTAGCAAACGCACCACTGTCGTTTAGCCAACAACATCCAATCGTACTAAACGAATCTCACTATTTCAGCAAGTTGCTTGTACTCGATGTGCATATGCGCACTTTACATGGTGGACAACAACTAATGATAGCTGAAATAAGAAATAAATATTGGATTACTAATGTAAAGAGATTAGTGAAGAAGACGATTTACCAATGCGTTCGATGCCATCGATATAACGCCAAAATGCAGCAACAACTAATGGGTAACCTGCCTTCCGAACGGGTTGCAATAGCTAGGCCTTTTACTAACACTGGCGTGGATTATGCCGGGCCTATTGAAATAAAACTCTGGAAAGGCAGATGCAACAGATTCTCCAAGGGATATATAGTCTTTTTTGTGTGCTTAGCTACAAAAGCAATCCACATTGAAGTAGTAAGCGACCTAAGTACTGCAGCCTTTTTGGCAACATTTAGAAGATTCACTGCGAGACGCGGTCTATGTGCTAATTTATTTAGTGATTGTGGAACTAATTTCAAAGGTGCGAGCAACGAATTAGTCAAAGATAAAACATTCATTTCTTTGGAATGGTCAAGGGAAGTTGCAAAGTCACTCACTGCCCTTGGCACCACTTGGCATTTTAACCCCCCATCATCACCACATTTTGGAGGCTTGTGGGAGGCGGGAGTTAAATCAATTAAACATCATCTGAAGAGGACTATCGGAAATTCTAAGCTAACCTTTGAGGAGTATACAACTGTACTTTCTCAAATTGAAGCCTGCCTTAATTCTCGCCCTTTGTGTCCCATGACCTCAGATGTTGAAGATTTAATGGTGTTAACGCCAGCTCATTTTTTGATTGGCGGTCCCTTACATACGTTACCAGAAAGAAACCTACTGGACAAGAACATTAACAATTTGGATAGATGGAGGTACATTCAGCGTCTAACTCAAGAATTTTGGAAACAATGGAGCACAAAATATATACATCAGCTCCAGCAAAGACCAAAGTGGTTGCAACAACAACCCAACATAGATGTAGGAGATTTAGTTCTCATCAAGGAGGACAACCTTCCGCCTTCATCTTGGTTACTTGGTCGAGTACTTGAACGGCATTCTGGTCCGGATGGACTAACGCGTGTTGTAACTCTAAAAACACAAAACTCTAAATTGAAAAGACCAATCGCAAAATTATCTTTGTTACCAGTGTCTCAACCTCCCAACGATACAAATTCAAATGTTAACATTATCACCAATTTCAACCAGGTTAAATCAACCAAGGGATATTCAAAACCATGTTCCAAAATATATTCAACGTGTCTTCTAATGTTAACGGTCATGTCGTGTTTAACACAAACATATGGACAATATATTATCAAACGCCCACAACCCGGTTTATATGTGGAAAAGGCTGGAGAAGCAAAGATCAGTCTAGGAATGCTCAGGATAGATGTTATTTCAGATTTCAATATAACATTCGAACACGAAAGAATCAACAGCATAGTCGACAATATGGAAAGAGCATGTAAGGTTTCAGCGAACTCTAATGCTATTACGCATTGTTTCACATTGTTGCAACATGTAAAGGAAAAACAAACATTCATCATTCGTGAGCTTGAGATTTTAAAAGCAATGTTTTTACCAGAAATAAGTAAACGTTCGAAACGGGGAGTCTTTGGTAAATTACTAGAGATGATATTTGGTGTAAACGACGAAGTTTATGCAAATATAGAGGATTTAAATCATAACCAGGACTTACTAAAAAGAGCTATTCATGAACAGAAGGTATTAATGATGTCTACTTCAACATCCGTGAACAAACTGTATACCAACTTTAAAGGACGATACGACATATTAGCCAAAAAGCTGAATACAGTAATTACTGAAATAAATAAAATGGATGAATGGTTCCCAAAAATAGATGAGAATAAAATTGGATTAGAGATCCTAGCGACATATGAAATCTCTATTGATATATTAAGAGAAATAGAACAACAGTATTTAAAACTAACAACAGCAAAAAACTTCCTTGAATTTATTACTCCCGGACATCTGCATGAGGTCGTAAAGGACATCATGACAAAATTACCACCAAATCTTTTAATCGTAGAGCGTCCTTCTGATCGTGTTAAAATTCAACTGAACGAGACGCACACAATAATAAGCGGATTCCTCCACATGACTGAAATCACCTCGTATGACTTAGTCAAAATAACTCCAGTGCCATATAAGATCAGCAATAATAGTTTTTTGGTACCAGACGTGGCTTCATCTTTCTTGGCAATCGATTACAATAACCAACGTTTTTTCGAGCTAACGGATAGTGAGCTTAATGATTGCACAATATTGAAACGATTTTCATTCTTATGTAATCAAAGAATTGTAATTCAAATCACATCAGAACAAAATTGCGTAATCGACCACCTGTACCGAAGATCCAGTCAAACTGCGTGTAGAATGAAAAAACTCATCATTCACGGTACAATATGGAAGAAGTTGTACCTTAAGAACACATGGTTGTTTGTAACTAATACGGCAACTGAAGCAGCTATAATTTGCAACGGACAACGAGAAGATACTATCTTGGATGGGGTTGGAATCATTCAACTAAATCAAGCGTGTTCTATACAGACACGTGAAAATACATTGCTTACAGAGCGAAATCCTAAGGTCGACATTGAGGCAACCTTCCTCAAACCATTTAACGTAACCTTGTACAATCCTGTTAATGTAAAATCTGAGGTTTTTCATTCTAGACCCACTCTCAAGGAATTAGTTCTAGCTTCCGAGGACCCTTGGGATGAGTTAAGTGAGAAAGACGATAATCAAAAACTAGCAACTCACTGGCGAACCTTAACACTTCATTCAACAACAGCTGGGGTGACCATTTCTATTCTCCTGCTTTTATTGGCAGCATGGAAATACCGAAGGTGTTGCCATACACAGACGAAATGTAATGAAGACCTTGAAGACAACTCAACTCCTGCCGTACTTCCAAGAAAACTACCCACAACCAAGATGACGAAGGAAGACTTTTTCTTGGAAAACCCTGATGACACGCCGAGTTCATCTGATGGGGTCGGGAGAATGTTTGCGAAGCAAACATAATTTTAAGTTACTTATGTTACTATTTTTTAATGTTCCCACATTTCCACATTCCCAGATTCTATATTACCATATTCTCATATTCCCAGATTTCTACATTCCCACAGTCAGACATTCCCACGTTTCTATCCGAACCCACAATTTGACTCCTTCCTGAGCTTATTTGCTTAATAAAGTTCCTCACTTGTTATTTGTACGTGATTGAAGCAAGTCGTGTTTTATTTTATACTGCGATCGGTCATCTCACCGGTTATTATAAAATATTGTATTTGCGAACGGTCAACTCACCGGTTGCGCAATCAAGAGTTTTAGCTTTATTTTTGAATCGGTGTTCAGATGCGACTTCGTTCGGATGATGGACTAATGGGTGACTAGATAGCAATGATAGTTTCCCAATTGTTGTGATTAAACAGTTGTCAAAGTTAGCAATGACATTCAACTGCTAAAATATTCAGGAGATTTGCCATTTAATGCCACATTGTGCACCGTTTCACGTTTTCCGAGCTTGCGAAAATTATTAAAAAATTTTATCGAAATGCTGGCTCAGTTGTGAATACGCAACGTGAATTTTGTCATGAGGTCGGTCGTCATCATGGCTTTAGTGTGCAGGCAATCCATCGCACCGTGGAAATGTTTGAGTATGAATACACTCTTTTGGTCCTTAAGCACATCAACCAGATAGATTTTGGTGCGAAACAAAGAAAACTTAGTCGCCGTAGCAGTCAGTATAGACGAAGACTGAGAAATGTCGATTCGGAGCCGACTAGCTGCATTGGGCACCGCCAGAGAGTCAACTCGGCCTATTTTGCAGTGGATTTTGGGCCAACATTCATATAAGATTGTGCTGGGGCAGGAATTGAAGACGGACGACCATATATGTACACTGCTGTGAGTTCGCTGGAAATGTTGGGCTAGATCCGAATTTTGGCAAAAATCATCTTTTCGTGCCCATTTTTGGCTCAGCGGCTATGTCAACATACAAAATTAAAATCGAGTCATTGGAGCGAACACAAGTGTTCAGCCAAGCATCGATGCATCCACAAAGACTGACGTACTCTTTGGTGCGGTTTATAGCATGGCGCCGTTATCGGAGCTTGTTAATTTCGAGCGGACACCGTTACCGTCATTGGTCTCAGGTATAGAGCGATGTTAACCGACCTTCTGTGAAAAGATCTCAACAACATCGATTTATCCAAAGTGTGGTTCCAATAAGACGGCGATGCATGCCATACCAGTGACGCAAAGCTCGAAGTTGTGAAGTACAGATCTTGCGACTGGGTCATCTCACGGCGACCGTTCATCAAGAGACCGGCGCAATCATGCGTCTTGGCACCACTCGTTCTCTGAGGTAACGACAAGTCCTTAGTCTACGGTAACAAGCCAACCACTTTGGACGAGCTCGAGAACAACATCCAAAATGCCACTAAAAATGGAAGCACTGCCAGCGACGCCGAGGCAGCTATTTGAATGATGTCCGTCCTTATCTGGTCACCTCGAATATGGCTAAATGATGAAAACAAATTTAAAGACTGATTTGGTCTTCTATTTTATCCATTTAAACTAAAATAAATAGAAAATGTCCATAGCATCAAAGCAATTTTAAAGAAGACGACGAAATTTCTTTCTCCCATTTCGAATCCATTAAAAGAGAGTGTAACCAAACCGACTTAACTCATAAAGGACGCATTAATACATTTTCTTCACGGAATTTGACGAACAACCAAATGCCACCAACCAGAAAGATAGCGCAAGAAAAAAGTCAACACTTTCCTTGTCCTAAATCAACTCCTAATTGTATATATACGGTTCGGCTACGAAAAGAAGTTATAAAATAAATTTTGAAGCAAACAAATCATTTCCGGCTGCAAACAACCCTTTTTGTCAGGCAAAACCCCTGTCGACTTACCTTTCCGCGTGTTCCTCCACAAATGGTGACTAAGGGTTCAGATGTCCCATAGAAATCATGGGGGCTAATCTGGGTAAAATTAAGCCGCTATATCACCGCCATAATACTGTTCTTTTTATGGAATAAGTCGCAACCCCTACACCACCGCCGGAGATCAAGATTGCACGGCTTATTGGCCCGCGTATCGCGAATAAAACTGAATGAAATAGCTTATTAAATTTCGCAAAAGGCTTGAATACTGCCGGTATTTAATAAAATGTTGTTTTCATCTCTTGTCTCCCGCATCGTTTTGTCATCATATACATATACATTCACCCATGAAATGATCTCTCATTGTGTACTGTTTTAGTTTCTGCACTCATGCCAATCCTGTTAGCGCAAGAAATTGTTGTTAAATTGATGATGGAAGCGGTTAAATTACTTTAGTAGCGATAAGCTCTTCTCGGTAATTACTTTTTACTTTCCCGCGTAGGTGCGGGAATAAGTTTTCATAAATTTTTGGGAAGAACGATTAATTAGTTTTCAAACTTAAGCTCTACAGTTAGGATTCGACAATATTATTACGCGATGAAACCTAAGCCGGGTATTTCAGAAATTGGTGTTCGATTTTCTTCTTCACCAGTCGAGGAGGAACGTGAGCCTAGCTTGTCTCGCAACCACTCGTGTTGTGCTTGCTGCTGTTCTCTCACGAGTTGAGGAACCTGTTGTTTTATGGTCACTCCGAGCGATGAAGACTGAGAAGAAGAAAGTTGGTGTTTTTTTTCCAAGAGTGAAACTATGGACCTTCTGCGAAGGAATTACAGACTTCGACACAGCGATCAAGGCTTTAAGATATGCATTCAAAAGTGACAATCGTCAGCTACAACTTCGACGAGTTTCTCTACATCGAGGCAGACGTAAACTCCACAAGGGACTTTTTTGTGAAAATTAGATTCAGAATTGCCCTTAAGTCAAAACTCCTCGAAGGCAAAAGTGAGGCACTACAAAAACCATAACCCTGCCAGTCTTGCTGTATAAAGCCGAAAGCTGGAAGGCATAGCTTAATCTTGTTGGCTTTGAAATTGTAAGAAATTCTGCGCCGGATATCTGGAAGAAGGCATAACCGTACTCAATGACCTGCATGAAGATGTGAAAATTAAAAAACCCATTGACTAAAGAGGCTCGGTGAATAGCAGTGCTTCGGTACAACATTGATAATGTGTGTGTGTTTTTAGTGGCGGTTCTAAAAGAAAGCCATTTAGTAATATGTGTCGTTTTGCCAGCTTTCTCATTTCCCATTCTGGGAAAGTATGTTAGTATGTTAGTAGTAGTAGTATGTTAGTATGTTTTTTTCTCGAATTTTTGATTAAGATGAATTTGAAAACATTTCCTCACACTTCGAAAAAATCATGGGCATCATAGACCACTGCAATTCCTTCGCGTGGCTGCACACCTTGACGCTGTACGGAGGCTTAGTAAAGGTCAATGACTCTTGAGAATTTATTCTCCTTATTCTTTCCTTTGCTCATAACCCATCATTTCCCTCCTCTCCGGTGGGCCGTATCAAGGTGTCAACCGTTCCTTGTCTTTCGAAATACATGGGGACCTTTCGGATCTTAGCTGCGTATTGCGGATCTCTGCACAGCCGGACCTTCCCTACTCCGTGGAACCATGTCTAAAAACAATCTTAAAAAAACTCAATTAAATGGGTCCGGTACAAACTCACCGGCTGGGACTTCAATTCTCAGCCCCACTAAAGGCCCTACAGCTCCTGAAGCGCTGGCGACCAAATAGGTTTTTGCTATGCTCGTATATAACCGCGGAAAACCCACTAAATTCAATACGGATGCCAACAACCCCGAGGTACCGCTGCAACCGCTAAGGTCATTGGCCTTTAAAATAAAATATACGAGGGTGGTCCGATAAGTACTTAGCCTCACCGCCCGATGGCGCCACTATCGCAAGAGAAATTCTTCTACATTCTCGTAGTCATGGTCAAAATTTTATCCGCATCGGACTCGTAGCTTTGATTTGCCCGCAAGTGAAAGCGGGCGTGTCCGTCGACTTAAGAAAAATGGAAAAAGAGCAATATCCGTCGGTGGTTCGATTCTTGTTTTTGGAAAGGAAATTGCGCAGCTTAATCGAAGAACACTTGGATGCTGTCTACGATGACTCTTTTCCTTCGATGGCGACAGTCAAAAATTGGTTTAACGAGTTTCAACGTGATTGCACGTCGGTTTTTGATGAGCTACGCCCACGTGCCCGAAAACGTCTACCACGGTGGGTAACGTAATTAAAATCCAAGATCTCGTACTGGCAGACCGCCGATTGAAGGTGTGCGAGATAGCTGGACAGTAGGCATCTCAAAATACTGCATGGGTCATATCCTGCATAAGATATTGGGCACGAGAAAGGTATCTGCGCGATGTGCGCCGCGTTTGCTCACTCCGGACAACAAGCGCAACCGTGAGACTACGGCCAAATTGGTCGAATTAGGCTACGAACTACAGCTCCATCCACGTCTGGCTTCTTTTTGTTTCCAAACTTGAAGAAGAGCAGAAATTTGAGTCGAATGAGGGTTATTGGTTATTAAAGGTTATTGTCGCCAGGGAGGCCTTCAGAAAACGTATTTTTTCAGACGGGTTAAAGGAGTAGGGGTATCATCATGGCTGGGTCAAGTGTATCGAGGTAAAAGGAGGCTATAAATCGCCACTTTTCGAAAATGTTCGTTTGTCTTTTGCAGGCTAAGTACTTATCGGACAACCCTGGTATAATGAGTGGCATATTGCAGCTCTCCTCCGGAGACGCTATTGGAGCAAAAGAAAACAGTCTGTTAGCCAACCAATGTCGTCAAAAGCATTGTCAACGTGACTGTCATGGACTCAATGTCCAGGGGTGCCAGGTAGGCAGAGTCACCACCCGAAATCGTCGGTCGAAGTTCTGCTAGTGCCAAAAGGCTCACTAAAACGTGGGTAGTCAATGGTAACCCCACTTACGCCATAATTTACAGAGGCGATGTCGACTGCAGTATTTCGCCCTCCAACTGGGGGAAAATAGGGACAGATATCATCAACTTCCACCTGTCGGGCTCAACGCTGTATAGTACCGAGGCCGCATCAAGTTACTCCCTTTCGGGGACCATAGATCGATAGACCTTTTTAAGGCACCCGTTGCTAAATTGAGGAAAGTTTGAAAGGAAGCACGGTTCGATGCCGTGACTGGGAACCAGATCTCTGGCAGTGCCTTTTTGCCACTCGTCCTTTCCGAAGCTTTCGCCCTTCTGGAAGTTATCCAGGTTTACAGCGCAGATCTTCCAACACACAAGATTGCAAAGCTGCAGCATCCGAAGGGAGATACGCGAACGGCGACTTTTTAAAAGTCTGTAAAAGAGATGGGGGTGGGCGCCGTGGCGTAGTGGGTAGGTGCGTCGACTCCTACGCTCGAGGTCGTCGGTTCAAATCTCGAAAAAAACATCAAAACATTTTTTCACGGCTCCACCTCTTTCGAGTCACTGACAATGCTCAAAGAGTATAACTGTCTATAAAAAGCTTCTCAATCTCGCCGTTCGGAGTCGGCATTAAACTGCAGGTCCCCTCCACTCGTGAGAGAACAATGGCACGCACAACACGGGTGGTTGCTGAGAAGCTAGGCCCAGGTCCACCTCGGACTGTAGCGCCGCCATTATTATTATTATTATTAAAAGAGATGGGGAGGACTCTGCGATAGCGGATCACTCTCGCTCCACCTCATTTTCAGTCAATTCAGCAGCCAATCGGTGAGATAAAGGTGCTCAAGCGCGGTGGAGCCGTCCCCCTCCACTTCAGATTCTATCACCTATCAAGACAGGAGCCCTCCCGACAACCTTTATGAAACCGATGGCAAATATAGAGGAGAAGGTAGGCACATTTTTTATCACTGGCCAGATCCGGAGACTCGGGATGAAGATGTTGAGTGTATCAACTTCTCGAGCTCGAGCTTACTAGCACTCCGCACAACAGCCCAAAATACGACTGTGGCCATACGGTTTAGCAATCCACTCTTTGAACCTAAATGCACTGTGCGCTGCATGTATATTTACATATGTCAAAGGGAAAAAGATGTAGCATAACCATCAAAGCGTACATTGGTAATGTACTGTTGCGAAATATCAACGCAGCTTCTTGAATTTCATTCGATAAATTCTAAGAAATAAACTAATTGAACTTTTCAAAATCATACCAACTTTTGGTCGGTGAACTGCAGTTACAATTAAACGAAATAGATAAATCTGAAAAACTGGTGACACTTCTTCTGCCACCTATCATCGAAAGACTACTGGCAAACATTTTATTGACCAAGAATCTTTAAACAATTTTTGTTTTGCGGATGGTCTACGATTAAATTCTAGTCAATTTATAAACTTCAATTGGATACAGTTTTCTACTCCACAAACAATCTAGGAAATGACAAATGATAAAGTTTGTAAATACCTTTCTCATTTCACGAAACGACGATTCCGGAAACACCATGGAACGACAAAACACATTTCCGCTCCAACCACTTGTGCCCGAAAGCTGGGACAGCGAAGACCCCCTTTGATTTGCATATATGTAGGTATCCAAAGGTTATGCCATTCTAAAGCTCCAACAACCTTATAGAAACGACGTGTGTTCTCGTTTACCACCGCCAACAAAATTGTTGACCAGGTAGCGGTTGAATGGAAAAACAAGAATAAAATCACTAAATTTTGGATAACCGGAAATTCCTGGTATGTACGAAAAATTATTTCACCCCAAAAATAAAAACGAGGGAGTCCCAGTTCACATGAAACCAACATTGGTTGACCAAAGGACGTTTTAGCGTTCGAAAATGCATTTAACTATAACCAAACGACGTTGGGATGTAGTTAGCTGGTCTGGTGAGCTTCCTTCTAATGACTTCATTTCCTGTCCAATTTGTGACATTTTTTTGCAGGAAATTTGGTTCGTTTGGAGTTTTTGGTAACACGAACTCTGGGATTTGATTGAAAAGGAGTTTTGTGCAACCCAAGGTTCTTGTGTGACTTTTAAGGCATGATATTGCTTTTGAGTGCAATTATTTCAGACTAGCGCTTTGTGGGGTTATTATTTTTTAGTAATTAATGCAGGAAACACGTGGACTTCTGCGTTTAACGAGGAAAAAAATGTGCGTTCCTTCGTATGTTCATGCATTCTGGAACGTTTATAACTTTCGTGAAGATAATAATAATAATAATAATAATGACGGCGCTACAGTCTAGGGTGGACTTAGGTCTAGCTTCTCAGCAACCACTCGTGTTGTGCGTGCTATTATTCTCTAACGTGTGGACGAGATCTACAGTTTTGCGAGAAAAAAGCTTGTCACTGACTCGAAAGAGGTGGAGCCGTGACTAATTTTTTTTTAAATTGTTTGTCTGAACTGGGATTTGAACCTAGACTTGAAGTCTAGTGCGTATGGATCGATGCACAAACCCACACGGCCACGGCGACAGTGAAGATGCAATTTTAAAAATATATTGAGTCATACAAAAAGTCTCCGCGGTTTTTTGTCACTAGACGGTCTTGATGTCCATATATCTGGAAACGCTAATCTGATTATGTCAAACGAACACTTGTTTGAAAGGTGACATGTCAGGCTAAATTTTTTATGAAGACAGCTGTTTAATTCTTTGCTCGTATTAAAAGTTATAATGATTTGAATATGAGTGAAATATCAAAAGAAATAAGCCATTTGATGCTTTTTTACTATAAAAAAAGGGGAAAACGCTGCAAAAATATGCCGAAAAGTTTATGCAGCTTTCGGTAAGAATGCTGTGAGTGAATGCCGCACCCAGGAGAGGCTTGTTCGATTCGGTTTCGGAAATTTCGATGTAAACGATGCATCTCGCACTGGTCGGCCTGCCACTGGAAAAGTCGATGAAATTTTGCAACTGATGGAGCAAGACCAGCACGGAAGCTGTCAGGAGGTACCGGAGGCACTAACATCATCAACATCAACCATATAACAGTTTGGAATCATCTAAAACGAGCAGGCTACTCAAAGAAGCTCGATGTTTGGGTGTCACATGAATAAACGCAAAAAAATTTAACTAACCATCAGTGAAACGCTGCTGAAACGTAACGAAATGGAACCATTTTTGAAGAGATTAATTAAGGGCCAGGCAAAATGGATTAAATTCGAGAACATCCAACAAAAGTGATCATGGTCAAAGGCCGGTGACCGACCACAAACGACTTTAAAGCCTGGATTGACAGCAAACAAGGTCTTGTTAAGTGTTTGGTTGGATTAGAACGGAATTGCCTAGAACGTGGCGAAATGGTCAAATTGATCCTTTACTATGCACAACTCGACCGTTTGAATGAAGCAGTCAAGAAAGAGCGACCACAATTGAACAACAGAGAGGGAGTTGTTTTCCATCATGACAATGCTAGGCCATACACATCTTTGATGACCCGAAACAAATTGACGGAGCTTAGTTGGGAAGTTTTTTTTGTTTCGTTCTCTGCAAAACTCTCTTGATGGCAAAAAATTGGACGACCGAAGAGCTGCTGAAAAGCATTTGGCCAAGTTTTTCGCTGATCAACCACAGAAGTTCTACACCGATGAAATTATGAAGCTACCAGGAAAATGGCAAAAGGTAATAGATATTAATGGCCAATATGTACTTCATTGATTCATTAAATTTTTGTCAATCAAACTAAAGCTAAAATCGAATCCAAAAATGATCCAACCAACACTGTCTGAGCAAATTTAATAAAACTTGACAGGTCAGTTCTGAAAATCTGGTACAAAAATCTTAGTCTACCTTTAAGTAAAGTATGTGTACCCTGGCCAAGTTATTTAATAGCTTACGAACTTAATGGTAGTACAAGTACTTACAATTTTAGACAATACGAGATCGGGATCGATATTGGGACCGGGGAGAAAAGAACATTCTGCGGCTATTTACTGAGGAATTTATAAAATCTAATATCTGAACAACGACAACTGAAAATAAAAACATTCCTATTCGACATTATAACAGAAGTAATTTAAAATACTTACACTTAACTTAGAGTTTTGATCTCGATTAAGTAATTTTTCAAATCATTACGTTTTTGAAGGCTTAGTTGGCCTTGACAAACATAAAATAAAATTGAAATGGATTCCTTTCCTTCTGTCTTACTGTTAAAATGTGTCCATTCGCTATACAGCCTATTCAAAACTAATTAAAGGTTTCTTAGACGATTGAAAATCACCCAACGTTAGTTCAATTTAGACAAATGGATTTATATCATGCACCAGATTAAAAATTATAGGCATAACATTCTCCCCTGACCAATGTTATTCGAAAACTGTATGGGTTTTGTGAGCGACCGTTCAACTGAACAAACTTGCGTATTTTTTCTCATTTTTGTTTAATTCTATAGGAAAACGGAAGTCAGGTCAACGTTCTGTATAGGGTGGAACCTAGTGTTTTTTTCTAAATCATAGGTTATTTTGACACCGACTGCTGTTTCCCGCTCAAAATTTTGAGAGAAAGTCAGAATCATACACCCGCCGAACGAAATGAGTCGCCTTACGTTTGATCAACGTTGGGAAATATTGAAAACTTATTTCCAAACTTACCCCAAACAGTGCGTTTTTTTTTTAAAAGAAGTTTTGGCCGGAATGAAGCACCCACCGCAACAGCGACTGCTCTACCCAAGTTTGTGCAAAAAGTTCGTGAGAATGGTATGCTAAAGGATAACACTCATGGTCCCCGTCGTCGTATGGTGCGCACAGATGAGAATGTGACCGCTGTGGCCGAGAGTGTGAGACTCAATTCATGAACATCAACTCGCCATCGATCTCAACAGCTCAACATTTCACGCACTAGAATGGGGAAAGAGTGAATTCTGCATAAAGATCTCGGATTATTCGCTTACGAGGTCCAATTGACTTAGCAATAGAAGGCGCGCGACCATCCGCTTCGTTCACATCGCTTCGCAGTTTGGGCCTTAGAGCAGTTTGAATTGGACAACGATCTGACGAGGCACATTTTCATCTCGGCGGCTACGTTAACAAACAAAATTGCCGCAACTGAAGTTGGGAAAACGAAAAACCCGCACGTTTTTGACGAGAAGCCAATGCATCGACAGAGTGTGACAGTTTGGTGCAGATTGTGGAGTGGTGGCATCATTGGACCATTTGTCTTCGAAAATGAGGCTGGGACCAACGTTTCGGTCAACGGTGGGCATTACAGAGCCATGTTAACAGTCTTTTTTTCCTGAAATTGAAGACATGGACTTGGACGAACTCTGCAGAATAGTGCGTCATGCCACACAGCCCATGCTACAAATGATCTTTTGTACACCAAATTCCCAAATCGTGTTATCGGCCGTCTTGGCGGTGTCAATTGGCCGCCTCGGAGCGGCGATTTGACCCCTTTGGACTTTTTTTTGGGGGGAATCGTGAAGGACACATGTTATGCCAACAATCCGGAAACCATTGAAGTACTTAAGGCCAATATCATCCACGCAATCCCTGAGCTACTTCCCGAAACCATCAACAAGAGCTTGGAAATTGATGTGACAGAATGCGCTACTGCGAAGCCACCCGAGACAGCCACTTGAACGACGTTGTATTTTATAATTATTGAGAATGTTTGTTCTTACTAATAAAGCCATAACACACTTTAATTTTACTTTTTTTTTAATTAAATTTTGTTCATTTTGTTACATTTTTAAAAAGAAACTTGTATTTGGTCCACTCTGAATGTGCTTATATCCAGTGTCATTGAAAATTCATTCCTTGTAGGTTCAAGTCCCAGAACAAGCAGACATTTTTCAAGAAAAGTTGTTCGCGGCTCCAAGTCTTCTGAGCAACTGACTATCCTCAAAGAGTAAAAATGTCTAGAAAATTCTTCTCGATCTCGTCGTACGGAATCGGAATTAAATGCTGGTCCCCTCCTCTCGTGAGAGAAAGAAAGCACGACACAAGTGGTTGCTAAGGAGCTAGGCCCAAGTCTACCTCGAACTGTTGCTTCAACATTATTATATGTAATCACCTAAAAAATATGGCCAAAACAAGCTAATAACACGCTTTCTAATTCTTTACAATTCTGTCGACCTAGCAATGAGAAGAGGTAATTTTAAGAAAATTTTAAAATACCTCTAGGTTGATGAATTGCTACTGAACTTAGACGGGGCAGGATGCAAAGTGATTGCCTATGCGGACGATGTTGGTATTGCAGTTTCCAGTAAGTTTGTCTCATAACTTAGGGACATCGTGCTGCATGCTTTTCACAGACCAACCTCATGGACTATTGCACGCAGTCTTGAAGTCAATCCGCAAAAAACAAAACTAGTACTACTCTTCATGAGGAAATACAAAATTCCTCCACTCGACCTTCCCTCAATGTGTGGCGTAAAACTTCCACTCGCGGACAAAATCCTGAGTCTCATCATTGATGGTAAACTAATCTGGAAGCCCGACATCAGGGAGCGAATTGAGACACATACCACAGCGCTCTATTGCTGTAAAAATGCTATTGGTTGTAAATGGAGCTTACAGCTTAGAATACCATACTGGCTGTACAAAGCCGTAGTTAGACCAGTCCTATTGTATGGAGTCGCAGTATGGCGAGCAGCTCTTGATATATCAGTCAACCGCAGTCGTCTCAAACGCGTGCAAAGATCTGCAAGCATATACATCAGTGGGGTGCAGCTACAAGCCTGCACAGCGGTTAGACTCCAGACATTTCACCTGTGGAATAACTACCAGATAGGTCACTCCACCAATCCTAAATAACCTCAAGTTTCTACCCCGTGATACTGACCTAATACTACCTTACTTGTTCTTTACTAATTTCTGGAATGCTCTTTGCTTCTTGATATCTTCTCTTGGAACAAGAAATTCGGTTTCTAATTTCCATCTGCTCCTTGGCGACACCTGATCTTACCTACCAAATACTTTAGGAGCGCTTAAAATTAACGATTTGTAATCTAAAATTTGTATAACTGCGAGGAGTTAAATTTTACGTGCTCCTATCAACGTCATCAAAATGTATTTACCCCCCACAAACCATTGAATTCAACAATTTCCCACCATGAAATCGCAAACGCACACCATTCTATCATCAACTCAGCATCTGGCAAGAAGCACATCAATGTGATATCCCATTAAAAGGACCTTAACCGCATGTTACAATTTCGAACGTATTCCTTTTTCTTTAAATTTATCTTTGGAATTCAAGAGTGAGAGAAAAAAAAAGGAGAAACGATTCCGTATTCCCACAAGATTGCCAGAACAAACCATCGAAGTGAAATTCATCTATGTAAGGAGCATTTCATTGCCCGCATCTGCAAAGGCACAACCAAGATACATCTCCTAATGCTGAAAATCATCATTGCGACAAATACTTATCTGTCCTCCTTTCTGAAGAATCACCCAGCAAAGTGCGCAGAATAAGGAGGAGCAAAACAGAAAGGGGCACCGACAGCTGATTACCCATTTAGATACGAAGTAATCAAAGAGGACAGCAAAAACGTAAGAGTGCACACTTTAAACTAATGCTTCCGTAATTCTCCTTTTAAAGCTATAAAAGAAGTTTACGATACAATTTGGAGAACCATCAAATGGACAAGGTTGAAATACTGGTGCTTGTAGATGAATTTCGCTGATTTAGGAGGACACACTTTATGGCGGTGGTCTTGAAATTGCTGTGGTCATGGTATGGCACTTTGAAGAGAATTTTATTTCGTTATGGCGTCCGTTTTTCTCTCTCATAGCATCGGGGGTAGAAATGTAATCTTTGGTAATAATTGAAATATAGCAACCTATTACAGCGTTCTTGCCCGCTGAAAGCTCTGTAGACCTAAGGACTATGACATAAATTCGTTTCATATAATCTTGTCGTTCTTGTTGTGATAGGACTCCACCAAATGTTTCGATGGCGATTTGTAAATTATGGCTCTGCTCACTCCCCAGAAAATTTTTAAGGAATATGATCGGAACTTTATGATCTGTGCTCACACTCAAATTCTAATTAATCAGTCCTTAAAGAAATAGGTAAATAAATATGAAGGTGTTGAGAGCATAGAGTTATTCATTCGTTTGTTAGACATTGTGACACATTTGCTCTCATTGGATTGAATGCGGATTTGATTGTATATTCGATATCGTCTCTCGTGGTAGGGGCACTGCTCAATGCACAAAATATCTGAATCGAATGTCTGAACCAATTAACTCTTCTTTCGCAGATCTACGAGGACGTTTGCGCTCCAAAATTTGCAGATTCGGCACGCTATAGATTTTCTTTTGTTATTTACGAACAGATTTCCACCCAATCGCCTGGAAGAACGAGAAAGATCTAAACTATGAAGCGTCTCTAGTAAAATATTGTAGGCAACTAGTTGATTACATTGCAACGCTAAGCTGGGTAACGAGATACCACGTCCAAGAGCGGACTCAGGTAGTGGTGGAACGAGGTGGACCTCGTTACGGGGAAAAAAATATCTGTACTCGCACGGGGAAGGTTCCGTCGCATAATATTGATGGATGATTTCTGAATATCTAACGACGTTTCCAAACTATTTCAGTTGAATTTTCTTCTAACTTCAACCCAAATCAACCCTTCATTCATACATTCATAGATCCAATCAAACAATCATTCATCCATACACATATCTACACCTCTATCCAAGTTTATCCAACACAGAAAATCCCTTCCATCATACATACATACATACCTACCTAATCACTGCTCATGCCTGCGGTGTGTGTGTTCATTTCTGTTCGGCATTTAGGGGTAGAGATCAAAAGATAACACTCATCAACGAATAGAGTGGTCGAACACAGCATGAAATTTATGTGTGATAATAAAAATAGTGATCATTTTAAATCTTAGATATCTCAAAATTTCAACATGAATTGGTATTTTGAAATTTATCATTTCTTAATGCTTACACCGAGGTCTTCTAAACTGCGTTTTCAGATCTTCAAAATTCGCATGTCGATGATGACCGTTTTTGGCCAATATCTCCAAAACTATTAAGGCCAGAATGCTCGAAATTGTTTTAAATGAAAGTACTCAATGAAGCCAAGTTTTTGTGATTTTTTCAGATTTTTAAACTCTTTGCTTTAGAAATGGTAGGGGGGGACGCTTTAAAAAAACTTTGGAGCTCCATATTTTCCAAACGGTACTTTGGATCAAAAACTGTTGAAGCAAACCTCTACCTCATTTCAAAAGATCTGTCGATTGATATAAATGTCGATGGGGTGCGATAATGTTTCAAAATTAATGGCAACTTCATCTATACTGGAGCCACCCCCAAATGGCCCCAAATTTTAAATTTGGGTGCATGGGCAATGACAACTAGGTGTGAAGAACCTAATTCCAAAATTCATGCCGATATCTTTATAAACTTCGGAGATAAAAAAAGTGTGACAGACACGACGGACGGACGGACGGACACACCGAAATTATAAAGGTTCCGTTTTTGTAGACGGAACCTTAAAAAACCATGGTTTGAAGAAGAGTGTATGCAGGCACATGGAGCAAAGCAATAAGCCTACACGGCAACTCTACATCGAACTGCGAAATCTGTTCGCGGGCTTTACGAATAGAAACGCAGGAGAGAGACCCGGCTTCTCAGGAAGCAAAAGAAAGATAACGAGAGGCACGCGATCGAGGAGATAGAGCGGTGCTATGGCAGGAATGATATCTAAAAGTTTTACCAAAGGGTGGTGGCAAATTATTACAATTCAGTTTTTCAGGGAGAATTTCTCTAAAATGTTTCATTTGAGGACATAGTCTAGTATATAATAATAATAATGGCGGCACTACAGTCCGAGGTCGACCTGGGCCTAGCTTTTAACTCGTGTTGTGCGTGCTATTGTTCTCTCACGAGTGGAGGGGACCTACAGTTTAATGCCGACTGCGAACGGCGGGATTGAGAAGTTTTTTTCTAGAAAGTTATACTCTTTGAGCATTGTCAGTGACTCAAAAGAGGTGGAGCCGTGAACAATTTTTTTTTTTTAATTTTTTGTTTGAACTTGGATTCGAGCCTAGACAGTGAAAGTCTAATGCGTATGGGTCGACGCACGAACCCACACGGCCATAGCGCCCACATATTCTAGTGTATCAATTGTGTTTAATTGTGTTAAACCGATGATTTTACAGACTTCTAAATCAGTAAGTCCATTAGAGAAGAAACTCGATTTTTTTTTTGTATTTTTATTTAAAAATTCTTACATCCTAGACAAAAATACTTAAAACTAGCTTAACTTACTGAACTATTGTTCTTAAATCTAATATACTGATCCAACGTAGGTACTCTAAGCTAATCTATATCTATTCTATAATGAAGTTGCCTTTCGGCCTCTCTGTCATTTGATAAATAATCAAAGGACTGATGTCTGACTGTATTTTATTTTTTAACTTGTTCAATAAAATTTATAAAAAACTTAGCCGTCTTTGTTTTTGTTTTGTTGTTTCTTATTCTTTCTTAACCTAAACTAAATTAAACCTTAGCTAAAAACTTAAACTTAAACTGAAAGTACTTAAAACAACTGAAGCTATGTCCGTAACACAATACGGACGCGTGCACCAGGGCGTATGCGTCATTTATATGCTTGACATATATATTTCATGCGCCGTGATGCACCTTTTTTTATTTTTTTGTTATTTTTATTTTTATTTTTTTCCTATTCTAATTAAAACTACCTTAAGAACTATGTAAGGTGGCCACAAAGGTTAGCTAATAGGTCAATCGTTTGGAGACATGAGCGGCAGCACGGGCTGGTTTTGATGTAACCACCAGTAAAATTGACGTTCTTTGGCGGACAGTGCCCTATCTCGGGCGGAGATCGCCCTACTGAACCGAAGGAGATTCTCGTGGCAGCGAGCGACGTCCGGCTCGTATTGGAGTCGCCTGTCCACTGTTGGGCATACGACGTGGAAGATGATAGGCCACCCTTCCGTATCCTGTATCAGGCCTTTGGAATCCAAATAGAGGAAAGCTTCGGGCAGTATAAAGCCGTCAAGGCGCACCTTCCCATCATACATTATGTTAGGGTAGTAAGCCTCGAAGATCAGACTATTGGTAGAAGTCATAGTTCGTGCAATGTGACCCCAAATCAACTTAATAATAAAATTATCTATCCTGATCAGGTTTGCCTCGTTATACAAGACCTCATTGGGATAGAATTTCTTGTACTTGGATTCGGGTGTGCGATACAGCCGGAGGTAGGCCCGAAGACACTGCCTCCCGAACACCCTCATCTTTTCCATCTGGGAAGGACTCAAGTTGATACCATAATTGGCCGGATAAGGGCTATGTTGCAGATTACCTTCACTCTGGTATCAAGTTGGCTGCTGCAAAACAACCTACTTGCCGCAGCAAAGGTTTTCCTATCTTTCGTCAAAGCAGTAGCTGCATGCTTATCACAATACAGGTACTGATCCAACCAAATGCCAAGATATCGCACTGCATTTTTCACAGCTAACAGCTGATCTGTACGCTATGATGTCATCGGCATACGCTATTATGTGTGGCATAGAACCTATAAGATCGCTAGTGAATATAGCGAACAGGATCGGGGAACCAACTGCCCCCTGTTGTAACCCATTTTGTATGATCGAGGTAGAAGTTACGTTGTCATTTTTCACAACGAACTTCCTAGCAGTGATCATGTCATGGATCATATATAGCAATGGTTTACTGATGCGAAGCCCGACCAACTTGAGGAAAAGGCCTTCTAACCATACGGTGTCGAAAGCCTTTTCCATGCCTATCAAGCAGGCACCCCAACTCCTGACACAATCATTGACACTCAGACTCCATCATTGACATTGGGACAGCAACTACAATAAGGGCACTAAACCAACTTTAGGAAAGTATTTATTAAATATTATTAAAAATGGCCGTGTGGGTTCGTGCGTCGACCCTTTCACAATCTGGGCTCGAATCCAAGTTCAGACAAACACCACCTCTTTCGAGTCACTGACAAAGCTCAAGGAGTATAACTGTCTAGAAAAAAGCTTCTCAATCTCGCCGTTCGGAGTCGGCATTAAACTGTAGGTCCCCTCCACTCGTGAGAGAACAATAGCACGCACAACACGAGTGGTTGCTGAGAAGCTAGGCCCAAGTCCACCTCGGACTGTAGTGCCGCCATTATTGTTATTATTAAAAATTGCGGTGGGTTCATCAATAAATATAAAATCCTTGCACGGTGGAATGCTTGTATGTTATGTTTTGGGATAATTGTTTTTGATGATACTATTTATAGGCATTTCGAGAATTTTGCCAGTACTAATCGCTGTAATTAGTACTGAAGTTCATAACACTGTATTTGACAGATTCGTACAAACAAAATTTGACAAACAAACGTGCATATTCTTTGTGTATGAAAATATACCATAGAAAAAAGAACAAAATATTTGCTTTTTGACTTATTTCATTCCGCTAAAGTCATTATTCCTTTTTCCAGAAATTGACATCATTCATTCACCTGAAATAATTCACTGCCATTAACTACGCTGATTGTACGCAAAGTAATCATCACTATAATGACCACAATGTATTTCTATAGAGTGCAGCAAAGCAAACAATAAAAAACACAAAAATTTCATATGTTTCCGCACAATTCATTAGTTGAATTCAAGGGAACTTTATTATTACCATTTTTAAATCCTACACATATGTAACTATTGCCATTAGTTACTACACATTGGAAAAAAAACAAAGTAGGATCCTGCTTTGGCAACTTGCCTGCAGCATACGTGTTGTTTTAAACCAATTTAACTTTTTTGTTGATAAATAAAAATACATTTTATGTAAAATCTGTTGATTTTCAACTGTGGTACAATAGGGCAATGATATTAAGAAAATAATAAAATAATATTGATTTAATAAATCACCCATAATGACTGCTTTCCGTAATTAGTTTGGCGAACATTACACGCTGCTGTGGTCTGATACTGTATACAGGGGCTGCGAAACATGACCAATAATGTAGAGAACGCATGTCTATCGTGCAAAAAATTGGAAACAAATCACAATAAATGATATTAAATTTGATGGTATAATTTTCTGCTCAATTGCACTTGCACCAGAATAAGGTTGACAAACCATAACATGCGGTTTCGGGTCTGATAAAATATGACTAACCTTTGTTAAGCTCGCTTGTTAATGTGAATATTGTTTTTGTTTTAGTTTTTATGGAACAAGTTTCAGCAAAGGACTGTTCCAGTTTATTCGTAGATCTAATTGGAAGTCACTGACGGGCATATAATTAACAATAGGCATATAATTAACAATAGGCAAGACTTGCTTGACATAACCCTTGATATTGTTTCATTAACCGGAGGTTGTCAATCGACCACTTCCTTTCTGGTCACCAATTTATTCTCTTCAGTTTGGCGAGTAAACCTCCAGTTCAATTGGCAATCTTAAACTTCATAAAGATCGACTGGACTAGGTGCAGAACGATTGTACGAATATTTCTACCCCTGGACTCTCTGCTGAACTTGACAAATCAGTAGATAGGTTAACTAAAAAGCCCCAGCCTCATCAGCAAGCTAAAAGAAAGAATTAAGCCTCATTGACGGAATCCCGAAGACGACCTATGGAATCTGGAGGTCCCCCAGCAATGAACTCATTGGTTTCCTAATGAATACTCCCTTTTCAGGCAGTTGTGCTGAATCATACTCAGCCTTAAAGTGATTTTAGCCTATCCCTTTTATATTAACTAATACAAGAAAGTGATAGATTATCATATTAGATATACCGTAGAACGCAGTAGACTCTTATCTGCTAAGCTTGCACGAGCATAAGACGGTTCTCTAATCTGTAGTGGAAGCAATCGTGTGTCTGGACGTAAACAAGCGAAAAATGCTGCCCTTGGGAAAGGACGTTGTTGCAATGAAAATGTATTTTCAAGTGAATCAACTCTGTCCGCGTATATCGGCGTTTGTTTATGTGATTATTTAAAGTTCATGACGGTACCATTAATCGACAAGAAAAACTAATTTTGTTCATCTCATCCTGTAATTCTTTAAATAATGATCTTGGATGAGAGACCGTGTGCAATTTCTCTTAACCCATTAACGACCGCTGTACTCAACTGAGTACACTCACTTAAAGCCCTGCTACTCGAAAAATAATTGACATAATTGAGAAAAACTTGAATTTCCTAAGAACTTAGTGTGTCTCGAATAAATTCTCAGTTTGAAATAATCGAATTTGTTCAATAGTTTGTGACTTATTGCATTGTTTGTAGTGCGGTTCTAAAGTTCTGAATTTTTTATCGAGAAAGTTCAATTATTATAATAATAATAAGTGTTTTGAGAGTTATTTTATAGTTTTGTTGCGGTTTTTAGTAAAACCATAAAGCATATCAAATATCTGAAGTGATATATAAAACATTTTTGAGGTATGTCATCAATTATGTACACTTTTCTTTAGGTGTACTCATTCGAGTACATTGGGCACATTACTACATATGTATTTTTTTGTTTTTTTGATAGTTCAGCAAAAGATGAAAGAACTTGTTTTCAAACCTTCAAAAAACTACAAGCTACAAGAAGAAGCTGTAGCTTCCATTTTGGTTGATGCGGAAAACTTGAACTATGATATGGTACTCATTCCGCCGGAGCCAAATTATCTTAGAGAAGATGAAGAAGGTGCCGCTGATTACATCGAAACAGCAAATTTGCCTAGTGATGTTTCAGGGACTTCACACATATGCAAGCCTTCAGAGGAATTGATTAGGAAAATAGTCATCTATGTTGGAAGAAATGTTTTACGTCATACATAGCTAAGTATTCCAGCTCAGAAGCAGTCCAGCCAAGAAGAGATCAATTGGCAAATGACTTAAACTTAAATCCCATCCAAATTTTTGAAAAGCTATTTGATGAAAATGTTGTAGACCTTATAATTATAAATACAATTATATGCCAGCCAAAACAATAGACACACATTTGATATAAATGTATCTCAAGTTAGAGGTTTCATTGGAATACTGCTGTTGACTGGGTATCACAAATTGCCACGCGAAAGACTATATTGGTTCTTAGATGAAGATATGGGATCTTCATTGGTGCAGCGCACCATGTCTCGAAATACATTCACGGAAATAAAATGGAACATTCACTTGGTAGACAATAACAAAGCAAATACTTCCACTGACATGAAGAAGAATGGGCGGTGTAGACGAAATGGATCAGTCCATATCTTTGTACCGGACTGCCGTACGGCGAAAAAAAATGGTGGTGGACAATTTTTACTTATATGTTGGACTTGCATGTAATGTCATCAGATAATCCACAGGACCAACTACAATTTAGAAGGAATTTCGCTAGGCACTTTCTTCGTCAATGCCAAAAGGAGACGCTTCCTAACAGACCATCATCATCAATTATACCTGGCTTATCAATAGATGCAAATGGACATTTCCCGACAAAAATGTCCCAGCAACTCAGGTGTACAATTTACCATGGAAGAGTACGTTGAGAGTGCAAGAAGTGTAAAATGACCCTTTGCATCGAAAGACCTTGTTTCGAACAATATCATACATAACTGCCGATTGTACTCAATCGAGTACACCCCTATAACTCACGGATGGAAATACTTTTTTTTTCTTTTTGCATTATATTAGAATTATTATAAGAACTAGATAATAAAGGTATGACAATAAAACTTCCTGTAACTTAACTATGAGCATTAATGAGTAAATTCAATGGATGCAATGAGAAGGGGGTACCTTATATTAGAACTTAGTTTAATAATAACAATAATAACAAAATAATAATAATAAATAATAATGGCGGCGCTACAGTCCGAGGTGGGCTTGGGCCTAGCTTCTCAGAAACCACTCGTGTTGTGCATGCTATTGTTCTTTCACGAGTGGAGGGGACTGCGAACGGGGGGATTGCGAAGCTTTTTCTAGACAGTTATACTCTATGAGCATTGTCAGTGACTCGAAAGAGGTAGAGCAGTGAACAATTTTGTTGAAAAATTGTTTGTCTGAACTGGGATTTAAACCTAGACTTGAAAATCTAGTGCATATGGCTCGATGCACAAACCCACACGGCCACGGCGCCATGGCCTTGGCGGCGCTATAGTCACGAATTGTGATAAACAGTCTAGAGTGCTAAAAACAGCGGAAGAGTGTCTGAACTAGGCTTGTGTAGTTCACGAACGAACTAGTTCAAAACAGAGCTCTAGCAAGTGAACTAAGTGAACTAGATCGGAATGTATTTTTATCATAGTTCATTTAGTTCAGTAGTTCAACGAACTCAGGTAAAGGTATACCTGCATACATGTAATTCAGTAGGAATAACTGAACTAAATCGAACTAAACTGAACTAAATTGGGTACATTGCTTGTGTGTATATTTGCATTGTGCACATCTGGATTGTTCTTCTTTGACTACCGCAGCACAAGTACATCGGACGTCGTTGCGTTGTCGGTGGTGTAATTGTATGTGTATGTTGTATTGGTAATTTTGGTAATTGGTAAGGTAGCGCTAGGAGTAGGAGTACGAGTACTGCTTCTGTTTGCTGTTCTGCTCCTTTCTTTGACGTGAGTTTTTCTTTATTTCCATTGATGATAGCGATAATATGACGACCACCCTGCGAAAATCGCACAACACTCATTTTCAGAGAACTACATTGAACTAAATGAACAAAAGAACGAACTAGTTCAATAAACAGATTTGAACTAAACTGTGCGCTCTCTGGACTAAACGATAATGCACAGGGCCAAGTCTGAACTACCATCTCTTAATAAGACCTTGCTTAAATAAAAAACAAGCAATCTAGTTTTCATTGCGTTGTGTCCACTTGGACTATGCCCGCCATCGCATGTGACTGATAGTTGCTGATTACATAAGCGGAAGAAGGCAGCGGATTCTCGGGTGAAGCAGGTATATTTTCATTCCTTTTCGTTCCGTTTACAGCATGTTTTCCTCATTTTCTGGTGATCGCTGATCGAGTAACACCTCACGCATCCTACGTGACATTTTTGGAAAAGTGTTCACAGGGACGATTTAAATGCAATTTTAATGTTTTTTTTTTCACTGCATGCATATAGTACTACATGCAAACGTTGTTGTGGCACCTAAACAAAAATTGTTTTTATCTGTAATTCATGAAAAATGCGAATTTAAAAGAGAGCATTACTCAATTCTTGGGAGAACATTACTGAGTGAAAACATGATGCAAGTGAACCGATTCGCGTGTTCCACACGCAGAAAATCTTGCCTGCCTAGTTGGATATTCCAGTCGTTTGTAAACAGCCACTATGTGACGGTGTAATTTCAAATTCTTTTCTTCTGCGAAAGATCTCTTGAGATATGCATTCAAAAAGGACACAATCAACACCCACAATGAAGAAGATATCTGTACAATGTAGTCTTCCAGTGAAGATACATTTTAAATTAGAAATCCGCTGTTATGCATTCAAATAGCATAAATTAACTGCTGGGTAAAATTAATATTAGCAAGAAACCCTGTTTTGCTGGCTACATTGTGTTGAAAATGCTGATACTAACTTTCATCCTATCGACAGTCGCAAAGTAGGTTATGGTCGCGGTATGGTCGCTCCCAGTTCAAATTATTCCACTTCTTTCATTTAAATTTTAATTTAACTGTACAAATAAGAGTGCGAGTTTGGTGGATGAAATACTAACCTCGAAACTACGGCTACCGGTTGGTATCCTTCGGTTGGATAAGGATAACTATCATAGAGCAAAATAAGAAGGAATCGTTTCGTGTGGGTTTTTCATGGGGTTTCTTTATCCTTTTCGGATGTACGGGTACATTCTATGTATATAGCACTCATTTTGAAGGTCTTTTGACTGTGCTGCTTTAAGATGCGTTCGGTATTAAGTTCTGGGGGAACTTCTTCAGATAGTGGTCATACTTTTGGTTATAGCCTGTAGTGTAGTTTTTCCCCATGAGAATTTAATGAAATTCAACAGAGTCTGTGGCTTTGGTGGTCGGACTTAAGTGGGTCGTCCGCTATGAAAATTCAAGGCAGGAATTTAAATGTATGCAAGCTTTCTGAAAACAGTTGTGATATCGAACGAAGTCTTACTTGTTGGTATACATAAATGAGCGTAAAGGCTTTCGGTGGGAAGGTTAAGATGTATTCATTGTAGCAGATTTATCTTTGTGTAATGTTGTTTTATATCTTTACTCCGACGATGTTTTGTAAGATCTTTAGGGAACTTTAAGAGCTCATAAAGTAATCAGACGATGGTTCAATGCGCTTATTCCGTTCTAACAGAGATAGGTGAATATTAATATCTTAAAACTGGTAACTTTAGAATCAATGTTTATAATTAACTATGCGAATAATGAAGAATAATGAAGCTATAGAAGATATAAGCGGCTTGAACAACTGTGGGCATATAAATTTGTTGTGTTTGACAGGCACCTAGGACTGGATATCCACACACATACAGGGTGGGCCAAGTACATACTTCTTTTTCATTTTAATTAATTATATTTTTTCCATGTGGTATGGCTTTATTACTAAGAACAAATACTCCCATTAATTGTAAAATAAAACGTCGTTCAAGCGGCTGCCTCGTCTGGCTTCGCAGTAGCGCATTCTGTCACCTCAATTTCTCAAGATCTTGCTGATGGTTTCGGGCTGTAGCTCACGGAATGCTTGGATGATATTGGCCTTAAGTGCTTGAATTATTTCCGGATTGTTGGCATAACATCGTTCCTTCACGACTCCCCATAAAAAAAGTCCAAAGAGGTTACATCACAGCTCCGAGGCGACCAACGACGGCTGATAACACGATTTGGGAATTTGGCGTGAAAAAGATCGATTGTAGCATGAGCTGTGCGGCATTACGCGCCATCCTGCATGAACCAGAGGTCGTCCAAATCCATTGCATTTCTGTAAAAAAAAGTCGGTTAAGACGCCCATCGTTGACCAAAACGTTGTTCCCAGCCTGATTTTCGAAGAAAAATGATCCAATGATGCCACCACTCCACAATCCGCACAAAGCTGTTATTCTCTGTGGTTGCGTTGGCTTCTCAACAAGCCTCAGATGTGGCAATTTTGTTTGCTAACGTAGCCGCCGAGATGAAAATGCGCCTCGTTAGAAAAGAGGATTTTTCGCCTAAAATCGCTGTTCAATTTGAACTGCTCTAAGGACTATACCCAATGCCACTGAGCTTCGTCTGCATGACCTGGGTATTGACTCGAGCAATAGCTGTTACCTCAATGAGAGCCTTACCAGAAAAACACACTTTCTCTTAAACAGCGCTCTTGGTCTCCGACGGAAAAAACAGCTGTTTTCTGTGCACACAAGGTATGGAGATGTTTATGTTAGGAAGACGGCGAGTGGAAAAAGCTCTCTAATTGAAACCCCAGATGATCTTCTAGCTGCTGCTGCTGCGACTAATATGTAAAGCTTTTCTTTTTAATCGATCTGTACAAATCTCAATTATTGTAAGCTCCATTATTCATTGTCTCTTCTCCCACTCTCGTTAATTTTACAAATCAAATCCCCTCACTTCCACTCCTGCAAGGAATGCACTTTTTCTCTCTCTTTTTGTTTTCTATTATTTTGTATTATGGATGATTCAAATTCTACCTCTTGTGAAATTTACAGTGTGAATGAAAATTCAACGTACACTATGGCAAATATTATTTCTCAACGATTTAATGGACGCAGAGTATGTTACTTAAATGCACGTAGTTTAAATGATACTAAATTAGACTATTTAAAATACTTGTTTTCAAATTCATGTATTGATGTTTTGTGTGTGAACGAGACATGGTTTAAACCAAATATATCCAATGAAATGTATGACTTACCAAATTTCAAACTATATAGGAATGATAGAATCACTGATACCACAGGTGGTGGTGTGGCCATTTACTGTAGGTCAAGTATAAAATCGTATATTGTTTTTAAATCTAGTGGGCCTGGTGTTGAGTTTATTGCTGTTGAAATAAGTGGCGTTAATACCAAGTGTCTTGTCTCTTGTGTGTATAATAAAAACCGAAGATGTTCCTCAGTGCCATTTTTTTTTAAGTCTTTCGGAATGTTGCGCATTGTATCAGCATATAATAGTTTGCGGTGATTTCAACACCGATTTACTAAGAAATGACTCACGCGCATTTCAGCTGAAAGATTCTGTGTCGTCTGTGGGCATGAGTATAGTAAATACGACTTACCCAACACGTTTTGTCCCAGATTATTCCCCCAGTCTTCTTGATCTTATTATGGTCTCTGATCCTAAGCTTGTGCTTCTCTTTGACCAAATATCCTTTGATATCTCTGATCATGACCTCATGTTCTTGACCTACAATATGGATTTATCTAAATGTGGTAGCACTGACTCTTTTACTTATAAAGACTTCAATTCTATTGACACCAATGCTCTTCAATTAGCTACAACATCCGCATCCTGGATGGAGTGCAGACTAAAAGCCGACCCTAATGACAAAGTTGACTCCTTTCAGTTAATCTTAACTCAACTATTTAATCAATATGTTCCTTCAAAAACAATAAGAGTTATAAACCAAAACTGTCCATGGTTCACCTCAGACGTGGTTAATGCAATTAAGGTTCGAAATAAACTGCACAGTAGATGGAAGCGCAGATCAACTAATGTCAACTGGGAAGCATTTAAACAAGCGCGAAATCATGCAACTTTGATTATACGGGCATCTAAAAGAAATTACTTTGCGTCGAAGCTTAACGCCTCCTTACCTGCCAAAAAGCTTTGGAGCAATTTAAAAAAGATTGGTGTTTCCAAAGGCCTTAACCCTCAAAGTACCCTTGATCCAGATAATCTTAATAACTACTTTGTAGGTGAAGAAGTCCATCAAAGTGATCTCGATTTCCATCGAATATTGGCGCAGCCTGGAAGCTCTGTACGCACACTGGAAGATTTTGATGTGGTAAGCGAGAATGAAGTCTACAAATGTACCACAAGCATTAAGTCGGATGCTATAGGAGAGGATGGTCTATCAATACGGTTTATTAAACTCATTTTACCTCAAATTGTAGCACATCTCACTCATATAATCAATTTCTGCATTACCACATCAACTTTCCCCCAGTCTTGGAAAATTGCAAGGGTCCTTCCAATAGCAAAAAAAACAAATGCCAATTCCCCTTCTGATTTCAGACCAATAAGTATACTTCCCTGTATATCAAAAATATTTGAAAAAGTCCTAGAAAAGCAAATACAAGATCATATAGCTTCTAACAACCTGCTCTACTCGAAACAATCAGGATTTAGAGCAAATCACAGCTGCTCTACAGCTATGATAAACCTACTTGATGAAATAAGGCAAGATTACGATAAGGGTTATGTTAGCCTACTTTGTTTACTCGATTTTTCAAAGGCTTTCGATAGAGTCAATCACAAAATTCTGCTGTGGAAGCTTAAAAACTTGTTTGGTTTTAGTGATAGGGCTGTCAAACTTATTGGCAGCTATTTATCACGAAGGTTTCAGAGAGTCACTACTGGCAGCAAATCCTCTTCACTAAAAGCTTTAGTTCAAGGAGTTCCACAAGGGTCAATACTTGGTCCAATATTGTTCTGCTTGTTTATTAATGATCTTCCATTAGTCTGCACCCAAACTTCTGTCCATCTTTATGCTGATGACGTCCAACTCCATGTGGGAAAACCCTTTAACAAGCTTGATGAGCTAGCTAACCTAGTTAATGAGGACCTTACCCGAATTTCTGCTTGGTCTGTCGCTAATGGATTGCTTCTCAACCCAATAAAATCTCTAGTAGTACCTGAATATCCTGCCAGACATATGCCTAAACAACAATAAAATTATTGCTGTTGAGCATTGCACTAGCCTCGGTTTTGTTATTGACCGTAATCTCTCAGGCTACAGTCATATTCAAACGGTTATTGGTCGGATATACGGATGTTTGCGTAAGTTATGGCTATCGTCTTATTTTACACCAGTGGAAACTAGGCGCAAATTGGTATTTGCATTAATACTCCCTCTTATTACGTATGCTGATGTTGTCTACAGCGCCCTTGACTCATTGTCCCAGCACAAACTACAAGTAGCATTCAACGATGCAGTGCGATATGTGTACGGCCTCCGAAGATATGATCATATCTCTGAGCACTCAAAAAGGCTACTAGGGTGCACACTGCAGCAATTCATCAATACAAGAAATTGCATATTCTTGCATAAAATAATTAACAATAAATGTCCCTCTTATCTATTTAACAAACTTGTCTTTAATCGTTCTGTAAGAAATTTATGTATCGTTCCTTTTCGTCACCAATATTTGAATTCATCCCGTTTATTTTTCATTCACGCTGTCAAACTATGGAATTCACTACCTCCGCGAATCAAATTCATTTCTAACCCAGCAAACTTTAAAAGTGCGGTCCTCTCTCACTTCTCTTCCGCAATAGCCCAATCTTAAGTCCCATCCTTTCTCCTTACAATCTCTACTTCCAAGATAATTTAAGCACACTTATTATGTACCATAGATTTAAGTTATATATATTTTTTTCTAATGTTAATTCTATATACTGAATATTGTATCTAAGTACTAAAAAAGATATTAATCTTATTGTACATCCCGTATTTATTTAATAAATGAAATGAAATGAAAACTGCAAAGCGATAACGAAGCTGATGGTCGCGTGACTTCAATTGCTGAGTCAATTGGACTTTATAAGCGAATAATCCGAGATCTTTGTGCTGAATTCTCCACAGGCTAGCGCGTGAAATCATGAGCTGTTGAGATCGATGGCGAGTTGATGTTCGTGAATTGAGTCTCACACTGTCGGCCACAGCAGCCACAGTCTCATCTATGCGCACCGTACGACGACGGCGACCATGCCACTAGCATACCAGTCTCACGAACTTCTCGAACAAACTTGCGTACAGCAGTCGCGGTGGGTGCTTCATTTCGGGGAAAACTTATTTTCAAAAAACGCACTGTTTGGTCTACACAGCACTCATTGTGGAAATAAGTTTTTAATATTTCCCAACGTTGATCAATCGTAAGGCGACTCATTTCGTTCGGCGGAGGTATGATACTGATTTTCTGTCAAGATTTTGAGCGGGAAACGGATGTCAATGTCAAAATAACCTATGATTTAAAAAAACACTAGATGGCCTACCCTGTATATGTATGTCTATAATATCCGTATGGAGATTAAACGCAATTCTTTGTTTCTTTTGGCCCAGGAGGCAATACGGTAATGGAGCTGTCTCTTGAGATATCAAGTCAGCCTTACCTTCAGTGTCCTCCACGACGCAGAGGTAGTCTATGCCAGAAAAGCGGGTTCTATTTTTACGATTTTGGGATTTGTTTGCATTGATAAGATCAGAGGAAGAACATTCGAACATGAATTCTATATGGTGTACAGCGATACAAGGGTGTTTCTAGGTCCAATGGCTTAGTTGGCTAGGCCTTGTGAAATGTAACGAGGTCTAACTTCTCGCCCGAAAAAAGTTCCGTTCCGAGACTGTGGGTCAACGCAAAAGAGAATCTCCACCTTCATTCTAGTTGAAGAGGCTTGTAGGTTAAGACCAAAGTCCAATCTGAGCTGAAGTGCTATACAAAGAAGTAGGGGGTGTGAGTATGTCAAAGACGGTAAACACTTTTTGATTATCAATGCATGCATCCGAGAATTCGTTTACCTAAATCAGCACGCATATACCATGAGCAAGCTTTTAAATTGTCCATGTGCATTTGCCGGACTATAACTAATAAAATGTGATATGCTACTCTCTTCTCAACAAAGATGTTTTTCCTGTATCTGAAACGTATTGAAACGGTTAGAATGTTGTGCTCGATCAGCAAGAGTCAGTCCAAATCAAAGGAACTGAAGTCATATTGTGTTCGGTACCAAACTTAGACTTTCAACGGAAGAGTCGGTACACACTACGCTTCGACGGTCCCTTTCCAAGTTGAGTAGATCTCTTACAAAACAGTACACCTCCTTGCTAATTTGGTCTTCTAAGCTTTTTTGAAAGCCACCACCTCAAAGAACCTTAGCATCTTTCTCCTTCTGATTATTCTTCAACTTTTTCTGATGATGACAGTCCAGTAAAACTCGTCCTCAACCAACAAGCCCCTCCAGCTTGCATAATCTGTAACCCGCTGCTTCGTTGTCTTCGTCATAGGTTTCGTGGGCGTCCTCAATTGGATTGTACTACGGGCGCGAAGTCGAAGACTATTCGGGCTGATGCAGTGTTGTCCATGCGCTTTACATGGCTTAGCCATCTTAAGCGCCGATTCCGTAGGCGCCAGGCTAGGTTCATGTCACTGTACAGCCCATATACGAGTAGTTCTGCAATCTTCTCGAATCTTCTCGAAATGTCATCAAAGCAAACACGACCAAAGATTGAACGCAGAACTTTTTTCTCGAAAAGACCAAGGATTCTTCATCGTCGATGGTGGGTGTCCTTCGTTGAAGGCAACACATGCTTCGTTTTCCCTCATTCACTACTGAACCCAAATTGGCTACTTCAACGCCAGCAAACGCTTCATTAATATCGTCCACGTTGGAAGATCGTGCCACTAGTGTTGGCCAGTGAGTTCTGCACGATTTTCTCAAGATGTTGAAATGGCGAAGCTTTGTCTTAAACTTTTTTCGACATTGGAGGTCTCGGTGAATTCAATACCATGGATCAGTCAGAATTCTCCATCGTCATTGTCCATCAACAAGTTTGAAACTGCTTGTCCCCGTTCATTCGCTGGCTTACATTTATATATTCTGGCGTTACAGTCTAAGGTGGACTTGGACCTAACTTCTTCGGCAACCACTCGTGTTGTGCGTGCTATTGGTCTCTCGCTAGCGTGGAGGGACCTTCAGCTTGCCAAATTCGAACCTCGCTTAGTTAATGATCAGATATGCAGGCTCCCAGTTCAGACTTTGTTTTCGATGTTCAGTAGTCAATTAGCCTTAGGTACTCTTAGGTAGGTAGGTATGGTGGCTTCCAACGTATGCACATTGGATTCACTTAGACCCATAGGTTCCATTGTGTTGCCACATCCGGCTTCCTGCCGCTCATTTTTCGAACCAGTTCGATTTTTGGACGAATATCCATAATTTCTTGATGTCCTTTTCGGATATATCAGTTAGTGAGCTTATATTATATTCTCCCAGGGTTTTGTTCTTTATAGAGGCTAAGGCTGGCAATTGCATAGTAGGTGGGAGGGGGATTCCTCTTCCTCCTCATCCATGCATCATGATGCATCTACTCATCCATGCATCTACTACATGGTAACCCTAGTCTTGCGGCGTGTCTACCCATAGCGCAGTGTCCTTTGAGGACATTTACTAGGTCACCCAGATTGTTCCTGCTTAGGCTAAAGATGGCTGTGGTTTTCTGGAGATCCATTTTTGGCCATGTTTTCCTTGCGTGTTGACAGGTATGTAGGTTTCTCAATCTCTCTGTAGCCCTACTGGTTGCTAATTCAGAGATTTTGGTTTTTAATGTACCTATTGGCACGGAGCTGTTGCTAATGCTTAGTGACCCAAGCATTATAGTACCCTTTTTGGATAGCTCGTCAGCTTCGCAGTTACCTGCTATATCTCTATGACCAAGAAACCAGCGCACCATGAGGCTGCATTGTTTTGATATCTCATTTAAAGATATACGGCAGAGTCTTACCAATTTTGATCTTTGTATTGGTGATTCGAGTGCTTTTATAGCTGCTTGACTGTCGGTGTATATTACGATATCCTCTCTCGCTATCATGTTCATCGATAGCCATTCAGCGGCTTCACGAGTAGCCGTAATAACACTACAGTGGTTCGGTAGTCTAAGGGATTGGCTGATTTGGAATTGTTCCGAGAAAATTCTAGAGTCAATTAGCCTTTAGATTAAGAATGATTTTTGGTTCCATATACTTACTTTTTAAGGCTTGTTACTCGTAATTAATGTAAAAAATAGAGACTGTGATGGTTTCGGCACGTCTCATGCATGAATAAAGATAAAAGGGGTTAACGGAAACTTCACTGAATGTTGTTCCGATGCCATCTACTGTTGTTAATGTACACAATCTAAATTGTATATAAACTCTATGCAGACACGCTGTCGCATGTTTCTCTATTAGACATCAGTCTGCGCTAAATACTTTCTTAAAGTATGAACTTCATATTGCCTTATGCGATTAAATTGTGTTTATTATTTAGCTACCATGGAATTCGGATCTGGTGGTACTTACTAGTATTTCTATCTATTTCGCAGTCGTGTTTCACATGTCGTCAATTTGGCAAATGATATTGCTGTACATAGGGAATCTGCTCATTGTTTTGAAAATACTCACGTGTCCGGGTAGATTTGCTTTGAGGATATGTAAAGTTCATGAAGATAAAGCTCACCTAATTTGCTGCAACTTGAAATAGACGGCAAATACTCGCAGACGATCATAAAAACAAATTTCGTTTTAATTTTGTATCATTAATTATTAAATCTATACGGTTTTCATTTTAATATTTTTCATCTCTCTCTCTCTTTGTTTTCTTAGCTTTGACATTTGTTTAAAACAAAATAAATGCACATAAAGAAATTACCACATTTCAATTACATAAATGCAGAGTTACACAATAATTCTTTGTTGTCACAAATGAAAATAATTCCATGATTCTCTTCTTCAATTTTATTTAATTTGTATCTTTTTTTTTTTAATTACATTTACATTTTTGTTTGACAAATAAAACATTTCTAACTATGAATGTAAAAAACAATAACGTTTTGAATTTATCAATTTCATTTATTTGGTTTCTCATTAATTTGTTTTTTGTTTTCATTTATAATTCGTATTAGTTTATTAAACTAGATGTTAATAACAAAAATGTTCTTTGTTTCCTCCTCTTATCGATCTAATTTTAATTTACATTCATATATAATTCATCTATAATTATAGTATTAATACATTTATTTATAAATATGCTTGTATGGTTTGTATGTACACATTTTGACTTAAGGAGCATTCTGCTTGGATAATTGGAGAGCAAAGGTGTGCACTAATTTTGACGGGAGACAAAATAAGTTCTAGATTTTATACTATCACTTGTTACACCTATGATTACTATTAAGTCTTAGTCTGTGTTCTCTGTGTGTTTCAGAAAGACAAAATGCTCCTACAATTAACTACATATGAGTGTAGCTAGAAAGTCGATTTTAATTTCGTTTTTTTTATTGAATTAAATTTATATTTTATGATTTCTTTGCTTTATTTTAGTCACGATTTCTGTTATTATTTATACAATCCTTATTTCATTTAGGTCTTGATAATTTTATTATATTTATTTAGTCAACTTGGGTAAATTTGAATTTGCGTATTTTTTCATAGTCTGGATGTAATCATATTAATTGATGAACAGTGTGGATTGGAAAACATATATTTTTTATCACATACTATTTGCAGAGTTTGTAAACAATGTTTTCATGCTTTTTTTCTTTCAACTCAGTGAAATTAGCAGTAAATAGAAACGAGGGTTGTGTTAGAAAATCAAAAACATCGATTCTGTATCTCATAATTTTTTCAAATTATTCATCAAGTCCTATTGTAATTGAATTGAAAACTGATTGAGTTTAGCAAAGAAAAAGTAAAAAAAAAATGCATCGCAATTAAATCAAGAAATAACTGAAATTCCTCAGAACATATGTAGCCATTTCTCCGAGTTTTTTTTCGAATTTTATACAGAAAATCGTATTTTGCGGTATAAAAGGAATAATAAAAAATAACAAATAAATAAACGAAAGTAATGTTTTCTGTTACAATCGTGTAGTCCTTCATTTACAGTCAGTCAGTTTTTATTTTCATGATTTTTGTTAAGTGTCGCTGCAAATGTTTAAACAAATTATGCCCACTGAGGGATACTTTTGAAATATTTTGAATAAAATCATCCAACTCAAATAAATAAGAAATGGAAAAACCTATAAATCAATTACTTTGCCGACTTAGTCTTATGATCGAAAAACCTTTTGAATAACTGGCCTTACAACGATGCTAATAACTATTTTATGGTAATCATTGGACTTTAACTTAAAAGTAAAACAAAAAACATACAAATTTAAGATGCAGTTTCAAGGACAAACAGCTAATACTATTTGTCTAGTGATGAGTGTACTTAATTTCATCCGCATAAAATATCTTGCCTTTAATTCTCATCCGATTTGAACAGTTAAGCTGTCTTAGACTAAGTACGTCTTCAATTTATGCAAGGCATTTGCTTTAATCTACCGTTCCTTAGAAGAAATGCTGAAGGTCATTTAAAAATTAATATACAGTCGCGATCAAAATAATAGCTGCTACTTTTGTTATATATATATTTTTAAACGCCCTTATTCACCATTAGACATTCAAAATTTTGTATTTTTTTATACATCTGAACAATTTGAAAAAGGGGAAATAGTAACAACATATCGTAAAATTATACGAGGTGTGTTCAGCAAATAAAAATAATTATTAAGTTTTTTGGAGAGTCCGTTTGTCAGCTCTATTCATTCTATACTTTGCCCGTGGCAGCCGCTAAGTTTAGATGTATTTTTATGAGCTAGACGATTTTCGTTTGTTAAAATAAACGTATCAAAGAATATGTATAAAATTTAATTTATTATTAAATTTGAAATAAATAAATTAAATAAAGCGTAACAAAGTGTGTGAAATGTTAACAAAGGCCTATGGTGAGTCGGTTATGAGTTAAACATGAGTGGTATAAGAGTGGTAGATATAAGAGTTTCGCAGATGGCCGTGGAAACACTGAAGTTGACGAACGTCCAGACGCCCCAGCACATCAACAACCGATGAAAATGTGGAAAAAGTGAAAGAAATGGTTGTGTACGATCACCGAATCACAATCAGAGAATTTCGCTGATGATGCTGGCATATCAATTGGCTCATGCCATGAAATTTTTTTTAATGTTTTGGATATGAAATGCGTGGCAGCAAAATTTGTTCCAAAACCTGCTCACATTCCGTTACTTGTTCGTGAATTTTTGTCCAAATCAATACTGTAATGGTGCAACAAGCTCCATATTCGAAACGCATGGCGCCGTGTGATCTTTTCCCATTTCCAAATGTAAAGAGGAATTTAAAGGGCCGTCGTTTTACAAGCATAATAATAATAATAATAATGGCGGCGCTACAGTTCGAGGTGGACCTGGGCCTAGCTTCTCAGCAACCACTCGTGTCGTGCATGCTATTGTTCTCTCACGAATGGAGGGGACCTACAGTTTAATGCCGACTCCGAACGGCGAGACTGGGGAGCTTTTTCTAGACAGTTATACTCTATGAGCATTGTCAGTGGCTCGAAAATGGTGGAGCCGTGAATAAATTTTAGTTGATTTTTCGAGATTCGAACCGACGACCTCGAGCGTAGGAGTCGACGCACCTACCCACTACGCCACTGCGCCCACAAGCATAGACGACATTAAAACCGCATCGCTGATAGAGCTAAAGGCTATCCCAAAGATCAAGTTTGAGAAGTGTTTCGAAGATTGGAAGAAGCGCTGGCACATGTGCATAACATCTAATGGGGAATATTTTGAAGATGACAACATTAATGTGGATGATTAAGTAAATATATTTTATTCCCAAGACCTGGCTCTTGCTACGATAGACACAGTTTTAGAGATGTGCTCCCCGGATCTGTTTAGCAGATCTAATGCTAAATTTTAATGTAACTTAGTTCACCAGCGTTTATCATCCAATATTTGGGTATATTTGGGTGCTAAGTGGAATGCAATCTAGACCGATTGGCGGTGCTTCACCAGTGTATGGAATACAGAAACCGACTTGATTACTTTCATTGCAACATGACTGTTGATAAAAATGTCAATTGTAGGGCCCTATACATATATGTCTTGGTATTAAGGAGTTACTAGGGACTCTAGTATTGCGCGTAGTTTCACAGGAAAAACCACAAATCTAAATTAAATTGGTTTTTTGTTCGTGTAGATGACTGCTTCATGCGATTTCTTTATTATCGTTCTCGAAACGATTATGTAAAACTCACTGGCCAACACTAGAGGCACGATCTTCCAAAGGTCCGTACATCTTCTGGCATACGCGGATGATATTGACGTGATTGATCGAACATAGCAAGCCGTCAATGAGGCGCTTGCTGGCAGTGAAACGAAAGCGGCTAAAATGGTTCTGGCGGTAAAAGAAAGAAAAGCCAAGCAAGTATGCAATATGCTGCTGATGCATCGGAAAAAGGCGCACAACATCGACGACTTGGACAGAATGTCACAATAGGCAGCTATATCTTTGAGGTGATGAAGTACTTCGTAACAATTTCATAGAGTGGGTAACAAATTACCAGTAAGTTGAAATTATTAACAAATTTTGCTTAAATAATTTTTCAATAGAGAAGTTGAGACTTTTACGTTAATTGTTGTATATCATGTTCTATGTTAATAAATAAATTAGCCACTGTTGGAACAGTGAATTCCCTCATCTGATCCACCAAAAAGCACCCACCGTGAGTAACTGCATGTTGCGCCATTCGGGCCGGCGGCGACCTTGGACCATACTTCTGTAGCAATTAATGGTGACTGCTATCGCGACATTTCGGAAAACTTTCATGTGCCAAAACTGAATTAATTTGACCTTTAGAACATGTGTCTCCAATAAAATTAAATTACAGACAGCCGTGCTATTATGCTAATTTTTGAGAGAAACGGTGGGATAATGTCAAAAACTGTAATATTGATTGATTTCTTTCTATGAGGAAACTTTATGGAAAAAGTGTACACAAATAAAAACAACCAATTGCTGAGAAAACACCAGAATTTTACTAAATTATTATGAAAAATATGTTTATAATAGCTCGCTCTTGCACCACGCCCAAGGACTGGGCAGGCCTGATTTTGTCTATATAATATTTTACACGGTACATTCGATTATAAAACATAAATTCGAAAGTTGTTACTCATTTAAATGCTATTAAAAAAAAACGACTTAAAATACAATAAGCAGTGCAAATATTTCAGAAACACATTTTTGAAACAACGTGTATTCGTCGGAGAAATTTGATGTGGAGTTCACGATTAATAATTAACATAAAAAAAATATTTTCCCGCAGGATTCTCTAAATTTTAAATGATATTAAGTTAAGGAAAATTAAAATTAAAAATTTGTAATATTAAATAATTAAAAGTAAAAGAAACATTCCTTCTTGAAAGCTCAGTCCGCATATGGAAAAAATACTTCATGCATGCTTTTTGTAAAATTTTCATGAGTCGATCCGATGTCACGAAAAATTAACCGAAAGGATTTACAATTTTCCACAAAATGAAAAAATTTTTGATAAAAAGAAAAAAAATATTTACAAAAATCCACACAATGTTTCACATATAAGTTGTTATATATTTTTTTTAGATAATTTTTAATTGAATAGATTTTAACATAAAATCTACCTTCTTAGTCACAGTATCAACGTCATCGTCGTACCCCCTTGGAGGATACCATCTCCTAGTTAATCTACATACATACAGTATCATATCAATTATATTTTTTTTTAATTCTTACAAAATCCTGGGAAATATTTAATAATTTTTCACGGACTCATTGTTTACCCTACAAATCAAGACGAAAGTTCGCTCTCACATTATCGTATATCCACTTATATCTACAGCAATAGTTCATTCGTAAATTTAATTTAAGTGAATTATATGTTCAATGTACAATTAATTATATTACAACTCTGATCCGATTCTTTTAAAAAATACTATATACGCCTCACTTAGTAATTGGTATTATTTGGGTTTGGATTTTTTTGGTTCTCAATTAACCAGTTTTGTATTTTTTGGTTACTTTTTGGCAACATCCCGCTATCAGAGGATCGCATTTGTTTCACAGTGAAATGACCAGGAGAAGAAAATACATGCAGCCCATTGAGTTTAAAGTTACACCCACCAATGCTGTGCTATTTCTTCAACTTTTTCTTTCTCTTATGTAAATTCGAACTCAGAGCGCACTTTGAGTGCACTCTTGAGTACACACAAAGTGAACCACTTAAAGGGAGAAGGACTTTTTAAAAATACATCTAAAATTTCTGTTCCAGATACATTTAATTAGTTTAAGTAATTGGTGAAATCACAGGGCCGTATCACCGACCCCGTGCGAATCCTATAGTCATACCGTACTCTCGCGTTTTACCATAAGCGGTGTCTGGACGGTAACTTCGTCTTCGGACAGACAACTGCTACCACCGTGATGGCTACCGAGTCCGCTTCCAAGGCCCACACCATTATTGCCCAGACCGATGCCACCAATGCCTCCACTGCTGCCAACGCCACCGCCACCGCCACTCACCCCACTGATGCCGACACATATTCGTGCCCTCTGACTCTGACCCAGATGCTGAAGCGCTATCGTTGTTGAGGCCGGTATTGAATTTGTGGCCGAAAGCTCCGGATGCTGCTGCTGTTGGACTTTTGTCTGATGTTGGTACTGCTGCGCAACTGACGGCTGCTGCTGCTGTTGTGGTAATTGATGAAGCGATGGTATCGGTTGTAGAGGTCGTACTCCGGCAACAGTACCACTGTATCCTGGCCACATGTGATTCGTGTGGCGGGGTAAGGTGCACTGTGCTATCGAATTGGAATAGATGTGTGGTGGTGGGTTCTGGAGAACACATTAATCATGAAAATAGAAGAAAAGAACAAAACAAAACAAAAAAGAGAAATTAGAACCATTTTGCCTTTGACAAGAGGTAAATGGAGGGCAAAAAAACTTTGGTTTGTCCTGTGGCTTTCGGTTGCAATATTGTGTATGTATTCGTGTGTGGTTTTTGAATTTTTTTTCTCACTTTTTTTAGCGGTTTTGGTTTTACAGATTTATTGATTCAGTGGGGCGTTGGGAGGGGAGTTTACACTCGCGTTGATATTTTTCATTTCAACCGACCGTTAATATTAAATCCGAGTACTGTTTTCAAAGGATTTTGCCTTTATCCTTTTGAATAATGCTTGTTGATTTAGGTCCCAAAATTAAAAATTCAGTTTATACGGTTTCATTTGCTTAATGGTTGAATGTAACAAATTGCGGCAGGGTATATATTCTTGGAATAGCACTTTGAACCTCTGATATGAAATTTAATGAAACTGAAAGAAGTTTCTTTGCTCTTATTTCGTTCTTTTTATCTGCTTTAAGATATGGCCCTATCCCAAAAATTAATAAATAATATATCAGAATGTTTCAGTTCTTGCCAGGTACACCTCGGGTTACAAATGTAGTCGTCGTCTATGTTATGGTTTGGGCATGAATTAATATAGGGTAAAGACGGTGATGTTAAGTGTTGCATGAAAAGAAGACAGCAGCGTTTTGTAGAATCTGTCCCAAAGACAGTGAGGAATGGAGGCACAGTTCGTAACAAAACAATACCACTGACTTCAATACCGAAAATAAATTTACGTCAGCCCTAACCTGCAAATACCGCTTCCTCACAAATTGATACCCCCCAATAATGAAGATCAGGCCTACTCTTTCAAATAGGCTCCCACAATTCGTGGTTCGGATTTGACAACCCTGTTTCGATCAAATGCATCAATCCGAACTGTCATCCGAAACTGTCCAGGTCTAATTCAGGGTTTGCGATTCCACAATTTCATCAATCGCTGAAAGTTTTAGAATTGTGAAAAGTTACTACCAAAATAGTGATTCTTTGATCGACATAATCGTCCAACTTCACATACGGATATATGGTCCTATCTGCGAATAGAGAAGGCATAACCGCGAACTTTAAAGACTGTACCTAGATGTGGATGTAGTCCGGAAAGCATAAATGCGTCAACAATATTGGCTCGGCCACATGGAGCGTATAAACATCAATGCTCCAGCCAAGAGTGTCTTCGAATCCGAGCCTACTGATTCGAAAAGGTTTAAAGATCAAGTCATCGCGGACGCAAGACAGCTTGGTCAAGTCGACTGGATGGAAGACAACTATAGCTCAGGCCCTGACCCTCCATGGGACGTAGGCGTGATTAGTAAGTAAGTAAACATACTTTAGGCAAACCTTTAAAAACAAATTCGAAGAGACTGGCTCTGTTACATGAAGGACATGGGCTAATTAAACATACAGCCTTCTCGTAGCCCCCTCTAGCTAGCCCCTCCGCGACAATACAGACTTTGTGACGGGGTGAAACGTCTTTGCAGCTAGAACTCGATTTCCACAACTTAACATCCATAAAGCGGCCCTGGCGGTCCTCTGATCAATCAATCGTCACCCAGATGGATCCCAATGCGATAGCAGTCAGACATTCCTCTAACAGTGAATCGGACCATTTCCTTGTTGTAGCCAAGATTAGAACACGGATATCGATTTGACAATGGAGTAAGATCAGAACAGTTTGACTTCGCAAAGCTACAATCGTAATTGGCCACTAGGGAATTTGCAACAATCGAGTCTCCCTGAAGCTCTCAGAGTTCAAATCTGCCAGGCGAAACAGTCGAAGAACAATGGAAATCTTGTCAAAACTATCAGAGAAACTGCCTTTGAGGTGCTGGGATTTAAAACTCCACCCAGAAAAGGGGTTTTGACAACGAGTGCAAGAAGGCACAAGAAAGCAGCATATACTCGTAAAGCGAAATTTAAATAAACAAACAATGGGGTGGGATATAAAATTGATTCCGGCTTTATTTAAAAGCTACATTCATGCAATTATAAATGGAATAGTACGTCATTCGTATGGCAGCCTTGACTCCACTGACAGTGCCACAAGTGGTCGGTACAATTTTTGATGATCCAATCCAATATGTGCGGCATTATTCTGTCAATATCGTCTCGAATGTTAGCCTCGAGCACGTCTAAAGTGGTTGGCTTGTTAGCGTAGACTAAGGGCTTGACAAATCCCCAAAGAAAATAATCGAGTGGTGCCAAGTCGCATGATAGGCCAATTGATGAAGGCTCGCCGTGGGATGACCCAGTCGCCAAATTTAATGTAACTGGCATGGAGTGTCACCTTCTTGGAAACACAACTCGGATATATTGATGTTCTGGCCACAGAAAGTCGGTTAAAGTCCCTATTTCAAAAGATATAAGGTCCGATGATGCCGTCATGCCATAAACCGCACCAAACAGCCAATCTTTTGGGATGCATTGAACAATTGTGAATAGTCACTGAGCCAAAAATGGCTCTCGTTCGAGGAGATGATTTGTTTTGTCAAAGTCCTAATCTCCGCCCAACATTTCCAGCATCCGATTAACGAACTCATGACGTTGTATATGGTGGTCCTGCTTTAATTCGTGCATTACGACAATCTTATACGGATGTAGGTCCAAATCTGATCACAAAATAAGTCGGATTGATTCTTTGGCAATGCCCAATTCAGATGATAGGCGTCGAATCGACATTTTTGGGTCCTCATCGTTACCGCTACGGGTATTTTTTCGTCATTTCGCATCAGTTTCTCTCTCTGCTTGGTTGGTGGCCTAAAGTCCAAAAGGCTAGACTTACTCATGCTCAAACTTTTCCAAGCAGCAACGAATTTCTCAACTACTGAAGTTATGATGATAACCGACCTCACGACTAAATTTCTGTTGCGTTTTACAATTACGCCGGAATTCCGAAACTGTTTTTTAAATAACTTATGCACGTTCGGGAAGCGTGCTGGGCGTGACAGCTGGATGTCATTGGTATCTTTGACAGCGGCTGAAATAGAACAATTGGTAAAACTAGCACTGCTATCTGGGGCCTTATTTTGTATTGCTAATGTATCGGAAATCTATTCGAAAATCTGAAATTGTTATTTTGTACCTCTATAGCAAATACACGCAATGCAGATTCGAAAATTAAAAGTTATGCCAACTCGTTTACGGAAATTTGGTATTTTGTATTCCGAAAGAGGATGTCAAAACCGTCCTCACTTACGGATTTTCATTCGCTAACTATTTTGCTATCGGATTGTATGTGCTAAAGTTGTTTTGATTAATTTATTTAATTTTTTCGCGCAAAATAGAAATATATTAAGACATTAAAAATAAATTTGAGCAGTTATTGTCCAAATATGCAGCTCTTGCCAAAGGATTTCTTCAATCTGCAGATGCAAGCCAGAAATCCAATCAAGTTTGGCATCGGCCCACCGATGCGGAATATAAACGGCGGGGGAGGTTCAATTAAATACGTGTAGATTTGGCAGCATCAAATCCAATCCGAAAGTGATACAGAATACTTATATTTATTTTAATATCGGATTTGATTTCCAAAACCGAATCCGAATCCGAAAGTGATACAAAATAAGGCCCCTGGTCAACATTTAGCAGCCCAGTGGAAGTCTTCCAACGCTCTTCAGCGTCTCAACATCATTGGAAGCCTAGTTTATTTGTGAAGAATGAAGAAGAGAAGGAATAGACAGAACCTGATGGCGTTGCATTGCTTCAAACACATCACTGTAGAGATGTTGAGTAGTTTTTTTTATTTAAAGTGGCGCCGTGGCGTGATGGTTAAGTGTGACGATTCCTACGCTCAAAATCTCGATTGTTTCCCAAAAAGAACACATTTCATATTTTCACGACTCTACCTCTTTGGATTCATTGACATTGCTTCAAGGGTATCATTGTTTAATCGCAAAGTTTCCAAGCTTAGCCGTTCCGAGACTATATTAAACTGAATGTTACCTCTACTCGTGAGAGAAAAATGACACCCACAACCCGAGTGGTTGTTGTAGAAGGTGGGTCCAAGCTCAACTTGGCGGTAGCTCCACAATATTTTAACCAGGCAGACAGACAGATTTCGCCTAAAATGTCGATGAACTTAGAAGAATCACTATCTAGACTCATCATCTGTTGACTAGGGGCGTGTAAAGTTAATGAGATCATGAAGGCCACTTCGAATGCAAGGAGTTTATTTAACATCAAAACTTATAAATCCTATATCTTATCTTATCTTATATAATCTTAAATTTATGAATCTTCTGAATCTGAATTATTCTTCTGAAACTGAAACAAACTTGGACTTAAAGATTCAACATCAATCATAGTTATTTGCAATCCCCCGGGAGATACCCAAACTAATATTATAATTTCAGATCATAAAAAGAAGAGAAAATGAATCAAATTCCACATTTATGTACTCGAGACAGTAGATAAATCGTCAAAAAACCATCAAGCATCACATCTGACATTACCTACCCCGAATAAACATTATCAATCACGATACGAAAAACCGAAAAGAGTACAGAAATGCTCACATAATTGTTGAATTGCGTGCTAAACTCAATAACAAACAGCCAAATTACGCTGATTATTGGGGAAATGTGAAGTAGAATAGAAACCCGCATGGGGTTGTCTGTTTGCAATTATCCCCCAATGTATGTGCTCGTAAATAACCCCTTTTAATGGTGTCGCTGGCACATCAAGGACCTTCATGGCTCAGCACCTTCGCCGACGTTAGTACCAGCAATCAAGCATCCGACTACACGTCTGATTAGAGACGCAGTCACCTGTGTATGCGGCGCACGGTGGTAACCGAACGACATGCGGTGGTGGGTTGTTGCATTACACGTACGAATGACTAAGCTCGCCTGACACCTCCCAGCATCGTGTCACAAGGGTGAATGTTGTTCCTGTGGATATTATATATCAGCGCTAATTCTTTACACTGCATATTCTCTTTCCCGGGGCGGTGCGCTTGATATCAATTTACATGCGATGCAAGGTTGCCGCTATGAGACACACGAGTTGTGGTAGTTTCACATTTAGAGAGATCTCTGACCTGGCAGTTGTCTTTGCTGTGTAGCCAAGTTGATTAATTACTGAATGGACCGAATTAGATGATTGCTCGTGAACAAGCAACCAACACCGTCAACGGGATACACCCTAGACCAGACGAAACCTTCTGTTAATCCACTTTGCGCAGTTGGAAGCACCCCAACTTTGAGTTACGAACGCTTGTGCTGGGTGACTAGCTGTTTCGGGGGAAAGGCTTGTAAATTTGTCGTTTGTTCAAAGAGAATCATCACATCAAATAAATTGATAAGCTTTTCGTATTTGTGCTGCTTTTTCAGATAAGCCTTGTGCAAATGCTTCGACATTGTGTCACAAACTTCTCAAAGTGCTTCCGAGTGATTTGACAGTAATTGACAGGCCTTCATGTGGGACTTAGTATGGAGCGGGAGGCCAATTGTTTGCATGATGTGTTATTAATTCAAGGCGGCTTAGCACTAAACAAGTAATATATTCTGAGATTAGAACTGGGGGTAGATGACAACACACGCGATAATCGTTGTCAACTATTGTTGGCATTAGTTTTGGTCTGATAAGTTAATTAATCCAACCTTGAGGATTACGCATCACAAAGATGAGGTTGTGGCAGAGGTAAAGGCAAGGACTGGTAGGGCAAATGCTTTTAAATTAAATGGAGCTTTACGGGTGAGTATGAAAATCAATCTTTTTGAGACCTCCAAGGAATTCAAGGGTGGTGAGGGCTTACGAGTATCTTCAGGTTTGGTTTTGCACAAGGCCCGCAAAGAAGCATGCCGGGACGATGGACAACTGGTAGTAGAATCGCAGTCGATACTGAGAATTTCGGCAGACTGTTAAACGGCGATGAGGACACAAACACCGCTGTCCGGCAGAATGTTTCACTCAATTTGAATTCAATCAAAGGCAAAATAGCAATATCGAGACTGGAGTCTAACAAAGCTGCTGGGTTAGAATTTTTAACACGTTGAGTGCCACATGAGACCACTTTGGTTTCACATGAATTTGAGCTTGCTGTGCCACGTGGGACCAAAATGTAATCGAAGTGTCAATAAAAAAAAAATCCGAGGCCTGTGGGGACAGTTTTTTTTGATTGTATGGTGGCACTCAACGTGTTAAAGCAATTGGGGATGATCTGGTTGGTCGCTTCCACCAGCTCATCTGTAAGATATAGTCGGAGGAAATCATGCCCGATGAGTGGAATCTTAACATTATGTGACCGATCCACAAGAAAGGAAACCCATTTGACTGTGCCATCTATCGAGAGATAAGTCTCCTAAACATCTCCTGTAAAATCTTCTTAATACTTTGATGCATATGTCCATAGTAGCGCGGCTTAAAGCCAAGGAAGTCCACCATCTACCAAAAACAAAGTCTAACGGGGTCAAATCGCACGATCTCGGTGGACAGTTCACTTCACCTCCACGTAAGATGACCATGCCCTCGAATCAGTCGTGCAGAATTTTCAATGTGGCGTGAGCTGTGTGACACGAAGCTCGCAGTTGATGGTGATGGCCTGGTCAATGTCGTGCTCAAAGAAATATGGACTGATGCCGATGACGCCGCCAGCCCGAAATCCACACCAAAAAGTGATATTTTCGGGATGCATTGGACGCTCTTGGATCTTATGTGGACTGGAATCGTTCCAAATTCGACAATTTTGTTTGTTGACGTCCCGTTCATGCAGAAATGGGCCTCATTGCTGAAGATGATTTTTCGATTTCGATGAAAATTAGGGTCAGTTTCCAACTGCTTTAAAGCCCATTCAACACACGAATGAGCACACTTCGTTGTCTATGGTCTAGTTGTTTACATTCAGCTCCTGGGTCAGTTGACTTTTGTACGGGTGCAGGCCCAAGTCACGACACAAAATTCGCCTCGCCAAGTTGTGGTCTGTGAAAGGCCGAGATCTTGTGAGCGACGCGAAATCAACTGCCTCGGATTTTTCTGTACAGTCTCATGGACAGCGGTGATATTTTCGACAGATCATGAGTTTCGTCGACGACCAGGTGTTGGTGTTGGTTGTTATTATTGGTTTATCGTTTTTTAAGCCAGTGGACTCAAATTTATCCAATACACTGCGAATAGTCCACTCGGTGGAATGATTATGGCTACCGTAAAATGGCCAAAGCCCGAACAGAACACAAATTTTGATAAAATAATTAAAACATTTGCACGTGTTGTTCAACGCTATTCCATCCATGATGATTTGGCAAAACAGACTGAATTAATGCCAGCGAATTTGACTGATGCAGCTTTAACAATATGGCCGCTATCAACTGTCAAGGTTCAGAAGTCTCTATTGGTAGAAACTTTACAGCACCTACTCCATTTCCAAGCTGGATATGACAGCGTGCGTAGAAGCAAGCTATACAACACCTTGTTTAGTCTCGACAGTCTTGCCAAACTCGTCAGACTGATGACGATTGAGAACCGAGACCAATGTCAGAAAAGGTTCTAGTCAAGAAGGTTTGCTGTCATGTGACTTATTCAACATAATTTTCGAGATTGTGCAAATCTCATGATCTTCCAAAAGTGCGTACAACTGCTAGCATACGCGGACGACATTGACGTGGTTGGTTGAACACAGCAAGCTGTGAAGCGTTTGCTGGAATTGAATTAGAGGCGGCCTAAACGGGCTCAGCGGTGAATAAGAGCAAACCGAAGAACAAACAACATCGATGACTTGGCCCGAACGTCACAATAACTTCGAGGTAATGAAGGACTTCGACTACCTCGGCTCCGCTGGAAACAGTACAAACAACATCAGTACCAAGATTAAACCCAGTATAACTTTAGAAATACCAAGCTGACTTTTTTTAAGACATTTATCATCCCAGTCCTGCTTGATGGCGTACAGGTAGGGACAATATCGAAAGTGGATGAAGAAGCTCTTAGTCTTTTCCAGGGAAAAGTTCATTCACCCACTATGCGGGCTGAACAGCGACATGAGTCTAGCCAGGATTCATTTCCTAAGATGGCTAGGTCATATAGAACGTATGGACAACTTGGCGCCTGCCCGAAGAATCGAGACAAAGCAACAGAGGACTCCCCCGCCTAAGGTGGCGCACACAAGTTGTGATGGACCTCAACCAAATAGCAGACACCCCGGCGAGATTGAGAAGCTTTTTCTAGACAGTTATACTCTTTGACCATTGTCAGTGACTGGAAAGAGGTGGAGCAGCGAGCAATTTTATTTTGAAAAAATTTTACTTGTGCTGTGCCCAGGCTAATTAACGTCGTATTATATATAGGAATATCTACACTCCATTCTTGTTGATTATTTAGTAATTAATTTGGACAACAATTCAGTGGTACACTACTGATATAACACAACTGCGGATGAAAGTGGGTAGGAGGGTGGCCTTGCGACTAGTGTCGCTACTCATTTAGACCAAAAGTCGGATTCATTGTGCCCAACTGCCGATGAAAGACCCAATCCGGGTTCAAATCAAAAAATTTAAAAAACTTGTGGACTCACTTAAGGCTACGAGTATTTGAACAATACTACAAAAGCGACAGGAGCCTGCGGGTGTAAATTGAAATGACACAGGATAAGTCCCTACCCAGTGCCTTTGGTATGTATTTGCTCCAAAGGATTGTTGAATCAGATGTATTTCTGTCAATCCATTAGATGGATATCAGGACGTTTCTGTTAATTGCGTGACCTGTCATGTTCCGTCAAACAAACAGTCGCCCACTGGACACCATCACCATCTTCCTTATCTACACCTCAGCTTCAAATTAAAGCATCGAAGGCGGCAATTTGTTTAAAAGATTTTCTAAATCCAAATAAACTTCTCAGCATACAAGCCTTTCTGATCGTTTATCAACATAAATCCATGCACAAATCAAAGTCACTTCAGTTTGTTGAATCCGTTCGTCCTTCATGTATCCTCCACTCTATCCCCTGCGCTCTGCTTTCGAACTCAACAACAAGCCAACCAAAGTATCCTTATTTCATTTAGAAAACCCTGCGCAGTTTTGTGTTCGCTTTGACTACTGAAGAAGTTACTCGCTATAAGTGGAATTTCCTTTGCACTTTTGTTGCGCACTTCTTTTGCCAACATTCTTGTTTTCTTGTTTTTTTCTCCCGCCGGTCCCGACTCTGTGGAAATTCTTTGCCCTCCAGCCCAATTTCAGTGTTAAGCTTGTGGTATATATCACTTAGTAGGACTTGAACTTTTTTCCCATAAATAAAGTTGAACTTCTGCCTTTGCTGCCACAGGACAGCAAGCTGTATAAGTCTTTTGCTGTTGTTCCTGCTGCTGCTGCTGCTGCTACAGTGGAGAACTTGCCCTTCCTTCTCTGTTTGATTGGGTTTGTCGGTGTAGGTACTTTTTGTGGGTGTGTATATTGTCTGTTGGAAATAAATTTTAAAAGAGACGTCTGTAGACGAAATCGTCTGCAGATAATGGCCTAGTCTGCTGCTGTAGTACTTTAAAGCTCAATGCATGTCCCTACACTCATACCGACATATGTACATGTGTGTTTTGTAAAAGAGCTGTCGCAGTCGGGGGAATCCTTCCATGATTCGCATTCGCTTGGTGGCTCTTTGTTGCCGACTGGAATAAAGTACTTTATTTGAACTAAAAGTTTTCACATGTATAGATAAACGTACACATTCCCGCTCTCCCAACTAAAATGGAAAGGGGCCGGCTAAAGTTTGTGGCAAGTATCCACAAATGGTAACGACTGTATAATCTTTGAGATAGAGGCAAAAAGATAGACTCGAACACGACGACGAGAGAGCAATCTTAGTAAAATAATTACTACGCTGCATGTGATGATTTGGTTGTCACGGATAGTACTTTTTTGTGGGGGAACACGCTCTCGCTTTATTACAAGAGTTTTGGCAGATAATTGAGACTTCAGTCCACGAGAATAAACTTGCAAACTTAAACTTTCTCCTTGTTTGTTTTTACAAGGTACCTTGCATTGTACTGACCTACATATCCACAGGGATATGGTTGAATGGGATAAGTTTGTATTTCTTAGTATTTCTTTGCTTGTGTTGTTGTATAAACACGATGAAAACTCGTGCAAAGTTTAAGCAATTATTGTATTTCATTCAAAAATGAACGGTGATTATTAAGAACGCCTATGACGCTGACAATAAAACTGATTGCCTAAACGTCATTCAACTCAATGACCTACATAACCTTCATGACCTTTGTTTAGGCCGAAACTCATCTTGAACGTCCCGGCAAGAGTTCCGTATGGATGTTAACTGTAAGAATGCTTATCAGCCAGAAACCCATTAGCCACTACGAGTATATAGACTTTTCCTTTTCTTTTTTCACTTCTTGTTCTCGATACCAACACATAAGCACGTACAGTAAAAACATAAGCATATAAGCAAAACAGTAAAATTGAATGTGAATTAAAATTTTGTTGATTTTTATTTCATTTTAGTTGTGCTGTTCAATACATCTGAAGAAGCTTAGATATCCTTCATGAAATTATCATGAGAAGACACGACTACGAGAGCCATGACGCCATGGCTTCAGTGTAGGTTCAATTCCCAACATAGAAAAAATTACATTCAATAACACTCACTATGACTCGATCACAAGAGCGATCAGCAGAGGCATCGAAAAATCGACCAACCAATAGATTAGGGTCATGCTGGGAAGTCATTCGATTTCCTTTTCTGGGGGGTGTCGGTTTCTGTTCTTTTCCCTTGGTTATGGCCACTAGTTATCGACAAACTGTTAGCAGAATTTTAAAGTTCCGGCTACATCACCAAAGGTTATGCTGATGATCTCGTGTTATCAGAGGTAAGCACGACACGACAGTATGTAATGGAATACAAAGTGCACTACTGTATGTAGTAGAATGATGTAGTATAAATCTCTGTAAGACCGTGACATTCTCAAGGAGAACACGAGTCAACTTTGAACCTATAAAAAAAAGTAACCCCACACTAGCCTATTCCAGCTAGGTCAAATACCTTGGAGTAATCCTGAACAGACGACTTAACTGGAATTCATATATTAAATCCGCCACAGAGCACTTTGGGCCAGCAGATGTTTATACGGCGGGACTTGGGGTCTCTCTCCCAAAATTATACATTGGTTGTACACAATGATGGCGAGATCCATAATCAGATACGCGACATTCGTCTAGTGGCCTAAAACGCTTCAACAGTCAACGGTTAACAAATTGCAAAAACTGCAAAGGGTTGCCTGTCTTGGCATAACAGGTGTCATGCGCACTTGCCCCACAATAGCTCTAAGAGCTATCGTCGGTCTAACACCCTTACCCATCTTCGTTAGGAAGATAGAAGATCTAGGGGGTCATCTTAGTCATCTCAACTCAATCCCTAAAAGAAGCATACTCCGTACAATGCCGGACTAACAGGCTTTCTTACTGGCCACTGTGGCCTGAAATATCACCTTATCAAAATTAACCTGTGCCATACTAAGAGATATCGCTTAAGGGATGAAACAGCGGAACACATTTTATGTGAATGTCCGGCACTACACTGGATAAGAAAAAGTATTTTCCTTAGGGACATACTAATTTTCGTGAAATTAAAAAAACTAGACTACAAATGATGTAATAATAATAATAATGGCGGCGCTACAGTCCGAGGTGGACCTGGGCCTACCTTCTCAGCAACCATTCATGTTGTGCGTGCTATTGTTTTGTCACGAGTGGAGGGGACCTACAATTTAATTACGACTCCGAACGGCGAGATTGAGAAGCTTTACAGTTATACTCTTTGAGGATTACCGTGAAGAAATGTTAGGTGTTTTTTCGAGATTCGAACCTTAGACCTCGAGCGTATGGGTCGACGCACGTACCTACTACGGCACGGCGCCTACGAAAAATATACTTTCTTTTAAAGAAAAGTGGGCGCCGTGGCGTAGTGGGTAGGTGCGTCGACTCCTACGCTCGAGGTTGTCGGTTCGAATCTCGAAAAAAACATCAAACATTTTTTCACGGCTCCACCTCTTTCGAGTCACTGACAATGCTCAAAGAGTATAACTGTCTAGAAAAAGCTTCCCAATCTCACCGTTCGGAGTCGGTATTAAACTGTAGATCTCCTCCACTCGTAACTACTGGAGACCAGGCAGGGCGTGGCCGCCACCGGACTGGTCGTTCCGCCGCGAATTTCGCGATTGTGTCTGTCGATGTCGCTGAGAACGAAGAAATATCAACAAGGCGACGTGCCACGCAATTGGGCTTTTTACTGCCTCAGACAATCGCAGTTCTTAAGGGGAATATTTGACAGGAATGCGAACGGAAAACTTGTGTCGTGGAAAATGCGATAAAACGGGCTCAAATGTGTATCAACACTGGCGGATATAACATTTTCCATAAAATATTGTATAGGTCCAAATAAAGATTTCCGTCACACAAAATCTTTTGTTTTATTCTGAAAAAAAGTAATTCAAAAACAAAATTGGATGATTAGTTTTGCGCCACCTTGTACAGGAGGAAAAAAATCAGTGTTTTGTTGAATTAATGTCCCCTTTAACAAATTTAGGGATATGTTTAAATGGTCTTTAGATTCTGGTCAAGAGTTTGACCAAGTATGACTGGATTAAAAGCAAATGTTGGTGTAAATGAAAGAAGCTGTAAAAAAAATACAGAATACTTTTCGACTACGTCTGTCGAAGGTTATATATTTATAAAGGCAAGAAACAAAACTGGGTCGTGAAAAACCCATGAATGGAATCAAGAACGGCAAACAATGAAGTTCACTTCACTTTAAAATCGCTGACTGTAATATTCATCCAAAAAAGGTTGAGCAATTGATGAATGATGCACGCCTGAAGGTCTTTGATTTGCACGACTCTCTTTAGATAGACCTTGTGTGGACTTAATTTCTGATCTACGTACCCAAACAAGTTAAATGTTCAGGATTCCTGATTCCCAGGAAAGTTTTTTCATTCTTGTTTGTGCATAAAATTAGTCTCCAGACAAGATGGTTGATATCGGCTGAGGTTGGGATTAAAGTTTTTTTTTTGTTGTTTGCCCCGACAAGTTTATTCTGAGCTTGTGATGCCTTCAAAGACATTGACTATTCCTACTAATACCCGTATAATGCTTCGTAAACTTTAATTGTCACCAGCGACGAGGAGTCAAGAGGATAAATGACTGAGATCCTGGAAGCATCCGTTCCCTTTGGTTTTATCACACCTAATCCCAGTTGTGGCATCCACACACAAGTTTCTCTCAGTTGACTGTGTGTGTATGTTTTCCACAGAGCATCCTACATACAAATACATTCTGTTTAACAGAGATACACACAATCTGCTTGGTTTTATTTTCTTCTTCCTTCCAAACTCCATTCATTCCAGCAAGTTTTCAGATTCTTTCCTTCGTTATATCCCTCCAAACACGCATGCCTATCTTTATGTACTCTTCGTATGGTAAAGACACTTTTGCCGCTCTAATTTCGCAGCACAGAAAAAAAGCCAATGAATGCCCACTTACCATTGCAAGTGTGCCAACTGAGGTCGGTGGCTGCCCTCCATTCCGAAGTGTACAATATCCCATGGCGTTTGGATGGGATGAGTGCAATGTCATTCCAGATGAATTGTACTTTTGCGGCGGAGGCGTACTCGATGATAATAGCCCTCTAGTGGGGCTACAACTTGTGTCGATGGTTGATATATGCTGTCGCCTTCTTATGTAGTCGATCTGAAAATACAAAAAAAAAATCAAAATAAGCTCTTTTTAAATTGTATGAAATAGATTGATGGTATTTATGTACATCTGAGGATACATATACGCTGAGATATGCGAAAATTTGAGGAATTCAAAGGATTTGTGGGGACCTGTTAGGCGTTTCGAAAGTGAATTTTTGCAGTATCTGCTAAAGGAGTACGTCAACTATTACGCTGACCCTCAGACACTTAAATAGTTTGACATTTTCATTAATAAATCGGAGCAATGTGTGAGTTTTGCTCCGATTCTAAAATCGATTTTTCATTTGTTTCACCTTTCCCAACGGTTTTCAGAAGGGTTTAACTGAAGCAATTAAGTATTTAATTGAGAATATGGATCGCAAGAGAAGGTTGCGATGAGGGATGAGCTTAGGTATATGTACTTGCTTCGTATCGACATGTGAAAAGGAGAGCATGTCGTAAGTAATAAGATAATAATAATAATAATAATAATGGCGGCGCTATAGTCCGAGGTGGACCTAGGCCTAGCTTCTCAGCAACCACTCGTGTTGTGCGTTCTATTGTTCTCTCACGAGTGGAAGGGACCTACATTTTAATGCCGACTTCGAACGTCGGGATTGAGAAGCTTTTTCTAGTCAGTTATACTCTTTTAAGCATTGTCAGTGACTCGAAAGAGGTGGAGGCGTGAACAACTTTTTTTTTTTTTAAATAGTTTGTCTAAACTTATATCGAACCTAAACTGTGAAAGTCATATGCGCATGGGTCGACGCACGAACCCACACGGCCACGGCGTAAGTAATAAGATGCGAAAGCGAATTGAATGTATTCAAGCCTAATGTAAGTACATATGTTAAAATGGCAAACAGCTTGACATTTCATCACATAATTTTTTAAAGTCATCTAGCTCAGTAAATATGATGTCAAATAACAGAATATTCGAAGGCCAATTCTTCCACATAGGAATACAATATACAACAGATTGTCGAAAACATGAACGGTACCATAACATGAACAATTATTTTCCCATCTCTCTTCCGGCCGACGGTAGAGGAGTAATTTAAGAAAAACATTTAAACATGTAAGTCAGTCTATAATTTTCCAAATTTCTGATATGCTTCTTGAAAAACTAAATGCGTTGTTATTTTGATATATGTATACAATGCAGGGCGGGCCAAATGCAATTTTTTTATTAAATTTTTAAATGTATTATGGCTTTATTAGTAAGAACAAACATTCCCATTATTTATACAAAAAAACAAAGTCGTTCAAATGGCTGCCTCGGCTGGCTTCGCAGTAGCGCATTCTGTGACCCCTTTTTTCCAAGACCTAGTTGATGGTTTCGAGCTGTACCTTGGATGATATTGGTCCTAAGTGCTTGAATCGTTTCCTGATTGTTGGCATAACATCGTAAATCCAAATCCATGTCTTCAATTTCTATATTAAAAAAGTGGGTTAAAATGGCTCTGTGACGCCCACAGTTGACCGAAACGTTGTTCCCAGCTTCATTTTCGAAGAAAAATGGCTCAATGATGCCACCACTCCACAATTCGAATCAAACTGTCACTCTCTGTGGTGCTCGGTGCTTTATGGAATAAACCCAAACTTCGAAGCGGTAACGAAGCAGATGGTCGCGCGCCTTCAATTGCTGAGTTAGTTGGACCTTGTAAGCGAGTAATCCGAGATCTTTGTACAAAATTCCCCTCAGGCTAGTGCGTGAAATGTTGAGCTGTTGAGATCAAGGGCGAGTTGATGTTCGTGAAGTGAGTCCCACACTCTCGCCAGAGCAGCCACATTCTCATCTGTGCGCACCGTACGACGACGGGGACCATGAATGTTGTCCACTAGCATACCAGCCTCACGAACTTCTTGAAGAAACTTGCGTACAGCAGTCGCGGTGGGTGCTTCATTTCGGGGAAAACTTATTTTCAAAAAACTGTGCAAGTGCGAGTTGTACTGGTTGTGAGCTTGTGATGCCTTCAAAGACATTGACTATTCCTACTAATACCCGTATAATGCTTCGTAAACTTTAATTGTCACCAGCGACGAGGAGTCAAGAGGATAAATGACTGAGATCCTGGAAGCATCCGTTCCCTTTGGTTTTATCACACCTAATCCCAGTTGTGGCACTCGCACGGGGAAGGTTCCGTCGCATAATATTGATGGATGATTTCTGAATATCCGTTATTACAGTAAGGATAAATAGAAACTGCATTTAAAAGAGAATGTTCGTGATAAATCATACATTTTAAGACCAAATGTCTATTTTTTGACCAAGCATAGAATTTTACTCCTGTTGTACGTGATATTGCTCTCCCACGAGTGGAGGAGACCTACAGTTTAATACCGACTCCGAACGGCGCGATTGAGAAGCCTTTCCTAGACAGTAATACTCTTTGAGCATTGTCAAGGACTCGAAAGAGGTGGAGCTGTGACAATATCAAAAGTGTTTTTTTCGAAAATCGAACCCAGTCTTCTAGCGTAGGAGTCAAAGCACTACGCCACGATGCCCACAAATTAGGTTGGTTTCCAATTAATTTTTTGTCTAAAGATCTGTCTTTAGGAAAAATAAAATGATTACTTATACATTGACCACCAGCAGCTCTGGAAACAACATTGAATCTTTTTCCGCTTGATATCCACTGCAGCACCTTGGCAGCTAAGACTGCAATAAGACTAAGGGAATCTGACCTATGGGTAGCCAAGCCCTATGGTAATGTCTCAATTCTGGGCAGATGGAATATATCGAGACTCCGGATGGAAACGGACTATATCATACTACATTTTAACTGTTAGTGGAGATTCTCTATCAGAATTCCCAGCAGGAAATAATGGGATATGGGGAGTCTGTGCCGAAGATGAGCTCCGAGATGGATATTGGTACTGGTGCTGGTGTAATAACAACGCAACGTTTCGGTTGAAGGTTCCAGTCGAACTGCCTGGCGTTGATCAAGTATTTTAAACAATTTGTGGCAATACGCCACGTCAGCAAACACGCGCGCATGCAGCGTCGTGAGCAATGTGATACACCTGGAGAACCGTAGGTAGTGACGGTTCCCAAGGTGTAATTGTATGCTATTTAGGAGGTTTCATATTGATCGCCAAGGGTATCATAATCGACCTTGGTTCTCAAGACAAAATAAGGTGAGAATATTGTTACATGGAATTGACTGGAACCTTCAACCGAAACGTTGCGTTGTTATTACATGGCGACCGTGACCGGTTAATAAAATTATTATATACGAGTAGTTGTCCGTTGAAAGTGATTCGGTACAAAAATGGCGTAAGAAGGCAGCTGGACGACAAATTGTCTGTACTATGAAAGGGATATTCTTTTCCGTCAAATTCTTCTAATTAAATTAAACTTCGACTATAATCTGTGAATAAACTTGCTTGTGTTTTGCATTTACTAAATAATAATGTCTAAAGAAAAATACAAAGTGCATGTGCGGTTAAAGATTCTCTAACTAAATGATTCTCTAACTAAACGAATTCGCCAGATTCGGTGTAAAATACATTCTTTAATTAAATCAAATATTGTGCGTGTATATTAAATATGGGTAAATCCCAATCAAAAGACATTAAATCGGATAATTCCGGAACAATAGTTAACGACATATTAATCCATAGTGCCTCGATAGAGAACGAGGACATAATTTTTTGGATTTATGTAATCGGAATTATACAAGTGTTAAATGTGGCCATATCAATATATAAAATGTGGCATAAGAGTTTAAAAAAAAATACATCGGTCAATCGCGGGAGCAGATATAAAAACCAATTTACGAATAAAGTGAACTTAAGATGATTTTTTATCTATTTATCTCAATCAATCGAGTGCCGAAGCAAAAGTTGTATTAATTTTTTGTGAAAACTTTTATTAGATTTAATTAGAACTTTACATATTTGAAATATTTACCATCAATCAAATACATTCAGTTAACACATTTTTTTCAAAACACCAAATTCTCAATGTTAGCAATGTTCATTGTCAGTGGCTGGTTTTCCTTCCCCTGTGCCCTGAGCAGCTGCAAGAAAAGCTGCACTGGATCCGATGGCGGATGGCCAATGAAGGTCAAATTTGATGGTGCCTCTAACGACATGTGACTGCGTGGTTTGCTTGCGGGGATTCACTACTTCTATGGGTTATGCTAAGTATTTTTGAAACCGTTAAAGTGTTCCTAGAAAATCAGGTCCGTATACTTTCCCCCCCCCCCAAAAAAAAAACAAACACAGTTTCCTACTTGGATGTAAATTTAGGATAAGCTAATGGTATTGATTATTTAAGTAAAATTAAGTTATAGATGGAAAAGTGGGCGAAACTTCTTGATACTATTTTACCTCACAAAGAAGAATTCTACAGATCTTATAAATGTATTAATAAAAATGCCCCAATAACAGATAAAACGGTTCAACTACACGTTAATATACTTGTAGGAAATTATAATAATGTTAGAAGTCTTCTTAATGCATATTTCAGTAAATTAACAACAGCTCATAAAAACGAAGCTTTAACAATCTTTCATAGTCTTAGAGATAAATTGCTTAAAGTTAGTAGCAAGCACGGGATAGAACTAGATATTCCCTTGAGTATACATGAAGAATTCACTTACAGTCAAGAATTGAATTTAGCCAACAAAGACGAACATAAATTCACAATGGTTGTCACAGCAATAGAGTTCATGAATTCGGCTGCAAAAATTTTGCCGGAATTCGATGGCAGCCCTAGTAATCTAAAAGGTTTCCTCGATGCGATTGCTCTAATCCAGACAATCACGGAAACACATGAGTCCATAGCAGTTACCCTGGTAAAAACTAAACTTAAGGGACCTGCTCGCGATCTCATCGTAGGAGAAACCACTCTGCAGCAGATTATAACCAAATTAACTTCAGAAATTAAGGCTACGTCATCCGAGATTATAATGGCAAAACTTACAAGTACACAGCACGTACAAAGTAACACAGATGAATTTGCCACTAAAATAGAGGATTTGACGAAGTCTCTCAACTCCGCTTATATATCAGAAGGCTTCACGCCTGAGGCTGCTAAGAAAATATCTACACAGGCTGCAGTAAGGACTTTTATAGACAACGCAACCAATTCCGAGCTGCGAATTACCATGCGCTCCAGTAATTTTACGAACGTAAGTGAGGCAGTTGCCAAGTACGTCCAAACTCATATGGAGGTAACTAAAAGGCAAGGTGAAATCAGATATTATAGACATCGAGACACACCAAATCAACAATCTGAAGGGCGATATAGAGGACGCAACAGAGGCTACCAACAGCCACGATTCAACAATCGTGGTCGTGGTAGATATGTTGGAGGCGGAAACTACAACCGTCGAGAAAATAATAATAATAACAGGGGACGAAGAAATCAACAGTCTCAACATAGGCGGCAAGGACAAGTCCGATTGGTTAACAATCAGGACCAGGGAAACCACTCGATCCCCGAAGATATTCAAAACCAAGTTTAAAAATATACAACTTAAACTTAAGCTTGAGTTCCTACGTATCAATAAAAACAAGTCTTAGTAATACTCATATTTTGTTCCTAGTTGATACGGGTGCAGATGTATCGGTTCTCAAGCAAGGCAAAATCGGAAACAAAAATTTTAATAATTTAAATTCTATACGTATCTGTGGAATAGGTCACGGGGTAATCAATTCATTTGGAAACATAGAGATCGATCTCGTAGCAGATAATGTTCTGATATCACATATATTTCAGGTAGTCCCTGACAATTTCCCAATACCTTGTGATGGAATATTAGGTCTAGATTTTATAAAAAATTATAATTGTTTATTAGATTACCAATGCGATCGAAACTTATTGATATTACGCCCACGAAATTTCCATGACATCAGTATCCCAATCAAAAGTTCTCCCTACAAAAATTCAGTTATAATCCCATCTAGATCCGAGGTAATCAGAAAAATAAACGTGAGATCATATGAGAATGAGGTTCTGATCCCAAATCAAGAGCTGGTGAATGGTGTTTTCATAGCTAATACAATAGTTTCTGCTGAAAGTCCATTTGTCCGAATAATAAACGTAAATGAAAAGGACGTCTTACTTAAAGATGTAGTAATTAAAACAGAAAGTCTGTCCAATTACGAAATACTCACCTCGAGTAGTGATAATCCCAGTCATAAAGAAGAGGTGCTACAAAAGTTAAACAAAAATTTTCCAGCCTTTGCCAAATCAAAACTAAATAAGCTATGTTCCGATTTCGTAGATATTTTCGCGTTAGAAAATGATAAAATTTCAACAAATAATTTTTATAAACAAAAATTACGATTAAAAGATAATACAGCTGTTTATATAAAGAATTATAGAACCCCTCATAGCCAAAAAGAAGAGATAAACAAACAGGTAGACAAAATGCTAAGAGATGATATAATAGAGCCATCAATTTCAGAATACAATAGTGCGGTACTTTTGGTTCCAAAAAATAACTTACCAGGTAAAACTGAAAAACGTTGGCGTTTGGTAATTGATTACAGACAAATCAATAAAAAACTTTCTGCAGATAAATATCCCCTTCCCCGTATTGATGATATTCTCGATCAGTTAGGAAGGGCGAAATACTTTTCATGCCTTGATTTGATGTCGGGATTCCATCAAATTGAATTGGAAGAAAACTCACGTGATATAACTTCATTTTCCACAGAAAAGGGATCATTTCGATTTAAAAGATTACCGTACGGATTGAAAATAGCCCCTAATTCATTCCAAAGAATGATGTCGCTTGCATTCTCAGGTTTAACCGCATCTCAAGCTTTCCTCTATATGGATGACTTGGTAGTAATCGGTTGTTCGGAAAACCACATGCTCAAAAATTTATCGGATGTATTTCGTTTGTGCAGGAAATATAATCTAAAACTGCATCCAGACAAATGTTCATTTTTTGGTCACGAAGTGACTTTTCTAGGACATAGGTGCACAGATAAAGGTATATTGCCTGATGAAAGTAAATTTGATATTATAACACATTATCCCACTCCCAAAAATGGCGATGAGGCAAAAAGGTTCGTAGCTTTTACCAATTACTACAGACGTTTCATCCCGAATTTCGCGGAACATGCACGTCATTTAACAAGATTAAGCAAAAAGAATGTTCCATTTTCATGGACCGAAGATTGTGAGACTGCCTTTCAATATTTAAAAAATCAATTATTAAGTCCGTCTGTACTGCAATACCCTAATTTTGAAAAAGAATTTTGCATAATAACAGATGCAAGTAAACATACCTGTGGGGCGGTACTTACCCAACAACATGGTGAAAAGTACATGCCCATATCTTATGCCTCTAGAGCCTTCACAAGGGGTGAAAGTAATAAATCAACCATTGAGCAGGAACTAACAGCTATACATTGGGCAATTACCCACTTTAAACCGTACATTTATGGGAAAAAATTCTTAGTAAGATCTGACCACAGACCGTTATCATACTTGTTTTCAATGAAGAACCCATCATCCAAACTAATGCGTATACGATTAGATTGAGAGGAATACGATTTTGAAATACAATATCTTCGGGGAAAGGAAAATTATGTAGCCGATGCTCTTTCACGAATAGATTTTAGTGATATTAAAGCCATTAGAGCACAAAATAAAATATTCAAAGTAACGACTCGTCAAAGCACTCGGAAAAAACAACAGAATACATCAGATACGAATGTAACTTATTACGCAAATGAACCAAGAGTTTATGAAATACTTAACCCTAGAGATGTTAAGAAATTTCCTCAGCTTAAATTTGGTCAAGATCATTGTTATTTTAAACGTGGAAGAAAGATTGTTGGTTCACTCAAGTTAGAAGAAATCGATGTTAATGGAAAACTTTGTTTAGACAAATTCTTTCCAGTGCTTCAAGAAGAAGCCAGCATCAGAAATATAACTAAAGTACAATTATCACTGAATGAAAAAATTTTTGAAAAGACCATGGTCAATGATTTTAAGGAATTGGGCAACAAATAACTAAGTAAATTATTTATAGCGCTAACGCCCAGAGTGATAACCATACATACTAATGAGGAAAAAGACATGATCATGAAAAAATACCACGATAATTCTATCTGGGGAGGCCACCCAGGAATTACAAGGTTATTAAATAAAATTAGACGTGACTATCGTTGGCGTAACATGACAAAAGATATCAACGTAAAGTCATGTGAACTTTGTCAACTCAATAAAAATCTGACCAAAACTAAGGAGCCAATGGTAATAACACCCACGACAGAAAAAGCTTTCGATGTTGTGTTAATAGACACCATTGGTCCTCTACCTTTAACAGAGAAGAATATTGAATACGCCATAACTATGGCATGCGATTTAACTAAGTATTTTGTAGCAATACCAATCCCAAATAAATCCGCAAAAACAGTAGCAAAAGCTATTGTTGAAGGTTTTGTGTTGAAGTACGGTCCTATGAAGAAAATTATAACAGACATGGGAACCGAATATAAAAATCAAATTTTAACTGAACTTTGCTCTATACTGCAGATAGGCAAGGAAACTTCAACAGCGTATCATCACCAGACCTTAGGCACTATAGAACGTTCCCATAGAACGTTTAATGAGTAGTTACGATCCTACATATCGGTCCAAAGAAACGATTGGGATGAATGGTTACAATTCTTCGCATATTGTTATAACACTACTCCGTCAGTCGTACACGGCTACTGCCCATTTGAGTTAGTATTTGGTAAAAATCCAAACTCCCTTGAGTGTTTAAATGAAAACCTTATAGACCCAGTGTATAATATTGACTCATATGATAAAGAAGTTAAGTTTAGGCTACAGTCTGCCAATTTACGGGCCCAAACGTTTATCAAAAAAGCGAAAATTAAACAGAAACTACAATATGATAAGCAAGCAAAAGAACTAGAAGTTAATGTAGGAGACTGGGTGTTGTTAGAAAACACAGCAGGTCATAAGTTGGATAGTGCTTTCACAGGTCCGTACAAGGTGTTAGAAACTAATGAAAATAAAAACTGTCTCATAGAAGACAGACAAAGTAAATTCTATACATTAATTCAATTCAATTAATTCATAAAAATAGGCTTAAGAAATTTACAGAAAAATAAATATTATATAAGACTTAAATTTAAATAATTAAGAAAATAAAAGAAAGCAAATTCTATACTTTAATTCAATGCAAAATAAATACTTTAATAAAAATTACCTCTCATCGCTTGAATAATTTTAGTTATAAGCCGTAACATAAGAATTTTAAGACTTAGCATGTAATAAAAAAAATGTAACAATATTGTTTTACTATAACTATAACTATATTATTTTTATCATTTTGTATCCCATACATTTTGTAAACATACATTTTATAAGATATTTTATCTGTTTTTTTTAAATAAAGAAAAAGGGAACTGATGGTTTTGATCAAGTATAATTTCATAAAAATAAAATTATACTTCCGAAGGAGGAAGGTTTAACAATATTCTCACCTTATTTTGTCTTGAGAACCAAGGTCGATTATGATACCCTTGGCGATCAATATGAAACCTCCTAAATAGCATACAATTACACCTTGGGAACCGTCACTACCTACGGTTCTCCAGGTGTATCACATTGCTCACGACGCTGCATGCGCGCGTGTTTGCTGACGTGGCGTATTGCCACAAATTGTTTAAAATACTTGATCAACGCCAGGCAGTTCGACTGGAACCTTCAACCGAAACGTTGCGTTGTTATTACACTGGGGTCTACTGTGAGTCACGAAATACAAATCGGTTCTTCAGACTTGAGGATAGTTGTAGTGTTTTTTTAGCGGAAGTTACTGCAATAGAACAAGCTGCGGATAGGATTGTTGAGGAAAATATTCCAGGAAAAACAATCAGTATCTATGTATGTATCTATAGTCAAGCAGCCATTAAAGCGCTGAAGTCAACATCGATAAGATCCAAGCTCGTAAAAATGTCTATCAAGAGACTGGAAGATATTTCAGTAGCCAATAAGTCGACCCTCTGTTGGGTGCCCGGCCACATGGGAATTTCCGGTAACGAAAAGGCGGATGAACTGGGCAGGGTTTTGTCACATCTAAGCTCTTCGCGGGCCCAACCTGAGGCCAGCACACCGCTGAGCACCTTGCATTTGGAAATAGACATTGAATCTAACGAGGCAGCTAATAAACGGTGGTGTCGATTAGACACATGCGCTGCAGCTAAATCGTTATGGCCGGTCTACGACAAGAGGAGATTTACCGATCTCATAAAACTAAGTCGAAGGGATATACGAACAGCCGTTGGGGTCGTGATAGGACACTGCGCGGTAGGAAATCACGCAGCATGACTGGGAGTACCCCATAACGACTTTTGTAGAAGCTGTAGAGACGTAGAAGAAATAGAATCTATTCGGCACCCACTGTATGATTGTCCTCCACTAGCCGTTAGGAGGAAGGAAACCCTAGGAAGTTTCTTCTTTTCGGACCTGGATGATCTAGGGAAAATAGAGCTAAGCAAACTCCTGAGATACGTATTTATATCTGGGTGCTTTAACTTAGCTGTCGATACATAGAAATTTTATGTTTTCCACGGTTTTAACATTTTTGGACGATGGACAATGGACACATTGTGGTCTAAGTGAGCCGTTGACATGTTCTTCATGTCAGCAAGGGCACCCATCTACCTAACCTAATCTATACATTGAACATTTCAATTCATGCTGGAGGATTTCGCCGCACGTTTGTACATCCAAAACTTATTGCTGCCCTTATGTAAATTAAGTTTTCTTCTTGGATGCAAAATTTCACGAAAAATGCATGAACTTTAGAAATACACACTAAAATAACTGATTAAAGATGTCTGACACTGCTAAAGTGACTCACGTTTTTCGGACTGAGTGAAGGTGGTGCGCAAAATGACCCTGTGGAATAAACACTTAAATGCAGCAATATTTAACTGAATTTTTAACTACAAATTGCATTTTAAATTCTCTAAGTTGTATGCCTCTTTCAGTTGATCAAAGAATAGTTTATTGCAATCAGATAAAACCTATTTAAATTCACTTAAACCTAACCTTTAACTGAACTAAAACTAAATTAATTTTCCCCTTGCCGCTCAGGTGTTTCAAAATATGGCAAACACTTGGTACACCCACTATTTTCAGCAATCCATAATTTACCCAGTCATTGATGAGAAACCCATCTAGCATGCGTATGGACAAATGTAAGTTCACTCCAGCTATGTTCACCTTAATGTAAACCCAATTAATGGCTTATAGATTATGGTTCTATCGAGTTACACATCGTAGATAACAGCCCTGACATTAAGTCCTGCTCTTTGAACTCTAAATCACATTTAATATGGGCTTCCATCTGAAACGTGGTCATTAATTTCAATTCCTTCAGCACACCATTTCCTGCACTGCGGGCAAAAACGCCCTCATCCATATTCGACCGCATCATGGTATTCTTGGGTGTCAGTTCGACAAGAAATTCACTGCAAGCTCGGTGATATATCGATTTTCAATTAATTTCTTTTGACTTGCCCTCCCACACATTCACAGGGCATTCGCACTCGTCACCAAAACCCATTTCAGTTTTAATTAACTACCCTCACGTCAACAAGCAAGGAGAATTTAATCGCCTTAACCAATGCCGACAACCGAATAAGCACTGCTTACCTGATCATCCGAATCAATAGTTTCGGGTATAATATCCGGATTCTTTTCATCACTCTCGTTACCATCGATTTCCTTGCTTCCGGAGCTCTTATCACTTGGTCCCGGTGATCCATCCCTCGATGTGTTCTCATTAGAGAGTGCTTTCCTTCGACGTCTGGAACTTTTGCAGGGTATCCTTAAAGCCACAACTACAGCAAAGCCGGCAACCATAACCGCCAATGTCAGACCGATGGTTAAGGATAGGACCGGCGACAGCAAGAGTGCCGTATGTGGTTTCTCTGAAAACAGAAGAACGGAACCGAATCAGGAAATGAATTTTAGGTCTCAAGAGTTATAGAACCAAAGAAGAAGGATATCCTCCATTTGAAGTTATTTACGTGTGACTGAACTAACCTCTTTCCGATGTTAATTGCTTTTCAGGCATCCGTAGCATTGCTGCATTCATAGTCGCCGGATCTGACCGTCCTTTCGAATTGAAGGCATACACCGAGATTATGTACACACTGCCAGGTGTCAGCGCTGAAACTGAGAATTTCGGAACCGGTGATGTTATGTTTGCCCTTATTTCCTGCAAGAGGAAAACAAGACACATTCTGAGATTCAGTTCAAACTGCACAATCCAGCAGTCCACATAGCTCCTGTGGCATTCTGTGGAGACTTGGCAAAATTACACCCCAAACACACGCATCACCCACTCTCACTTGTCTGATTTCATACCATACCGAAAATGGACGGAACGGGGCAATGGGATGCTTGTGGGTGAACTTATATCCTCTTCAGTGGCATACTTACATTGGAATGGGGATCCCTCATTTCTAGCATAAACGATTGCGGTAGGCCACCATTGAAACCGTCAGTGCATTTGACAGTCAGTGATACCATTGATATGTTGGTTAGTGTGCAATTATGCACTTGGTCCGGTCGTCCTGTGCGGTTTGTGGGAGATGAGTGGTGGAAGAGAAAAGTGATGTTTTTAAATTGTCATTGTTTGTGCCATAAATTGAGTGCATATGAAATGCAAGATCGAGAGCGAATACTCTATTAAAGTATTGCTGCTGATTTAAAGACTGCATTTTTCGGCATGTGATTTTAATTTTCTGCTGTGGGATACATTGAGTACGAGGTGTTGCATAATAGTTTAGACAATAAGTGCAGTTACCTGAGCACAGGTAAAGTCTTATTTAAAAAAGAGCATTGGATAAAATGTGCAGGTTGCTAAAACTTAAATATTATCAACCAATTAACAATTTACAGATTTTCCTTTACTTAATTTGATTGTTCTAACCTCAAATTTTATTCCGAATTTATGATAAAATTGGTCAATTCTATCAAAAAGAAAAAACGTTAAAAAAAACTTCAGAATTATTGATAAACATAAATAAATGTGTTAATTTTTGTATAATATAATATAACAAAAATAATGTAATAAATAAGAAAAAAAATATGTTAATAAATAAATATTCAGTAATAATAAATATATAAATGAATACAGAAATTATTTAAGATGTATAAAAGATTATTTAAATTTTATTCCTTTGATTGTGAAAAGTTCAACCCTAAATCGGCCATCAAATAATCATCAGCCAAATCACAGGGATTTGAGAGACTATTTATTTAGCTATTATTTGGATGACAAATTTAACATTCGACTTTTCATGAATGTCAGGCATTGTATGATAATAAGGTGAATCGAGCATAATCGTCGAAATACTATTTTGAGATCTTTAGAGACGTGTACACTGCATCGGATGCACTACTATGCACGATAAATGCGAACTCCTTCCACCGACCTACTGAGGTAGAACTCAGTCTTTCGTCTTTCACAACCAGCATTATTATTATTATGACCTGGCCTGAAACCTTAAAGTTTGACCTTCTGATGCGACATGTTCCTCTGAAAATGTCCACAGATGGTTTCAAGACTATTGGTGTCTACTCCAATGATTTATCTATAAACATTCTCTTCAACTTCCAAAACACTAGAGTCTTCCAAGCAGAGACTATGGCGATTAGAGGGACTATGTCGTGACTCATGAACTATGTAATACAAAAGGGACATCATATTTTCGGATAGTCAAGTTGCGATTAAATCACTGAATTCCTTAATCGTAACTGTCGCCTCTTATCTCTTGGTGAGACGACTGACCATTTTAACATTCAACTTATATGGGACTAGAGAAACTGTCATATTTAGGGAAAAAATTGCGAAGCCCATGAACTCGTCAGACGCGAAACTTTCTCATGAATATAGGCATATTCATGCCTTTAGTTAGAGTCAACATTTTCAAAAGCTCGATACGATTAGATCCAACAATAGTTGATAGCCTGAAGGCACTACGTGTCAAAATAAAAAAAACAAATTGGACCATAACTAAACTTTGGAGTCGGAATAAGCAAACCAGAACTCAGGACTTTCATTGGCATTGTAACAGGAAACTGCTCCACACAAATACCTCTAGGTTGAATCTTCCATACAATGACTTCTGCAGAAGTTGAGAAGATGAGGAGATGGTGGACCGTAACACACCGCCTTTTAGGAAACGAGAGGGCGGACGTATTGGCTCTGGATATTCGGTCGACGACGAAAGCCATATGACCGGTGCTGATCAGAAACAAATCATTATCAATGGTTAGTATCAGTCGCAAGGATATTCGAATGGTGGTGGGAGTCCTCACCAGACGTTGTACGATAGGCACCCATACCAGGAGGCTAGGTATCTTCCACAGAGACTATTGCAGAAGAAGACGAACCTGCTCTGCGATTGTCCAGCTCTATGGGGAAGGAGACTACTAACACTAGGCAGTAACTTCTTCGACTGGAGGATCTAAACAAAATAGATCTGAGGCTCTTCCTGAGATACAAACAACAATCTGGGTGGTTCTAATCGGCAGTGGTAATGTAGATCTACCGGAATATATCTCATACCCAGGGCACAATGGACCCTACCACCTATCTAATATACCGCTTCTGCATGGGTAGTACCCTCGCCTTACGTAGGGAAGTCTAATTGCGGAATTATTTCTTCGACGATTTAAGTGAGCTGCATGGCATTAGTAAGCTCAAAATGGTTGTACAGGTAGGAGATATCCGATCCACTTGGTTCCACGATGGATCTATACTGGTTGTTGAGTGCAAATTCGGCACGTGGCTCTTAGCATTTTAATCCGCTGACTAAATTTTAATTAAAAGAAAGTAATTTAAACTTTTCACTATTGATTTAATTTATTTTAAATGGCAAGTTTAATAGCAAGTTAAAATTCTATGTTTTTGACAATTCTTTTTCTATAGAACAAACAAATAAATTTCAAGAAATTTAATACAACTCTTTTCAACATGTGGCAATCAAAGCAAAATGAAATGTAGATGTCAATAATTAATAGGGCCCATACACGCTACAGACACGTCTCTGCAAACCAAATTAAGTTTGCTTTTCTTTTTTTTTAGATTAGATTTATTTTTATTTTTCTTAAAATTTAAGTACAATAGATAAACATTTCAAAGCTATACAATACAAATTTTATAACAATAATATAAGAAAAAAGTTGGTGACTCTCTTTATTTACGTATAGACAATACAAAATAGAGTAGAATGTCACATCTATAAAAAAAAAGAAAACTATAACAAAAGTAATTATGGGTGGGGTGACCCAAGGGAAAAAATCATAAGTATCATAAATAATAATATAAATTCGGAATCAAACAAATAGGTACAACATCAGAAATGATAGATTCTAGCTCAATATGATTAAAACGAAAAAGCCAGATTTTAACACATTTTTTTAACATAACCAAATTATTAATAGACCGTATGTAAAATGGAAGTCTATTGAACAAACGATAAGACAAAATTGAAAAGAAATTACGAAAGGCAGTAGTACGGAAGTTTGGATTCGTAAAAAGATTGGAATTGTTTCCACGTAAGTTGTAATTTAAAATTAAGCGGAAGTTCATATTGCCAGACCTCATAAAGAGCAATTGTAATACTTTAAAACAGAACAGATAACGAACAGGTAGAATCTTGTAAACACAAAACAGAGGAAAACTAGGATGTTTATTTGGTTTGCGGCTAATTTTTCTTAAGACGTATTTTTGTAAGACTAATAGTGGTTGAATTTTATTAAGATATACACCTCCCCAACAAGAGATGCCATATTGTAATTTCGATTGAAAAATGCCGAAAATGGTGTATTTTGTATCTGAAATAAGTTTCCAAAGTGGCTGCGTGATTGGTAAAACTCATTCTATAATCTAGAATCAGACCTAAATACTTCATTTGGTTTACATTTTCAACGTCAAAACATTTATCACTACATGGCTGAATACTACAATAAGAACTGGACATGCAATAGCAATTTGACAGTTTATACTTTTGACATTCAGGCGCATGAAATTTAACATTTACTTCAAGTTGAGGTTTAGAATGGAGAGTAAAGAACATGATTTTAGTTTTGGAGCTGATAACTAAATGATGAGCTGCAAACCAATGCCTTAATAAATTTAAATCCCAGTTTATGTCAGAGGCTTGGTCTAAAGGACTATTAGCTCCATAAGAGAAATCTATATCGTCAGCTAAAGTTCAACCAAAGAATTGGTTGTTTAACATAGCTTGGAATACTGGTAGTGAACAGATTAGGCTTGTGTAGTTCACGAAGGAACTAGTTCAAAAAATAGTTTTTTTCTGGTGCGATGAATGGATGAACTATTAAGGTTATTTCTTTCTGGTTAGGTTTTGCTCATTAATTTTGTTGGTCGTGCTCGAACGACCAACCCAGGAAAATTGACGACTTAGTTTCCCGAGCAGTATACTACATTGAGCTAAATGAACTAGAAGAAGGAACTAGATCAATAAACAGCTTTGAACTAAACTGAGCGCTCTCTGAACTGAACTAAAATGCAAAAGCCTAGACCAGATATCAACGAAACAAATGCAGCAACATAACCAAGAGTTGAGATGGCAATGTTGTAGTCCAGATAAAAGATAAAATAAAACATCCAATTAGTCTAAAGTGAAAGGAGAAAAAGTCAAGTTTTATTCAAATCGACTATGGCAACCCAATAAGCAGACTTCTCTCTACAAACGACCTGAATCCTAAGCCAATGACTACAGAGACGTCTTTCGTGTAGAAACGAAAGAACGTCATACTAAATGCAATCAATTCCATTATAAACAAAATACTCAGATACTCTCAGCAAAATATGCCTCACAAGATCAATTCCAACAAAGGATAAGCTTATACGTAAGATACAATTGTATCTGCGTTGATTAATTTTAGTCGAATGAGCATTACAGTTTCATCTTTTGCAATCTACCTTCCAGATATCATTTGCTCGAAGGAATCCCTTTGTGTGGTTTCTTCGTTAAATCAATTAAAAACTCGTAACAAATACTTCAGATATGGATTACATCACGTGACTCCCCTGTGATACAAATCTAATTGGATCTTCTCTTGAAAAATATCAACATTTCCCAGGCAATCTGCACTCGAGTGAAAAAGGGATACAGTTTCAGTTGGAGAATAGGCCCCCACAGCAGATTTCACATGATAGAAATATCTATTTATCAGTTCCAGACAATATCTGATATCTCTGAATGTCCACATGATGTTTATTCGTTCGTATACATACCTGCTGCAATTATATGAAACACACATGGCACCCTTTGACGTCCGATTTTGTTCGTAGCCACACACAAAAGCGTCCCATAATCCAACTCAGTAATGGGCGTATAGGTCACAATCGATGAGGTACCTGTGGGGCATGCAACAGAAATAATCGCTTGAAACAAACAAAAAAATAATAAATAGAGTGCCTCCTTCTCAGGCATACAAAAGCTATCGCTTTACTCATTTTCTAAGCATTAAACAAAACAAAAATACAAAACACACAGATCCATCGGATGCATTGCTTTCTCAGTGAAGATGGGTTTGTACAGATTTTACAGATTTTAATTAAGATTCAAGCGAGATTACACTTGGATAGTGTGTTTGCTTTGAAAATATTGTGAATGAATGATGCAAGGGGGGCCGGCTACATGGCTTTGGTGAGCTGGTAAGCTGACCTATTCTGGCTGTGTCAAGCGGGGTAGCGTTCTGTGAAAGGAGAGTGGTGAAACTGTTTCCTCTAGCTTTTTTACTTCTGGCTGTGCGATTTTCTTATTGCACCCGCTTCTATGTAGGTTTTCTTTTTATGCACGAGATATACTGTGGGGCATTCGGCCAAGGCTGCACAATCGGAAGATAGCCATAAAATAGAGCACATAACCGCCACGTTTTGTATAGAAATTAACAAGCAAAACGGATAAAATTGTGAGTACGGTGCTGTAGAGGGGTGTTGGCGTTTGAATACCGCCGCGAGCTTAAATTCATTTTTCGTTCGCTTCATTTATCTGGTGGCAGAATGGAATTGGGATTATGACCTCAATGCTTTCGGTTTTTACGAATGAAATTGCGGACGACGTGTTCGGTTGAAGGGTGAAATATACAAGTACATCGCTTTTTTTTTTCATTCCAAATTAATTTATTTTTATCGAATGATGTAAAGCTTGCCAGCGACGTGGTTCGAACATAAACTTCGGCAAATATATGTAGATGTACGAGTATACCAAACAAAAATAAATACCTCAGTTCGACCGTAGATTGAATTCAGTCAGGAAGAAGATGTACTTTGGCAATAAAGCAAACTCCTTCGAAACACTTTGGAGACAGTTGTGATAAGGATTTTTTGAAATTCAATTCAATCGTCGCCCCATACATTTGTCCACATCGGACATCCATCCATTAATCCTCAAAAGAAATCTCCAACGATATCCGAGTGAAAAAAAGGATAAAGAGAGAGGAAAAAAAATAAACAATTTTCTCCCCAGTACTCACCTGATCTGGTTATGTGATTGGTGGCAACATCGATGCTTTCAGCTGAATTATTGAACGTCCAATTGAATTCAACATCGGGTGGATTTGCATCGACAGTGCATTTAATTTTCGCATCCTCTTGCTTTGCCACTCCATAGATCCTAGGCTGATTTGGCATGCATGTTGGCGCATCTGTTCTTCGTCAATTTCGATGTCGATGTCGTTGTCGTTGTCGATGTCGATGTCGATGTCGATGTCGTTGGCGTTGCCGTTGTCGATGGCGTTGTCATAGTCATCGCAGTCGTTTCCAACGTGTGTACGTAATTCAAAACGGATATCCAGGGGATTTGTTCAAAAATCGATTACATACGTTAGTGTATACGAAAAACAAACAAATTCAAATCGCAGAAACCGGAAAAAAAAATAAAATACAAAAAATATTCAAATGAAATTCATTCCAAAAATTCCGATGCACTTACACAGGATGTTCAGCATAAATGGGGGACTAATTCCATCGCCCTCGGCATTATATCCAACACACGAGTAATTGCCGGCCGTTGCCCTCGATACACCTTGCAGCACCAACGAGTGATTACTTATAATTACACCCTGTGATATATTATGTGGCAGAGGGCGGCTCTATTGCACCAAGCCAGTCATCACAAGCACATTCCATAACATATCACCCCCAGCAGCCCCATCGAGACGCCAATGCCACCAGACGATGGAGGGAGACATACAGCAACAATGTAAACAAATAAAGAAACAGAAAGAGAAGAAGAGGAAGACAGAAATAAATAAAAGCAGATAATAGTTGTGCAGAATTAATATTTTTAATTAAATTTTTCGTTGAAATTTTAATTGCACTCCTTTCAGAATTATCCTTTATATTTCCTTTCATTTCTTCTTCGTCCTTTTTTTGGAATATAATTGCTAAACAGGATAAGGACAGCGATGACTACTGACGACGGTGTATGGCGAAAGTGTGGGGGAGCGAAGGGGCTAAGGCTAAGGCATCCACAAGATCGAGAGTTAGCTATGGCCAGAGCCTTTGTTTGCTTCCCAGTTTATACATTTGCACGTTTGTAGATTTGTGTCTTTATGTTTTCTTTTTTTCTAATTATCCTTGAAGCAAATTTTCAATTAAACGCGAACCATTCTTTGGTTCTTTCAAAGAGGTCCTGTTTAAGAAATGTTTTCCTGACTGTTTCTGGCTTTCCCGTCGAGCTGGCCTGCGAGTGATCCGTCATGTTAAGTCGGCGGGGATGAAGGGAGTGCAATTTTAATTGCATCTGCACTCTGGTCCCTTAAAGACGTACAGTCTGGGCAAAGGGGAGAGCGCCATTTCTGTTTTCTTTCATACATCATGCTGCATGGTATAATGAACGCGCTTAATGCTCAACACCATGACTTGACCTTTTTTCCTCCATCGTCCTTTTCTCAACTTCAACCCACAGCGCTTTTCGTTTTCGGTTGATGTTTAGAGATACATTCTGATGATTAGGGATGAAAAAAGAAACATCAGTACGCTGGTGTTATAACGTGTGTTTCATGTTGTCATGCTAGTTGTCGTAGAACGAGGCAGGAAGAGATATAAATTTGTCTTCTCATGGCGTGGAATAAATCTCCTTTTCTTGTGGACTTGCTCCATTAGTTGTATAAAAATGTGTCGGGGGTTATTGTCTCCCTGGAGGGTTAGAAACCCGTACAAGCATGGTGAGGCTTTTAGATGCACTAATTGCATGTTGAACGAGATTTTTCTAAAGTTGCGGCGGCAGCGATGGTGGCAGTGAGTCCTTTTTATCGCCGTCAAGAAACTATTTAGAAAATTTATGATAATGACAAAAATGCCATTGCGTGCACTGCTTTCAAGCAGCGAAGTATGATATTAAGGATGTGAAAGCAATTTCCTGAATCTAGGTACTATTTTAGAGTGTTTGCTTTAATTAAGTTTTTTTTTTTCATTTTTTAATTCATTTGGAGAGAAACTAGGTGGAGTGGACATGATGGTCTTCTTCCGCAGCGGATATTACATCCGCTTTCTTTTGTTTCACGGAAAAAAAATTACAAGAACCTTTAATATGGTTTTCAGCTAAAGACAAGGGGGATACTAACTTAAGACAAAATTATAAGTATCAAAGTAGTTTTTACATTGTCTCGGTAAGTTGTGTGGGATGTTTTGATGCTGACCCAATACACAGTAGTTAGATAAATTTACACCAGCCTTTCTCCTTATGTTGCACATATAGACGACTGGATGGCGCAGCTGGTTAAGTGCCTAATTTAGAGCGGTCCCAGGTTCGAATCCCAGTGAAAGCAAAGTTAATACGCTTTTATCCGGTTATATCCATTGGAGAGTGCTATAAAAACATGATATCTGACTTTTTCGTTCCCCAATTGAATGGCATTAACGAGACAGAGCTTTGGTTTCAACAAGATTGCGCAACATGTCACACGGTGCACGACACCGCCAATTTATTGCGAAAAACATTTGCTGAGCGTATACTCGTAATTTCGGGTAATGGACCTGTGAACTGGCCTCCGCGAGCCTGTGATCTCACACCTTTAGATTACTTTCTTTGGGGGTATGTAAAGTCACTAGTCTATCAGTCAGGTTCTACATTTCATTTTCACTCGAAATGAAATTGAAATCGAACCAAAATGAAATTTGGTGTTCTACAATTCACTTTTATAGATATCGATTTCATTTTTTTTCGAAATTAAATCAACGTGAATTTCGGTGTTCCACATTTCGATTTCATTGGTTTTTGGGTGATTTGAATTCGATCAGATCTAGGTAGCGTGAATTGTGAAATTTTCAAAAGAAGCTTACAGCTGACGCTGTCTAATTATGTAAGATAAATATAATATGCAATTTAAACATCTTATTTACACAGGGGTAGACACAAAAATAATGCTCAGAAAGCAATAGGTTTCCGCCCTGTGGGAGGAGTTAAAAAATAACCTTAACAGCCGTGGTCCACCACAAAAGGATGTTACTTGATGGAAAAAAGTAATAATACAAAAATAATAAATAATAATTTGTTCTTAACTGATAATATTCGGCATATTTCGTTTATACTGTTCATTTTTATATTTTTTTTTCCAAAGGTTTGGACTCATTTGAAGGCTTCAATAAGGAAAAAGTTATCTCAGTATAAGATTGAGAACAAATCAGCCGGTGGTGGACCATTCAACAAATTCGTTATATCGGCTGCAGAGGACACGGTGGCCGAAATATGTGGAATTTACACCGTTGTTGAAGGGATTCCAAACACGGTCGATATTTGTTCAATTGAAACAACATGTGACGATAATGCTTACAGCAATACCACAGATGTTTTGGAAGATGTGGATGAACCTTTAAATGATCCCAGCAGAAAAAGAAAGAGCAAGGGTTCATTAAATTGTAGCTTAAATTACATATCCGGCATCTCCTAAGAGCCAGGAAGTACGGTCACCAAGTTCATATCTTCTTTGAAGATGGTTTCGAGCCTTACTCATGCTCCAAATAAGAGCATCATGACTTGATCCTGGGAGCCTTGCGTCTACAGCTTTTATAATCATATTGTAATCCCATTGATTGGAAAATATCCCTTTCGGTTAAAAAAAAGTGCCGAATCTTGATAGGGTTTCGACATTCTTATGTGTGTCCCATCAACGCATCCTATGACTCCGGGAACACTAAATTTTTCCAAGAAACCCCGTTTTGACTTAGTTTTCTCTCCCTTTGACACTGAAAACTTTATCCACCTTTGGCAAATTGTCCTCTCTAGAACTTTCAGTACATGTGGCAAAACCTTTGACACTGTACTTTCGTCCTAAGGCAACACCGCTGTCTTTTCTAACAGATCGCTGGAAGTTCCCTTCTGCCAGAAATCGCAAAACAGCAGCCAGCTGTGATGTGCAGGGAATGGATGATTTTGATAGGTGCGGCGCAACAGTTTCCAATAACATTCGGAAGGCTTCTTTATTCACCCGATAATACGATATGAATCTTAATTTAACAAGAAGTTATGAGTTAGTTGGGTTTTGGTGGCAAGTTTCATTTACTTACGCTGCATCTGCAATCCCCAATGGGTTCGAAGAATCCCTCAACCTACGCTTTTTAATTTTTTCGATTGCACATCTTTTTTTTGCGATTTGCAATACTGGAGCAATGAAAATAACACTAATTTTTAATTTTTATTGAAGGAAATTGAGGAATTTATTTGAGGTAACACATGAAAGATGTCACTTGTTTTTAATTTTACTTAAGTGATTTCGAAATTATGAAATCGAGTGAAATGTAGAACACTAAAAACAAATTCACTCGATTTGAAAATTAAATTTCGATTTGATTTCACTCGATTTCTGGAACCTAGCTGTATGTCGATGAATCAGAGACGTGGAAGATTTGGAAGTCAACATTCGCCTTTTTATTGCTGATATACGGCCCCAGTTTCTTGATAAATTCGTCGAAAATTTAACTTCGATTGCGCTTCATTCGAGCTAGCCGTGGTGCGCATATTGCCGATATCATACTTAAACACAAACGGCATAAACTTATCCATTAAATAAAGATAATATCATAAACATGAATATTAGCTTCAAGAAAGAAATACAACATTATGCTCAAATAATGTTTGTATGCAACAGGGTCTATATAACGATTTAGCTGTAGCGTATGTGTCTAATCGACACCACCGTTTATTAGCTGCCACGTTAGATTCAATGTCTATTTCCAAATGCAAGGTGCTAAGAGGTGCGCTGGCCTCAGGTTGGGCCCGCGAAGAGCTTAGATGTGATCAAACCCTGGCCAGTTCATCCGCCTTTTCGTTACCGGAAATTCCCATGTGGCGGGGCACCCAGCAGAGGGTCGACTTATTGGCTATTGAAATATCTTCCAGTCTTTTGATGTACATTTTTACGAGCGAGTTCTTATCGATGTTGACCGTAACGCGTTAATGGCTGCTTGATTATCAACATAGATACTGATTGTTTTTTCTGAAATATTTTCCTCAACAATCCTATCCGCAGCTTGTTCTATTGCAGTAACTTCCGCTTGAAAAACACTACAACTATCCTCAAGTCTGAAGGAACGGTTTGTATTTCGAGACTCACAGTAGACCCCAGCTCCAGTACCAACATCCATCTTGATCCGTTAGTATAGATGGCAAGTTCATTTTCGGCACAGAATTTCCTCATATCACATTCTTCCCTGCTGGAAATTCGGACAGAGAATCTCCGCTCACATTGTTTACATTTCTTTACATTTCTCACTGTTCTATATAACAGTTTGACTTTCTCATAGCTAGGAAGTTGTATTTTTTTTAAAGAATTGGACGCCAAAGCAATGGCGGAAAAGAGATACACGAAGATATACGAAAGCCGTATGCGACTTGCAAAATTGTGGTGACGACACTTCATTTACCATGTTAAAGAATTCTTTGGCAAAAATAATGAACTCAGTTTCTGCTATCGGGTCAAAGGAAATTTATTGCTTTAGAGAGCGAATTTGCTATTTGAATACGTTTAGATTTTTGACAATAAAACGCCTTTGACGTCCTGGTTCTATAATTCCTTGTGGTAGTTACCTCGCCTACACTGATGTCCTAATTGGTAAAAAAACAACACTTTTTTGCTCTTTTGTTGCTCTGTTCATAGCTCCACCTCTTTCGAGTCACTGACAATACTCAAAGATTATAACTGTCTAGAAAAAGCTTCTCACTCCCCGCCGTTCAGAGTCGGCATTAAACTGTAGGTCACCTCCACTCGTGAAAGGACAATAGAACGCACAACACGAGTGGTTGCTGTGAAGCTAGGCCCAGATCCGCCTCGGACTGTAGCGCCGCGCCGCCATATCTTCCCGTGTTTTGTTCCTTTCAATTGAGAAACGTCGTTTGCCATTTTGAGATTCCTGTGTGTTTGTGCGCCATCTGTCGAATTCGAATAAGCGCGGTGCGATTCGCACTAGCTCATGTTTAACGAAACATTTGTTTGCTTGTGTGCCATCTGTGAAATTCGCATATGCTTAACGAAATGTTCCCAATCGTTCTTGAACTCCTTTCCAGTCGCTTTTATGAGAGTGTGTGTATTCGCCAACTTACTCATGCACGTTAAACTCGTGTTCGTTCATGCCTATAATAGTTGGGCCTTTATGTCAAAAGTCCATGATTCGATGCCGGGCACATCAAATTTCATTTTTACGTCATTACCTCTCTTAATTCACTTACTTAGGGAGTACAAATGTTAATAAAATTGTAAGTCTCCTCCACTTACGAGAATGCAACTCGAGTGGTTGCTGCAGAAGCTAGGCCGAAGTCCACTCCAAGCTGTAGTATCACTCAAAGAAAAGCAAAACTCAGATTGAAAACCCCCTAACATAAGGGACACCGAAATTAAAAATTCCCTTAACACCCTACGTCCAGCGGGTATGTGTTCCAACTCAATAATATGTCGTCCTAATTCTATTCAATTCTCCACTACCAATTGTTCAATGTTTATTTTCTGCCCCTCTGCGAACTCAGATTGTAAGCCCGGTAAGTGTTGTGTCCTCAGCAAATGTTAAACAATAGCGCATCTCAGCCTTACATTGTATGTTAATGTTTCTTCGATTAATTTACACAGTTGGTGCATCCAAGAGAAGGCACCTAACTAAATCCAATGCGAAATTACAACTAATCCTTTGGCATGTAAATTTACTTAAGCACAAAGTAACCAGATCTCTCGTCCTGATTAGTTGCCCACAGAGAATCATCATCTTCCCATCGTTCCAAATCGCTCAGTTGCATGTAATACAAGTTACATGCAGTTGGACGCATCTGAATGTAATATGTACTCCTATTTGCCGGTATGGTGCGATGGACCAAATTTAGGACATTCAAATCGTCATTTATCTCAGTAATCGTATTTATATTCAATTCGTATCGTATATTGCAATTAATTTTGAATTTTACTTTGCCAACGGGAAATATATGACCATTGGATTCCTTACATGGGCATCGTGCTAAGAGGCGGTATCGGGTTGTATCTGGTTAGATGTGGAGTTCGAAATCGAAACTTACATTGTGCCGCCATTCGACTTTATAGACAATCGGATGAGCTGTTACCAGGCAATCGAAGTAAACATCTGTGCCTTCTCGTATTGAACTTGGGTCAAGTGATGTACCCAAACGCACGTACGTCTCGGGAACATCTGCAAGAAAGACAAATACTTTGAATTAGGTATGTGTTTAAAGATACATTCCACTCATCTAAAGTATACTAATCAAATTGAAGATGTGCCTGTGAATAAATTAAAACACATCTGTTTAGAGGATAAATTAATTTAATTTAATCACTTAGTTCTTGGGAAAGCGCAACTAAGCATAAACCAAAGAAAATTGAGAATCGAAATGATTTGGATGCGAAAGTACTGCAGATATACCTACATGTGAGGATGTTGATTCCGACGCTTTTAAAGTCAATGCCGAACTAAGTCAAACCTGAAACTGCCGATGTGCTTTTTACGTTCCAGGTCGATGTTTTTGAACACTTTTTAAATCAATTTTATTGGTCGAGTTTAGTTTTATAAATTGTATTTTATTTACGTTCCAGGTCGATGTTTTTGAACACTTTTTAAATCAGTTTTATTGATCGAGTTTAGTTTTATAAATTGTATTTTATTGATCGATATGGTGTTCAACATTATGCATGGAATGTAATATCGGTCAAGTGGCCGTGACACAAATGCCAGCTCTTTTAAGCACACTTTTTCATGACAATTTCGCAGAGTTCTGTTGTTATTTCAGCAATTTCGTTCTGTATGTTGTCCTTGAGGATCACAATTGAGGTTTCTTCATAACGACTGTCTGTTTCTTCAAGTACCCTCATGGGAAAAAATTGGGAGGGTTTTTTTTTGTGCGATGAGAGGTGGAATCCTTGCATAGGCACCAAAGGTCCGACGTCCTCTGGTAGTGCCGGATTCTTACCGGCTAAAACCACCCCCAATCAATCTTCCCGTTTGTTTACTACTTCGCGGAACTACCGCTAAGTATTACTTCGCAAAGGAAGGGTTCGAGCTATTTGCTTCGTCGCTAGATGTTCTGTGAATTCGCGTTCCGCTGTCGTTCTACGTTCCTAAAATCGCACATATTCGTACTGCTGCATAGTTTACTGCAGCCCAATAATCTTCGCATTCTAACATATACTCAACTATGTTATCTGGTGTCGGCTGTTCACCAAATTGTTCATGCAAAATATCTCTTTCGTTATCATAACGAGGGCATTCAAAGAAAACATGCTCCACATTTTCTTTCGCGTGTAGGCATCGAGGACAGAAAGGACTTGAATCACGGTTCCGCTTGAATAGGTATTCACGGAATCCACCGTGACCAGTCAAGAACTGTGTGAGATAATAATTAACCTCGCCGTGTTTTCGATTTACCCAATTTTCAATCCTTGGGATTAGTCGATACGTCCATCTTCCTTTTTGGGACACGTTCCATCGTTGTTGCCACATTTCTATACTGCGACTTCTTTCTATTTTCTTCACGGGGTTCACCGTGGGCCCGATTTGCACGCGATTGTCGTAAAGTCACCTAGCTTCAAGAGCTAGGATATCGATGGGTACCATGGAGGATTGTACCAATATCGCGTCGTGGGATATCGTCCGAAATGCACATCGGGAGGGGTATAATCAAAACATCGTGGGGTTTAGTCTCCATTTTTGACATTATTCGAGTGGGAAACATTTCCTGCAAAATTTGCATTGCAGTACGAGCTGTGTGATGTCACTTCGTCTTGTTGGAACCACATATTCTGTGGGCATAATTGATCCAAGTCGAGTTCAAGACAGTTTTCCAACAAGTCTCGGTAGCGGTGGTAAGTACTGATGCAGGATTAATTCTGGAATCTTTAAAGAAGATAAGTATGACCCAATAATACCGCAAAATGCAGTTTAATTCAGTTGCTCTACGAAGGTGTAGTGGTCCCTAATTTATCAACTGGGGTTTTTTGGTGACCCAACACCAGTTCTTATGTTTATTAACAAGGCCGGTCAAGTAAATGTGCGGATTATAATGATTTTTTTCGCTAAAATTCGCCGTTTGCTATCCTCAGTTGTGAAATTGGAGCAATTCAATTTTGTTCCAAAATAACTTACTTACTTAGGGAGGCTCTGAACCTGAGCTATTACTGTCGGGCAGGCTGCTTTTAGTTATCAAGACCAAGTTGCCTTGTGTCCGCAATCACTTGATTTTGTCGAACCAGGAAGCTCCGATTCGAATACTCTCTTAGTTCGAGCATTGGTATTCATTCACTCGGTATGGTCGAGTCAGTTAAGTCTACGGATTTTTGCCTTTCGAACTATGTCCATATCTTTATGCAGTTCATAGAGTTCGCTGTTGTGTCTTCTCCTCCATTCGCCTTCCCCACAAAGAACCAAACATCCGACCCAGAATTGTTCTTCCGAAGGCACCAAGAACCAGATCTGCTGTTCTGCTTATCGTGCAGCTTTGATTTGGGTTGAAGAAGTTAGATTTCAGTTAAAGTTTGAACTCATCGTCTGATATTCAGAAATTATTCATCCAAAAAATATGTATGCGACAGAACCTTCCCCGTGCGAGTACAACTCGCACTTGCCCAGTTTATTTTGCAATAGAGCAGCTAATTTGGAGGAAATTTAGTTCGCTTCATTTCATACCACGATGAACTGAGTGATTTTATGCCAATGCGCATAAGCGTTGACAGTGTCAAAATAACATTTGACTCAAAAAAAAATTAACAGATGGCTCAACCTAGTAGGTAACACATTTAGGGAACAAAAAGTCATGGCAACACTTTTTTAAGGTTCCGTCTACAAAAACAGAACCTTTATAATTTCGGTGTGTCCGTCCGTCCGTACTGTCACACTTTTTTATCTCCAAAGTTTATAAAGATATCGGCATGAAATTTTGGACTTAGGTACATCAGGCCTAGATGTCATTGCCCATGCACCCAAATTTAAAAAGTGGGGCCATTTTGAAAAATTGTAGCACCCTATCGAGTAATATATTAATCGACAGATCTTTTGAAATGATGTGGAGGTTTGTTTCAACAGTTTTTGATCCAGAGTACCGTTTGGAAAATATGGAGCTCCAACGTTTTTTTTTAATGCGTCCCCCCTGCCATTTCTAAACCAAAGAGTTTAAAAATCTTGAGTATTGAGTATCATTGAGTACTTTCATTTAAAACAAAAAAAACGAGCATTCTGGCCTTAATAGTTTTGCAGATATTGGCCAGAAACGGTCAATCATCGACATGCGAATTTTGAAGATCTGAAAACGCAGTTTTGAAGACCTCAGCGTAAGCATTAAGAAATGATAAATTTCAAAATATCGATTTATGTTGAAGTTTTGAGGTATCTAAGAAATTATAACTATTTTCATTTTCGCACATAAATTTCATGCTGTGTTCGACCACTCTATGCGTTGGTGAGTGTTATCTCTTAGATAGATCTCAACCCCTAAATGCCCAACGGCAGTGTACACACACACCGCAGGCATGAACACTGATTGGGTATGTGTATGATGGAAGGGATTTTCTGTGAAGGATAAACTTGCATAGAGATATAGCTATATGTATCGACGGTTGTTTGTTTGTTTGGATGTATGAATGTAGTAATGAATAGTTGATTTGGGTTGAAGTTAAAAGAAAATTCAACTGAAATATTTTGGAAACGTCGTTTGATATTGAGAAATCATCCATCAATAACATTTTATCTTTTAATTGTCATGGCTCATTCAGAAGAATGCGACGGCATATCAAACGGACTTAGATGAAAATAGTTGTTCTTGTACGAGTAAATAATAGATGGACGTCCAGTATAACGAATACCCGATATAGCAAATTTGCGATATAACGAACGCATTTAAGATTTACATTAATACCTCTGAGTAGCGAACGATAGTCACAATTTGATATCCGATATAACGAACGCATTAATAGATTGACATAAAGTGACTGTGTTCTTGTTGACATTGAGATTTCGATGAGGAGGATGAAGATAATTTTTCATTATTGTGGTAAGATGAGGAAGTTTTGATATTGCAAAATATTAAGCATGGTGAACTGTCTTTTCCCAGAGGTAACCCTCATTATTAAAATGCAGCAGTTTCGGAAATTACTTTTTTTTCTCTTCTCTTTTTTTTCTATTTCATCGCCTGAAACAATTTTGAAACTAATTAAGAAGAACAAGCTCACAAGCGACTCCGTTAAACTTAGTTCTGAAAGCGAAAGTGAGCAAGGTAAAGGTAGCAATAATGTTGGAGATCCAATAAAATACGTCGACGCTGCCAGGACCACCGCGAATGTGTTACTATGGGGATAAGTTAATATTAATATGGCTGACATGTTCACTTTAAGTCGATTGATATCATGAACGCTCTCGATATAGAGAAAAACCTCGAACGTTATATCATTCGTTATACTGGACGTCCACTATATTATTACTTCAATATTATCTTGGCAGTTTCTTGCTTGCATTTTTCTAAAAAGCATCATTTTCGTTACTATGGTACTCAATTGTAACACAGCGTTATGAGATTTTCAATCAATTATAATCCTTTTTTAAATTTTCTCTAAAGGAAAACTTATACCTATATACAAGAGAGACGTATGTATGTATGTGTTTCAATAAACAACGTCAGTACCAATCAATTCTTCAACAAGTTTCGCCATCCGTACTCCAAACTTATCAAGTGCAGACAATATTTCCTAAATTCCACTTGTATAGTGAAAACACAAACAAATCGCTTCTGTTGCAACGCGTGAACAGTTTTCATTCAATAACAGTTCAATTTTATGGGCAAAAAGTTTCTTAAAACCCCATACACACTCACTGTCGGTTAAATTGCAAAGAATCACTCTGTTCTACTTACATTGAATATCCAATCGCCAACCATCTTCCAGTGGCTCTGTTGGAACTGCATGGTTATACGACCGGCACGATAGATACTTTCCCGAATCCGTTCTGCTCAGTGTTATTGACAATGTACTCGTTGTTTGATTTCCATCACTTGAGGTCTGAAATTGAAAGAAGTGCGAATAAGAAAGAAAAAAATTTCAAAGGAAGGAAACAAAAAAATAAGGAAGATGTTCTACTCGCATCGAAGGACAAACACACTTGTATTTAAGGTTCACAGAGAATTCAATTTCTGAAGAAAGATCATTGGTTTCAAATACAAAATGTACCCCCTTCGGCGCTTAGGTGTAGGGATGTGCATCAAAGACCAGTGGTATTCGTCTGCGAAGTTGTCAAAGAAAACAATTTATCTGAAGTGCATTCGGGGTTACTACTCCTCGATGGATCGGGTATGATGTCTAAAGAGACCGCACACATGGTATGTATCTGTGCTTGCGATTGTATCACAGCAACAGATTGCCTTTCATTTTTCTAGGAAGTCTTCCGAACAATAGAGAGCATCTGAGTGGGGCACTAATCAATAAATTCACAAAAGGTTAAGTGGTAGTTCCTTCGTATCTACTCGTACATACATATGCACAAATGTGTATATATGCTCGCATTAAACAGGAACGTAACCACGTCAGTTGTATCTGGGCACATATGGTTTCAAAAAAGTGTTTATAGGACCTTTCAGTTCACATGCCAAACAGTGTGCCAAAAACAATTGGGTTTCGGTCTTAAGTTTGACACTCTCCAGCAAAACAAAATCCCACAAAAGTAAATCATTGTCTCATAACGTGGAAAAACTGCCACAGGAAGTGAGTGGAATTGGGGGTGAAAAAGAGGAAAGCAGCAAAAAAAATTTGAAAGATAATAATTTCATCATTACTTACCGTCTCTGTGGTTTTCTCCAATCTCTGTCCATCCTGCCACCACGTTATCACAGCGGGTGGTCGTGAACCGGCACTTTGACACAAGAGATCGTATCGACGTCCTGCCGATAATGGTTGGTGTGCTCCCAGCAGTCTTATATTTAATGGAGGAACTGCAAGAATGGAAAAGAAGAGCAAACACCGAAAATGGTTCATAAAAACGAAAGAAACTGTGAAACGTGTGCGTATAACATCTGCAAGAAGGGGGCGATATTAGAACGGAAGCAAAAACTTCCGCCATTTATTAATTTTTTTTCTGCTTCTTCCCTCTGCTGGTTGTATGTGCGACTGTCCCATTTGTAGTCGCTGTCTCCTTGGATTTGTGTGCTCTTGTCTTCGATGTTCCACTATGAAATATAATTGCAAGGAACTTGACACAAAATGACCACTTTATCGCAACCGAAGGGCTGAAGATACACATACACACGAGTATATCAAAGGAATGAACATGTATTAGGGGTTGTGTGGCTTGTACTGTTATCCGTAGATTCGATCTCACGCTGTGCTCCTACTTGGCAGTGGCAGCCGTTTAAAGTTTTCTGTCCTGGTATGTCCTTTAGTTTACCGATAACTATCTTTTATCTGTGTGACAGTTGAAATGTCATACCTGGGTGGTGGTGGGTGTTTTGTATGAGTTATTTCTCCACATTATGGTGAAACTTTTAAAGTTGTCTTTTTTGTTTGCTTCACATGTCCTGCCAATGTGTTCAGCACAAGGAAATAAAAGTTTAGCTGATCTTATTGATGTGCCACCAACAGCAGTTTGTACTGCAGTTAGTTGGAGAATCATTTCGTGAACAAAAAATTTAGTTCTTAAAATAAATTTGAAGTTGTCTTTTGGTTGTTGGCTACACTTGACAAATGAGTAAGTGAAATCGTGAGCAATGGCGATGATCTGAATTTTTTTCAAAACTTCCTGCAGAATTCAAAAGTTTGGACAAATGACACACAGTGCACATTAATTATTATTTGCTAAAACAAATTTAACTATTGCCCTTCCATGGACAATTTTCACAATTATTTTTGTTTTCATTTGCAATCCAAGGATCGCGCACAATACGAGTGGCTTCCGTCAATAGGCTCGAGACCTTCACGAACCACCTGAAGAAAGTTTTTGAACGAAAAAGATGAGTTTCACGTCAAATCTGACGAAATTGTTTGTTCCTATAATGCATAGTCAACGCCCAGAATAAATGAGTTGTTTCGATCGAAATTTGAAATCTACTCAGAGCCACTTTAGTATTCGAAATTTTAAAAATTCCAAAACATGGTCACATGGTTTGCGCCGTGGCCGTGTGGATTCGTGCGTTGACCCATGCGCATTTGACTTTCACAGTCTAGGTTCGAATCCAAGTTTAGACAAACAATTTTTCAAAAAAAAATTGCTCACGGCTCCACCTCTTTCTAGTCACTGACAAGGCTCAAAGAGTATAACTGTCTGGAAAAAGCTTCTCAATCTCGCCGTTCGGAGTCGGCATTAAAATGTAGGTCCCTCCACTCCTGAGAGAACAATAGCACGCACAACACGAATGGTTGCTGAGAAGCTAGGGCCCAAATCCACCTCGGACTGTAGCGCCGCCATTATTATTATTATTATAAAACATGGTCACTAAAATGGAACTACAGTTCGGGGTGCACTAGGGGCTAGCTTCTACAACAACCACTCGTTTTGCGCGAGATATTGTTCTCTTACGAGTGGATGGGACTTACAGCTTAATGACGACTCCGAACGGCGGGACTGAGGAGATTTTTCTTGACAGTCATACTCCTTGAGTATTGCCTGACACTCGAAAGAGGTGTAGCAGTGAACATTTTACTTAGGAAAATTCTTTTTGCTCGGTTTGCAATCTAGACTGAAAGTCCAGTGTGCAGGAGTCGACAAAATAACGCATCACGGCACACACTGGCTACTGACATTTTTTTCAGTTCTCATTTAGCATCTGAAGCCAATCAAAAGAATATAAAGGGTCTACCATTAAGTGCTTCCTATCTTTAAATATAAATAAAATAAAGCACGAGTGCGATATAAACAATTTTTTTATTCTTTTGAAAGGCCTATCGATGCCATTATGTACAGTTAATCAAAAAAGTAAGTATACACTACCTCCTGAACTATATTTTTCTAAAGAAAACTAAATATTTCCAACAAAAATCAACAACCATTTTTTTTCTGTTTTCACAAACGTAATACTATTTTTCAAAAAGAACTAACATAACAAAATAACAAAACATAAACAATAGAATTCAACTTAAAGTAATATGAATGGAAATTTACATCAAAAAAGTAAGTATACAAACAAATAATAATACTTTCTGAAATTTGTCTCTGCTCTCAAGTCTCCTTATCAATATTTCGTTGGGTAGCCTTTGACTTTTATAATTGCTTGCATTCGATTTGGCATCGAGTTAACCAATTTTGATGTTACTTTTTGGCTTATTTTAGCCAACTCTTTCTGAAGCACTCTTTTCAAGTCTTATTTTGCCTTGACACCGTGTTTTTGAACTGCCCGTGTCAAATGTTCCCATAAATGTTCTATTGCATTTAAGACGGGCGATTGGGTGGTGTTCTCAGCTGGTTACGAACATTATATAATAACTATTCCTTAACAATATGAGAGGTGTGTTTTGGGTAATTATCTTGTTGAAAGATAAATGACACTTCTAGACCCAACTTTCTAACGCTTTCAAGTAAATTAGTTTTCAATATGTCCAAATAGGCATATTTGTCCATTGTACCATCAATGAAAATTAAATTACCGACGCATTTTTGCCGCCATACACCCCCATACCATTGAGGAGCCACCACCGTGCTTTACAGTTCCGCAAGGGAGTGTTCTTGGTCCCACTCTGTTTCTATTATATACACGCGACATACCTCAAACTGAGGGTACAGTAGTGGCAACGTTCGCGGACGATACGGCTATTCTCGCTACTGAAAGCACAATCGAGTCCGCTACCGAAAAACTGCAACTAGCTATAAACAAAATATCTGATTGGACAAAACTCTGGCGCATTGCTCTTAATGAGACTAAATCCACGCACATTAATTTTACATATAAAAACATAGACAATTTACCCGTCTTCATTAATTCGGTACAAGTACCGTACGCAAATGAAGCCAAATATCTCGGGATGACGTTAGACGCAAAGCTCAAATGGAAGGCACACGTCAAAAAAAAACGTGACGAACTTGAGAATCGATTTAGAGAAATGTACTGGTTACTCGGACGACATTCCAAGTTAAGCATATATAACAAACTACTTATATATAAGCAAGTGCTAAAGCCTATATGGACCTACGGTATACAACTCTGGGGTTGCACTAAAGCAAGTAACAGAGAATGTATACAGTCATTCCAAAATAAGGTTTTAAGAGCTATCGTGAGTGCTCCCTGGTATCTTCGTAACAGTGATATACAAAGGGATCTACAAATCGCAACCGTGGACGAAGAAATAACAAACTTCGCTAGGAAGTTGCGAACTCGACTTCATGGTCATTGTAACCATGCCATACTCCAAACATTGGACATGCGAAACCTCGTGCGCCGACTTCAACGAACGAAACCGTTCGATTTAGCGCAATGAGTAGTAGCCGCTCCTAACGGTTTAAACAGGTGATTTTACGGAAAATCTACCTGCCTCACGCGTAAAAATATTGAAAGCGAAACTACTGGATGAGGAAACTTAGTTGTAGTAAAGTACAAAATTTTAAAAGGGAAGGGTGTGTATAGTCAGTACAAATCTGACACTACTATGAGCACACGGGTATCATAGTGTCTTATTGAAGATTCACACCAACCCAAGAAAAAAAAAATGATTTGAGTGTGGAGGCAATTCGTCAAACCGTCGAAAGGCTTGAACGTAAGTACACTCTTTTGGACGTTAAGTCACCATCCGGACAGGGATAATGATAGGTGTGAAATGAAGAAAACATAGCCGCCGTAGCGGTCAGTTTCGAATGCCGATTCGACGCTGATCAGCTGAATAGGGCATCGCCAAAGAGTCAACTCAGCTTATTGTGCCGTCGGATTTGGGCCTACATCCGTATAACATTGTGCTGATTCAACACGTTGGAAACCGGGCGACCATAGACAGCGTCATGAGTTCACTAATTGGGTGCTGCAAATGTTTTCTACGTATCCGGATCATATTCTCGAACGAAGTCCATTTTTAGCTCAACGGCTAAGATATCGCACAAAATTGTCGTTATTGAAGCAAACGCAATTCACAAGTGGTCGACCGAGCATCAATGCATTGATTTTTGCTGCGGTTTACTGCACGGACGCATTATAGGACCTTATTTCTTTCAAAATGAGAAAGACGACATCGTTGCCGTCAATGGTCATAGGTATAGAGCGATGTTAACCGACTTCGTTCCGGGGTTCCAAGAGGTTGGCGCTGCACGCCAAACAAGCGAAGCAACGCTCAACATTATGATGGATACATTTGGCGACTGGGTCATCCCAGGGCGACCGTTCATCAATTGGCCGCCACGATCAGGCAAGCGACTTGACACCATTCGGTTAATTTCTTCGGGGCTGCATCAAGTCCTTAGTTTACGCCGTCGCCAATAAACCAATCACTTAAGATGCCCAAGAGGTCAACATTCAAGACACTATTGCTGGAATAACGTCGTACCCATTGGACCGAGTTGTCAAAAATTTGACCGACCGCTTGAAGCACAGCCAGTCGAGTCGAGACGGTCATTTGATGATGTTGTTCTTATGTGGCCACCCTATATGTTCATGCTTTCATATTTCTGTTACAATTGGTGCAATCTCTCTAGCTATTTCCAGTGTTGTTTGCAAACTTAGTCTGTGTGCACTGCCTTAATCCTAGTTGACCCACAGGCTCAGAGGCGAATAGCTGTGTCTAGGCCAGATGTCTGCTACCTTCATCCCCATCAACATAAACTCGATCTAAATAGACCGCAACATTTTTCTTTTAAATCTGCAAAAGACTTTGTCAGTCAACGTAAAGTTGAAGATCCTGATAATACAACCAACATAACTTTCTTATGTGGGCGTGTTTTGTTGGAAACTCTTAAAATTTCATACCGTGCTTTTGCCAAACATCAGACTCTCGTTCCTCTGAACGCTTCCTTTAATGGCATTTGTTTATTGAATTCCTAACTGATTGATAACGTATTATAGATTTAATTTAATCCTCTACCACTGAGCAGTTTAAAAAATCCCATTACGAATTAATTAGCACATTTCTTCCCTGTTTGTTCTTCCACCCCTGCGTCGAACTCCAGCCCTAACCTCTGATCAATCAGTTTGCTTATTTACACATTTGACTAAATCGTTTGCAACCCCAATGAAGCCAAATGTAAACCAATCCCTTAAAGCCATTCCACCTCGCATTCCCAATTTGTGGGTGCCTGAATTGCCAGATATCCACTGCTGACCTTAGACTCCTTTGGGTCTCTGCAATTTCCGGTCAATACAAGCGAAATCGATATACAACCAAACTTCAAAACATCTAAAGCTCAGCAGTCACATACTAGCAACTGCAGCAATCTATTCATGACCGGAAATCAATTACTTATTGTATTTCGAATTCAATATTACTGAACAAATATTTCATTACAAAGCAAACGAGTATGCTCATATCCGTCCCTTGCCCTTTTGAATCCCCGACATGAGATGTATGAAGAAGACCAGCCATGACGTCAGGTACGATTGCTGAGTGTATGAATAGAAAAACAACTAAACAGGACTAAGAAGGATGGGCGGGTGTTCGAGAAGAGTTGACTTTTACGATGTGCTGACCAGCTACACCTTCGAAACTCCCATACTCGTAACTAAATCAAAAACTAATATTTGAGATTGAATTTGCAACGGATATCAAGGAGCCAAAGTTATGTAATGCTTTTTAGATACATGTCCATTCGCTAGACTCCGATGTACTCGTATGGTTGTGTGTTGGGGGCGCTGCAATATTAAATTTGCTCCCAGTGAACATCAGTCAAGAAGAAGGATATGGAATCGTTGGGTGGGTGGATTCGGTATGACATGGAACGCTATATGGTACGGTATATGGACATCCTCAAGGCATTATACTCACAGTTCATATCAATTTGTACTACTGATTCAATTGGTGTTGCCCTGGGATGATTGTTTGCTCTGCATGTCAGTCTTGAGTTAAGATCCTCCCGGCCAAGGGGACCCAATGTAATTTCACTTTGTACATAACGTCCGCCTGGGACATGATTTGTTTCAGAGATTACCGGAATGCCGTCCCGGTACCAGCTTATGGTTGGCGTCGGTTTGCCTGTGGTCAAGAAAATAGGGACAAAGACATGAAATGTATGAGAGGTTGCTACTAGGATCAAAATGAATGAATTTTCTAAATTTAATGTGCAATGGAATTTGAGTAGAGAATGCGGATTCCTTATGGATTCCATTGGTTTATTGGCCTATAAAGCCATGTACTTTCAGTACTTTCATTATGAATATATCATATGCATTGTATTCACGAATGCGTACGGCTGACACTTGAGCTTACCCCCATAAACTTCACATTTCAGAGATACCACATCGCCTTCACTGTAGGGTCCGACGACGCTGGATCTCTCGATGTCTGCATCGTCCCTTATGCTAATGCGTTCAGGTGGTGCTGGAAGATAAAAAGGAATAAGATAAAAATAAATATTTGATATGAATCAAAACATTATTTCGAATTTTTTGAATATGTTTCTGCAATAAATTGAGATGGTGATGTGTGTGTGTTGGTGATACGAGTATGTGAACGAGAAATTTTTTTTATTCAATTTCATACTACTTGTGTGATATTTTAGAACCCAGAAAATGGAAAATTCCTTTCTCCAAGTCATGTTAATGCCTCAGGTTTGTAAAAAAATATTGCACGTAGTTTGTGGTACACTCGAATTTTTTTCGTCTACCATTCGAATTTTTGGTTTTAGATAATAGGTTTAATACCCGAATCATACGTCGGGAATCTGCTATACGTTAAAGAATTGTTCTCGAACAAGGGAATGCAGTTTGAAGTTCCTGGTTCTCATGATGCTACAATACAAGACTGTCGTAAATTTGTTTATATTTAGGAAGATGTTTTCTTATGGGGCAGGGGAAACAATTAAATTAAAAAATTAACCTGTTTTCAGTCAGACGGTAAACAATATTATTGGCAACGGTCGTATGAAACCTTAAAAAAACATCAAGTGAAAGAAACTATGAAGCATGGAGGAGGTGGCTTGATGGTATGGGGCTGCTTCACTTAGTGGAATGTTGGACCGCTTGTAAGAATTAATAAAATAATGCGAAAAGAAGATTATCTTCGTATTTGGAAGAAAATTTACCGGACTTTGTGGACGAAAGTGCATACCCAGAAAATGAGGTCATATTTCAGCAGGATGGAGACCCTAAACATAGTGCTAAAATTGTTAAAAACTGGCTGAATAGGCAAATATTTCATACAATGCACTGGCCAGCGCAAAGTCCAAATCTGAATCCCATTGAAAATGTATGGGCTCTTTTGAAAAAACGGATCAGACTCTATGATAATCATCCAAGAAACTTGGATGAACTTTGGTCCCGGATTCAAACGGAGTGGACAAGAATTCCGCACCAAATCATTGAAAATTTGGTCGAAAGCATTCCGAAACGAGTTAACAGTGTAATTAAAGCCAAGGGTCTTTGGATTTGGACATCCCACGAGCATGGGATCTGATGACCAGACGACCGAAAAGCTGGAACCAGCTATTTCCACACGAGCATGGGATCCGATGACCAGACGATCGGAATACCTGGTTCATGGGATCCGATGACCAGACGATCGGAATACCTGGTTCAACAGAAGGCTCGCTATTCCCACAGGAGCATGGGATGCTATAACCAGACGATCGGAATAGCTGGTTCAGCAGAAGCCTGACTATTCCCACAAGAGCATGGGAACCGACGGTCAGACAATCGGTATAGCTGGCTCAGCATTATTATTAAGCTAGCGACACTGTCGCATAAGAATATAATGACATTAATAAACGAACCGTAAACTACACAAGACGTTTTTTAATCACTAATGAAAAATAACTTTACAATACCATTGTTGTCGTCGCTGCTGTCATCGCAATCGACCGTTGGAAGTGGACGCAATAATTTGATCTTTTCAATTCGGCTCACTAACGACTTGTGCAAATTACTGATGTTAGCTGTGCGTGCAATAAGCGGGAACACTTCGATTTTTGGCTGGGAAGTTCAGCAACCATACCAGCCCATGGTAAATACCATACCAGCCTATGGAAAACCACATGTTATTGCAATGTGGGAGGTGCGGTGTAGTAGGCCAAGATGGAAAAATACGGTTTGTGTGTGGCAGACTACGGAAAAAGGTATTGAGCTTCAAGTATGCAAGCGAGTGTCTTGTTTCAATCCGTATCTAGGATAAGTTCGGGAACGTCAGCCTGATTCGCGCTCAAACCACCACGGCGGACAAGGATGACTTCTATGATCTGCGGGAAAGAACATACGATGAATGCGCCGTCTAGGATACCACAATCGTTCTAGAAGATTCAAAGGCTAAGTTGCGTAAAAGGGACAAACAGACTGGACGACAACAGGTCAAACAACAGACTCAGGTTCTCTCTGAACGTTCGACACCGCATGCACGAATAATAGAAGAATAACTGAAACGTTGTCAAAGAGTTGTCGGAGACGCTGCTTCTGATGGGTTGGGATTTACAACACCACCACAAAAAATGCCAGGTTTGAAAACGAGTGTAAGCACATGTGGCAAAAGAAGAAACCTACATGGTATCGCTGCATCGAACTACGAGAGCTATTCGTGAGCTCTACGAACATAAATGAAGGGAAGACACCAGAAAAAGAAAGAACATGAGAAGCGCGCGATAAAGGAGATGGAGAGGCTCCAGAAATGATGTCCAGAGGTGTTACCAGTGGGGAAAATTACCATAGAAACTATTATGGATATAGTTACGAACCGAGAAGGAATTGTAAACAATGAACACAAACAAATTAAAAAAAGACAATGGTTTTTTATAACATAAATATATTTGGTATAATAAATAAAAGAAATCCGACTTCGTCGGCGGTTCTGACCAAACTGACTTCAGCGTCTTTGCACTTTTACAATACAACAGTTGACAAAACGTTTGGCGTAAACAAATGAAGGGGCTAAGGAAATAGGAAAGGACGCTATTGATACAACACGTAAACAAATAAGGGAATTGGGAGAAGACGCATAAACGACAACAAGTGCATCGACGCTTATCAGTGGGTAGGGTTACCAACATGTAACTATATACAAAGGGGCGCCGTGGCCGTGTGGGTTCGTGCGTCGACCCATGCGCACTTGACCTTCACAGTCTAGGTTCAAATCCAAGTTCAAGCAAACAATTTTTAAAAAAAAAAATTGTTCGCGGCTCCACCTCTTTCGAGTCACTGACAATGCTCAAAGAGTATAACTGTCTAGAAAAAAAGCTTCTCAATCTCGCCGTTCGGAGTCGGCATTAAACTGTAGGTCCCCTCCACTCGTGAGAGAACAATAGCACGCACAACACGAGTAGTTGCTGAGAAGCTAGGCCCAGGTCCACACCGGACTGTAGCGCCGCTATTATTATATTATTATTATTATTATTATTATAACTATATACAAAGGGGTACTCATTAAGCAATTCCTATTTTTAAATTTAAATAAAACAAAGTATGTATGAGATATCACCTACATTTTTTAATCGTTTGAAAGGTCTGTCGGCTACCATTATGTATAGAATATAACATTGTTCAAATATCCGCGAAGCGGCTGCTCTGGGTGACGCGCATTCGAAATGTCAAATTTTCCATGACTTTGGCACATAAATCAAGCTGAATTTGGTCTGTGGTATGGGTTATGTTGACTTTCAGGGCCACTTTGTTGTGTGTTTGTGGCTTATTCGCATAGACCAGCAATTTCAGAAAACCCAACAAGAAAAAGTGAAATCGCACGGTCTCGGTAGCCAGTTCACATCAACTCCACCTGAGATGGCCATGCCCTCGAATCTCCCTTGCAGAGTTTCCAATATGGTGTGAGGTGTGTGGAATGTAGCGCCGTCCTTTTGAAACCGCTTGCCGTTGGTGCTGATGTTCACATCATCCACTTCAGACCAAAATAATTTGGTAATCATCGACCTGGCCTGGTCAACGTCGCGTTGCTCTTAATGAAATATGGACTGATGACACCGCCGCCAGCCCAAAATCCACACCAAACAATGATTTTTCGGGATACATTGGACGCTCTTGGATCTCATGTGGATTGGTTTGGTATAGTCCCAAATTCAAGAATTTTGTTTGTTGACGTATCCATTCATCCAGAAATGGGCCTCATCGCCGAATATGATTTTTCGATTTCGATGAAAATTAGGCTCAGTTTCTAACTGCTCCAGAGCTCATTCAGAGAACACACGTTGTTGTCTATGATCTGATCGTTTACCTTAAGCTCCTGGCTCAGTTGATTGATTATGTACGGAATCAGACCCAAGTCAAGACGCAAAATTCAAAATTCGCTAAGTTGTGATCTACGAAAGGCCGCGTTTTTGTCAGCAACGCGAATCTAAATCGACTGTCTCGGATTCGAATTCTTCTGCACACTCTCACGGACAGTGGTGATGTTTTCGGCAGATTTTGCGTTTCGTCGACGTTGGCGTACAGATGTTGGTTTATCATTTACTAAACCAGTGGGCTCAAATTTATCCCCCAATTTGCGAATACTCATAAACGTCTCGGAAAAGACGATTATGGTGACCGAAAAATGGGCGAAGTGCGAGAAACGTTGCCCGAACAGAACATCCATTTTAATAAAACAATTTTATCATTTGCACGTGTTGTTGAGCACCATGTTCATCCCTGGTAATTTAGCTGAGCAGAACAAAATAAATGACAGCCAATTCGACAGATGTAGCTTCAACAATAGGGCCGCTATCAACTTTAAAAGTTCGGAAGTTCCTAGAGGAAGATTATTTACATAAAACAAAAGACCACCTCTTACCCCTATTTGTTGCCAGAATCGGCCTTCCAAAATCTGTATCCGAGGGGATTTTTTCTTTAAGTTTCACAATTTTTATTTATAAAAATACCACAAAACCCTATGCTTTAAATCGAATTAATTCCTATTCACTAGGAAGTTTCTTATTTATAAAAAAAATCCCAAAGTATTATTTCAACTATGCTCAGATAATCTGGCCCAATTCAGTGTTCCTTCAGCTAAAATGAATCGAAAAACTTCTGCCCAGATTTCAGAGCAAAGGTTGTAAGGTTATAAAGCCAAACTGGGGACATTCCCTAGAACATTCCTTAACCCATTACTGGAATGTATAAGAAATTGCGTTTCACTAAAATGTGTGCAACATTTTAGACAATACATCACAAACAGGGTTCAGAATCTCATGGCAAAAACAAAGCAATATTAAATTCATAAATCATTTACTCTCCACGAAAAGATGAGACTTACAACACAGTCCCCCTTTTCTGAATATTCAGAGCAAAGCACAATTTCCAAACAAAATTCGTACTGTTAATGTTGAACCTTTCAGTATTTAAAGTTGTTTTTTTTCCAGAGTGAGGAAGCCGTTTTTCGCGCTCACCCCAGTCGGTCCTATCATCCCAACAGCGCGCTTAGCAAATGCATTAACTGAACAAAGTCCCAAAATGAGGGTTATAACTCATTTTGTTGTCCTCCGGCGTTAGTACCACTCTGGTGAAATGGCGGCAGCGTCGCCACTCTTGTGTACACACTTAATCATACAGATACGCAGACAAGTACGAGTATATGAAACATATTTTTTTTCTGTGTACATAGGGACAAGAGGAAATGCACTCACGTTTATAACGATGTTTCATGTACAAGAAATCTCTGGAAAGGCAAAAGATTGCACCAGACTCCGCCAGCAAGCTAAAAAGGAATATAATTTATTACAATCACTGGGTGGATGTGTTTATATGTATGCATTTTTTTATTCAGGCATCCTCCGTCGACGTTGACACTCTTTTGTGTATGTTGATGCAGCGATAATTTTCTAGACGTTGAGTCTCTGTCTTACCCTGGTCGGCATGATGCTTAAGAGTATTTCGATTTAGAGTTTAATTAAACTTATGAATGGGTGTCGACAGCAGGATTTACGACAGACCAAGATGACGCTTGTGTGGGACTTGCAAGATTAAACACTTGTGGCGCAGTAATGAAATGGTTCTTCTTGTTGTACATATATTAAAGAAATCCAAGTCTCACAGACTGAAGTTATGTGTATGCGAATTGGAATATAAAGAAAGAAGGCGTTTTCTCAAAGTGACTAGGTAGGGGCTTATTTCCATGATCCTCAATTCTTTAATCACATAAGAAACCGCGACAATTAACCAAGTTCCAATGAAAACATACCTAAGGTTTTTATAGCACGTTTTTAAGGTTTTCTACAAAAACGGAACCTTTATTATTTCGGTGTGTCCGTCCGGCCGTCTGTCGTGTCTATCACACATCTCCGAAGTTTGTAAAGATATTGGCATTACATTTTATTACTTCAGGCCTAGATATCATTGCCCATGCACCCAAATTTAAAATGTCTGGCCAATTGGGTGTGGCTCTCGTATAGGTGAAGTCGCCTATACCACACCGCAGGCATCAGCAGTGATTGGGTATGATGGAAGGGATTTTCTGTTAGATAAATTTGGGTATACAGTTAGTCACAAAAGTAAATACACAGGGGCAATCTACACGAATAATGCAAAAAAATACTGTGAATTTCTGTTCATATATCGCTGAAACTGCACAAGGACTTTCATTGACTGTCTATTCAGCTAAATAAATTGTACCGTAAGACTAACGGTATGTAGTTTCGTAAATGCTTCCAGCAGATGTGCGAATTCATATCACAAAAGTAAGTACACAGACATCCCATTCTGAGTTAAAACTTTGAAAACAGAAGTTGTATTGCTAGAAAAAGGTATTTTGTTCTAGTAAAAGTTTTTTAGCGAATTTAGTATTGTTTTAATCAAACATTGTTGTTTGAAAAGGAATATCTTCAGCATGGCACCCCGAGGAAAACTATCAGAAGATATAAAGAATTTTATAATAAAATATCACAAAGAAGATAAAAGCATACGGAAAATTGCTGATCTCATCGATAAAAGTCCCTTTACCATTCAGAAGATCATACAAAAATATAAGGAAACCAGCACGATAGAAAATAGAGCTCGCAGCGGACGCCCACTTACATTTGCACCGCAAAACACTCGTTTAATACTGCGAAAAATAAAACAAGATCCCAAATTAAGCGCTCCTAGCATTCAAAAAGAGGTTGCCAATGATGTTGGTAAAGAATGTAACCCTCAAACAATTCGCCGTGTCCTCAACAGTGCTGGATATCATGGTCGAGCCATAAGAAAAAAACCTTTCATCAGCAAAGTTAATCTGTTGAAAAGGCTAGAATTTGCAAAAAAAAACCATCTAAAGTATGATTCAATTTTTTGGAATGCCGTCATTTTTACCGATGAAAGCAAATTGAATATACATGGCTCAGATGAACGTGGTAAAGTTTAGAGGAAGGCAAATGAGGAACTACTTCCAAAGAACATGGCTGGTACCGTGGTGGATCGGTTATGGTTTGGGGGTATATGGCAGCCTCTGGGGTGGGAAATTTGGTCTTCATTGACGAAATCATGGATCGATATGTGTATTTAAATATTCTCAAGAGCAACCCACACCAGAGCGTCGAAAGATTAGGCCTAGAGGGGTAATTTATTTTCCAGCAAGATAATGACCCCAAACACACATCGTTTTTGTTTAAGGAGTGGTTGCTTTATAATGTTTAAAAACAGCTACGAACTCCACCCCAGTCTCCCTATTTCAATGCGATTGAACATCTGGAACATCCAAATGTTTCCATATTTGGAGCAAAAAATTAGAAAGCATGATATCAAACCAAAAGACGACCTCAAACATATCCTGCAGGAAGAATGATCAAAAATCGGACCAGATGTTACCTCAAACTTGGTAAATTCAACGCCATCGAGGTTGTCTGCCATTATCAAGACAAAAGGGTACCCCACAAAATACTAATTTGTAAATAATTTATGTCATTCTCATTTTTTTTTACATATTTCTTTTGCTTTTGTTCATTGTGTACTTACTTTTGTGACGTTTATTTTCTATTATTATTTGTTGTACTTGAATTATGCTTCTAACGTTCTTTGTTTGCCGTGCTTTTTTTGTTTCATTAAGATTATGAGTTATTGAAATAAAAAACATACAATTTCCCTTTTGAAATTCATTTTAACTCGTTTTATCGTAAAGTGTAGACTGTGTACTTACTGTTGTGACCGTTTGTTTACCGTATTCCTGTGTTATTTTTTGATGTAAAAAGAAGTGAGTCTTCAATTTTTATTTGAGGCTGTTAAGGTGTCTTCTTTTTCATGCCCATGTATCTGGTCACTCTATTCATGCAGCCTTCTTGAATACTATGTGCATTAATTGACTATTAATTAATTAATTAACTACACAACAGGTTTTCAGTGAAATTTTTAATTATTTGAAATTTGAAACAAGGGCACATCCTTGAAATGATATAAATAAGTATAACATCGTTCAGAGAGAGATATGTAAACTTTTTCTGCCAAAACATACATATCAAATTTCATGAGAAAAATTGTGATCACATATGGGGTGTAGCATAACAAAGTGAGCAAATTGACTATTGTCGGAATCAGAATATTGCACCGATTGCAATGCAACCTACAAAATGCATGCATTGGTAAAAAATACTTTTTTGGTTTGTTAGGCAGAAACACAGCAGCCTATTTTGAGAGAATGGATTTTTAATAGAATGAAAACATACAAGAGGATGTGTATAAAAACATCTGGTCGATGGATTCATATAAGCCTTGAACCAATTCCAACTAATGGTTGATGTTGTAAGGCAGGCTAGGTTACAGGCGTAGCTGTGAATAGATGAATAGCAAGTAGATCATTCTGGCTGTCTTCCACAAAGAAACTCAGACCTTGAATGGGTCCATCGCGCTGCCACATCAATCTTCCAAGAGTTCATACATACATTCACTCCATGGAGCTAATTATAGCTTTCTGTTAGCAATTCAAAGATATCGAGGAGTCTAGGGACAAATAAAAAAGGCTCAAGGAAAGGCACCCAGGTTCTTCTACATTGTGAGGGAAACCTATTTACTGACACTCAGGGAATTTGACATGTGTTTAAGCAGCAACTGCTTAACGAGTATGGTCAGAGGAGAGCTGAAGGAAACGAAGAAATCGCAACTTTAATCAAGGAAGTAGTCCTCCCTTCCAGCTTGGAAGAAGTCGGCGCACCTATAAGAAAGCTGAAGAACAACAAAACCGCGGGCTCAGATGGCCTGCCTCTCTTCCACCTCTTCAAAGCTGGCGGTAGTGTTCTGGAAGGGAACATGCACCAGACCATTTATAAAACTTGGGATCTCAGCCAACTAAATGTTCGCAGTTTGAGACAGCCAGCAAAAGAAAGCGCTTGTTGACTGAGAACCAGATCCTCCCCAGACTGTAGCGTCACAAGAAGAAAAAGAAGATCAAGCTAAGGTGGTGCAGGAATCAAGACACAGCACGGGCAGGAGGGGAGGTACCTACGCACCTTGGTCTTAAATGTCTGAGGAGTGTAATGAGTGGGATATATTGGGCTGAGTACTCCATGCTCGTGTGGTGCTGCTAACAAACGAATCTTTAAGCTTAACTGTACTTCCGAATGTTGACGTTAGGGTAAACTGAGTAGCATTCCTAGCAAGACGATTAAAGTGGGTGAATTAATGGGGGTGGAGGAATGCAATTGGCCAGCCCACTTGAGCATCGTTTGTTCTTCTTCTTCTTCTTAGGGCGCTACAGTCCGAGGTGGACCTGGGCCTCACTCAACATGCCTCTCCAGCCAGCACGATCTTTCGCCAGCTGTATCCAGTTTCGCACACCAAGCCGACCGAGGTCCCCCTCGACTTGTATGCGCCACCTTGTACGTGGACGTCCTCTGTTGCGTTGTCGCGCAGGTTCAGAGTCGAAGACTCTTCGGGCCGGAGCTAAGTTCCCCATACGCTCTACATGGCCCAGCCATCTTAGTCGTTGAATCCGTAGACGCCTGGCTAGACTCATGTCGCTGTACAGCCCATACAGTTCGTGGTTGAATCTTCTCCTCCAAAAGCCATCAACGCAAACAGGACCAAAGATCGCGCGCAGAACTTTTCTCTCGAAAAGACCAAGAGACTGTTCATCCGCTTGGGATATTGTCCATGCCTCTGCGCCGTACAGCAGGACTGGGATGGTCAAGGTCTTATATTATTATTATTATTATTATTATTCTTTATTATTCATAAAATAAGTTTACAATAAAAGTTTTTTAAAAAAAAAAAAAATTAACATGGCATTTTGCCGTCTGTTTGAGTTAGATTGACATAGCATCAAAAATATATAAATATATAGAAAAAGTGTATAATTCATAATTCTTATAGTTTGCACAAATTTTATGCGACGTATATGTAAGACAACACCAAAAGAAGCAACTAGTTAAAGCTATTTCGGTAATTCAATGCATGATTGCAAAATCGGTAAAGTACATTCCAGCCCAACCCTCCATTAAGTATGTGCTTGGTTTCATCAAGTGTGAGAGATCCTTTAAAGAAGTAAAGGAAACGTAGTTCTGACAAAATGGGACAAACTGCGATAAAGTGATATATATCTTCAACTTCGTTGCGATTACAAAGGGTGCATACAGAGTGGAGATCATTTCTGTGCGGGATGTAATTAAGTCGTAAAAGTTCTGTCCTCGCTCTAAATATTAAGCCTATTTTACTGGTTGTATGCTTATTATTAAAATAGCTATTGGTACCAAGGAAATGATTTAGGGCTTTATAAACATGTCTCGATGTGGAGAGTTGTGCTCTGCTTAAAGATTGTTCGTACATATAATCGTCGTGTTTTCTTATGCACTCATAGAACTTGTCTTTCCATTCACAGGCATTAGACTCTGTGAGACCTAGCACTATGTTATGTGAAGAGGCAAGTTCATTCCATTCTTTGATAGGCGTAAGGTTAAGTTGCAAAGCGATCTGGAGTAACCTCTTTTGAAGGTTATTGTTTGGCCTGTTCATTATCTTCCCTAAGTAATCTGCATTTGCTTTTAAGTTCCGTAGATATATTTGAGGTAGACCTAATTCGAGGTGTATTGCGTAAGTGGGTGTTGATGCAGGAAGTTTGAAGATGCGCTTAAAGAAGTACCGCTGAACCATTTCACATTCCTCAAAGTATTTGCATCCAAAAACTTGGTTCGCATAGCAAAGGCAAGAGTTAATAGTGGCATTGAAGACCTGGAACTTTGATACGCCGAAAACCATAATTTTTGATTTAGAAGTGTTAACCTTAAGGTTCCAAAGGTAGCAGTAGCATTTTAGTTTGACTATTTGCAACTGGAGAGTAGTCGGGTTATCAGCCAAAATAACTAAATCATCCGCATACATAAGAACCTTGACCTCCAGACCTCCCATTCTAACTCCACCTGGTAAAAAGTTTGTTATGTCGTCGATATAAAGGGAAAATAAGAGCGGACTAAGTACACAACCTTGCGGAACTCCTGTGCTCGTATCAAAAAAATCTGATAAGACACTTCCATTCCACACTGTGGCAGACGTTTGTGTAATGAGTTCTCTATAAATCCTTAAGAACTTGCTTGAAAGACCAATAGTTGATAATTTATACAGTAGTGAGTTCCTGTTTACTGTGTCGAAGGCAGCCCTAAAATCTACAAAAAAAGCATATAACCTTTTTCCTCTTTCCTTAAATCTATTCACAATGGATGTAAGAGCAAAAATTTGATCCACAGTAGAGAACCCGGATCGGAAACCTGCTTGGAAAATACTGAGTTTATTATTCGTCTCCACCCAAATTGTCAACCTATGGTATAGAATTTGTGTGAAAACTTTCCTAAACGTGCATAGAAGGGAAATGCCTCTGTAATTTTCGGGTAACATGCTATCTCCTTTTTTAAAAAGAGCGACTATCACTGACTTCAAAAAAATCTCTGGTATTAGTTCTTGATCCAAAATTCGGTTATAAAGAAGTAGTAAGATTTCTAGAATAGCTGGAGTGAAATGTTTTATAAACTCGGCTGGAATACCGTCCAGACCAGGAGATTTATTATTTTTAATCTTACCTAGAGCACTTTTCAGTTCCTCCATCGTAATGGGCTCATCAAGTTCCGAGATTCTGATACTTGGCAAAGCAAACTGAAAGTCTATTTGATCTGAATTTGCAGTCAACAGATTTTTGAAATGATTTGCCAATATTTCTGAATGAATAGCACACGAACTAATTGGGTTAGAATCAGCTAACATTCTGAATATTTTCCAAAATGATTTCGTATCTTTGCAGGACTCGATACTTGCAGCAAGATTTTTGTAATATTCTTTCTGTTTGATCTCGCATGTTTTTTTATATGCCTTATTTGCTTCTGCGTACAACCGTCGAAATACATCCAGATTAGTTTTTCGAAAAATGTTGAGAAATCTAAATGACTTTTCCCTTAGTTTTTTACAAGCACCATCAAACCATAACGAAGTACTGGCAACTAAAGACGAAGGAGTAGAAATTGGCCCCGCAGCACTTTTGATACACTGTGATAGAAATACCAAAATTTGTTCAGGGGAAGAATTAGTTATGTCATTGACAGCATTTGCATGACAATTAAATCTTGCCATATAAAGCGCTGCACGATTTGGTTTCCACTTTATTCTCTTTAGGACAACCTTAGGTTGGGCAGGTTCATTGTATGTAAAGTTTAGGGTCGTTACTATGGGCTGATGGGTCGAATAATTGGCTGTTAGTACCTCAAAATCCCTCACTATACTATCCCAGTAGCCTTTAACCAGACAATAATCAATCACCGAACATCCTTGACCCGCCACAAATGTAAGATTCCCCTTGCAATCACCCCTTGTCACACCATTTAGCACTACAAAAATAAAATCCTCAATAAATCCTCATGTATCAAAAGTCTGCCACTACTATTAATAACTTCATCCATAGACTCTCTCACACTTGTCAAATGAAAGTCCGCAAGCTCTAGGAGTGTAATTGAATTTTGAAATTTGCCGATTCGCGCGTTGAAATCACCCATAATCATTATGTTATCATAATCTAAGTTATTAATAAAATTTAAAAAATTCGAAAATTCATGCGACCAGTTATTACAATTGAGATAAGTTGGTATAATATTATATATAATTATGCCTATCAACTATCTTAATAATTATTTGCTCTTCTCTTGTCTTAAATGTTACAAAGTCTTTAATATTATTTCGTATTGCACATAACATTCCACCACTAGCTCTTCCATAAGTACTACGTCTTACTGCAGGCAAACATTTAACTTTATAATCAACAAAATACTTTAAAAATTGGTTTTCAAATCTCGATTCAATAAATGTTTCTAAAAGTATTAAAATATCATAATTTAAAATAAATTTAAAAAAATCTAGGTTAGTCAACTTGGTCTTATATAAAGTCAACTTGGTCTTCCGAGAGAGGGCTCTACTACTCAATTGCCTTTTTGAGTTAAAAAAACAGCGGTTGGCAAGAGTTCTTCCGCGTTTGATCTCGGTACTGATGTTGTTTGTACTGTTTACCGCGGAGCCAAGGTAGACGAAGTCCTTTACTACCTCAAAGTTATAGCTGCCTCTGGTGACGTTCTGGCCAAGTCGTCGATGTTGTGCGTCCTTTCTGGATGACAGCATATACTTTGTTTGCCCTCGTTTACCGCCAGACCTATTTTAGCCGCTTCCGTTTCAATGCCAGCAAACGCATCATTGACGGCTCGCTGTGTTCGCCCAATCACGTCAATATCATCCGTGTAAGCTAGCAGTTGAACGTCGTTTGTTAAAGCAGTAAAAAAGTCACAAGGGAGACACTGAGTCTATTGAGTTCGCTGCTGTCTCCTGTATGATTTATTTCTCGCTGTTTTATTCTATCTAGTAGTTGCAGAATGATCGGAGCCTCAGACCAGATATGGGCGCTATACTCAAGCTTTGGGCGGATGTAGGCCATATAAATTAGAGCCAAATCAGAGGGGATGAAGTATTACTAGTATCGTTTAAGTAAACGTAAATATTTTGCAGCATTTTTGGTGACCTCAAATATGATATCATTTCAAATTAAGTGTTGTATTGATACACATCAGTTAACCGAAGGGCAAGGTGTGTGTACGTTCAGACGTACAAAACAAACAGACAACAATACGCCATTGGCTTTAGAGTGTGCTTAAACTAAATGAATGCGCATTTGAGTAGTAACGATGTCACACTGACTTAAATACAGGGGCAGGCGGGGATTTAAGGCAATGAAACGGCGGAATACCTAGAAAGAGATAAGCATCGGGGCAAATTGATGCGGAACTATTTCCTGCTTTAGGCAGAGAAATGGTTGATTGCTTGATCAACACATAGGCCATGGCGGAACATCAAAGAAAATTGTCAACAATGGAGCGATGCAGACTGCAAAAATGCATTCATTCATTCATTCATTCACGGCCACAAACCTATCTAGCGCGCGTTACATATCTATATCAGATATGTAGGTCATCCACATATATATGCACATATGTGCATATATCAGCTACATACATATATACACGAACCAAGCATTTGACAACAGTTAACATCACGCCACTTGACTAACAAATATGACGCCGCTGGACAAACGTCAAGAGCTAACAGTTCTGCCAAGCCGATATTGAAGACCAAGCGGAGGAAGACAACAAGCAGAAGAGGGAATTGATTCCATGAGTGAAAGTGAACCAGTGTACACCTCGTGGCAATAAAGCCTAATATTATAAATTATATATTGTATAAATTTTGAGTTATAAAAGAGTGTAATATCGAATTAAAAACAAAATTAAACATAATTCGTGAGTTTTATTGTGGATTGGTGAACGAAGGCTAAGCTACCATAACTGGCGCAGTCGATTTTGGACCAACTTATTCAACACCTGTAGTGAAGGAAACTGGAGTAGCTACTATTGTATTGGATAAATTTGAAGCACACTTCGAAATACAATCGGAGCGGTGGATTTCAATCCTCTATCATCTTAGATAACCCACGCGGAGTCCCAGAGCACATGGTGAGTCCAATCCTAATTACTTTATTTATCGATATCTATGCCTCCCGTCACCCTAAGACTCAAAAACTGAGTGCTAATTTAACACTTCTTATCCCAAGTTGGAGAAAAAAAATAAATTTGAAGAAAAATAATTTGAGAGGTCCAGTCCGGTGTGAACAAGAAAAGGCAGGTGAAATGTTACCAAACATTGCTTCGGACATTTTTAATTCGCTCCGCATTCCGGATGCGATTAAAGATGTTCCAACATTCGACGGAAACCCACGCATTCTTTTCGATTTCTTGAGTAATGTTAATGAAATTCTGAGCTTAATGCCTCAATTAGATCTTAATCCTAATTATAAGAAAATTATTGTAAGAGCTATTAGAAATAAGGTAGTAGGACAAGCCAACGAGGTCCTTAATATGTATGGGACACCAATTGACTGGGAGGAGATTAAAAACAATCTGATTGTTCATTACGCGGATAAAAGGAATGAAACTAGCCTTATTAGAGATTTGCACCAGCTAAGGCAGAGAAGTGATTCTGTTGAAGTGTTCTATTCCAAAATAATTGAAATACTTTCTGCAATGATGAACCATCTTAAGGTCCATGAAAAAAATGAAAATGTAATTGCAGCAAAGCACACATTATACCAGGAAATGTGCCTTAACGTATTCCTGTCGGGACTTAGCGAGCCTTTGGGGTCCACGGTTAGGTCCATGCGACCAATGAAGTTAACTGACGCCCTAAATCTGTGTCTGCAAGAGCAGAATAATAGTTATCTTCCACCCATAACATACCAACAGCAATTTCCCCGTAGAAATCGTGAGAGATCATATAGTAATATATATAATGCATATAGTAACCAGAACTTTAGACCCACTTTTGATAATAGGCAGCCATCTCCACAAAACCCTATAGGTAGTTTCTATCAACCGACAAGACAATATCATCGCTCTAGTAATATTGGAGGAAATAGTCAGTTAAGACAAATTAATCAGAGGCGTGATGATCTAGAGCAAAATAGTTTCAGCAATGCCAATGTAAGAAGAAACGATAACCCTACACAGAGCAATAACTCTGGCCTAAGTCGCAATCGGCGAACAAATAGGAGTCTAGACATAGAACCAATGGATACATATAGTGCCAACTCCAGACTTAGTTTTCGCAATAGTGGACAGCAGGAACTACACAATCTAGAAAGCAGCAATTTAAGTCATAACAGAAGCACAAGAAATTCTGTTAATTCGAATAGGGAAATAATAAGTGAAATAGATGACGCAAATTTTCTTATGCAAGCCTCGGACAACCAATAGGGTACATAGAATTGAATAATTGTAACACATCTGCTTTACCATACATAGAAATCAGAAGTTTAAGCTCAAAAACACTTAAGTTTCTCATAGATACAGGCAGTAACAGGTCTTTTGTTAATCCAGGAGTACTAAAGCACTCAGAAATATATCTTCCCAAGCCCGTACAAATTAAAACTATATTTAATACAAACTCTGTAAATAAACAAATTCACATAAAAGGGCTGGTAGAGCTTCGAACAAAAGAAACCTTATCATTTCTCGTTTTCAAATTCCACAACTACTTTGACGGCTTGATTGGAATTGATATCATGACACAACTTGGCATAAAGTTAAATCTTAAGGATTCATTTTTAGAGACCCAAATCAGCAAAATACCACTCAATTATAAAATTAATACTGTGTCTAAAACATATACAGTTCCAGAACTAAGCAAGTTGGTTACATACCTGCCAGTAGATGTCGAACATGGTAGTATCCATATAAAGCCAACAATAGTGAAGACAAATTTAATTATTCCTGAAGGTATATACAATGCTCAAAATTGGTATGCTTTTATCGAAGTTATCAATACTTCAGAGTCACCTCAGACATTTTTAATCGACCAACCAATTAAAGCAGATCTTATAAAACAGGACGAGTACGTTGAGGTTCATAATATTGCCATTAAAAACAACAACACTCTTGGGAACACGGACATTTATGATTTTATAGCTTCCTCCAATTTAAATACTGAGGAGAGGAAGATGATATACAAACTCTGTAAGAGATATGAGGACATATTTTTCAATGAGGGACAGAATTTAACATTTTCCAATCAAATTAAGCACTCAATAAAAACTAAGGGTGATGTACCCATTTATACGAAGTCATACCGCTATCCATATATACATAGGGAAGAGATTCGGAAGCAAATTTCAGATATGCTAAATCAAGGAATAATTCGTTCCAGCTTTTCTCCCTGGTCCTCCCCAATATGGGTTGTACCCAAAAAAAAAGATCAAAGCGGGAAAGATAAGTGGCGGCTAGTTATTGACTACCGCAAACTTAATGAAAAGACAGTAGAGGACAGATACCCATTACCAAACATTAATGAAATACTTGATAAGCTTGGGAGATCCGTTTACTTCTCGACATTAGATCTCGCATCAGGATTTCATCAAATTCAGATAAAGGAGGAAGATGTTCAAAAGACAGCGTTCTCAGTCGATAATGGGCATTATGAGTTAGTCCGCATGCCTTTTGGCTTGAGAAATGCGCCATCGACCTTCCAAAGGATCATGGATAATGTCTTAAAAGATCTTCTAGGAAAGGTGTGTCTTGTGTATATGGATGACATAATTGTCTTCTCAACATCACTCCAAGAACACCTAAATAGCTTGACTGCGGTATTCGATAAGCTCCGAGTAGCCAATTTAAAGATACAACTTCAGAAGTCAGTCTTTTTACAGAAAGAAGTATCTTTTCTGGGACATATTGTAACAGCTGATGGGGTTAAACCCAACCCCGAAAAAATTAGTGTCATTAGAAACTACCCCATACCAAAAACCGTAAGACAAATCAAGTCATTCCTCGGATTACTTGGTTATTATCGAAAATTTATTCGAGATTTTGCGAATTTAACGAAGCCTATGACCGAATGTCTTCGGAAGAACAGTAAAATAAAGCTGGATGCGAAATATATAGAGTGCTTCGAAACATGCAAGTCTCTCCTATGTAACGATCCAATACTTCAGTTCCCCGACTTTACCAAGCAATTCAACGTTACTACAGACGCTAGTAACGTTGCAATAGGTGCAATATTATCTCAAGCCCCGATCGGCTCGGATAAACCTATTTGTTACGCAAGTCGTACATTATCCAAAAGCGAAGAAAGGTATAGCACGATCGAAAGAGAACTTTTAGCGGTCGTTTGGGCTACCAAATATTTCAGACCCTATTTATATGGTAGGCGGTTTCAAATAGTTACAGATCATAAACCACTTATATGGCTCTTTTCTTTGAAAGAGCCAAATTCAAAATTAATTCGTTGGAGATTGCAACTGGAGGAGTTTGACTATTATATAACCCATAAAAAAGGGAAGCAAAACCTAAACGCAGATGCCTTATCTAGGATAGAGATTAATATGAAGGAGTCATACAAAACATTAGACGAAGTAGATTTAGCCTCACTTGAAAACAATGTTGATGTACGTGAAAACATCTCTACAATTCATTCTGCACGGGAAAACCTGAATGATGGTATACCTATTTCGGAACGCCCCTTAAATGAATTTTCAAACCAAATTATTTTAAAATTCAATGATAAGCAAGATAAGATAAAACCTAAACTAACTATTATGTTTAAAAGGAAAAAGAGATTTGTCTTTGAACATAAAAACATAGATAATGACCTTGTCATAAAGAATATATTTCAAAATTACTTGAATACAAAAAGAGTTTCGGCTATATTCACAGATAACATAACATTTAAAAAAGTACAACTAATGTACTCCAAATACTTTAATAATAACAATATAAGATTAGTTAGATGTGTAACCTTTTTGAAAGATATTGTCGAACCTGATGTACAGGAAAAACTTGTACGGGACTATCATTTTACCTCAAACCATAGGGGAATAAATGAAACAGTAGAACACTTAAAAAGAGAAATATATTTTCCAAATTTAAGTAAAATTGTAACACGTGTTATTAAGACTTGCACTATTTGCCAAACAAACAAATACGACCGAGAAAAAAGTTAAAATTTGAAATAACACAGACTCCTAGTAAACGTTTAGAGATTGTTCACATCGACATATACTCTGTACAAAAACAAAATTTTTTCACAATTATTGATAAATTTAGTAAATTTGCATGTGTCTACTTAGTACCCGCTAGAAATAGTATCAATATTATTAAAGCTCTGAAGAATTTTTTTTCACATCATGGTGTACCAAAATTGATAATAGCGGATAATGGTAGTGAATTCATTTCCACTATTCTTAAGGACTTTCTCAATATTTACAATATTCAATTACATAATATAAGTGCAAAAAGTTCTAACGGCAACTCGCCTATAGAAAGATTCCATTCCACCTTGACCGAACTTATAAAAATTATTAAATGCCAAAACCAAAATAAGCCCATCGCTGAAGTAGTGGAAGAAGCTGTTATAACATACAATAGCAGCATCCATTCTTCCACCAAATTCAGTCCTTTTGAACTACTCTCTGGCCATATAACCAAAAATAATGTACTATCTTTTAAAACAGACCATAAAACAGAACAGGATTATATAAAGAAACATATAGAGGATTATGGTAAATTAACAAAAATGGTCCACGAACACAGTTTACGTACTAAAGAAAACATTATTAACAAACGAAATCAGACACGAATAGACCCACCTAGCTATACACGAGATGAACAAATTTACGAGCAAGACGACAGAAGAAATAAGTTGGCACCTAGATTCAACGAACACAAAGTTGTTGCAAATCATAAAATAACCGTAGAAACCGAAAAAAGAAAAGTACATAAACAAAAAATTAAAAATAGAAGAAAGTGTACGTAGCTAATGTCACCAAAACATCAGACTGTTGTTACCTCCTAGTCAGTTGTGTGAACATGTAAATACATATATATATAAATTAAAAATGCGTGGAATTTCGTTTATTTGAGACATTCAAATGGACCTCCTAGGTTGTTTTCTATTAATCCCTTTCACCCAACACATTTAACATATGAATACATTTTTTTTTGTTTTTGTTGTTCACTTTGATTTTGAGTCTGCACTTGTCACTGTATCCTATTTAACCCATCCTAATACTTATCCCACTGGAAACTTGTCTCGATACCGATAAATGAATGTTCTTGGGAGAAGACTGTACCCACTACATCATCATCATCTATTCAAATTAAACATACAAGTTGATTATCCCCGGCGTTTATATACATCATGATCTTACTTGTAAAATATCATATTATCAACCATGTTACAACATCATCAGTGACCTTATCAAACGAACTTCGATCGTAAATTCTCTTAGTTCGTTCCAGGGGGGGAAGCGTTACATATCTATATCAGATATGTAGGTCATCCACATATATATGCACATATGTGCATATGTGCATATATCAGCTACATACATATATACACGAACCAAGCATTTGACAACAGTTAACATCACGCCACTTGACTAACAAATATGACGCCGCTGGACAAACGTCAAGAGCTAACAGTTCTGCCAAGCAGATATTGAAGACCAAGCGGAGGAAGACAACAAGCAGAAGAGGGAATTGATTCCATGAGCGAAAGTGAACCAGTGTACACCTCGTGGCAATAAAGCCTAATATTATAAATTATATATTGTATAAATTTTGAGTTATAAAAGAGTGTAATATCGAATTAAAAACAAAATTAAACATAATTCGTGAGTTTTATTGTGGATTGGTGAACGAAGGCTAAGCTACCATAACTCGCGCGCTGGAGTTCAATCTGGGAGTATGTGACTACAACTATGTCATCTGGGTAAGAGGGTAAGAGGATGACTTAACCTCAATTTCCCAATGGTAAACATTCCTCGCCTCGAATGTGCTGCAACATCCAGTCCATAGATATAACGAAAAGGAGAGGTGACAAGACGCACCGTTTGTGATGTCCAACGTCCACGGTGAAAGGCATTGATTTACTACCTTCAACCCTACTACAGATGCTACAGTTGGTGTAGAAACAGTTGGTGTATTAGGATGGTAGACTGTGAAAGTCGAATACTCATGGGTCGACGCACGAAGCCACACGGCCACGGAGCCCAGTAGCTCAGGGATTGCTTGGATGATATTGGTCTTAAGTGCTTGAATCGTTTCCGGATTGTTGGCATAACTTTGGTCCTTCACGGTTCCCCACAAAAAAAAGTCCAGAGTGGTCAAATCGCAGTTTCGAAGCGCCCAATTGACATCGCCAAGACGGCTGATAACACGTTTTGGGAGTTTGGTGCGCAAAAGATCGATTGTGGCATGGGCTTTACGGCATGGCGCGCCATCCAGCATGAACCAGAGGTCGTCCAAATCTATGTCTTTAATTTCAGTAAAAAAAGAAAGTCGGTTAACATAGCTCTGTAACGCCCACCGTTGATCGGAACGTTGTTCCCAGCCTCATGTTCGTAGATGGCCATCACTCCACAATCCGCACCAAACCGTCACTCTCTGTGGATGCATTGTCTTATCGACAATAAGGTGCAGGTTTTCCGAGCCCAGGATGCGGCAATTTTGTTTGTTAACGTAGCCGCCGAGATGAAAATGCGCCTCGACCGAAAAGATGATTTCGGTCCTTTGCCCAAAATCGTTGTCCAATTCAAGCTGCTCTAAGGCCCAAACTGCGAAGCAATATCAAAGCGGATGATCGCGCGCCTTCAGTTGCTTAGTCAATTGAAGCTTGTAAGCGAATAATCCGAGATCTTTGTGCAGAATTTTCTCTCTCCTCAGGATAGTGCGTAAAGTGTTGAGCTGTTGAGATCGATGGTGAGTTGATGTTCGTGAATTAAGTCTCACACTCTCGGCCACAGCAGCCACATTCTCATCTGTGCGCACTGTACAATGACTGGGACCATGAGTGTTTTCTACTAGCATACCAGTCTCACGAATTTTTCGCACAAACTTGCGTACAGCATTCGCGGTGGGTGGTTCATTTCGGCTAAAACTTCTTTTCAAAAAACGCACTGTTTGGGCTACACAGCACTTACTTTGGAAATAAGTTCCCAATATTCAATCCCAACGTTGTTCAAGCGTTCAAGCGACTCATTTCCTTCCGCGTGAGGTATGATAACTTTCTGTCAAGATTTCGAGCGGAAAACAGCTGCCGGTGTCAATATAACCTATGATTTAAAAGAAAGCCTTGATGGCCCGCCCTGTATTTCTATTTAATGGAATTTTTGATTGCGTAAACGTTAGTTTCTTCACGCACGCACAAGACGAGTGGCTGCTGAAGAAGCTAGGCCTAAGTGAACCTCTGACTTTCAGGCCACACAAACTGCAGTTTTGATGCATCGGTTGATTGATTTCTGTTTGAGTAGTAACACAATTTTGTCTTAAACCTCTTTTGATTGTCCGTGATTTGAAAGGGTTCTTGATTCAACAATTGTTGAAATTCCTTGAGAAACAATTCAGTTTCCTACTCTTTAAAAAAACGGTCCAAGGTCTCCTCTTCCCAGAAGTCGTTGATTGCATAAATTATGGATCAACCTAAGTAAGCTTCGGGTCTTTTGCCTGTGCCCTGCAGCATATCGATAAAAACATGAAAAATTGAAACCATTAATATACCCAGCGAATATTGCTACACACTAATGCATACAGGCATAAGTACCAAAAAATAAAAACGTAAAACAAATTCCAAGGTTGTAAAATATTTAAAAAAGGGGAATAATCTTCCCGAATCCACCCGTCATCAGTGGAATAGGCCAACGGCCCAAACAACAGCGACCAAAAATACCAGATGAACAGCTCACCACTACCGAATGAAAAATTGCAAAAAAAAATCCCCGTTAAGATTGCGCGAAAATAAAGCTTAAAAAAAAAAAGAAATTACAATAAAGGACTAAAAGGATTCATGAAAAGAATGAACGATGCTTATTCAGGGGAAAAAAGGGCTCAGTTCTCGTCGCCAAGCTAAAAGAAAGGCTGAACGGTACCCGCCTTAAGGGTTGACCCAACAAAAGTCTGCCGTGATCTCACTACATTCGCCCACTCGCTGCTGGTGCTGTGTTACACAACAAAGCGTTTGGCACAAGTAAAACACTTTAGTGGAAAATTACGAGTTACGTATAATAAACGACCAGGATAACCGTAGCGTGTACTGTATCCGTTGATTATGCGCCAGTTAGGTACGGCGGCGGAGGCAGTATTCGCGTCGTTGGCAGCGGTGTTGTCAGTAAAGGGTTGGTGCATCAAAAGAAAAAGAATTGAACACGTGGTTGAAGAGTTGCTATCCTATCCCCTTCCGTTGACTGTTTTTTTTTCCCCTTTTTTGGCGGACAAAGGACGGAAAGGAAGAAAAGTGTTCTTATGCAAATTTTCCGGTCTGATATGTATTTGGAAGTGTTCCGGCAGTGAAGATGGGCTACAAGTCTGTTACTGTGTGGCAAAAAATTGTTCCATAATCTCATTTAAAAAGCTTTCTGTTGGCTATGAATCAGGAAATATTAACAATGTTGTGGGAGTGGTAGCTCTTCTTTCCCATCTTTCCGAAGGATTTCAATTTGGCTATAGCTTCCAAAAGATACAATTGAAATATATTTTTTTCCTAAAACGATTTAAATATTCCCCTCGTTATGCACGAGTGGTGGGCGAAGTTTGGAAGGAACAAATTTCGAATCTGAATGAATCAAGGCGGAATAATGTGTTGGAATACGTTTTTATACTCTATCAGTCTGTTGGAGTTGGATGAAATATTAAGTTCGTACTTATAATGCACTAGTTTGCGAATGCCTGAGTTGAATTCAAAAAAATTTATGATATTAATCGAAGTGGATACTGAATTCTCTTTGAATCACGAGTATGACACATGAATTTCATCTCGTTAAAAGTTTTAAGTCATCAGTTTATTTTTCTTCACAGGGAATGCAATTTCTACTGCAAATTATTCCGAACCATTATTTTTGTTTCATCTTTATCTTCTTATCTGGTGCACAAATTATGAAAATAACAATAAACTACTGGTCAGATTAAGATGCTTTGATTTTATGGTGTAGGTGATAAATGCAAATATAGTGGTTTAGGTTATAAGAAGAAATCCTTATATTATTTTTAAGCATGCAAGCAGATAAAGTGGTTAAAAGTGGTTTGCATTGAAAAAAGGAGGAGTTACTCTAATTTTTTTACCATCAGCATCATTAGTTAGATCGGTTCATTATTAGTTCATTTAATTCTATTTCTTAAATTCCATTCGAAACATAGGTATATACTTCGTATACATTTTAATATGCCACATCGTCTTAAAAGCAATTCAAAGTTACTGCAAAACAAATGTTCAATGATAAGTGAAACCGCTTTATTACAATTTCTTGTCCATCTTTCTTTAAAAAAATGGTTAAGTGGGAGGTATATATCTGTGTCAAAAACAATCACTAGTTATGGCAACTTTGTGTAGTGGCGCATTCATGGGTTGAAATATATCTGAGAGAATTTGCACCAGCGTCATACTTTGTGGACTTCGTCGAAGGCAGTATAGGCTCAGGCTCACACTCTCGGCGGGCATGAATAGAAAATAAGTATGTATTATCATTACCCTTTTAGGCACGTTTTTGAGCTCCGAATCGTAGTGAGAAAATACAAAAAAATAAACTGGGCAAGTGCGAGTTGTACTCGCACGGGTAAGGTTCCGTCGCATAATATTGATGGATGATTTCTGAAGATCAAACGACGTTTCTAAACTATTTCAGTTGAATTTTCTTCTAACTATCAACTATTCATTCATACATTTATACATCCGAAAAAAACAAACGTTCATCCCTACATATACCTATATCTCTATCCAAGTTTATCCAACACAGAAAATCCCTTCCATCATACACATACCCAGCACTGCTCATGCCTGCGGTGTGTGTGTATTCATTTCTGTTGGGCATTTAGGGGTGAGATCGAAAAGATAACGCTCATCAATGAATAGAGTGGCCGAACACAGCATGAAATTATGTGTGAAAATGAAAATCGTTCTCATTTTAAATCTTAGATATCTGAAAATTTCAACATAAGTCGATATTTTCAAATTTATCATTTCTTAATGCTTACATTAATGTCTTCAAAACTGCGTTTTCAGATCTTCAAAATTCGCATGTCGATGATTGACCGTTTTTGGTCAATATCTCCAAAACCATTAGGGCCAGAATGCTCGCAATGGTTTTAAATGAAAGTACTCAATGAAGCCAAGTTTTTGTGATTTTTTCAGATTTTTAAACACATTGGTTTAGAAATGGCAAGGGGGGAAAATCTTTGGAGCTCCATATTTTCCAAACGGTACTTTTGATAAAAAAGTGTTGAAAGAAACCTCCACCTCATTTCGAAAGATCATTGATATATATACCGATGGGGTGCGACAATTTTTCAAAATTAGTGTCAACTTCACCTGTACTGGAGCCACCCCCAAATGGCCCCACTTTTTAAAATCGCTGCATAGGAATTGACATCTAGGTCTGAAGTACCTAATTCCAAAATTTCATGCCGATATCTTCATAAACTTCAGAGATAAAAAAGTGTGACAGACACGACGGACGGACGGACGGACGGACAGACGGACGGACACACCGAAATTATAAAGGTTCCGTTTTTGTAGACGGAACCTTAAAAATAGGTACACCCTCATTCACTGTACATTTTTCGTCTTTAGTGTTGCTCAATGAAAGAAATGGTTAAAGTTCGCAAAAAAGGCTAATACATACTTCTATATATGTACTTCTTTATGCTTATTAAAAACTTAAAACATGAAGATATTTTAAATTTTTACATTAGTAATTTTTTTATGAATATTAAATTGTGTTAGCTCATAAAAATCGTGTGATCAAAAAAATAGATTGTAATTTCTTTCAAAATATTTAAATGAAGAGCTAAAATGCTTATTTATTTCAGTTGCAAAACCAATTACCACTAATACCCAGTGAAGTGTTTTTTTTCCTCTTGTATAACCCGGCCGTAAAGGCAGCGATACTGCGACCTAAAAAGATCTATTGTATCGACGAGTTGGAGTTAATCCAAAAGATTTACCACTTCCCTTATGAAAGATAGTACATCTTTTGTAGTGGAGTTTTTCAATTTCACTGAAGTCAGTATTTCCCTATGGAGAATACGTTTCCTTAACCAGTGTAGTGCCGGACATTCACATAAAATATGGTCGGATGTTTCGTCCTCTTCAAGACAAAACCTTCGTTCCTTGTTTTGAAAAAAGTTCATTTTGTTAAGGTGGTAATTTAAGCCGCAGTGGCCAGTAAGAAAGCTCGTTAGTTTTCCTATGCTTCCTTTATCTAAGCTGAGTATTTCCTTATAGGAGTAGGGTCTGATTAATCGCTTGGATTGCCTGAGACCTGACCCATTGGTCCAATGATCTAGGCGAAGTTTGTTTGCCCATTCGTTAATCAGCGCTGCAGCCGTTGTCCAATTGACACTGCAGTATTGTTCACGACCTTTAAACGCAGTACCTGAACCCGCTGTAGCGAGTTCGTCTTGGGATTCGTTACCTGCAATCCCCTTGTGTCCAGGGACCCAGCCAAGTTTCACTTTGTTGTGTTTGGCTAGGAATTGCAGAGCATCGTGGCAACATTTGATGGCTTTGGAGTTTATTTGGCTGGACAATAAAGCCTTAAGTGCTGCCTGGCTATCTGAAAAGATTTGTATAATTGCGCCCTTGATACCTTTGCCAAGATTATGTCTAGCGTAGATCTCAATGGCATGGATTTCGACTTGAAACACGGTGGGACTAGACCCCATAGGTACAGAGATCCCAGTGTTGGGTCCACAGACACCAGTTCCGACTCCAGAATCCATTTTTGATCCATCTGTGTACCAAACTAGACTCCTGGGGTCTAGTGTTGGAACACCATTGGACCAATCTTCCATGTCCAATAATTCAACATCAAATAACCTGCCGAAACAATTCTGCCTGACCATAGTGTCCGGCATTGTACAAAACATGTCTCTATTAGGGATTGAGATGAGTATCCTAAGGTGACACACTAGGTCTCCTGGTTTGAATTGATATTCTAGCTGCAGTTTAATGGCATACCCAGTGAAGTTAACATTTTGCATTATATTTTTTGCCATCCTTTTCGGCATACTCCTGATGAATGCTTGACATACCTCTACTGGTATTTCATAACAAGTTTTTTGAACAAATTATCACTGTTTGTCAGTATTGGTAAATATTTGCTCAAACAATTTCTTCTTTAGTTGCATCCACTCGTTTTTAATAGGGTTAAGGTCTGGAGATTGACTTGGTCAAGCTGGCAGGTTGATTTTGTTGTGAACAAAGCATTTTTTTACAAGTGTGGAAGTATGCTTTGGGACGTTATCCTGCTGAAAGACCCAACGCAGAGGCTGGTTTTTCTTGGCGTATGATAGCATTACCATTTGCAAAATGTCTTTGTACTTGGCTGCCGCCATATTGTTTGTAGTTTGGAATATTGGAAGAACAGCATTCTAAGGAAAACATCCCCAGACCATTATGTTGTCGCCTCCATTTTTTACTGTATTTTTTTTGCAACGGTTATGGAATTCCTTGGCTTAAGAAGCCCTTCATTCATTTCACAGTCATTTCCAAAGAGACTAATCTTTGTTTCGTCGCTCAGCAAAATACCGATATCGCTCGTCCAAATTTGCATGTGTCATGGCAAACTGTAGCATCATGCCCAATATTTTTTTTTTCACTAGCGAAACTTTCCTAGCTATTCGTCCAAACAGCTTGGCTTTTTGTAAGCGACAACGCACTGTTGGAGCACTAACGATGGTGCCAATTTCTGAGAAAATCGCCTTTGATGACTTAAAAGGGTCACTTTTTGATAACATTATTATATGGCGATCATCTGCTGAGGTCGATCTGCCCTGAAATACCTTTTGGGATGCAGATTTAAAAAAAAGTTAAACAAAATGAAGTGATCGTCCCACACATTTCGCGATTTCACGCAGAGATTTTCTTTCTTTTCTGTGTGACAGAACTAAAACTTTCTCTTCTGTAGTGCAATAACTATTTCGGGCAATGGTAAACCTAAAATGTTTATTTCTTTCTTCTTAATTTATACCAAGCAATTAAAATAAAATTTACTAAACTTTTTGATAAAAAAAACTCGCAAAGAAAATAATGATATAATTGAATATTGATCTCATTCTGAAGTGTATTTATTTTTTTGATCATACGATTTTTATGAACTAACACAATTTAATCTTCATAAAAAAATTATTAACGTAAACATTTAAAATATCTTTATGTTTTAAGTTTTTAATGAGTATATAGAATACATATATATTATCCTTTTTGCGAACTTTAACCATTTCTTTCATTGGGCAACACTAAAGACGAAAAATGTAAGTTGAATGAGGATGCATCTATATTTTTGATCAGGTGTGTATGTGCGTTGACTCTTACGCACTAGACTCTCAGTCTTAGTTCGAATCCTGGCAATAATCAATCCTAGAAAAATCAATTTTAAAATGTCATCTCTTTCGAGTCACTAACAATGCTTAAAGTGTACAAATGTGTAGAAAAAGCTTCTCAATCTCGCTGTGAGTTCTCTCCACTCGTGAGAGTTGGCTCCTTCGTTTCCATGGAATCTAGTATGTCCCGCTACCCCACGTAGTGTCATCGTGGTTGCAGTGGGCACTTCCTTGACAATAAATCTACATAACCTTGCCAGTTGGGAAGTTAGATGTTAGTTATCGATTGCTGGGTAAAATTGAGGCCCTTCATCGATAGCGCTGATTCATTTGGTGCATCCTGGTGCAGACATCAATGCGATTTTTGATAGAGGTGTTTCACTTTTTGAACTCACTGAGTATTCTGTATGAACAGTACATACATCATTTGGCCTCACATATATAAGATAATCACAGCAATATCGTTAAAGGACATGAAACAATGTAGAAAAGTGATTAAGATCAGAATTAGACATGAATTGGACACCGACCAAGGACTGATGACCCCCACTTGTGTGGCGACGGTGAACGCATAATGACACTCTGCCATTTTATGAATAAGCAAGCAAACCAAACAAATAAATTACTGTTTATAGCTCCAACCCGTTAATCAACACAAACAGTAAATAACTACCCCTCTATAATTATCACCAAGTAGCCGCCCCTCTAACCCACGCCCTACTAACTATTCGCTGCCGCATCGTCACACCGTCGCTCATTAAATATTCAATAGACTGTGCATTCAGGAAGAAATCCACACATGCCAGGATGTATTTAGCGGTGTTTACCTTTCCAAGTTTCTCGCGCCATTACGCCCTCATCAAACAAAACAATTTATCAACACACAATTAGTTGGCAGGTACAATTTGAATCAAAAGCAATGGAGATACCACATAAACTTCTGCAGCAGTTTGTGTATTCTGCTGTTCACCACAAAATGTCTGCACTACAGCGCAGAACGGTATACTCGTACAACAACATCAAGTAATTTCCTTGCCGAGAAGTGAGTGTATCTGGCGTAACGACGATGATTCCGTGCAAAGCAGGAAATCCAAGAAAAACATCAACATCAACGACAACAGCATGAGCGCTATCAATATCTTTGCGGACACAATGGAAGAACACATTTTTAAGGCAATCAAAATTAAATTAGTTGGCATTCACACAGAGGGGTAGTTTGCGTGATTGCGGGCATAGCTGCCGTCGTCTAGGTATGCCCCGTGAACAATACAAATTCCAGACATTTGCCCCACTCAAGCATACACAGCTAGTGTACAGCGCTACCGAGGTTGAAAGTGGTTCATGTAATCGTTTAATCGGTTCTTGAGCTTAATCACCCCTATGCACGCACGTTGCGGAAAGGAGCAACTTGTTTTGGGTTCTCGCTGTTGCCTTTTTTCTCCTTTTTTTCGTTTGCTTTTGTTTGTGTTCTTTTTTTATCCTGATTGCTGTATCTGGATGAAAATCTCATGGCGAACACAACTGCCATTGCAGTTGGGTTTTGGTAAAAGTTTCTGGACATACTACTGAAATAAGGGAGAGAAATGTTTGATTACTTTGGTGGTCTGCGGAGTAACCACACTATGGTTAGCAAAGTTTAATTGAAATTTCCTGGTTGTGGCTTTTGGTCTGCATACTGAAGGTATTTCGGGGCGGCACAGCTATGAGTTTTGGTGTTGATAAGGTGGGGCCGGAAGTTTCAAGTGATTCTTGGATGGAGGAGAAAAAGTGTAATCCCTTCAGGCTGTAGTCTGGCCAACAACATTTTTGAGATTGTTTATCCAATCACACAGTCTACCTTTGATTGGGTGTACGTACATGAAGGATGCTTACTGAAACCTATGCTTAAAATTTCAAAATTTGTATGTGATGAGAGTTTTCTGTAAAATCTGGTTCCACTGTATGCGAAATTCGACCAACTACATCTGGAAAATAAGGAAATTGAACTTGTTCTTCAAATAATTGTTCAATATTCTGTGCTCATGGGTCAGTCACACATTTTGCTGAGCGTATCTCCAACATTTCTTAACTATTTAGACGTAATTATTGAAGTACAGTCAAAATCGCTTAAAACGACATCGGTTATAACGACCAAATTCTAAGGTCTCGGTTGAGCCCCATATAATCCCACTGAATAACGAATCGTTTACTAGGACATATCGCTTACAAAGGCCATTTTTTCCATTTTTTTTTTGATAAAACGACTAAAATCGACGCAACTGTTGGTCCGATTTTTCTAAAACGGTTAACTGTTTATCTGTAAATGCGATGTATCTGTGTACGAATTTTGGATATGTTACAGCTTACCGTTTGTTGACATTTTCTTATTTTTGTTTTCCGTCTATTGTTGGTTGATATTATTGTTGAAGATCGTATCCCTGATACTGATGTTTGAGTTACGCACGATCTTTTTAAGAATGACATTAAAAAAATCGCTTTACAGTGCGTAGTTGGTCTTAACCCTTTTTTGACATTAAATGTCTCGGCGAAGTCTTAACCGAACTTGATGAAGCAACGGCCATTCCCCACAGTCATCCGAACGAGTTTTGCAGGGATACTTAGATTTGACAATGCGCTGTATAACTTGTCACCCTAAATAATGCCATACACGGCCTTAAAATCGATAAACAGATGGTGGGTATCGATTTGAAGCTCCTGTGTGTTTTCCAAGATCTGTCGCAGTGTGAATATCTGGTCGATGGTAGATTTCGCTGGCTCGAACCTGCACTGATATTGTCCAATCTGACTGTTCCCGTTGGCCCTCAGCGGGTTACATAAGATAGCAGAGAAGATCTGATATGCGATATTTAGGTGACTGGCCTCTGCTGTTGGCACAGTTTAGAAGGTCTCCGGTCTTTATCTGCTATCTTCGAGTTATCGGTTACAGCGACCTATCGCTTATAACGACCAAATTCGTCAGTCCCTTGAAGGTCTTTATAACCGATTTTGACTGTATATTAATCTCAGTACAAATTTTACAAGATCTAGTCTGCCATTTATTGTGTGCGCCTAAAACCTTCGTCAACATTTTGTTGGTTGTGCAGGACGATGGGATCCACTTCCATCAAGTTTGCTTAGGAAATCACCGAGACCTTCAATCCCAAAAAAAAAGGATATTGGCAATGCGACGAGCTGTCATGTATCTTTTTTAACATCGTTTTTGGAAAGTTCGAACAAAATTCACCGAACATCACTAGAGACATGACCATCTAAAGGTGCGTACAGTTGCTAGCATATGCTGATGACATTGACGCGATTGGTCAAACAAAGTGTGCCGAGAATGAGGCATTTTCTGGAACAGAAACGAGAGCAAAACGAAGGAAAGGGTGACCAGACAGCAATGATAGTTTTTTTTTTCAATTCTTATGTTTCAGCAGCTTTCAAAGTTACTCATGATATCCAGCTGCCAAAATATCCAGTTAGGTTCATCATTTCATCCCGCATCGTTTCACACTTGCCGAACGTCCGGAAATTATTAAAAAATATGATCTAAATTCCGGCTCAGTTGTAAATACACAACGTGAATTTCATCGTCAAGTTGGCCGTCATCATGGCATCAGTTTGCACGCAATTCGTAGCACCGCGGAAAATTTTGAGCATGTATGAAATGAAAAAAACATAGCCGCCGTAGCAGTCACTATCGAAGATGATTTAGAAATGTCGATTCGTCGGCGATCAGCTAAATTGGGCTTGGCCAAGGGGTTAACCCGGCTTAATTTGTGGTTTGATTTGGGACTACATCTGTATAGGATTGTACTGAATCAACACGTCGGAAACCGAGCGGCCATAGACAACACCGTGAGTTCGCTAATTTAGCGCTGCAAATGTCGGCTGGAGATCCGGGTTTTAGCATAAAAACTCATCTTCTGGGATGAGTCAATTTTCGACTCAGCATGTCAACATGAAGAATTTCCATTAATGTAGCGAACACCATCCACAACGACCAAACCAAACATCAATGTATCCACAAAGATTTACTGTTTTGTTCGGTTTATGGCATGGCGGCATCATCGGACCGTGTTTATTTCGAAATGAGGAAGGCGACATCGTCATGATGTCATGTATAAAGCGATATTAATGTGTGGCCAGAGCTCGACAACATCGATATCTCCGACCTGTGGTTCCAACAAAATAAGACAGCGCTCACAATTATGAAAGATACATTTGGAGACCCAATCTCACGGTAAAGATTCTTCAATCGGTCAAAGCGATCATACGACTTGACACCACTCGATTATTTGCTCTGGCGCTACGTCAAATCCTTAGTCTTGGCTAACAAGCCAACCACTTTAAACGAGCTCGAGGCCAAAATTCGAAACGCTGTTGCTGGAATAACGCTGCACATATTTGACCAAATCATCAAAGATTTTACGGAACGTTTGACCGATTGCTAGTAAAGTAAAGTATTGAATGATGTGCTGTTCTAAACATAATGGCATAAATGTAGCTTCAAAATAAAGTCAGAATCAATTTTGTCTCATACCGTTCCTGTTTTATTTCCATTTCCTATCCAATCGTTCTTTTCTTGTCACCTTGTATAATTACGAGGTACTCGAGGACTTAACATTGACTCAGTGGTATCAGGTACGAGAAGCACTATTACCGAGGTCAAACGCAGAATAATTCTTGCCAATCGCTGTTTCTTTTCCATTGTCTCTTGATAATTCGGTAATAGAGGCCGCTCTCTAAAGACCAAGTTGACGTTAATGAACACCTTGATCATGTCAGTCCTGTTTTACGCCGCAGACATGGAATAAATCGAATGTAGATGAAAAAGCACTTGGTTTCTTCTTTCATTTTTGTGTTGATGGAGGAAGATTCAACATCGAACAATAAGCGCTGTATATCGACATGAGACTGATTACTCGCTTAAGTATCCAGCCCCTAAGTTGGCTGGACTAAAAGCGTATGAACGACTTAGCGCCTCATTCGAAAAATTGTCGACTCTGAGCCTGAGGACGCCCACATTAAAAGTGGCGAACACAAGTGGAAAAGGACCTCAAACAACTTTGTGTGAGTACTGGTTGCAGCTTACCAAACCTCGTTCGAGTTGGAGAAGCTTGTGATTTGAGACTCAGGACCATGCCGAACTGTGGCGTCATGAATATTCTTCACGGGGTAGTAGCCATGTTGGCCCCTGTAGCAATCTCTTCTCCTCATATGTGAGTCGGCACTGTTTACCAATCTGTCAAAGGTCAAGGAACTCATCACTGTACCAAACATTTTTTTTAATAAATTTGTTTATCACTGGAATTTCGAAAAGATGAACAGGTACAAAACCGTCCCATGTTATATAACCCTTTGTGTTTTCGAGAATCTACTGCATTTTGTTTTACAATTCTTGACACAAATTCGGTTTCAGAATATAAGTATATTCCGGACTTGCCCGCCTACCTTTCCTATTTGTAAGCATCTTTATCTTTAAGTTGGCTGTAATCGACCTTAACAGACATCAAAATTTATTTCCATTCAAAATGAATTCCATTCCTTGGAGGCAGAATGATTGTATGTGGTTGTGTTCCTTCTTCCGGTCAGACAATCTCTGTAACTTCTTATTTATTGAATACATTTTTAATCTCGCTCGTTATTCTCCTGGTTAAATGATTTTTTATAGCTAAAGTTCCATATCTAAAACACTTTTATTCTTTCAGAATAAAACGAAACTCTCTTAAAACCGGATCCGGCGGTCAATTAGATTCAAAATTTAAATTAAAAAACAACCCTCTTGCCCATTCGCAAAATCAGCCTTTTTAAGAATTTTTTGCCAAAAAGGCCAACCCAACCCTCTGCAGTAAAACACTCTTTATAATGACTTCACGCATCACAAACGGCCAATAAAAATCATCATTGTGTGAGGCATGCTTTTCCAATTATCCAACAATGGGCTATTTTATACTCTCTGTTCACTTTATTTATTTACTTTTATTTGCGTTAATTTTTTTTCGATTTGTTCCTTAAAATGGGCGTATACGCACAAAACGAGTTTATTGAATGCTCGTTGTCGTTGTCGAATTTATATTTTTCAATAAAATCTTCGGTATCCTTGTTCCAAAAACAAAAAAAATAAGTAAAGACTACTATCCTGGCAGAGTAACTGCCGAACTGGATACCCAACACAGCAATCAAAGCAACACGGCGCAGGGTTCAATTAGCGCTATTATCATTCCATGAAATTTAATCGAGTGTCCGCCATTCTTTGGGCCAACCCTACGCCTATTGCCTACCCACCATGTCCGAATTATTCTCATCCTGAACCTTTTTCATATCGTTTCACTTGATATACGATCCAAACAAACGGTTAATTAAAAACTTTTTAATGGCCATACAGCCAATCATCCTTTCAGCCGAACAGCCAGTCAACCGTCCTGCGTGCGTGCGTACGTCCTGTCCTGTCCCGCTTCTAGATTACCTTTATTAAATTAATTTCCTGCCGAAACGACCTGCTGCGGTCGTCATAAACAGCATTAAAATATAAGCTCCCCCAGTGTAGATAGTACATACTCGCACAGACTCCCATCGCGGGTAGGCACAATATTATTAAAACTTAAATTACGCCATCGATACAATAAAGTAAGCGCTGTGCGACCGCAGCTAAAAATAATTTTGTTTTTTTTCTTTTTCCTTTTTCCGAAATATCCTTTCTTTCCGTGATGGCTGCGGGAGTGAGTGTGCGTGTGTGCATGACAGATAAATGCAGAAACAGTTAATAATTCGTGTATGGCTACTTACATATTATGGTTAAATTTATTTTGCTATTTCTCGTCTGGGCTTTTAGAAAATCCACTCGACACCGGTAAACACCTGTGTCTGTCTCACGGGTACTTTGGATTGACAGCTCTCCGGGCTCCTTGTCAAAAATGAAGTAAGCTCGTCCTCCGAACACGCTTTCGTCTGACCACCGTTTGGCGGCCTTGGAACCACCGCCACGTATGTCGACACTGAAACAGAAACAAAATAACAATTTAATAAGTGTTCAGCTTTCAGCACACGTTTGAAGTTATTGTGGTGACCGTATCACAAATCACAAAATTAAAAAAAAAACTACTGATTATAAAAAATCTTGTTTTATTAAACTTTCATGCTACAGGATATGCTTAACCCTTTCATGACAGCACCTCATCCTAGTTCCAGGAAAAATATTTTTTTATTATAACCTGGCTTAATTGGACCTAACTAAGCCAAAACTGAAAAAAAAGATCGAAAGGACGAAAAGATAACTATACAATGGTCATCTGTGGTAAAAAAATCTTCCTGGATATTGAGGCCAATGTTCCAACTGGATATCATGAATTGGATCATAAGATACAACTTTTTTCTTCTTGTCTGGAACAGGTGCATCGTTCAAAGGTCTTCCCTTCTTTTTAGTCGTTGTTTTTGAAGACATCATGAGTCCCTTTGCAATTTCTAGATGGAAGTCTAGTAATTTTATTTTTCTGGTGCTATTTACTTGTTTTAGATGCCTTCGGTATAGGAGCCAACCACAGATATATTAAGGCACCAGTAGCTGATCCTCGTGTACCACTTACTAGATTTGATGTCGATTCTATATAGCTATAGCGATCCTATATATCTCCCTATTTTGCCTAAAAAGTTGTTTCTGATAAGTTCCTGGTGCTGTACACAAACGACATGCTAACACGTTCGAGGAGTTCCATAGATAGTTTTGTCTAAACAACATGAACTTTTGTTGATGAAATACATCTTCACAACACAGATTTTTAAATACCCTTCAATGGCTTCAGATAAAATAACAACTAGTTAACATCTTGGAAGCTACTTGAGATTTCTTTGCAATTTTATCACATTTTATCAGACTTACAAGAAGAACGTTTTTTTTTATTGAATCTGCACTTCACTTAAAAACCAAAGTAATAAAATTAATAAGTTGAGCATTGAATATTATTGTGGCGCTACAATCCGGGGTGAATTTGGGCCTAGCTTCTATGCCAACCACTAGTGTTGTGCCTATTATTGTCCTCTCACGAGCGAAGGACGAATTCGTAATACCTTGCTCCTAATTTAATTACCCAAACTTTTTAGCCACTGTAAGATAAGGAAGAACAACTTAACACGTTCGCCGACAATACGGCATATGCCGTTAATGGTTAAGGAAAGTAAAGGGTCATGATGGCATATGCCGTCAAAGAATTTTATGTCTGTTATGACAAGACGGGAGACCCCGACTATAAATACATTATATGTCAATACTCCAGCATTATTTGTTCTACCGGAGTCCAATTTTCACTTCATTGTGACCTGCGGAATAATTTGTATCTTTTTACAAAATTTGCACAAATAATAAATAAAATATTTCTAAAAATGTCGGAGATATGCATATGACATTCTACCGTTCCCCACCAAAAAACATGTGTCCGCAAATGTGTAAAATAGGGGAATTCCAATAGGGACTTCTCAATTTTGACAGTTGATTGCGGCCACAATGTTAAAGCTACATCTGTCAAATTATTTTGTCTGTTTTTACAAATCGTGACGGATGGACATAGCATTCAAAGAAGTGCAAATGATAAAATGGTTTTATCAGTATGGGTGTTCTGTGTTCGGGCAACGTTCCGCGTGCTTCGCCTATTTTACGATAGCCATAATCGTCCAACGTAGGTGACTATTCGCAGTGTGGTGGATAAATTTGAGTCCATTGGTTCTGTAAACGATAAAACAACACCCGTACGTCGACGTCAACAAAACGTAAGATCTGCCGAAAACATCCCCGCTGTCCGTGAGAGTGTGCAGTAGAATCCGAAACCGATGCAGTCAATTTCGCGTCGCTCACAAGAATTCGGTCTTTCGCAGACGAAAAATTGGCGAATTTTGCGTCGTGACTTGGTCAATAAGCACTTTGTTTATTTAAATTTAAAGACAGTAAGCGCTTAATGAAATACCCTTTTCGTAGAATTATTATCCAATATATTTGGTAATATTAAATTAACGAAAAAGTATTCACTTTGAATCTGATAACTAGATCTATTCTGATTCCGTAAAATCGAATGAAAAAATCTGGTTATAAATGAAAATTAAATGTTTCTTCATGAGAACAGACCACATGTTTGTGCCTTTAACGTGCACAATTATGGAAATCATTTATCATCAATAAACTGAAATGTGATGCATTTTCATGTTTTTAATATTAACATTCTGTTTTTACACGATGTTAGAAAATTTTGATAGAAAACTGCGCATGTATCAGCAAAGATATGGAGACCGTTTATAATAACCCTATGCTGTATACCTAATGATTCAGTAAACAATTTATAATTCTCTAAAACTGCTTTCAGTCTTGTGAGTTCCTATTCCAAAGTAGATGTCAAAGCGTAGTTTGTGAAAGGTCCATCTAAAGACCAGATCTAAGTGTCAACTCAGACGTCCCTCAAGGATACACATTAGGCCATTTACAATATTAAAAATTGCAGCGTACATATGTATGCGAATGAAATAAAAATTGTGTAAGGTCGGCCAAAAATCGAAAGTCCGTCGAACTTATCAATGAAGACATTTCATTAATAAATCGGTGGGCTCTGAGCCAGAACCTGTTTTTTTTTCGGAGGATTTTTGAAACCTTACTGGAGCTTACTCAAATCTGGTCCATTGTACTGCCAGGTAGCAACCTACTCCAGTGCCGTTAATAATGGTGAGTGGACATGATTCGATTTCACTAGGATTCTAATCTGGGACCCCTCTAACTTTCGGGGGTTAGTCGTCCTGGACACAACCTTTCTCTTAATGAGAAAAAATCGAAAGCTATGGTAATAAACAAAAAATCATACGACTATACAACACTCAATAGTTTGTATATACATATGTAAGTGCGTAAGTTTCGCTAGAAACCTTGGCGTGGTATTTAACTCAACTCTAACTTGGAGTAGGTGCGGGCATTTTCTCCATTGAGCTAAACTTGCACTCCTCAATCAGACTCCCTGATTATGGCAGTGTGTTTCAAGCGGTCCTGGCGGTCAAAGAAGCGGCCGAAACGATATCAATGATGGCAATACCACCAGCTGATATTAATATTCTTATTGACAGTCAGGCGGCCATGAAAGCTATATCCGCAACAGAAATCAAGTCCAAGCTAGTCGCAAGCTGTCGCGAAGTTTTGAAAGCTCTTGGCTCACAGCACTCGATCAATCTGTGCTCGGTCCCTGGTGCTGAACTGGCCAGAATAGGGTCAGTGACCGACGCCTCACACACAATTCATGGAATTAAACCGCCCCTCTCAGAGCTGAGGAAAAAGGTGGATACAAAGATCATTGAAATGACAAACAGTAGATGGCGTATCCTGTCTACATGTGTGACACTAAAGCATTATGACCCAGATGCTGGATACGATCGAGCAAAAACCGACAAAATCCTTCAGTGCGACAAAGAGTTGCTAACGATGGTGGTTGAAGCTCTCACTGGCCATAATCAACTTAGAAACCACGCCATGAAAATTGGACTCTCTAACGACAACATTTGTAGAGGCTGCGGTGATGAGGAGAAATGAGTGGACACTCTTCCATACCTCTGTCACTGCCCTCATCTTTGTCAGAATTTGGGAAACTTGAAACTGGGAGAATTTTTCTTCCAAGAGTTACAAGAAATTTCAAATAAAGCTCTAAGATCTCTTTGCAGGTTCATAAGGAAATCGGGATGGCTTCGGCACAACAAGGGACTATGAGTGCGGCTATCCGAACTCGAGAAAATCACCATTATTGACTACACTAAAGCTCACTTGCCTGGCATCTGAATGTCAATTTCATGTTCATGCTGTTCGCCTGTGGAACTCTCTTCCGCTCATATAAGATTGATCAGGAATGCAAATAAATTCAAATTTGTTTCATTTTCACACTTTGGACAGTGAATGTTAAGCTTATTGAACATTTTGCGAGTAGTTTCTTATTACTCTTGTTATTCTTTCTTTTTGAAAGAAAACTACAATCGCGTTGTATGCATGTAAGAAAGCCCTAGGTAAGAAATGGGGCTTAAAACCAAAGGTCGTGAGATGGCTATAAACCGCCGTCATAAGACTCACACTTCTATATGGTGTACTAGTCTGGTGGCCGGTGTTGGACAAGTCAACTTATGCAAAAATGATCAACAGCGTTCAGAGAATGGCGTGTATATCAATTACAAGCGCATTGCGTACTACTCCAACCGCAGCGCTTGAAACGATATTACACCTCACTCTAACAGACATCTGTGGCAAGGAATTTCCAAAAAAATCGGAACTACGGCTCAAAGAAATCTCACAGTGGAGAAACCAAAACGTAGGCTAAGCACACATACTGAACTTGTATAACTTTCTTGTGGAATCTACGGACTATCTAGCCCCAGTCATGGACTTCACTATTGAATACGGCACCAAAATCCCGAATAGACAAGAATGGGAAACAAACCTGGTGCTAAGTAGTAATAACACAAAGGAGATCTACAGACGGGTCTAAGACTGGTAGTGGAGTAGGTGCTGGAATTTTCTCGAAACAACTCCAAATCAGCCAGTCCTTTAGACTACCGAACCACTGTAGTGTCTTTCAAGCGAAAATTATGGCTATTCGTGAAGCCGCTGATTGACTATCGATGAACACGATATCGAGAGAGGATATTATAATATACACCGACTGTCAAGCAGCTATAAAAGCACTCGAATCACCAATATTAAGGTCAAAATTGGTAAGACTCTGCCGTATATCTCTAAATGAGATATCTAAACAATGCAGCCTCATAGTGTGCTGGTCATAGAGATATACCAGGTAATTGCGAAGCAGACAAGCTAGCCAAAAGGGATACAATAATCAGTGACCCAAGCATTAGCAACATGTCTGTGCCAATAGGTACATTGAGAACCAAAATCTCTGAACTAGCAACCAGCTGGGCTAGGAAAACATGGCCAAAAATGGATCTCCGGAAAACCACAGCCATCCTTAGCCTAAGCAGGAACAATCTGGGTGACCTAGTAAATGTCCTCACACGACACTGCGCTATGGGTAGACACGCCGCAAGACTAGGGTTACCATATAAAGACTACTGTAGTAGATGCATGGATGAAGAGGAAGAGAAATCCCCCTCACACCTACTATGCAATTGTCCAGCCTTAGCCTCCATAAGAAAGAAAACCCTGATAGAATATAATATAAGCTCACTAACTGATATATACGAAAATGACGTCAAGAAATTATGGATATTCGTCCAAAAATCGAACTGGTTCCAGAAATGAGCGGCAGGAAGCAGGATGTGGCAACACAATGGACCCTATGGGTCTAAGTGAATCCAATGTGCATACGTTGGAAGCCACCATACCTACCTACCTACCTGCCATAATAGCTTTTAATTATTTTTTTCTCTGAAGATGGCATAAATTGGGCAAATTCTCGAAATAAATAAATAAGCTCAAGTTAGGTGTTTCCTATCATAATTACTTTTTGGGATAATCTTTGGATTTCAGTATTCCATTCTCGTTTGACATTTAATTTTTGAACAAAATCCCATTCAATCTCCCGCGGAGTTATAATTTTTGTACAAAGAGTTGTAAATAATATTAAAAATTTCCTTATGGCACTCAAAGGATGTGATAATTAACATGAAAACTGTTACATTGTACATGTTGTCACAAGAAGTCAAGGTTGTGTCTACCTTGAAGACAAACGTGCACCCCATGTCCCACTATTCCTTTGCTTTGGTAATTTGTTTCTTATTTATGTACAGTGAAATTCATTTCTGAAACTCATTTGAAATTCGCAACACAAACTCCTAGCTCGACACGTGCGTCTGTTATTATTTCGTCGACAAAGCATAGAACTACAAGCAGGATGGCACCATTCAGCTCGCCACCGCCAGTCGTTATTTGTGAAGAAAGAGGAATCTCCAAGTATAATTGACTTGGTGTTTACCAAATCGAATATGTACTTCCAAAGGAATGGGTGTGTCTCTTTTGAAAAAAAAAAGGAAGAAAGCAGCGACTGATAGAAAGCAGTTCTAAATTCCTTTCGATGGAAGACTAGTCATCGTTCTCGGGAACGACACACAAATGAACGCATAAAAACAGGGCTCACAGTCAATGGTTTCCTGTTTCTTTAGAATTGAGAGTGAGTGAGTACAAAAATACAAAATTTTGATACGCCGGAATGTATCGGAGAGAAAGAATTGTAAACTTTACGGAAACATAACAAGGACCACAGTGTGTCTAACAAATTGGCTCACAGGTCGTTGCTTTGATTGAAAGTTGTTTTCATTTCTTGCTGTCACTCATGTTCTCCATGTCTTATGTGTGACTTCATTTACCGTAGATGAAAACAAAAAAAATAGTATGGTAATAAACATTCGTTTGGCCTGGGTTATTGGCGTCATGTACTCGTAAATTGCTAAGTGAAAATTAAATTTCCTCTCTTTGGCTTTGTTCTTGCACGAAACGAAATTTCTGCATCGACAGGTGGACGATGTCAGGCACTCCGACAGCCGACAGCAAGAGCATGAGCAGATGCCGAAAAAATTTTATTTGAACCAAGTCATCCACAAAAAAGTCTCGTTATTTTGTGGTTTTCGTTGAGGTGCAAATGGGAAATTGACGTCTACCTAAGTAAGCTTACAGAGAAAATAGAGTGCATTAAACAACAAAGTAATTAAGAGCGAATGAAGAGGCTTTTGGTCTGTTCGAGAGAAAAGTTCTGCATTCGATTTTTGGTCTCAATGGAATTTGGAGAAGGTTCAACAACGAACTATAGGGGTTGTACTGCGCCATGAGACCAGTCAAGCATCTACGGATAACACGCTTTAGATGGCTAGGCCATTTAGAGCGTATGGACAACATAGCTCCGGCCTGAAGAGTCTTTGAATCCGAGCCATTGGGACAACACAACAGAGGACGTTTCAGTTATAGATAGCACACACAAGTGGAGAAAGATCTCAACCAACTTGGTGCCTGGAATTGGAGGCAGCTAGCGAGAGACAACCCCGGACTGTAGCGCTAAACAAAGAAGAAGAACCAACAAAGTGAAAAAAAAATTGTCTTCACAAAATTAAATTGTGTAGGTGGGTAGATTTCTTAAGGTTGGATGCTTTTTTCGTTGACAGATGTTTTAAAACTAGAGCCCAGAGCGAATGTTTTACTTTACTGAACTCACCCCTACCAAATTGAGGGTGAACCCTGCTGTAGTTTTATCATTACGGAGTCTTATGAGCTCTTGAAAAATAGGAACAAGGCTTCAGATCTCGCGTGCCAGTTTATATCAGATGATAGATATTAGAAGGAGACTACAGTCACGCATTAATAATAAAAATAATGACGGCGACGCTTCAATCCGAATGTAATATTCGCGCGTGATATCTGTACTTTCACGAACAGCCAGGCGGCTATCAGGGCTCTGGAATTAGTCTTACTGCTGTCACTCATCTTTAGACAAGGTGGCCGTACAGTTCAATATTCGCCTGTGTTGGGTACCACAGAGACTTTCACTGTAAAGCAGACGAACTTACCAGAATTGCAGACACACTGTCCCTATTAACGAAACATAGCAATACGGGTATGCCTCTTGCCACTTGCAAATTGTTGCTGCAAGTAGGCGCAACTCAAAAAACGAATAATAAATGGCCGAGTGACATTACGTGCCACACCTCCGGAAAGACCTGGCGCGAGCTAGACCTCAAACGACCTAAAGATTTGATCTCCCATGATAGATCTAATAATAGTACAATCGTTTGTGTCATCACAGGACAGAAGCTACTTAGGTGAGGATAAAGTGGAGGACGTTCCACATTTCCTCTGCACATGCCCGTGCAGTCCCTTCGACGCCAATTTTTGAGGTCCTACTTCTACGATAACATTTGCGAACTGAATTAGGTTCCGATTAGCAATCTATGGACAATTGAATTGATCCCAGTGGCGGCACAATGGGTCAACCCTGGTCTAAGTGCACTTCTCAGCCACTTAAACTAACTTTCCTAACATACTTTTCCACATTTCACCTATAAACATACATGTATGGCGTCTGCAACATGCCAAATGGAGTGCCTTGTGACGACTTGTATGGAAGTTGCAGAAATGAGGAGGAACATTTAGTCCTCCTCGAGTGAAAGTGTATATATTGAAGTGACTTAAAAAGTGCACTTAGATCTGAGTTGGCAGATGGAATTGCCATGCGGATTACCCATTGGCTATCTAACTGTCCACTTGGGGTAAATCAATTGGAGCTTCCTATGAAGCGCAGTGGACTACTGATGGATACATCGCTAAAATTGTAAATTCTTTCGAAAAAGTAGGCTCCCAGACTTTTGTATCTGAGTGACGGTAGATCACACGCCGATGTGCAAAGAAAGTTAAACAGTTATTCTCTTTGAGGATTATCAGTGACTCGGAAGAGGTGCAGCCGTGAAAATATCTAAGTTGTTTTTTCGGGAACTACTTCTTCCTCATCCAGAAATCTTCCACTGAAGTCTTTATTAGGGACTGCAAGTCTTTGGCAAGCTCACCTAGTAGACAATGTGCCGTGATAATACTTGTCACGATGCTGCATTTTGATTTGTTAAGAGAGATCAAATTGTGAAATTGTTTAGCTAGCTAACAAGCGATCTACGTTAGTCCAAATCGTTTTAGAGGTGTGACATATTGTGCCTTTTTCCCATCTTACATATTGTTGGTCATTTGAGTTGTAAACTCTCGTAATAAGAGCTTGTATGTAGCGTGCGTCGACCCATGCGCATTTGACTTTCAAAGTCTAGGTTCGAATTCAAGCTCAAACGAAAAATTAAAAAAAAAAAAAAAATTGTTCACGGCTCTACCTCTTTCGAGTCACTGACAATGCTCAAAGAGTATAACTGTCCAGAAAAAGCTTCTAAATCTCGCCGTTCGGAGTCGGCATCAAACTGTAGGTCCCCTCCATTCGTGAGAGAGTGGTTGCTGAGAAGCTTGACCTAGGTCCACCTCGGACTCTAGCGCCGCCATTATTATTTTATTATTATTATGTAGCAAATGGCATACCCAAATTATTAACTACATCTTGTGGTTGCTTGTTTGACAAGTTCGAACTCTTAGCAGTTACCCAGAGTGTCTCCATGACACCCAGCACAGGCGAATGATAAACTGTTCGCCCCTCTTGTCAAGAAATGAGCAACAGCTTAATACTACATTTGAGTTTAGAAAGAACAGCTCAAGGGCTTTAATAACTGGCTGACTGTCAGTAAGAATGCAAATATCTATTGCGTTCCACTTAAGTCAGGACAGTGCTTCGTGGATTGCCATTATCTCCCCTTGATAAACGCTACAATGGCCAGGAAGTTGCAGGAAAGGAATGATATTCAGTTCGTTGCATAAGACACGGACGGATCGAAAGCGAAGGAAGATGTGGATAGTCGAAAGCGAAGGAGGATGTCACTGTCCACATCCTCCTTCGCTTTCGATCCGTCCGTGTCTAATATAATGTCAATGTTTTGGGATAAGAGGTCTACTTTTTGTAGTATTGCAGAGTGTTTAAAAGGTGGAACATTGAGAAGAAGCATGTAGCCGTATTGCTTTCCTTGTTGCCATTTCGTTGTCGAATAGATGCAGTGGAGCCAGATAAAAAAATGACGTTGCAAGCGCATCGTCAATGCAAATACAGGCTTGACTTTGAAATTTCCCCAACAAATATTCTATTGTATGGTTTTGTCTAAAGTGGGCTAGAGACCAGAGGTCGGACAATGGAGATGTAGATCAAGTGGTTATATGTGGTTCTAGACATTCGTTTTTACACATGGCTTTTCTGAGATCCAGTGTGGCCTTTCGAACCCGTTCTATTATCTACGGTTTCCAGTTGAACTTCTTTTCTAGGATAGGTCTTGGGTCATTTTATGCTATAGACAGATGCGTTCAGATCAATCTTGAAAGGAATTATATCAACTGCGACATAGCAATAATGTCGGACATAATGCCGCTATTATGGCACTGGACTCCTACATAATCAAATCCAAGCTTGTATGGGAATGCTTGCAAAAGCTCAAAGAGTTGAGTAGGAGAAATCGAGTAAAGCTCTGCTGGATACCTGGCCATACGGGGATAGAAGGCAATGAAATGGCCGACTCAATGGCAAGGAAAGGAGCATCAGAACCCTTCATAGGCCATGAACCATTTTGCGCTGTAGGAGACCATCTCCTCAGAGAAGAATTCAGGTAACTGGAAAGAGGGAATCGGATAGAAACCTGGAATAACGCTCATTGAATGAAGCAGGCCAAGAAACTCCTAGGGCAATATAACCGGAAGAGATTCGAGGCATGCATCAAAATGAGCAAGAATAACCTCCGTATCCTAACAGACTTCCTAACGGGACATTGTAGACTCAGGGAGCATCTAAAGAAACTAGGGGTATCGAAAGGTCTCTGCAGATTTTGTGAAGAATTTAATGAAATTCCAGAACATATACTGAGATTTTGTGAGGCACTAGCCCGCAAAAAAAAAATATGTCTGGTCAAGTACCTAATATCAGAAGAAGTGCAATCACTAGAACCATCTCTCATTCGCAGATTCCTGAAGGAAACTGGCTTAGAGAGAATACTCTAGAACAGATTTCTTCACCTATGCACAATAGGAGTCCATTACCCTCAATACAACTCTGAAAAGACCTGTATTTGAGGGGAGCTCGTAGGAGTGCTAAGGTATTAAAAGAGGGCACAATAGATCTTAAAGTTCGCGGTGCAATATTCCCTCAAAAACAATAATAATAATAATATGTCTTGGGTATTTAGCGGTGTGATGCTCGAAAGAACATGGGAAAAAATCATTCATCTTCCCGAACTGTTTATGCTATACAGTTCATGTTTTCGAGACTCTACTGTATAGGAAATTTCCTACTTACGTGAGAAGAAGAGATCTCCTTCAGCGAAAAAATACAAAGTCTCTTTGTGAGCGAAAGGATTTAATGACATTTAGTAGTAGTAGAAATGATCTGGTTTTGCAGAGTACGAAAAGTGACCTAATTAGACCTTATAAGTGCCCACAAAAATAGCTTCGTGTGACATGTGTCAAACCTAGTCAGAAACTCATAAAGTGTATCTTTGGACAAAAATTTAAAATGTTATGCTCCATTCACATCTAGGTGAAATCAAGCTCTGGAAAGTGACAATATTTAGAGCATTTAAAGTGACAAGACGATATATCGTAAGTGAAAACCCAAAAATATACTGTAGGGCACAATAGTCTGCTCCTTCTTGGCCACCAGCCAGTCATACCTTACCTCACTTCATGCAGAAAAGAAAGCAAATCTCCATTCACTGCTTCAACATCTTGCCTAAATGAAACTTCTCAGAGCACAACAAAACGCAATAAAACGCAAAACTTGCCGCAGATCCTGTCTCAAATTTTCAGAGCGGAACCAGCAAGACCTAGAGAAATATTCACGTATTTATGTAAGCATTTATGGGTGTATGTATGCGAGTATACCCTTAAAAGCACTTCAATTCGTATTCGCATAAATAAAATGTATTTCATATTCAAATTGAATTTGTTATTGACCGCAGAAACGTTGAGAGGGAAACTTTTCTTGCCACTACCACTTTTGGAAAGACGCAAACAAAAAAAGAAAGTTAAAAGAAAGAATAATAAGTGGCTCCAAAAAATAGGGAAAAAAAACAAGTAATGTGCTGCAAGAGAATACACATCTATTTCGCCTTACCTGTATATTGGTGTTCCTTTATCCTCGCGATACCAGAGGATGAGAACGGCGTCATCTCCTTCGTACGTACTCACATTGCATGGAAGATAAATTGTCTCGCCGCTCAATGCTTCCATTTTGTGAATTGGTACTGTGTTATCGTTTGGTTGGTTGGTTTATTGGCAGTTACGTTGATGTTGTTGTTGTTGTTGGCCAGGTATCCGTGCACAGTAGTAATTGATTTGAATGTATGTGAATATTTTGTATTAGCGTCGCAACAAAATGAATCACATGAGCCAAAAATAGAAGAGAAACGGGAAACATGAAACGAGAAAAGAGACGAAACAAAAAAGAGGAAAACAATTGATTATTAAGACTCGTTGTTTATTGCCTGTAATAAATAAGAAGGGGAACATTAGGTCTCCGTCTGGGAGCCGAGACTGTTGGTGTTCACGTTCATTGGTGGGAATCGAAAACGTTTTATCTTTATTGACTTCACTGTGGCTATGCGGTCGTGTGGTTGTTCATGCCGCTAAAAGCATCATCTCTCACCCAGTCAGCTCGCTTATGAGTCGCCTGCAGGACAGTTCGCATTCGTGTGCAATGGCGTTGAAGCACTCGACAAATGTGTGCATCACAATTGCACAAATAAAGCGTCAACTTTTGACGGTCGTCATTAATGTCGAGTTATTACCTTCGATTGGGAGGGCACATTTTTTACTGGCATTCGTACTCAGTCCATTGGAATGTAGGTCACGAATTGGAATTGTTCGTTATTTAATTTTTTATTTCACCTAAAGCCCCAACGAATGTGGTGGACCACCCCATTGGTCGATGGCGCTTCAGGATCGATTCATTGAATTTATTATTGCCTCTGAAATGAGAGCAATTCCGTGGGGCGACTGCCTGAGTGTAATTTATGTATTCTTAATTTTGTATATAATTTGGTTGCAGAATTTAACCGTAGTTAAGGGCAGATTGTACGTGAGATAATATAAGGGTGGTTAAATGAAACTTTAATACATTTGCATTGGAACAAAGTATAATTTGACGTTTATACATTTCGGCAGAAAAAAAAAACTGTCAAGATCGAATGCCGGTATATGAAGCATTCAGTTGAAAAGTGATTATTACACGTTAACCAAAAGGTTGGTATATGTACACATTTTTTTTCCATGCAGCGCGGAAAGATTTACCTTATCGTGTACACACGTTGGCGGAGAATATTTTTAATTGAGGTACTTTTGTAATGGGATTGAGTGAAAAATTAAAAAATGAAATGAAAACTGAAACGAGTTTTTAATTTCATGCATACGAGTATACGCGTTGAGATGCTTGTGGCGGAGATCCCTTTTCAGTGCAACCACTCATAACTTGCACTGTTGATTGTAAGCTCAATTTTGGTATTGCAGTTAATTATTATTTTTATATGCATGAATGCAAGGTTTTTGCAAAGTTTTCATACGCATTGTGTTCAGATTCGTGTCATTTTACGGAATTATTAAAAACTTGAGTACTCTGAAAAATCACATATTTCCCACTATGATTTTTTTGTGCGAAACGGTGAGCGACATTGGAAACTCTTACAAACGAGACATTGTTTCGTTGAGATTTGACATTTTGAAATTCACAATGTGCAAAAATAAACGCACTGGCAAAGCTTGGAACAATTTCAGGTTTATGGGCACTGATACATCAACTCCTCACCAGCTGAGCTATCAATGCAAAGCAGGAATCTGTTACTGCCAAAAAGTTAACTTACGGCGACAATCCCTGGAAAGAGTCCTGACTGGGGTTCTCAACGTCCTTCTTTTAGGGGGGGGGTTGTTGTTTGTCCTTTCGTCCTTTTTTGATTTCGAATGTCCTCGTTTTACGATAAAGCTTCATACTTGCAACCACTCAGATATTCAAAACTAAAAGGTCTTTTATTAAGCGCTCTTTAAATTTAAATAAAGCAAAGTGTTTGTGAGGTATCATCGACATTTTTATTCGTTTAAAAGGCCTATCAGTGCCACTATTAACGGAATATAACATAATTCAAATGTCCGCCGCGGCTTATTTTGAGTGGAGCGCATCCGAAATGTCAAATGACTCTGACGAATAGGGTTAGGGTTAGGTTAGGAGGCTGCTTGTGAAATTCACCAGCACACTTAGACCTGTTGGTCCATTGTGATACCCACAGTCAGACTACTATCATTGATCGACCGCTCCAATGATAGTGCCGTTAATTTTATCCCAAAGACAAATTGTGACTGGACCAGATTTGAAGAACCGGATAAAAGCGTATTAACTTAGCTTTCACTGGGATTCGAACCTGGGACCCCTCTAACTCAGGGCAGGCACTTAACCAACTGCGCCATCCAGACTCTGACGCATAAATAAGGCTGAATTTGACCGATAACATGGCTTATGTTGGCTTTGACGGCCATTGTGGTTTGTGGCTTATTCGCATAGACCTGAGACTTCAGAAAATTCCATAAAGCCTCCCAAGTCACGACGCAATATTTGCCAATTTGTGGTCTGCAAAATGCCAAGTTCTTGGGCATTTCTGGGCCTATCTTCTCAGCAACCACTCGTGTTGTGCGTGCTATTGTTCTCTCACGAGTGTAGGGGACCTACAGTTTAAAGCCGACTCCGAACGGCGAAATTGAGAAAATTTTTCTAGACAGTTATACTCTCTGAGCATTGTCAGAGACTCGAAAGAGGTGGAGCCGTGAAAAAAATGTTAGGTGTTTTGTCTGGAACCGAACCGAGAACATCGAGCATAGGAGTCGATGCACCTACCCATTCCGTCACGGCGCCCACGCCATTCAAGGATAATGGCTGATTATATTGTGATCGCTTAAATGACAGTAGAAAGCATTGAGTTTTGGAAGCATTCAATTCCACTCTTTTGTTTTTACGTCATTTAAATATGTTGTCAAGGTCGGAATTTAATGTGCTTAACATACGCGGCCGCTCCAATTCTACGGCCGAAGGACAGGGATGTGGGTCTTGGAACGAATATGAAAGGCTAAGAGCACTGTTATCAACCGAGGAGTAGATTAGTTTAGAAGTGGCAGACAAGAGATTATTTATAAAAATGAGAAAAAAAGTCGGAGACAGACAGCTTTGGGGAATACAAGCATTAATTTGGCGAATATCAGACTTGAACCCATCTAAAATTACTTGAATTTAACGGTTCGAAAGGTAATTTCACATTCCAACAAAAGAGTTTGATGCCAAACTCTGTCAAAAGTCTTTGAAATATCAAGCGCAACGATCTTGCTTTCTCCTAAATTGTGCAAAGATTGGTGCCACTGTTGCTGCGAAAACCGTACCGGTCATTAAGAAGATTTCGCGATTCAAGATATTTCATAACCTGACGGTTAATCAGCGTTTTCATGATCTTGGAAAGAAGGGACGTTAGTGCTATGGGTCGGTAGGAGGAGGGTGACGAAGATTTACCCTTTTTAGGGACGGGCTAGACAAATTATGTTTTCCATCCACTTGGAAAGTGACCAGAAGAATAGAACAGATGAAAAAGGTTACGCAGTGGGTTTGCCAACGCAGAAGAACACCTTTTCAGAAGTATCGGGGGTATACCATCCGGGCCAGCGGACTTATGCACGTTGAGATCTTTATTTACATGAGAGAACTGTTGTTTTGGCATTTTTCTCCTCCCCGGCCTAAAATTTTAGGACAAAAGGGAAGTAATTTCTGTACGTGCTTTTTTTTAATTTTTAGCCATCAAATTGGCGACTTTTACTCACTGGTACCAACGCGTTGGTATAAAATAATTGCAGTGCTAACTCTCACAACAGCTTGTAACCAAATCAAAAACAGAAGGCAGTTACCTAAGACATATTGCAGCAGTCAAAGTAAATAACTTCCCTCTCAGAGCATTCGAATGATAAGCGATCATTTCTGATTCAAAATATTGTCCGCTGTTTCAGGTTCCAACGTAATTATCCCCACCATCGCCTGCCAACCTCAATCAATGACATTTTATTCGAAAAGCTTCAAGGCTTCCCCCAACCCAAAACAAAAATGAAAGCAAATTCTAATACGCACAGACAAGGCCATATCCACTTGGATAATCAATTGTAATTAATTTGTCATTAGTGAGATAAACAACTGCCTGACAGCGGCAGCGGACCAAAAATAACATCACTTCCTCGCCAAGGTACTACCATCGTACAGCAACCACCGCCTAATAAGAGACAGCCCCCAGCGTAGGCCAAGGTCATCGGCATCCATAATTTGTATTCTATTCATGACTTCCACCTGAATTCTCATTTCGAATTAGAGCTCTAGAGTAATCTCCCTTTTGAATGAGATAAATCCCGACATAGACCGACTGAGTGACTACTATTCACGAATTTTCACATTCCAGCCTGGTCCTACCTTCGAAACAAAGTAGGTACACATCTAAACGCAGTCCATGTCTTCCGATAATTCTCCCCACTCCCGGGATGAAAACGTGTATCCACGAGGGGATGAGCAGCGAGAAAGCGAACGAGAATAATGTTTGAAATAATTTCATTTGACTTCATTCACAGGAGCCGGCCATTGTTCCCTGTACGTTACATGGAACCGTGTATCTCCACCATTGTTAGATACTCTCACATTCTTCTCCATTTCAATGAGAATAAAGGAGAACGTTGGCGCTGGCATGAGTGCAGATAAAATTTGCCAAATCACACGAATGGAAGTTATCTTTATCTTCACTGGACACATGAATAATAGAAAAAAAGGAATCGACTTGAATGGAAATTAGTAATTCAGATGCTTCTGCTCCTCAGGCGGGAGTGTGCAGGTGTGGCCGCTACGCTCTTTGTCGAAAAGTACACAACAAATTGAAAAATACAAGACTAATGTACTCGTGCGTTGATGGAAGGGTGGATGTGATAATGGTCCAATTTATCTGTGGGGACTGAGGGGCCATATCCTCGTCTTCGTTTGCTCGAATGGCTCTTTGGAATATAAGAGGACCACGACGAGACTGCGGTTAATTTATGCAGATGTATGCGAGTTGTGTCGTGGTCTGCTGGGACTGTATTTCGTATTTTTTACGTCACTTCCTTGAGTTTGTGTGTGAATGCGGATATCGATTTCAGAGGAGTGGCTAATGAACGGCGCAAAAGTTTTAACTTATGTAAGATACAATGAAAGCTGTTCATTTGTCTGGAAGTGGCGGCGTATCTGTCTGGCGTAGGAAGTTTAGCTTTGCTTAAGTGGCCACGTGAATGGTGATTGATGAGAATACATTTAGCATGTGAAGTGGAGATTTGAGGAATCGAGCGTAACTTGCGTGAAAGTGAATCAGAATTAAATTGGCTGGGTTTTGGAGAGTGTACGCAAAAAATACGCTTAAGTGAATCATCCTAAGATAGACCTCGATGCTAGGAGGACTACTACATAGAGCTTAAGACAGACAAATGGGGTACCATTTGGAATGACAAGGCAAGTGCGTTTAGATAACTCTTCAAAATCAGAAAGTTTACTGTCATTTCGATGAATTTATGGCTGGATATTCACTGTCCACACATTTACACGCAGAAGCTCAGTTCGGGTGAATGCACTCAAGACAGTGCGGTGTATAAATTATTTATGACATCCATATTTGTATATGGATCTTTAAATACATTTACTTACTGAAATGACTGAAATTGACTGGGGTTGGGGGGGGGGTTCATACTTTTAAATCAGGAATTCGGTGTGCTTATGTACACTGTTTTTATGTCGCAGATCGATTTATTTTTGGCCGGCATTTCCAGTCGAATTGAATTTGCCAATTGGTATTTGACTTTCGTAGAATGTCGTTGATTCAAATACATTATTGAGCATTTAAAGTCGCAACAACGAAGCAGCTGAGTTTTATTGCTCAGTAGAGACGACTATTATGAGCGTCGAAGCATATTTGAACTTGGCTGGCCTTGTAATCAAACAGAATAACAGCAATTGACCTATGAAAACCTTCAATTAATGCATCAAAGACTTTCGTAGATAAACTTCATGGCCAGAGGCCTCGTTGGTTCACATTTCTTTGAAATTGTTAGTGACAAAGCTAGGAGGATGATGTACCAGTAGTTACTGGTAACTGCTATCGGGATGATGTGGGAAAACTTTATTGAACGTAAATTAGATTAATTAGCCCTACAGAACATGTAGTCCCACAAAACTATGGCACACTACAAAACATCCCACTACGATGCAGATTTAGAAACAAATTTTTGCGGACCGAATACTGCCAAAAGTGGTAACTGGCCAGCACTATAACCTGATTCCATGCCAGGAGGGTACTTGAGGAAATAGGTAAACTCCAAGAAGCTTCCAACCGTAAAGCTTAAGGAATGCATTCTAAAGAAAATTGCTGAAATAACACCAGAAGTCCTCAAAATTGTTATAAATAAACTGGGCAAATGCGAGTTGTACTCGCACGGGTAAGGTTCCATCGCATAAATAATTGTTGATAGAAGCATTTTTGAATATCAAGCGACGAATTCAAAATATTTCAGTTGAATTTTCTTCAAACTTCAACCCGAACCAACTATTTCTACATACGTACATACAAACGAACATCCAAACATACGTACCTAAACGAATATCTCTATCCAAAATAATCCCTTGCATCCTACCCACTCAATACTTATTGCTGTTGTGTACACATTGCTGTTGGGCATTTAGGGGTTGAAATGAATGTGAGAAGAAACACTGATCATTGTGTCGACTTGTCGATCTCAGTAAGGAATTTATGTGTGAAAGTGATAAGTTTTGAAATTTTTAATCTTCAATATTTTCGAATCGCCGTGGCGTAGTGGGTAGATGCGTCAACTCCTACGCTCGATATTGTCGGTACGATTCCCAAAAAAATGACACCAAACATTTTTTTCACGGCTCCACCTCTTTCGAGTCACTAACAGCGCTCAAAAAATATAACTGTCTAGAAAAAGCTTCTCAATCTCGCCGTTCGGAGTCGCCATTGAACTGCAGGTCCCTCCACTCGTGAGAGAACAGTACCACGCACAACACGAGTGGTTGCTGAGAAGCTAGGCCATTATTATTATTATTATTATTATCTCCGAATTTGCACATTAATCGATATTTTCATATTAGTTATTTCTTAATGTTTACGCTGAGGTTAACAAAACTGCATTTTCAGATCTTTAAAGTTCGCATATTTATGATCTAACGTTTTTGGTCAAAAACTTTTAGGGCCAAAATGCTCGAAATTGTCTTAAATTAAAGCACTTAATGAAGCAAAGTTTTTTTTATATAGTTCAGATTATATATGGGACGGGGGAAGTATTAAAACCCTAAACCCTAATCTCGATATTTTTTCAAACGGTACACTGGATCAGAGTTCTTAGGCAAAGCTCCACATCATTTAAAAAGATCTGCCGAATGATATAACACTCGATGGGGTGCGTCAATATTTCAAAATCCATGGCAAATTTACCTTCACCTATAATTCCAAATGGCCCCACTCTTAAATTTGGTTGCTTTAGAAATGATTTCTAGGCCTAAAGTAGCTATTTCGCAAATTTCATGCCGATATCATTATAAATGTGGGAGATAGTCATGGGAGTCATATCTGTGACAGACACGACAGACAGACGCCTCTCAGTTTTTGTGGATGGAACCTCAAAAATTTGCTCAAATGAGCTTGACTTTTCATCAAAACCAGTGGCAGCAATTTGGTCGAAGTCTTTTTAAAACCTTACCATGCTTAAATTTGATTATGAGTTTGTAAATAAGGCGCGTTAGACAGTCGTTAAATGTAATTTTTCTGTTGCCTTATGTTAGGATTCCATTGATCAGCATCTTGTAGATTAGCTACAAAGGAATTTATAAAATCATTTTAATTGATTTCGTAATTAAAGTTTTAAATTGATTTTGTCGCTAAAATGTAAGTTCAAATGTATTTTGGATCTAATACTGCATACACTGAAATTGATTGTCTAATTACTTATGTCATGCTGTTTAAAAACCATTCATTAAGTCATTTAATTTAGACGTGTTCGCTCCTCATCGCATCGAATCATAAAATTTGAATTTTCGTACCAGTTTTCTACAGTGCAGTGCAATAAAATTTATTACTATGAGCTGACATTCGATGGCAGTTGACACATTTTGAGGGCAAAATCATTATTCTTCCGCGAGCATAACCTTCTCGTTACATGAAATTGACTGCAGGGGCATTGCCATTTTTAGGTCATTTGGGGACCGATAAATCAAGTATGGAAACGTCATGTATTTGTCAGGCATCGTTGGTCATTATGTACATACAGTATAATTGCGTTGCAAGGTTAAAATGAAAATATTTTTCCTTGACTTATGATGTTATTTTCGTTGACAAATTTGTAGCTTTGTGGTAGTTTTTTGTGGTGCGCTGTAGTTCTAGGTTGACTGTATAGGCTATTGTTGTCCGTGCTATTGTTTTCCCACGAATGAAAGAAGCATACAGTTCTGTGTTGACTCTGAACAGCTTATTTCTGAGAAGTTTTACGTTCCATTTGACAAAGTCAACTAGCTAGCTAGCAGGCTACAAAAAATAGCTTTTTTTCGATAAAAAAGTGCTGAAAACAGACACAAAAGATCGTAATTATTTACACAAAAATATTCTTAGTTCCATACCTTCTTTTTTCGGTATGGAAACACAGAATTATAGCATCTGAGACTCCAGAAAACCACGGTAAATAGAAAATCAGATTGTTTTTCCATCCAATTGAGGGCGTCAGTGGCAGACATTTTTTTGGAAAATGAACAAATTTTATTGCCGAACAAAGTTGACTGTCTTTTTTTGAAATTGATGGAACAGACACGTACGATGTTTATTTGCTGCAGAATGATGACACATGATGCACAAGTTGCGACACAATTTTTTATTGCGTGACTAGATGTGTAATTCTACGAACTGGAAGATTATAAAGAGTCTTCCAATAGAGACTTCTGAACTTTGACAGTTGATAGCGGCCACAGTCTTGAAGCTACTTCTGTCAAATTGGCTGTCATTTATTAATTCTGTTTTTCCAAATAGCCTTCAACAACACGTGGAAATGATAAAACTGTTTTATCAAAATGGGTATTTTGTTCGGGAAAGTTCCGCGCTGCGCTCAATTTACGGTCGCCAGAATCATCCTACCGAGAGGACTACTGGTAGTGTGGTGGATAAATTTGAGTCCCCAAGTTCAGTAAACGACAAACTGACACCCGTACGTCGACGAAACTCAAGATCTGTCGAAAATCACCGCTGTCCATGAGAGTGTGCAGGAGATTCCCAATCCGAGGCAGTCGATTTCGCGTCGCTGACAAGAACTCGACCTTTCGCAGACCATAAGTTGGCGAATTTTGTGTCACATCGTGACTTGGGCCTGCACCCATGCAAAATCAATCAACTGACCCAGGAGCTGAAGGTAAACGACCTGACCACGGACAACGACTAGAGTTCGCTGAATGGGCTCTAAAACACTGAAAACTGATCCTATTTTTCATCGAAAAATCATCTTCAGCGATAAGACCCATTTCTGGATGATGGATGTATGCGCACGTCAAAAAACAAAATTGTCAAATTTGGGACCATACCAATCAACATGAGATCCAAGAGCGTCCAATGCATCTCGAAAAAATCACCGTTTGTTGTGGATTTTGGGCTAGCGTTAACATTAGTCCATATTTCTTTGAGAACGACACGACTTTGGCCAGGCTCTCACCGTCAACGGTGAGCGCTTTAGGTCGATGATTACCAACATCTTTTCTGAATCGTTTCAGAATTGAATGATATGGACAGCAACAACATGTGGTATCAATAGGATGCCGCTATATGCCACACATATCACGCCACATTGGAAATTCCGCACGAATGATTTGAGGGCATGGTTATGGCATATCACAGGGAGGTGATGTGAACTGTGCACAGAGATCGGGCGATTTGACCCCGTTTAACTTTGTCTTATGGGGTTTTCTTAAGTCGCAGGTCTATGCGAATAAGCCACAAACCACAGCGGCCCTCAAAACCAACATAACCCATGTCATCGATCAAATTCATGCTGATTTATGCGCCAGAGTCATAGAAAATTGGATAATTCGGATGTACGCCATCCAGAGAAGGTGCGGCGGGTATTTGAACGATGTTTTATTCTAGACATAATGGCATTGATAGACCTTTCAAACGATTCAAAAGAGTTGACGATGCACTTTGCTTTATTTAAATTTAGAGATAAGAAGCGCTTAATGAAAGACCCTTTATTTGTGCGACTTACCACGAGTTAACTTTTTCATTTGAGGTTGTAAGTGGACACAGTGGCCGTGTGGGTTTGTGCGTTGTCCCAGACGTACTAGACTTTCACAGTCTAGCTTAAAATTCCAGCACAAGCAAAAATTTTTCAAAAATACAACTGTCTAGAAAAAGCTTCCCAATCTCGCCGTTCGGAGTCGGCAGTGAACTGTAGGTCCCTCCACTCGTGAGAGAACAGTACCACGCACAACACGAGTGGTTGCTGAGAATGCTAGCCCCAAGTCCACCTCGGACTTTAGCGCCGCCATAATTATTATAACTATTAAAGATAATATCTACGCAAATGGAGTATCAACGCCAAGGATGCACAAAGAACGAAAAAAACAATTCTGTAATTCGCAAAACACACTCGCAATTACGACAAGTCTGAAAAACGATGTCAAGCAGTGGCTTAGATTAGGTTAGATTAGGGGGTGCTAGTGAATTCACCAGCACACTTAGACCATGTTCAGTCAGACTACTACCACTGATCGACCGCTCCAGTGTTAGTCCCGTTAATTTGAAAACAACGGCAAATGTTGACTGGACCAGATTTGAAAACCCGGATAAAAGCGTATTAACTTTGCTTTCATTGGGATTCGAACCTGGGACCCCTCTAACTTAGGGTAGGCACTTAATCAACTGCGTCATCCAGTCCTCCTGGCTTTCGTTTGGCCTTTATCATATTCATCCTTATCATTCACATTTCCTTCGTATGGGATACAGGGCATCACACTTAATCACAACAATCAAGTGATTTTGGTAACATTATCGGATGCAGTATCAAAGGCTTAATTTTGAAATAGTATCAAATACCAGCTACTTTCCTTTTTGTGTTGCAGACTTGCAAATATCCGCCCAACTTTTCCCCCGGCAGAGTATTGCTGTTTCGGGGAGGACACAGAAGGATTCAAGACTTTTGAACGGCAAACAAACGAAGCCGTCTCTGATTTGCTTTTAAAAATGTTTTTTCAATAAAATTGCTAAGTGTGATGAAGTGTTGATCAGTAGAAGGAATCTCTGAGAAAGATAAGAAAGGAAAGGGGGAAAAAATTGCAGTTATTGTGTCAGCTTATTCTATCAGAAAGAAGCTAGTCGTCATCATACAACTGATTGATTACTAGAATACTGTTGCAATAACGCGCATCTTATTCTAAGATTAAAAGAATTGAAAGAAAAGTCGCAACATTTCTCTTTGCACTTGCACTTCCTTCCATCATTTGTGAAAAGTCTTGTAATCTCGAACGTGAATGCTTTAATTCTTTAATTGAACTTAAACAATCCTTATCTCAAATACTTTGTTATGCATGTCACCTTGTTAGGAAAATGTGCATGACAGCCGGAAAGACACAATGACATCTGCATCCATCGCACAGATATCCATCCGAGGAGGAATTGAAACAAGATGAAAGTGTAAAGCATTGCAGGTATGACACACAAAGTAAAAGTGGATATGCAGTTTCAGGATAAAAGATGTACAAATACTCATTAACGAAAGTTTTACCTTCCAGTCTTCATCCTTCTACGCAAATGATTGTTAAAGGCATTACCGCCTACGCACAGATGCACACACTCCCAGGTGCGCCAAGCAAAGGATATCCTTGCGGAAAAGTAAATGAAATTGGGTTGTGCCAGGCGTTGCTGGATAGCTAAAAGAAGATACTTTCCAGCACACGATATCCGTAGATAATACCAGCAAGTGTGCAAATGAGAAGCAGGAATTGTTGCTGCCTCTTGCGTTGGTTGGAGCGCTGCAACTACTCTCCACACTACATGCGCACACACAGAAGTAAAAAAGATAAGAAAATCTACTTTAATTGCAATTTTTTTTGCTCTCAGGATCCCATCTCAGCCTATGCAGCAGCACGCTATCTCAAGGAACTGTGAAATTTGAGTTTAAATCTAGGGTAGTAGGTGGAAAGTCGTTGAGTTGAGAGGGTGGTGATTAAGATGAGGAAGAAGCCAGGCAAAAAAAGAAGAAACAGAACAGAAGGAGAGAAAGTTGTCGTTTCGATGACGGAATACCAACCGACTTCAACGGCTTTCCGTGTAAGGAGAAATGGGTATGGTAACATACTTCCTGGTGGTGTATATCCGCAACACTCTCAATGTACTGTAGATACTTTGCAGATTAGAGAGCACAGGTGAGCACTATATACTTGACGCTAGTGAGGAGAAAGGGGGATAGGGTAAAGTAGGCTAAAAGGACTCCCATGTCGTCATTCTCAACGGTGATGACTCTGACGACGTTGGTGATGAGGATGACGACGCTGGAAATTTTCAGCCGTCAACGATGCACATCTCGGTGGGTTATTCACATTGTAGCGCGAGCAAGTGGTCTCTTGGACTAGTTTTTGAATGACGACGGATAGGAATGATGGAAATGTGAAGGGAGAAAAAAAATACCAGAGAAGCGGAAAGAATAACTGAAAATTCGCTTTCGTTTTTGGTGCATTCGTGCTCAATTGGGTGGAAATGTTGCACCGGGTGTTTTTTTTTTCTTCCGAGCTTTCTCCTTTTATCACTCATAATTGCAGGTCCTGCTGTGGGGACTGTTTTGAACTACTTCAGGGTTGTTCTTTTTTGTTCTAATGTCTGGAAATAAATTTTGCAAGAATGGCACTGTGGGTGCGGAGCTTAGGGATGAGGGCTGATTGTTTTTAATAAGCTTGTCCCCTTTCTTGGGGGTAAGTGGGATTTGTGTGTTAAATTATGAAGATGTTTCGGATGGAACTTAAGTGAGATTTGCTAACTGGACGGATTTTGTCGTATGACTACTACGATTTGCTGACATTACGGAATGTGATGCTGTGTGGCTTAAGGCAGTAACTCTGCAGACGTCTGTGAGTGTTTTGTGGTATGAATAAAAATGCGTTTCCAGCTAAATAATGTTTGTCAGCAACCATGAACACATTTCGTAGAATTCTCAAGTAGAGTTTAGAGTGATGCTGTCATTTGGATTGCGTGAATAGTTTCTTTATTTCTGAAGGTATCTGCAGTTTATTTTTTAGGTATTTAACCGTCACAGTTAGCAGGCGATTATATCGATATCGATCAAATCTTCACACTGCGGCAGATCCTGGAGAAGACCCAAGAAATGCAAATTGACACACACCATCTATTTGTCGATTTCAAGGCCGCATATGACAGCGTGTATAGAGACGAGCTATACAGCGCCATGTCTAGTTTTGACATTCCTGCCAAACTCGTCAGACTGAGCAGGATTACGATGGAGAACTCTCGCTGCTCCATCAAGGTCGGTAACGAACTCACCGAGACCTTTAATGTCAAAAAAGGTTTTAGACAAGGCGACGCGCTGTCATGAGATTTCTTAAACAACGTTCTTGAGAAGATCGTGCAAAACTTACTGGCCAACACAAGAGGCACGATCTTCCAAAAGTCCGTTTAACTGCTAGCCTACGCGGATGACATTGACGTGATTGGGCGAACACAGCGAGCCGTCAATGATGCGTTTGCTGGCACTGAAACGGAAGCGGCTAAAATGGGTCTGGCGGTAAACGAGGGCAAAACAAAGTATATGCTGTCATCAAGAAAGGACGCACAACATCGACGACTTGGCCAGAACGTCACCATAGGCAGCTATAACTTTGAGGTAGTGAAGGACTTCGTCTACCTCGGCTCCGCGGTAAACAGTACAAACAACATCAGTACCGAGATCAAACGCAGAATAACTCTTGCCAACCGCTGTTTTTATGGGCTCAAAAGGCAATTGAGTTGTAGAGCCCTCTCTCGGAAGACCAAGTTGACTTTGTATAAGACCTTGATCATCCCAGTCCTGCTGTACGGCGCAGAGGCATGGACAATATCCCAAGCGGATGAACAGTCTCTTGGTCTTTTCGAGAGAAAAGTTCTGCGCGCGATCTTTGGTCTTGTTTGCGTTGATGGCATTTGGAGGAGAAGATTCAACCACGAACAGTATGGGCTGTGCAGAGACATGAGTCTAGCCAGGCGTCTACGGATCCTACGCCTAAGATGGCTAGGCCATGTATGAACAACTTAGCTCCAGCCCGAAGAGTCTTCGACTCTGAGTCTGTGGGACAACGCAACAGAGGACGTCCACGTACAAGGTGGCACACACAAGTCGAGGGGGACCTCGGCCGGCTTGGTGTGCGAAACTGGAGACAGCTGGCGAAAGATCGTGCTGGCTGGAGAGGCATGTTAAGTGAGGCCCAGGTCCACCTCGGACTGTAGCGCCCTAAGAAGAAGAAGAAGAAGTTAGCAGGCGATGACATTTTGCTCCATTATGTAAAGATGAACTTTGTTCACAATAAAACGCATTCGATGTCGAACATGATGAGGGGAAAGTAAAATCTACTTTTGAATTTCGGGAGCTGATACAATGGTTGGTGAGCGAGAGTTTTATAGTGCTTACGGAAGCACTGCGTGTGCTAAAGAATTTAGACTATTACAGTAGAATCTCGAAAAAATGAATGGTTTGGAAAAGAATTCCCGCCTTTCTTGCAGGCGACAGTCGACTATAGGGAAGTAGACGTCTAAATAAGTCTGTTTTTAAGGTTCAGCCTGCAAAAACGGAATCTGTATAATTTCGGTGTGTCCGTCCATCCGTTCATCTGTCGTGTTTCTCACACTTTTTTATCTCCGAACGATTACGAAGATATCGACATGAAATTTTGGAATTAGGTACTTCAGGCCTACCTGCCACCTCGAGTGATATATCAATCGACAGATCTTTTGAAATGATGTAGAGGTTTGCTTCAACAGTTTTTGATACAAAGTTCCATTTGAAAAATATGGAGCTCCAAATGGCGTCCCCCCTGCCATTTCTAAACCAAAGTGTTTAAAAATCTGAAAAAATCACAAAAGCTCATTCATTCATAAAGCAGTGACCTAATGTATATCAAATTTAGATGACACAATTCCAAGCCCATTGCTCATACCATTGCACAATCGAACTGTGGAGTAATGTTCATTGCTACGTTACACTTTCGGTTACCAATAAAGTCAATGTATGTAAACATGTCAACAGCTAATTTGTATAAATACGCGAACAAGATTAATAAAGACAACAGATATTTCCATGCCTTATCGAAAGCAAGTGGGCACCGTGGCGTAGTGTGTATGTCCGTCGTCTCCTACGCTCGATGTTGTCGATTCGATTCCCGAAAAAACACCTAACATTTTTTCACGGCTCTACCTCTTTCGAGTCACTGACAATGCTCAAAGAGTATAACTGTCTAGAAAAAGCTTCTCAATCTCATCGTTCGGAGTCGGTATTAAATAGTTGGTCCCCTCCGCTCGTGACAGAACAATAGCACGCACAACACGAGTGGTTGCTGAGAAGCTAGGCCCAGGTCTACCTCGGACTGTAGCGCCGCCATTATATTATTATTATTATCGAAGGCAAAACAGTAATTTTTACATTTTACAATATCACCTCAGTCCTGCTTTACGGCGCAGAGACATAGAGAATATCGAAAGCGGATGAAGAAGCTCTTAGTCCTTTCGAGAGAAAAGTTGAGCGTGCGATCTTTGGTCTTGTTTGCGTTGATGGCATGTGGAGGAGAAGGTTCAACCACGAACTGTATGGGCTGTACAGCGACATGAGTCTTGGCAGACGTCTACGGATCCAACGCCTAAGATTGTTAGGCCATGTAGAGCGTATGGACAACTAGGCTCCGGCCCGAAGAGTCTTCGACTCTGAGGCTTAGGGACAACGCAACAGAGGACGTCCACGTACAAGGTGGCGCACACAAGTCGAAGGGGATCTCGGGCGGCTTGGTGTGTGAAACTGGAGACAGCTGGCGAAAGATCGTGCTGGCTGGATAGGCATGTTGAGTGAGGCCCAGGTCAGCCTCGGACTGTAGCGCCCTAGGTTATGTTAGGTTAGGGGGTTGCTAGTGAATTCACCGGCACACGTAGACCATTGTTGGTCCATTGTGATACCCACAGTCAGTCTACTACCACTGGGCGACCGCTCCAGTGATCCAGTGCCGTTAATTTGATCCCAACCGCAAATGGTGACTGGGCCAGATTTGAAAAACCGAATAAAAGCGTATTAACTTAGCTTTCACTGGGCTTCGAACCTGAGACCCCTCTAACTCAGGGCAGGCACTTAACCAACTGCGCCATCCAGTCATCTTCTGTAGCGCCCTAAGAAGAAGAAGAAGAGTGCCATAAGAGACCACTTTGGTCTCACACGAATTTGGGCTTGCTGTGCCGCATGATACCAGAGTGGTCTCACAGTAGGTTCGCACATATTTGTGTATGCAGCATTGTATTTGTATTAGACTCACAATATGTATTGAATCTAATGCCATTCTAAACTATACACCCAAGAGACTGTAAGGTTGTCTTGGTTTTCGGCTGTGAAATCAATGTGTCATCATACGGAGTTTCGAACTTGCTATACTTGCGCGTATCAGTGTTGTCATCATCCTCTATATTACTGTAGACTACGTTTCCGACTACTTCGCCTATTATTGCATCTACATTATTGAGAAGTTGCATCGGGTTTTCAGAATCCGGTGATACTGGTTCTAGAAGCTGCTTGTACGGCTGCTTGAGAAGTTGAGGCCACTGAATCAAATAGTTGTTCTCTAACTTTTCTCGCTTAGAGCGTAAACGCTCTGAATAGAGCGGTCTTCCTCGTCATTCCACACAGCCTAACATATTTGACCGTTATATGAATATTTAACATGATGCTGTGCAGAATCAAAAAGAGATGTGTGTTGATCCGCACCGTAAACCGGAAGAAGATACAAGAAATCCCTTTGAGTGAATACGAGTAAATACATGAGTAAAAACTACAGTGAAAGTCAAACAAATCAAACAGAGCTGCAATAAAATTCACTTCCAGTGGAGCAACTACCATATTCATGGAGAAACTTTGAAAAAATAAACTTACACCTCGAGCACAGAAAATGGTTAAAGTTTTCATGACACAGATAAAAATGAACGTATTCCACTCATCTTCACGAAACCACTTCCGACAGCACTTACGCGTTCTCATCAACATCATCATCATCAGCATTAACAGAAGCATCTCTGCAACAAGTCGTCCTCCACTTAAATCCTTATATCAACTTTCACACACCGTGTTTTCCCCGCAAAGATTATCAATGCCATCTCCTTACTAAACATGGATCCCTGAGATTCTTCTCTTTTTCCTTCCTGCACAATCGTAAAGCACTCCCCAACATTGTACGTCTGACACATTCAAGTCCTTTTAAAAAAGAATAATAATCCCAAGTACTAAAACCCACACGCATAGTGATGGCACTTAAAAAAAATGCTCTCCCTTCCCTACACGACCAATAAAACGCTACAGGATTCTATTACAGCACACATACGTGCGCGCGCGTACTTCACAATCTCAAGCATAGCTCTCACCGAATTACGCTACTCTCCTGCGAGCTCACCTTGAGGGGGAAAACAAATAACTATAAAATTATTTGCTCATGAAAAATTGTCATTTCTTCGTCTAAGACAGCTCCACCGGTGCCTGGTCCGTGTTTCCCTCATTTGATTGCTCCTTCGCACACACAGCGGAGGCGAAATCCTTCCATGCATAAGAATCTGAAATGGAAAATCAATAGATTCGGATGTGCTGTCTAAGGAGTTGCCCTATGTATCAAGAGGCGATGACTTAAACAAGAAAACAATAACCTCTTAAGGCATCCACCTTGCTTCCAGGAGACGTCTCTGAACCGGGGGCCAGTGAAGAAATTTATGAAAGGCCATAAAAAGTCCTTAAAATACGTCATATATCTCGAAATGATGAAAGGAGACTCGCGCGTATATGTACTCGAATGAACCACATACGCAATGAACCAGGGCTCAGCTGAAATCTATTAAGGAGTGAGATCGGGTATACGGAGTATGCTTGTTTTCGTTTTTATAACCCACTTACATCGAGCTTTTAGGGCCATAAAATTGTTTCTGTACAGCGAGCGACGGTATGACGATGAAGAGGAATTGGATGTGTGTATTTGGCGGCGGGTTGGGGCACCCATCGAAATGCAAGGACGAGAAACCAGGGCGACTACGACGCCTACTTAAGCGCGAGGGTGGCACAATATCACACATACATCGATACATGCTTCTTTGTGTGTGTACACAGGTTTTTTTTTTGTTCATCCTTTATGGATACCAGACGCCAGTGTTTGCCTTTATAGAAAAAGGAGTTTCCGCTGAATGGGGTTTTAATATTTTATTCGCTGGGATATTTCCTCCATTCAATCTCAACTGCACCCCAAAAATGTTGAAGCGAGAAAAAAGAGAAGAAAATCGCGAAAAGTGATGTTGCTTTTGGCAGGGGTGATAACTGTGGTGAATGTCCCTCTCCTCAGCGATGCAGAGAATTTCTTTAATCAGTTTTGAAGGATCTTTTCATTCGCTATGCGCTATGCGTAGATTTTACGATGCCGTTGTTGGAAAAAATTTAAGGATATGTGCTGTTCATTTTTTGTTTTTACAGAGAAAATCACTTTAATGGAAGGACATGGCAGAGAGGACAAAGAATGAAGTACACTCTGCGAGTGAAGAAAGGAATTCCTCTTTCACCAGGATGCTATGTGGAATTATCAGCATGGTAACGGATGGGGGAGAGGAATAAATTATTACACAGCTGGCAGAGCGTGACAAGGCTGCATTCTTATGTGGATCGAATGTGCACTTGTCGTCGGTGGCCGTTGGGTTGGGGGGCGAGTAGAGAATTGTTCCTGTTCCTGTCAACTATTATTTCTTATCGCTGGAAACTTGGACCGAGTGGGTGGTTGCGCTTCTGCAGAAGTGGGAACATGCTTGGTTGACAGAGCAGTGAAACAGAATTGGGTCATGAGCGAAGAATCATGGAGTTTGACACTGATGCCAAGCAGATGATTTGATCATTTTGGATTATTATTTTTTTTTCATTTCTTCGCTTCGATAACATTTTCCAGCGAGCTCTGAAATAGAAAATAAAATAAATGAGAAACAAAGTACTTCGTTGTAGATTACAGATGATAGGAGTTGATTGGACAATGGTTCCTCAGCGCAAACTGCAGAGATATTCGATTTTGAAATTTGCTGAGCAAAAATAATTAAAGATCCCGCATTGACCCAATTAGGCGAAGATACAGTTTGTTCCCGATGGAATAATTGCTGAGTGGAATGAATGTGAGGGACAAAGAGCAACTAAAAAGCTAAAAAGACGGAGAGGAATCGACGGCAGACAGAAATAGTAGGGAAATGAGTCCATTCCATTCAAATATTCATTCCAAATACGACCAGCGATACAAGTAAACGAGTTTAAATAAAAAACTTTAATTAACGTAGCAATGGCTTCAGTAGTGGAGTAGTGGATAAGACGTTTAACTAAGCGACTGGATGGCGCAGTTGGTTAAGTTCCTGCCACAAGTAATAGGGGTCCCAGGTTCAAATCTCAGTGAACTCAAATCGGCACTGGAGTAGGTTGCTACGTGGCAGTACAATGGACCAGTTTTACGTCTGAGTGCTCCAGTGTAGTGTTTCAAAACTAATACGATAAAAGTCCGTAGTTCGACTCCAAACATAAGAAGTTTCCGTTTTACGGTACCATCTCTCACTAATAATGTTCAGAAATTGTAAAAAGCTTGTCAAACTACTGCTCAGAGTTATTACGCCCTCACTCGTGAAAGTACAGTGACGTAACATGAGTAGTTGGTGCAGAAGATGGGTCCAAATCCACAATCCACACCCGAAGAAGAAGAATTAAATTTCGCTAAGATAAGCAGCGAACGTGATAAGTTAAGTTAATAAGTACTCCTCGTTGCATATACAAATAAAATCGGATTAATTCACTCACTTACACACTTATTAGGCCTACTTCTCGTGGAGGGTCTGAGCCTTAGCAAGCTACTTCCAGTCATCAAGACCAAGTTGCCTTGCATCCACCATGACTTGGTCTTTATACCGGAGTTTCGGTCTGCTTCTCCTTCTCGAACCAGGAGGCTTGGATTTGGAGACCCTCTTAGCTGGCCGAGCCAGTTTAGTCTACGATTTTTTTTTTCCGGACCATGTCCACATCCTTGTATAGCTGCAAGATTTCGGTTATGCCTCCATTCGCCCTTCTCTCAGACAAGACCAAATATCAGCACTGCAGTCCTTCTAATATTCCAGCTTTCGGCTCTACGTAGCAAGACGGCCAGGAAACCCTAGTACGCCATGCTTTTGTCCCTTCGAGTCGGGAGTTTTGACTCAATTTGTTTGGACAAGCCGAAGTAGCAGCAGTTGGGCGACTCTGCATCGGATCTCCACCAAGATGTCGTTTGTGAAGTTTACGTTTGCCCCGACGTAGATAAACCCCTTAATAATAATAATAATAATGGCGGCGCTACAGTCCGAGGTGGACCTGGGCCTAGCTTCTCAGCAACCGCTCGTGTTGCGCGTGCTATTGTTCTCTCACGATTGGATGGGACCTACAGTTTAATGCCTACTCCGAACGGCGAGATTGAGAAGGTTTTTCTAGACAGTTATGCTCTTTGAGCATTGTCATTGACTCGAAAGAAGTGGAGACGTGAACAATTTTTTTTTTTGAAAAACTGTTTGTCTGATCTTGGATTCGAACCTAGACTGTGAAAGTCTAATGCACATGGGTCGACGCACGAACCCACACGACCACGGCGCCCACAAACAAACTTTTTCTGCAGAACTAGATTGAAGAAATCACACGAGAGTGCATCTCCTTGCCGAAATGCGGTGTAGGATTCAAATGGTTCGAAGATTCTAGAAGCGTCCTGCACGGTGCATGGCATATTTTTGTGTTGCACGACACAAGCTGAACAATTTTCTTAACATCCCAAATTCAGCCATAGCATCGAATAGTTCCTTGCGATGAATGCTTTCGTATGATAATGTGGTGCGTATCTGGTACGTGCCGCTTAGTGCAGTACGCAAGTGCTTTAGACATTCACACAATACGCTGGATAGGATCTTGTAAGTGACATTGGGCAAGCATATACTCATAGGTCTATAGTTCTTACATGAGGCAGGTTCGCCATTTTTGTAGATGGGGCATATGGAGCTGGTATTCAAGTCGTCAGGCATGCTTTAATCTTCTCAGATTCTATAGATGATCTGGTGCATGCTCCTTACCAAAACATCACCGTCAGCCTTGAAGAGTTTTGATATCAAACCATCTGCAGCTTTGTTGTTCTTCAGCTTTTTGATAACAGTGTCGACGACAGGATTAGAGAACTACTTCATGGATTGGGGGTTTGGTTTTTTATCCTTTCCTATCGCTCTCTTTTTGTTGTGCTCATTAAGCAGCTACTTTCAGTTGCTTTAGTAAACTTCCAATATTAAATAGTTCTTTTATTTTGTTGTTTTTTACTGAAAAAACGACTATCCGGTATTCGACCGGATATCAAAAGACTATTCGGCTCCGGCCGGATATTACAAAAGAAGCCGGATAGGCCAGATACCGAATACTTGCCGGATATCCGTCACACCTCTAACATGAATCCCTTAAGAGCTTCCTTCACGTTATGATCGCAGATCTCCTGTGTACTCTACTCAAAGAACAAATTCTTAATTAAATTCTAACAAAAACGTAACTACAAGATCTCTGTGGGTAAACAGTCCGCATTCAAATCGAAATACTTTTGCCAAATCGTCATAAAATTTGATAACGCTCATAAATTTGACTGTCCGGTGATGCTGCAGCACTTAAGTTCGATTCAGCAATTCACTCGGCAACCAATTTATTCTTCTTGTTATATTTCCCAAACAAGATGACACCTATTTTCCGGTACCAATTTACCAAACATTTTACAACCGTAATAAGATGGAATCGCCCCAAAAATGTGATAAACATGTTAAGCACCAATTTCCGTATCTGATAGATGTTTTATCTTGTTTCTCCTCTTTTTTTAATGCCGTCCCCTTACAAAACGCATTCGTTGTGTGTATACAATCGAATTCGGGCAATAAATTGCTGATATCCGAATTTTTTTTTTGTCTCATACCAACCGACCACGGGTGGGGTTGGTTTTGATTTAAGAAACTTGATGAATTTTGGAATTTCTTGACCGAGTGCAATCGTCTTTGAACGTCAACAGATATCTCTGCAAACAAGGACCCAGCCTTCGCCGTAATCCTTGAATAAAGTTGAGTCCTAGGAAAATATCGACAGAAATGATTGGAAATTTCCCATCCCACATGTCGCACCCTCTGTTGGCAGAAAATTCAGAGCAGCATGAGAATTGAGACAAAAAGTTTACAAAAATGTACCCCATTCACAGCAGGCACACAGGAAAACTCTCCCTACCGCAGAAATAGAATAAACTCAACACATGTGTGCACTCGTATGTGGGCCTATGTGAAGTCGTGTGTGACTGTGTGTGAAGCTCAAGGCAAAATCGCATTCAATGTCCCATATTGAAAATGTCGACAATTCCCTCTCTGACGAATATTTTTCCCGAATTGGGGAAATAAAACGCATTCACATGTGTGTATGTACACGGAGTCGAATGCTTAGATTGCAGTATTTGCTCAATAAATGGAATCTTACCTCTTCGGCAGCAGCAGGAGTGGCACCGGCACGGGGTGACTCCGCGCACTCAGATGCACACTCATTTGTGGCAGAGTTTCACAGTCAAACTTTGACAGGAAGCTGTGTGTGGTGCATCGGAAAGTAACATTGCGGGAAAGTACTTTTTCTTTCTTTCTATTTTTGCAAATTCATTTTGGGGGCAAATTTACGTAAATTAAAGAAGGTTGCCAGGATGCCATCGTTCAGTGTTCGGTGTGCGAATGCGGTACGTCAATCTGCTTGAAGTTTCATAGGATCTCTGCAGCACACACATATGGCCCTGCCCAAGCAACTGCTGCTGCTTCTGCTGCTGCTGACTGCCCAAACTGATGGGTGTAAAGGTGGATGCTGCTAGCGATGGTGCTGCTTAGCATGAATTATGCAAATTACTTTTGAATAGAAAAGAGCCTGTGAAGAAGAAGACACGATAGAAAGGATAAAAATCCTCATCTGTCGGGTCTAACATGAGTGCTGGATGGGAATTGTTCATTTCTTTTCTTTTTCCACACGTCTTCTCATCCACTTGAGGTGGTGCGGCGGTGGTTTCACATTTGTTCGTTCATTCGTTCGTTGTTGTTAGTGCATGCGGTTGGGGTGTTCACACATGAGTTTTGGTTTCAAAATTGGTAGAAAGGGAGGAGAAAAAGTAAAATTTATGAAATGGCACGAAATGCCACCAGAAATGAAAGGATAATAACAAACCCTCCTGCACACATTCCTTTCATTTTTTTTTATTTGCGCCGGTCTCACTGAGTCTCAAGTCTGAAGCCCACCCACACGTTCTGTCTCGGCTGCTGTTGTTTCCAAATGAAGTGCCGTAAGTGAAGCAGGCAACACAAATGCGGATATATTTGTGTCCTTGGGGGTGTTTTGTGGCGCATTCTCCCTTGTATCTTCTGTTTTTATACATTTGAGTATCGCTATTATTATGGTGGGTTAGTGGTGGTGAAAAGTCTTTATATAAGGATTCGCTGAGGAGAAAGATTCCACACGTGTGCACTGAATATGGATTAAAGTGTCTTAAAGTGGGTATTAAGCAAATTCGCTTTACTATTTGTGAAATTATTCACTATTTTATTCACTCTAGCAGAAAAGTTTTACTTTAATTCGGTCTGAGATTTTGAGCTACAAAATTTTAAAAACAGAGCTCATTTTGTGTTAATTTGATTCACGACATGGAAGAGACTGTATAACCACTACTATGGTAGACTTCGGCGAGCTCATAGGAATGTTATCGCTTTAAACCACTTCTGCCTCGAGGAAGACAGTGAGTGATTCTTTAAAGATTTAAGATCATGATTACGTCTTCTGCAAGCTGCTCCCAAGCGACAAATCGATTTTAGTGTCAAGCAAAAACCTTTTGAACCGATTTTGAAGCATGATGCAGTGGGACTTATTACACTTATTTTTATTGAATTCACTGCGTGAATGACATGAGTTGATGGCTTTATAGTTTTACACAGAGTCGAAACGACGACTTATAAGAAGGTGTGTATAAGATCATTTAACTTTCCTAGTCATCTGCGAGTGTAGGTTAGGTTGAAGTGGCTGACTGTAGATAGCAGCCACACTTAGGCCAATTTTGGCCCATTGTGATATGACGCGGATCTGATGTCACCTATCCAAAAACCATTTGGTGCTTTCAACGAAGCTCTTTAGTTGATTAATGCCGACGTTGTGCAATTCACTCAAGTCGTTGAAGAAGTATTCTCCGAGGTGCAGAGAAGATGCATTATGCTTTCTTCTTCTTCTTCGTCTCTGCAGCTTCTGCAGAAATCATTATGAGGGAGTCCCATTCTTGAGGCATGAATGCCAATGGCACAGTGTCCTGTGATAACGCCGATGAGAGTCCTTAGGGATGACCTGTTCATTCTAAGAAGATAGAGTGAACGTTTTAGATCAAGTTTAAGCAAAATTTGCTTTGTGATGAGGCACGTAGTGCCATCTGACCATCTTGAGTTTTGTGGAGATCGTACCGCTCCTGTCGAGATCATCGGGTTCACAATTCCCTAGAATGTCACTGTGTCCCGGCTAACACATGCCAGCCATCTTGGAGGTCTTAGAGAGGAAAGTGACCGAGTTCAGGCATTTTATTGCTGTCTGGCTGTCTGAACAGATGGTGATGTCCTTCTTGGATATCACGTTGTTCTTGGGCCAAGACAGGGCTTCTTTTATTGCCATCGTCTCAGCCTGGTTTACGTTACAATGTTCTGGAAAGTGGAGGGATATACTAAAATTGAGATCTTTGGAGTAGATACCTAATCCTACTCCCTCGTCCGTCTTGGATCCATCTGTGAAAATATGCAGAGGACCGTCCAGCGTCTGATTATCAGACTTCCAGTCAGACGTGGAGGGTATGCTGGTATAGAAGTTTTTCTCAAAGACGAGATGAGGCAGTAGGAGGTCGTTGTCGTGCGGTAGAAACTCGAGGTTATCTGGAATGGTAGAATGACCTGTATGGTAGTTATTCCGCAGGTGCAGTATTCTGAGTCTTACCGCTATGCAAGCTGCTACTTCTCTGGCAAACAAGTCGAGTGGAGGGAGATGCAGTATAATATTTAATGCTTCGGGTGGTGTCGTCCTAAGCACCATACTGATGTATATGCTTCTACGAGTGTAATAAAGAGAAATGATAATGGCAAGGTTGTCCGAAGTGGAGCAATGAAAACTTGGACGAGCTGTGTGAGCTATGGCTTCATCTTGTTGGCACCACATTTCTGAATTGTTTTCTACATCTGGTCTTAAAAAATATGTCAATCATTGCCCGGTATTGAAAGTCTTCCACATCAACAGCAACTTGTTCGTCGTTTTCAAAAAATATGGTCAAGTTATTCCCTCTGAGGTTATTTCACACCATACTGTGCATTTAAGTGGGTGCATTGGATGTTCAGTAATTATTTTTGGGTTTTCGATGCCCCATATTCTGCAATATTGTTTAATCACGTTATCGTTGAAATGAAACTGGGCCTCATCCCTCACTATAAGTTTGTGAATAAAGTCGTTGTTCTTTCGGAACAAGTCTTGAAAACGCTGAGCATACTGAATTTGTATTTGCTTTCAACGCATGAACCAATTCAATCTTATATGGAAAAAGGTGTAACTGCCTTAAAATTATTTTGCAAAGATCGCCTAGACATCGCCAACTGCTGAGAACTTCGCTTGGTGGAAGTTTCGTGGTTGTGCTCAATACTTGCTTGCACCCGAGCAATATTCACACCATTTCGAACTGTACAGACAGCTCCTTGTTGTTGAAATCGCTGGAACAATCGGTAAATTGTTGGAGTACTAGGCGTATTTCAATATAATCTTTGTGCCTGAGTAATTGAAGGCCGACTTTCAAAATAAAATTTAACCTTTTTGATGTTTTGTTCTGCGCTGAATCTTTCCATCACAAATTTCGCAAGTGCTTCAAAGCTAAAGAATAAAAAAAGAATAAAAATAAAAAAAAAAAAAACAAAAAAGGTATTCAATAATTAAATCTTGACTTTTTTTATGCGCTGCCCTGTATTTCTCACATAAAAAAATAAAATCCGTTAATATTAATAGCAAGCAGAGAATAGTACTTAAATGTATAGCAGACAGCTTAGGAACCAAATTCACAGAATGCCTATATCGAGATACAAAACGTGAGAATACCTGCCACCAACCCTGATTACAACAAGGAAGGTCTGTACCCGAATTCCGGAGAGGAGAGGTTGGCATTAGATCTATCAGCGGAGGTCGGCAAGGGGACCTCAGATCACTGATGACTCGAAAACAGAAACAGGAACAGGGGCAGGAGTCTTCTGCGAGTTCTTCGGAAGAACCCTGAATCTAAGCGACGAATGTAGCGTATTCTAACCGAAAATCCATCCACTAACTGCTCTGCGATTGTCCAGCTTTACGTAGAAGGAAAATACTAATATTGGGCAGATACTAATACGAGCTGGAGGTTCTGAACAAAATAGAGTTGAAGCGCCTCCTGAGATGTAAACAACATTCTGTGTGGTTCTAAACATCGGTGAAAATGTAGGTCGCACGGGGTATAATGGACCCAGCTGTTGGTCAATGTTTCAACCTACCACATGCCTACATCGAATGTACATTGCTTTAATTTAAAAGATCTATAGAAGCAGTTTCTGCAAGAATTAAGAAAATGGAGCCCTCTTTCGAAAGACTTTGAATAATGATATGATCATCCCTGAACTGCTCTACGGCACAAAGGAATGAATAATATCGAAAGGGAATTGAGAAGATCTTGGTCTTTTCGAGGCAAAAGTTCTGAGTGCGATCTTTGCTCCTGTTTGCGTTTATGTCTATTGGATGAGAAGACTCCACCACGAACTGTATGGGATGCACAGATTGGCGTGCTTAATTGAAAGCAGCGGGCAAAAGCAGCTGGCTTGCACCCGAGCAATATTCACACCATTTCGAACTGTACAAGGTCTTCTAGCACGCGGAAGATCACAGACAGCTCCTTGTTGTTGAAATCGCTGGAACAATCGCTAACTGGAGAGGTTTGTTGGTTAAGGGACAGGTCGATCCCGGACTGTAGCATCATCATCAGAAGAAGAAGAAACACTTTCATTTAAAAGTAATGATCGTGCTTGATTGTCACTCCTAGGTTTTTTAGTGATTGTTTATATTGCAGCTAGATCTTTCACTTCGGTATTTGATCACAATATTGTTAAAAGGAAATACTTCATTGGACTCGGGTCAATTTACCACTTCCTTATGATATATTTTTCTTCCAACCACAAAGAATCATCTGTGTATCATCTGCCGACAATAGATAGGCATAGGTACCTAGTCCAAGGGTACCATGGCTGAGGCCATGGCTGTAAGAGACCATGACAATACAGCATTGTCTCTAGCGCGCTCCAACAAAAATGGTCCAATGAAACCGTCGACATACATTGCGCACAATCAAGTTGCTCTAAGCCACTAAGGGCTTTCGCTGACCTAAAAGCGGCTATTTTGTTTATTTAAAAAGCCAGAAAAATACAAATACGCTCATTGCAATAAAATGCTGTAATCATTTTAAGATCTTTTCGCGACATCTTGCTGCTCCATGATAATATATTACAAATTTGTATCCCTATGACTGTCAAAAACCAATCGAAAATGTCATCCAAATTTAATTGGCGGTCAAACAAAATCGTTCTGAGACATAAAATGCAACCAGTACAACTTACATTGTTTACACCCATGCTCATGCACTTCCCCAAACGAATCTTTATTTAATTTTAATTCTTATAGAATGCTTTGCTGCACATGACCACCCTAAATAAAAAATACATGTATCTCCTCCTCTTAACCGTCCGAAAAAATCAAACTTAACAATATCTTGCCATGAATAGAAGTTCCGTAATAATTGAAGTAAATTTCACGTCAATTATAGCAGAAGTTTTGAAAAATTGGGTTGTCCAAATTTTTTTTCTCCAAAACCCTTAAGATTTATGAAGCATGTACCTCCTCACACCATCAACATGTATCACTTAAGCTGTCAGATTTAAGTTGTTAATTTAGTCCTGCAGAGCAACGAAGAATGAAATAATCTCATCCCATCTCATCACTCCCGTCTCTCAGCCATGTCAGGGTGTAACCTTACGTCTGTGTGTTCCACTACTCAGATGTTCAAAAACATATCATGAAGGGGATTTGTATTCGTCGGAGCTTGCTACCTCGTCCCAAATTTTTTTCTTTTTGTTTTCTACTCTCACCGTACTTCCTATCATCATCTTCAATTTACACAGAACGAGGGTTCGGAAATTTGCCTTTCACTGAGTAAGAAAATTCACGCGGCAGGAAGTGGCGCGCCATTTGTTGGGAATAGCGTAAAATAAAAGATGAAAAATTCCTACGTGATTCAATTTCGATTCAATGCCATCTGACACCGTAAAAAATTGTTAATGTTTGTATAAAAATGTGTATCCTGTATCCTGGTAGTTTGTTTTCGTTACCTGCGTTCGTACTTTCTTTTCCTGTCCCGTTATTGCGCATTGAATTGGGCCTTCTTTAAGTGTTTCCTTGTACAGGTACGGGTGACATAAAAGTTTGCGCTTTATCCCGTCTATAACCTGCACATCGTTCGTTTCTGTTTTTTTTTTTCTTTCTTTCCTTCCGGTGTTTCTGTGTTTATGGATGGGAGTGTATTTGGGCAGAAATGGAAGCCAAAAGGGACGAATGAAGCGGCGAATGACAAATCATAAAATTAATATCGTTATATTTAATATAACCCAGCATGCCAATCTCATGGATTTAGGATAAGATGACAAAAATGGGGAAATTTGCATTTTTCAGGTAGCACTGGATAGAAACGATGTCACGCAAGCCCGCCGAATACACCCGATGTGGATGTACGTGTGTATGCATACCCGCAGGAGTATAATTCATTACACGAGAAATCTATAAATTTCAGTTATGGCTTATGAATACTTTAAATTTATCCGCGACAGTAGCATTTGCATGTTGCTGGTGTTGGCGATGATGATGAATTGAGTCTAAGATACTCATACCCTGACGAAGTGATCGTAAACAGTTTTTATCACTTAACGCACAGTCAGAGGAGTAACATCATAAAATTAAATTCGATGAAGAGAGTAAGGATGCGAATTATTCCTTTGGGACGATGATTTTAATTTTTGTTGAAAGGTTATTCGGGTCAAAGCAATGAAAAGAACATTGATCAAAATGGGAGTGCTAATGGCTGGCAATGAGCATTGATGCTATATTGTGTATATTCCTTGACATTAGGCAAAGTCTTATCCAGTTCTTTTCCTTTCTTGTGGAATAAGAAGATATGAATTTATCATTAGAAACTGAAAAGAGGATACAATAAACTGGGCAAGTGCGAGTTGTACTCGCACGGGTAAGGTTCCGTCGCATAATATTGATGGATGATTTCTGAATATCAAACGACGTTTCAAAACTATTTCAGTTGAATTTTCTTCTAACTTCAACCTAAATCAACTATTCATTCATACATTTATACATCCGAAAAAAACAAACGTTCATCCCTACATATACCTATATCTCTATCCAAGTTTATCCACCACAGAAAATCCCTTCCATCATACACATACCCAATCACTGCTCATGCCTGCGGTGTGTGTGTGTTCATTTCTGTTGGGCATTTAGGGGTGAGATTGAAAAGATAACGCTCATCAACGAATAGAGTGGTCGAACACAGCATGAAAGTATGTGTGAAAATGAAAATCGTTCTCATTTTAAATCTTAGATATCTCAAAATTTCAACATAAGTCGATATTTTGATATAATGCTTACATTGATTTCTTCAAAACTGCGTTTGCAGATGTTCAAAATTCGCATGTCGATGATTGACAGTTTTTGGCCAATATCTCCAAAACCATTAGGGCCAGAATGCTCGCAATGGTTTTAAAAGAAAGTATTCAGTCTTTGTGACTTTTTCAAATTTTTAAACACTTTGGTTTAGAAATGGCAGAGGGGGACGCATTTAAAAAAACTTTGGTGCTCCATATTTTCCAAACGGTATTTTGGATAAAAAAGTGTTGAAGGAAACTTCCACCTCATTTCGAAAGATCTGTCGATTGATATATATTTCGATGGGGTGCGACAATTTTTCAAAATTAATGTCAACTTCACCTGTACTGGAGCCACCCCCAAATGTCCCCACTTTTTAAAATCGCTGCATAAGCAATGACATCTAGGTCTGAAGTACCTAATTCCAAAATTTCATGCCGATATCTTCATAAACTTCGGAGATAAAAAAGTGTGACAGACACGACGGACGGACGGACGGACGGACGGACACACCGAAATTATAAAGGTTCCGTTTTTGTAGACGGAACCTTAACAAGAAGTATTTCAAAAAATTAGGAAAATAATTTCATGAAAGGTAAAAAATATACTTATTTAGACGTTTTTCTTAAAAATATCTGCGCTATACTATAGACTGTCACCCGGAAGAAAGATGGGAAAAAAATCATTCATCTTTCCAAACTACTCATGTTTTCGAGATTCTACTGTATTTCATAGTAAAGAATCACAAGTTTGGACCCAACTATAGCTTAGCTCCAATTAATTCCGAAATTATTCGAGGGTATTGTTAAGAAGCAAATATATGCTGAAGTTCGAAAGCATAAATCACAATTTCAACATGGCTTTGTGAGTGGAAGATCAACTTGGGCCAATTTGGTTATTTTTACAAATGTTTGCCTAAGTTCCACGGAAGCGAGACATCAACTTGACTCGATATACACTGACTTCTCGAAGGCATTTGACCGGGTTCAACATAATGTGTTCATAATGAAGTTAGATATGATTGGTTCTCATTCTAAAATCTTAAAATGATTGACTAAGATACCCTTACAAATCGTAGACAGTTTGTCAAAATAGGAAATGAGCTGTCACAGGTAATTTTCAATTACTCTGGGGTAGCTCAATGTCCTTGGCCTTCATCCATTTCTTCTTCTTATTAACGATTTGCCTTCTTATGTTTCCCATTCTAAAAGCCTTTTATACTCCGACGATTTGAACAAACTTAAATCAGTGCGATCAATGGCGGATGCGAAGGAGTTACAAAACGATATTGCATCTGTACATAAATGGTGGGATTTTAATGGACTACATTTCAATATTAATAAATGCTCGGTTATGACATTTTCTAGAATTTCATCTGCTCACATTGATTGTCCGGTTCTACTTTCCATGTTCCATGTTTACGCCTAGAGATTTATTTTATGTTTCAAAGCGTAGTACAGACTATGGGCAAATGGATCTTGTAACTAACGCTTGCATAAAATTCAACTTAGTTGCCAATGTTATAGATTTTAATATTTAAAAACAGAATTTAAATTTTTTTTAATAGTAATTTACTCTAAATTAAATCTAAACTGTATGTTATTTAGGGCTTCTCCGATACATTATTATAAATATGAAATGTTATTACTATTACCAGTAGTAAAAAGCTATGTACTTGAAAGACGGAATAAATAAATAAATCAATTTTTCAAGAAAATGTGCACTTTTGCCAGGAATTGTTTGACTTTGATGTTTTGCCCTCTGTCAAACCTTAAACATAGGAAACGCAAGTTGAAATTCATGACTTCTTGTCATGGCGACCACGGAAGTCCACAGGAGTGTTGTTTTGATAGCAAAGCCCCTCAAATGCGTACCCTTCTTTGCCTTCGTAGACTTGATAAAGATATTATGTTTAATAACCCATTTAACATTTTCTTTTAAGGTAAGCTCAATTCTTGATTATCCGTTATCAGTCTGTTCCTTAGCCGCCAATGAAACCATCTCTGCCATCTTGCCAACAGATTCACCCTACCTTGTGAGCATTCTTAGGAAGAGTTCGATCCATGTTGAGTTTAAAGTTATGAATATAAAATCTCATGTCGTTTCTACAAAAGGCCTTTGACAATATTCAGTCGTTTGGTAAGCAACTGAAGCGAGACCGTTCGATGTCAACTATTTTTACAAAAACACCTCTCACTGAATGACTCAAATGACAGGCAAAGTTTTGAAGTTTCCTTGGACAAGAAAAGAAAAAAAACTGGAATATGTATATAGAAGATATATATATATAAAACTAGAATATATATATATATGCAATAAATTATAGAATAATAATAGCGTAGGCCTATAGCTAAATTCAATTTATCCTAAATTAGCTTAGAGTACCTAGTTTCTGAGCCGGCTTATTATGATTCTTAGTTCTGGTGAGCAATGCTTCTTCCGACCCATTTTTCTTTAAAAACCCTAACATTTCCAATTGTTAAATTAACTTCTGCGATCTCTTTGAAAGATCCCTAAACTTAAGCGACGAATGTAGCGTTTTCCAAGCGGAAGTGGTAGCAATAAATGAGCCTGCACTTACGCTTAAAGAGCTTACTTTGACTGAAAAAACGATAACTTTTTACTTCGACAGTCAAGCGGCTATAAGAGCCATAGCGTCGGATATTGTAAAGTCGAAACTGGTCAAGCTAGGTAGACAGAACGTCAGGGACACACAGGCTTTTTCTTTCAAGTCCTTCCCTATAGCTGTATTGCGCAGAAACATAAACGAATACACGATACCAAAAGTAATCTTAGTTCGTTCAAGAGCAATGTCTATCGGATTATTTTTGCTCCCATCTTCATTGATGATATTTGGAGAAAGAAAAAAGTCTTCGACTCCAATCCTGAGAGATAATTCTTTAAATCAGAATCCAGTGATGCCAGCGTCACTGGCAAGAAATTGATACAAAAAATCATCTACCCAAAGAACAGAATAGCTAATGCATTGTTGCTCCCTGAACTGTAGTATCACTCAAACATGATGATAAACTCAGGCGATTGCCATTGAGTTAGCCTTTGAACGACAATGATAACATTTTCAGTCATAAGGCCTTTGTTTGATTTTGCCTTATAACCGTTACATATGCGAGTTGTTTACTCTGAAACATCGAAGTTGTTACCTTTTGACATTTAGTTTACACCGACCTTCTACGTGTCACACTACCAATTTACGCTTCAGAAATCGCAAAACAGGATAATTTGTTTCAACTTTTATACCCATTTATTTATTTTCCTACCTTGCGATAATGAACACGAAACCCAACACAGCTAGCATAGCTTTGTAGCATGAACTTTATTCCGAAAAGGTTTGCTTTGAATACTAAAAAAAAGTTTAGCACCCCTTACTCACTGGTCTATGCTGCGAATATGGATTCCCATGCATAGCACTTTGCCCTTAGCTACCTTATTTGTGAAAAATGCAATTTAGATCCTTTGTGGGAAGCATTTTGGGGCATTTATTTTACGGAAAATTCCTTCTTCCTAATGCGTCCTAAATTAAAAGCATTCTTTTCTTTCACGAAAAAATACATTCATTGCTAAGGAAAAAGTTCAAAGTAAGGAATTAAGAATAGTTACGAAATATTCTACCCTTATTCTCCGGAAAGAGGTCATTCTATAAACACCCACATGCGTATGAAGGCTTTAATTTAATTCAAATTGATTCAACCTGAAATGGACGGTCTCTTTGTGTGGCACATGCTTTATGTGCGCTAAGTTAAGGAATTCTTCAAGCTGAAATTCATTTTTAATAAAATGTCTGCTATTTTAAGACTTGAATATTTCACTTAACTTGTACGATGATAGATGAGAACTCCGTCCCACGACCTAGACGTGGTCAAGAAAGCAATATGGGGACTGAAGTCTAATAAAGCTGCTGGGGTAGATGGTCTGCCTGCTGAAATGTTTAAAGCAGCTCACCTGTGAGATATGGTTGGAGAAAAGTATGCGCAATGAGTGAAATCTCAGTACCACTTGTCCGATCCACAAGAAAGGTGACCCCGTTGACTGCGCCAACTATCGAGGGATAAGTCGATTTAAGTCGTTAAGATTTTTTCTGCCGTTCTGCGTAAAAACTTGAAACCTTTCGTCATCAATCGAATAGGTACGTATCAGTATGGTTTCAGTCCAGGGAAGTCCACCATCGACCAGATCTTCACACTGTGACAGATTCTGGAAAAGACATAAGAAATGCAAATCGGCGCCCACCACCTATTCGTCGCATTATACTAATAATAATAATAATAAAGGCGGCGCTACAGTCCGAGGTGGACCTGGGCCTAGCTTCTCAACAACCACTCGTGTTGTGCGTGCTATTGTTCTCTCACGAGTGGAGGGGACCTACGGATTAAAGGCGACTCCAATCGGCAATTTTGAGAAGCTATTTCTAGACAGTTATACTCATTGAGCATTGTCAATGACTCGAAAGAGGTGGAGCTGAGAAACATTTTTTTTTTTTAAAATTGTTTGTCTGAATTTGGTTTTGAACCTAGACTGTGAAAGTCTAATGCGCATGGGTCGAGGCATGAACCCACACGGCCGCGGCGCTCACTATTGTACATAGACACACAGTGTAAATAGACACGAGCTATACAGCGCCATGTCTAGTTTTGACATTCTTGCCAAACACATCAGACTGAGCAGGATGACGATGGAAAACTCTCGCTGGTCCATCAAGGTCGCTAAATAACACACAGAGACCTTCAATGTCAAAAAAGTTTTTAGACAAGGCGACGCGCTGTCATGTGATTTCTTTAACATCGTTCTTGAGATGATCGTGCAAAACGCACTGGCCAACACAAGAGGCACGATCTTCCAAAAGTCCGTTCAACTGCTAGCATACGCAGATGACATTGACATGATTGGGTGAACACAGCCATTGCTATTACCGGTGTCTTCGAATTAATTTCGAGAGAAATAATATCCGATGCAGCAGCCATGCCATAAAACACACCAAACAGTCAATTTTTGCGGATGCATTTATGCTTGGTCGAACATTTGTGGATTATGTTCGCTCCAATAACGGCATTGGCAATTTTGCTTGTTGACATAGCCGCTGAGCCAAAACTGAGCCTCGTCCGAAAAGATGATTTTTTGATCATTTTCGTATCTCCGGCCAACATTTCCAGCGCATTAATAGCGAACTCATGGTGATGTCTATAGCTGTCTGGCTTCAAATCTTGCGTTAGCACAATCTTGTACTGATGGAGACCCAAATTTAACCGCAACCGCAAAATAAGCCGGGTTGATTATCTGGTGATGGCCAGTGCAGTTGATCGGCATTTCTGGGTCTGGCTAGTGGTGGCTAATTTTTTTCATTTCGCACCAATCTCTGTCTGGTTGGTCCAAAAGAGTGTACTCACGCTCAAACTTTTCCACGATGCAGCGAATTGCCTGCACACTGAAGCCATGATGGCGACGAAATTCACAACTGAGTCGGAATAATGTTACCATTTTCTGCACGTTCCAGAAGTGTGAAACCGTGCATGATGAGTTGGCGAACCTTACTGAATATTTTGACAGATACATGTCATTGGTAACTTTGGTTACGAGGTTTTTTGCTTGCACTTTTCCTTACTTGTTTATTTACCATTTATTATCTTTTTTTTCTCTAGAACTTAACACTGTTTCTTAGTAGCAAGGTAATCATGTACCAAATCTCTATATGTAAAATGTGCAAGACAAATATTGTTAAAAGAATTTTATGTGCGAAAATAAAATATCTATCTATCTATCTATCTATCTATCTATCTATCTATCTATCTATCTATCTATCTATCTATCTATCTATCTATCTATCTATCTATCTATCTATCTATCTATCTATCTATCTATCTATCTATCTATCTATCTATCTATCTATCTATCTATCTATCTATCTATCTATCTATCTATCTATCTATCTATCTATCTATCTATCTATCTATCTATCTATCTATCTATCTATCTATCTATCTATCTATCTATCTATCTATCTATCTATCTATCTATCTATCTATCTATCTATCTATCTATCTATCTATCTATCTATCTATCTATCTATCTATCTATCTATCTATCTATCTATCTATCTATCTATCTATCTATCTATCTATCTATCTATGTCATTGGTAACTATGCTGAAACACTACACTTGGATAAACTATCATTGACATCACAACGAATGGTGTGTCAGAAGAACATTATATGTGCCATACAATTATTGGCTGCCATTCCACCGCCAATCATCAAACGAATTCCTTCAAGAACAAGATATGTATATCCACCTACCACCCGCATATCCAACAAGAATATTCGTAATGAAAAACAAAACCCCCTCCGCCGCTCTAAGTGAGAATGTGTACCCTTTCTGACAAAGCATTACCACCGAATCTTTATACCATCATACCAATATTTTCGGTAGCCCGAGGGAAATTGCTTGACAAACGTGGGACGCAGTATCTTGAGGGAACTCTAAGAAAAGCGTCAAAACCGAAAAAGGATGCGAATATAAAAGCGAACATTTGCGAACATTGATGTTTCATCAAGAGTTCCGGAAGGAAACCTATGTGCGAGAGGCCTCTTATCTAGAAGCATAACGCAGCAATGCCGCCTTTATTCTTTAGAAATGAAAGATTATCTGTGGATAAGGGGGTGTGGCGGCGAAAGTAATGACATTATGTGAATTTTTTTTTCGCTCGCCTCATTTTTCCTCTCATTTTCATGCTTCAGGGGTCGCTAGGAACACCGTCACTTCGTGTGGAGGGCGGGAAACAAGGAGAAAAGAAATCTAATCAAAATATATTGTGCAATTTAATTTCGTCCCGAAAAGGCAAACACACACAACAGAAAGAGCATGTAGTGTAGTCTTAGATATCAACGGATGGGTGGCGTCAAGGTACCGAAGGGGCGGCGTTTTTAAGTTGTTACTACGAAATGCGAGAGTAATTACGTTTATGTATCGTGCTAGGCAGCCTTCCTGAAGGATGCTTTTCCATTTTTTTGTCCTATTTAATTTAGACAATTGCACCCCTTATTGTCGGATCTTCGTCGTGTCGTCGTTTAACAAGAAGTGAGCGATTTTCCTTTCGCATTTTTATATTTTTTTCTCTTTGTTTTCTTATTTTTAATAGCTCACTTCGTCGTTTAGGAATATCCTAGGAGTTGAAGGAAAAGTTTTAATCAAACTGGTGCTAAAACTTCAAGGAGCGGCAGGGTGTATCCTCGTACATCCATTAATATATCTGTATCCAAGTACATATTTTGTTTTTTCTGTTTCATACTATGATTGTGTGTAGAAGCAGTAACTTTTGAGATTGTTCATGAATTAGCGAAGAGAAAATCATGTTTCAGTGCTCTTGGGCTCTTGTTCCTGGAAAAGGAAAAGTTTAAGCATGAGATTTAGGAATATAATTGGATGGCAGCGCCCTAATGGGAGAGAGCTTGGGCGTTTGTGAAAGAGTTGATATTGGCGGTATCATTTTCCTGATAAAACAATTTCCAGTTTTCAAATAAGAAAATCAAAACTCTTTGGGCTATATTGTTTTGAAACCGTGGGCTGCTTGAAGTTGATTGTGTTTGTTGTTGAGTAACGAAAATAGTAATCCGTGGATTGGAGCTCAGAGGAAAATGCTTCAATTAGAGCAGTTTACTGTACGTTATGAAATTGATGTCTTTCAAGAATTTGTTCTTAGAGACTTATTAAAAAATTTATTCTGATGGCTGTAATGGACTTTATCAAGACCTAATTAGCGTCTTCTTGCTACGCTGAGATGGCAAGATATGGGGAAATATTGTACAATTGAAAGTTCGAATTTCTCAGTGATGCGTAGTTACCAATTAAGGTGACTTTTCGGTGCTTATAATTTTTTTTTAATTTTTTGAAAATTAGTGAAAAAAACTAATTGCCTCTTTTCTTCTCCAGAATAGATGGTGTACTTAAGTCTCGTTTCTTCAGCAAGCGCTCGTATTTTGTATTGTATACATACATAAGTCTCTCGGCGATTGAACAACAGGCGAAACGAGCTGGTCTTAAGGTCAATGAGGAGTTTAATTTATATAATGGTCAAGTGACAAATTGTCGCAGGTCTTCTGTAGTCATGTGTTAAGGGGTTTCATTGCATAACTTGGTTAACTATACAGCTATAACCCTTTCGTAGTGTATGACCAATCCACTGCCACTTCCGTCGTGATGCCTATTGGTTCCTGACTCGTTCTCTCGTAAAGATGTTCATTAAAGATACGATCAGGCCAGAAAATTCATAATATGCTACATAGGCATCTATTGACGAATGTGTGCAGCCTTCTCGTACTAAGAAAAAAACTAAGAAAAATTTAAATAAAAATTTAGTAACCTAACTTTTTTTTTCTATTTATATTCTTAAGCTAACTTAACACTAACTTAAAATAACCTAAACTAACCTATTTAACTTTTTTTTTATTTTTTATTTAATTTTTTTTTTATTTTTTTTTACCGTTTTTGTATATTTTTTTTTAGCAATTTTTAACATTTTATTCCCTTTAAATTACCCTAATCTAATGCCCTAAGGTTGGCCGTAAGGGACCAACAATTTGCTGATTAAACTGACAGAAACTGGGCGTCTAATGGGGCTGCAACGACCAATAGAACCCCCGAACCTTTTTACACTCTGTTCTGTCGTGAACAGAGATGGATCTACTGAACCGGAGATCATCCGGACTAACGCTTGCGACATCGCCCTCGTAGAGGAGTCGCCTATCCACTGTCCATCGCCTCGTAGCCAAAATCTCTTTGAATGTATGCCACGTCGGTGTTCAGTAGTTTAAAAAAAAAATAAGGGCTACACAACTAACTATTGAGTTGGCTTCAAATTTAATCAAAATATTTTCAAAACAGACTTATGTTATTACATGCGCTCCAATGATTATAAGCGATGTCATAAACGATTTTAAGTGCTCTTATTATTAAGGTCTACACCGATGGATCAAAAATGGAAAAGGAATACGCGCAGGCCTTTTCTCCGGCGCACCTAACATGTGCTGCTCGATCAGGCTACCTGTTAATAGTAGTGTTTTCCAAGGCGAGGTCCTTGCAGTCAAAGATACGTTCAAAATGATATCGATAGTGGAAAAACCGAGGGATGATATTACCATTCTGATTGATAGTTAGTTGGTGGCCATGAGAGCAATATACGCAACGGATAGCAAGTCCAAGCTAGTCACGAGTTGCATCGAAGAACTCAGAGTACTTGGCTCACAGCACCGGATTAATCTTTGCCACCGGATTGATCCCCCACTCTGCATTTTAAGGGAATAAGTGAATGTCAAGGTTCTCAAATTGACAAAGTTCAGTTGGCAATCTTTAGACACCTCTTGAGTTATAAATTTTTACATTTGTTGGTACATGTTGTTTACTTTACGTGTCATATATGTGGAATTGGGGCCAGACGGATATACAGACATATACCCTACGAACTACAGAACAGTACACACGAAACACGCGTCAAGATAACTGCTTACTTAGGCCACCAGACAACAGCTAACCGACGCTACAACAATGTACATTCCTACATACACACCGCATAATAAACCAAACAGTAGGCAATATAGAGAACAGAGAAGTACATAAAACATACACGCACCAGTACCGCATAGATCGCGGGGCAGAACAGGTACATACGAGTACACTCACACACCTCACTAACGAACGAACCAAGGGACAACCCAGGGACATGACAGCCAAAACGACCTTCGCGTGGTTGTACACCTTGACGCGGTGCGAAGGCTTAGTAAAGGTCAAAGACTCTTGAGAATTTATTCTCTATGATGAGACCCGAAGCTAAGATGCAACCAGTCCCAATTCCTCCCTCTCCCTTCCTTCCTTCTTCTCTCTCCCTCTCCGGTGGGCCGGATCAAGGTGTCAACCGTTCCGTGCCGAGGATCAGCCTGGCTGGGGGCCCACCCTAAACTAAAACCCAGTCGCTAACGGAGTATTCGAAATACCTGGCGACCTTTTGGATCAATCAGCCTTAGCTGCGTATTGCGGATCTCTGCGCAGCCGGACCTTCCCTTCTCCGCCACTCGTGGGAACAAATGTCCTTTTTAAAAAAAACCCCTTTAAAAAAAAATAAAAATGAGTCCGGTGCTCACTCACCGGCTGGGACTTCAACTCCCAGCGCCTCTAAAGGCCCTTCAGCTCCTGAAGTGCTGGCGACCAAGCCAATTTCGGTTAGGCTCGCCAATAGCCGCGTGGAGCCCTCTAGATCCAACTCGGATCCTAACAACGCCCGCAGTACCGCTGCCTCCTCAAAGGTCATTGGCCTTTCTACAAGGAAACACAGGGAGCGGAATACTGCAGCACGGATTTTGGAGCGCTTTAGTGGTGTTCCTCCGGAGTCGCTCTCTGAGCAAAAGAAACGCTCGCTAGCTTGGGCAACCAAGGTAGCTAAAAGCATCGAAAGCGATAACGCGAATGCCCCCGAGCCATCGACAGCTAAGCGTGCCAGATCGGCCGACTCTTCAACCTCCGGCCCCAAAAGGTCAAAAACTGCCGGAGTATCCTCTAATGCCAATAGGCTCAATAGGCCGTATAGTGAGGTAGTCAAAGACAACCTCACTTACGCCGTAATAGACAAAAGCGACGTCGATGGCAGCATTTCGCCCTCCAATTGGAGGAAAATTGAACGAGGTTTGAACAACTTCTACCTCAGCCTTGTGCAGGAAAGCGGAGGCCTGGCACCTGTCGGGCTCGATGCTGGATGGTACCAAGGTAGAATTAAGTTGTTGTCCTTCGGGGACCTACGATCGGCGGATCTTTTCAGATCAGCCGTCCTCAAATTGGGGGAAGTATGGGAGGGGGCACGGCTTGATGTCGTGACTAAGGATAATATCCCTAGTAGGCCCAGGACTCGTGCCTGGTTACCGCTCATCCCCTCCGATGCTCCTACCATTCTCAAATTCATCCAGGTTTGCAACCCGGATCTTCCAACTCACGACTGGAAAATCGCGAAACTGGAGGATCCCAAAGGTGACACGCGAGCGGCTACTATTGTCATCAATATGGAGTCGCTCGTCCCCCTCACGAAATCTAGTGGAGTCATTCATTATGGCTTCACTAGTGTAACTCTGAGGGTTTATAAAAAGGATGGGGAGGACTCTGCGATGGTTGATCACTCTCCCTCCACCTCATCGTCTGCTAAACCTGCCGGTAATACACCGGCCGCAGTCATTGAGGGGGAGGGGGGATGGTCGGCCGCGGTGGAGCCGTCTCCCTCCACCTCATCTTCCATCGCCATAACGGGAGCTATCCCGTCAACCTCTTTGGCTCCCATGGAGGATGAGGGGGAGAGAGGGGGCACTCCAGAGCCCTCACCAGATCCAGAGGCTCGAGATGAGGATGTTGATTGTATCAACTTCTCTGATCTCGAACTCACGAGTACCCCGCCTAATAGCCAAGACTCCCTTTTTGGGATCGACCTTGGCGATGAATTAAACACCACCTTGGTGGAAGGAGGACTTCCCGATGGCGCTGCTTCGGTTAGTCCAAATTAATCTCCACCATTCCATTTCGGCTTCGGCCGCTCTACTTCTCCGTCTCAACACCTACGGAGAAGATATTGTCCTAGTCCAAGAACCCTGGGTCGTCAATGATCTAGTGTGTGGACTCAGGACTCCAAACTACATTCTCTTCTTCATGAGAGATGGAGGTAAGCCCAGAACCTGCATTCTTGTGAAAAGCTCACTAAATGCCTTTCTTCTCTCCAATTATAGCGATCGAGATTCAGTCGCCGTTTGCCTAGAACTAGGCACAGAAAAAGTCTGGGTAATGTCGGCGTACATGGCACATGACCATGTTGAACCTCCCCCCTCTACTACAATCAAGAGGACGATCGCTGATGCGGAGAGAGCAAAGACCGCGCTCATTCTGGGATGTGATGCAAACGCGCATCACACAATCGGGGGGAGCACGGACATCAACGATAGAGGTGAGTTCATTTTTGACTACATTCTGAACAACAATTTAGTAGTATGCAACTCAGGTTGCGAACCCACCTTTATTACAAAAAACAGACAGGAGGTGCTCGACATCACCCTGACGTCTGACTCTATTGCTGACAGCATCAAAAACTGGAAGGTCTCTCGTGACCACTCCTTCTCTGATCATCGCTATATCACCTTCGATGCAGTAAGATCGCCTCGTTCACAAATATCTTTCAGAAATCACCGAAAGACCAACTGGGATAAATACAGAGAAACTGTATCGGCAATCTTAACTGATACACCCTTCTCCATCCCCAACTGTCCTGCCGACCTTGACACTTCTGTGGAGAGGCTCACAAAAATCCTTAACCACGCACTGTCTATTTCCTGCCCTATCAGCAAGCCTCATCATTTTTCATCGAAACCACCATGGTGGAATCGGGAACTGGACAAGTTGCGCAAGGAAAGCAGGAGATCTTTTAACAAAGCAAAACGCACCAGAGATGCTGTTGATTGGGAAACCTACAAAAGTTCTCTCAACACCTTCAAAATTGAACTAAGAAGAGCCAAGCGTGTGTCTTGGAGACTCTTCTGCGGCAAAATTGAAGAAGTTTCTGAAGCCTCCAGGCTGAGGAAAGTTTTAGCATCGCTCCCGAAAGCACCCAGCTTTCTACAAAAATCGGATGGTACCTGGACATCTTCCAGTCTAGACACCCTAAACCTTCTTGTGGACACCCACTTCCCGGGAAGTCTAGCTGCTAGATCAATCTGTCCTGGCAGTACACCAACCAGATCCTCTTGTAGCCCTCTTAAAATAGACAGTGCATCTGTCAAGTGGGCACTAAATAATTTTAAACCATATAAATCAGCTGGTCCTGATTGCATTATACCTGCAGAGCTCCAAGCAGTTGCAGATCTCATTCTCCCCTGGCTGACAAGCATCTTCCAAGCTTGTCTAGATTTAGGATATGTCCCAAGGTCTTGGAAGGAGGTTACAGTAATCTTCATTCCCAAGGCCGGCAAATCCTCACATAACAAGCCTAACGACCTTAGACCTATCAGCCTCTCTTCTTTTCTCCTAAAGACACTTGAGAAGCTGATTGATCACCACATCAGAAGCAGTATTGCGTCTGGCAGACTCTCGCACGCTCAACATGCGTACAATAAGGGTAAGTCAGTGGAGACAGCTCTACACACCCTCATAGGTACGATTGAAAAATCACAAAAATACAAGGAATTTACCCTGGTAGCTTTCCTTGACATTGAAGGAGCCTTTAACAACATCACTCCCGAGGCAATTACCTTAGCGCTTAACAATCTCGGTATTGAAAAGTCCCTTGTGGCTTTTATTCACCAGCTACTGGTTAGCAGAGTAATAAACTCTAAACTCGGTGAATCCAATGTCCGCAGAACAGTTAATAGAGGAACCCCGCAAGGTGGTGTACTCTCTCCTCTTCTATGGAATGTTGTGGTCAATGAACTGCTACTGAACTTAGAGGAGGTAGGATGCAGGGTGATTGCCTATGCGGATGATATTGCTATTGCAGTCTCCGGAAAATTTGTCTCGACACTAAGGGACATCATGCAGCATGCCTTCCATAGAATAACCTCATGGACCAGTGCATGCGGTCTTGGAGTTAATCCGCAAAAAACGGAACTAATACTCTTCACCAGGAAATATATAATTACCCCCTTTGACCCCCCCTCATTGTGTGGCGTAAAACTTACGCTCACAGATAAGGCCAAATTCCTGGGTCTCATCATAGATCGTAAACTAAGCTGGAAGTCCAACATCATGGAGCGTATTAAGAAAGCTACCACTGCACTCTATTGCTGCAAAAAAGCAATCGGATGTAAATGGGGCCTTCAGCCTAGAATAGCATACTGGCTGTACACAGTCGTAGTCAGACCAATCCTACTCTATGGAGTTTCAGTATAGTGGACAGCTCTTGGCACAGCCGTCAACCGCAACCTTCTTAACCGCGTGCAAAGAACTGCAAGTATATGCATCAGTGGAGTGCTAAGGACGACACCATCCGAAGCATTAAATATTCTACTGTATCTCCCTCCACTTGACTTGTTTGCCAGACAAGTAGCAGCCTGCACAGCGGTAAGACTCAGAACACTTCACCTGTGGAATAACCACCATACGGGTCATTCCACCATTCTAGATAACCTCGAGTTTCTACCGCACGATACCGACCTCATACTGCCTCATCTTGTCTTTGAGAAAAACTTCTCTACCAGCATACCCTCCAGGTCAGACTGGAAGTCTGATACTCAGACGCTGGACGGTCCTCTGCGTATTTTCACAGATGGATCCAAGACGGACGAGGGAGTAGGAATAGGTGTCTACTCCAAGGATCTCAATTTTAGTATATATATAGAATTGTGAAGCTGATTATCTCGCCAGGAGCGGTACGATCTCCACAAATCTCCCTAGTGGGGATCCTCCGCCTATGCCATTCGCTACAGCCAAACTTCTTTTAAAGAATCATACCATTAAAAGCACCAACTCAAGATGGTCAGATGGCACTACGTGCCTCATTACAAAGCAAATCTGGCCTAAACTTGATCTAAAACGTTCACTCTATCTTCTTAGAATGAAAAGGTCATCCCTAAGGATTCACATTGGCGTTATCACAGGACATTGTGCCATTGGCACTCACGCCTCAAGAATGGGACTCCCTCATAATGATTTCTGCAGAAGCTGCAGAGACGAAGAAGAAGAAGAAAGCATAATGCATCTTCTCTGCACTTGTAGCGCTCTCTCCTCTCGCAGGTTGAAACACCTTGGAGCCTACTTCTTTAACGACTTGAGCGAATTGCACAACGTCGGCATCAATCAATTAAAGAGCTTCGTTGAAAGCGCTAAATGGTTTTTCGGATAAAGGAACACAAGATCCGCGTGGTATCACAATAGGCCTAATTTGGCATAAGTGTGACTGTTTTCTACAGTCAGCCACTTCAACCTAACCTAACAGCCAAAACGAACGAACAATGGACAGTCAATCATAGTCATTCGAAGTGGCAACATGCGTCACCAAACGCACCACGTATTGTGTAAATCTAATTAATAAAAGAATTAATAACATTAAAGAGCCAAAGGGTTTTTATTTAAAAGTAGGGGAAAGGACTGTGATTCCTACATATATGACATAGTTTATAGAGTAAATAGCCGTTGCGCTATTATGAACATGTGGGTGGTCGTGAGCGCGTAAAAGCCTTTGACTTTAAGAAAATCCCAAATTAAAGGTCCAACAACGTTTAAAGGTATGGTAAAGAGTCATGCTGTAACTGAGTTATATTTTTACTTTTATATTGAAGGACAAAAAACAGTTTTTATTGCATGACCAGTTAAATTTTCAAAGAAAAAAGGTCTCTTTTAAACCCAATCCAAATGGTGCCGCCTTGCGGATTACTCATATATCAGTGATTGATCAGAGCTCCGAAATTAACATTGATAACTATGAGGCCAGTAAGATAAAACTGAACCTCATCGCTGACAAAGCGAACTGTAGCTCCCAAACCTTCATGATTATTATAGTATTACTCAACAGTGAACACGATTAATTCTTTCATGCAACACTTCTTTGTCAATAACCCTAAACCGTGACTGTGTGTGAATTTTGGAACGCTCTTTATAGGCTTCGAAGTCTTATCAGCAGAAGAAGCACCAATTTTTTCTCATCTGCCTGTAAAGATTTCAGTCATGAGGTTTTCCACGTCATATTTTACGTGTACCCTTAAGGTTGCCGAGGGGATGTAAAGTAAACGGATGAAGGTTCATAAATTATAAGCAACTTGCCTCTCTTTGAATTACTAAAGCAATTGTGTTACAAGGCATATACATATATCCGAGTAAATTATTTGCAAATTCTTTTTTCTACTCAACAAATAGTTTGTTGCTTCTCAAGTTGGGTTAAGTCATTATGCCCGACAGTCGCTGCACTCAACAACTTCAATGCGTTCATTCCTTCTCTCAATTAAATTTTCCCTTATTTTAAACTCTTAAGTAACAAAATAAAGCAGAACCAAAAACTTACGCCTCCAATCACATTAAAATTGAATTCATCGTGAATTTGCTCTCGCCGAAGGAAACCTTGTGGCGAATACATTTCAAACACAAGAAAGATAGATGGAAGAATATACATCTCTTGTTTGACCTATTTTCTGAATTTGCTGTGGGCATTTCCTTCAATCTGAAGGAATGGCTCTTCATTTTGCGTACAACCCAAGTCCTTCGTAATTGAGTGTAATAGCACCCTTTGTGATTTCAGATCCTCTCCTCAAACTCTCCGAAGAAATCACAAAGGGTTACATCAAAATATACAAGAATTCTACATCTCCTACAGCAACATTCATAAATCAGTGAAAGCTCTTCGCCTACCCTTTCCATTCCTCGGCAATTCAAAACAAACTCAAAGTTGTTTCAGTAAATTTACATAAAAATGCCAAATATAGTTAACGATTCCCCCGCAGTCCCCTCTGGCTTGTCGGTAAACAAAATAATTAACTCTTAACGCTTTTACAGGCGCTAACTACATCTCGGAATAAAATGGAAAACTCCCCAAAACAACACCAGCATAGAACAAATATTTAAATAAAATTCAATATTCCAACCATCAACTCCGGCAATTATAAAAGTCCCACCCGAAAATTCCGCAAGAATTAATGAACCATAGAATAAGTAATAAGTCACAACTTTCTCCAATTGATTTAATCAAGGAACCTTCGGAGCCATTACGTTTACAGCCGAACGACAGGAACTGCTGGTAGCCCCAATAAGGAGAAGCAAGCAAAATAACTCATTAGATTTGCATAAAATTTGACTGCGAACACAGCCGACTTCTGGAAGGACCAGGAGCAGCAGAAATCCATCACCCATCACCCATCCACTTCCTCAGTGTTTTGTTCATCAACTTCCGACTACTACATCTTTATCATTAATTCATTTCATTTCAGACACGTTAGGATGGATACACATGGATGTACAATCATAAGACAATTGCGCTTTCAGAACAGAGATTCACATTCCACCCAACCACCACCCAAAACATCGGCTATTTAGAAGAAGTCGACGTCGACGACGACGACGACAGGAGCGACGAGGACAACAGCGACAATGACTAGAACGTTTCTGACTACGACAAGACATTCATTTGCATGGGCGCCCTAATTAACATGTTAAATTGCCGTCACACCATCCGCCGTAAGCTAACATACACCCCGCACAGCCGTGGAACTTGGAATATATGCATAGCAGGAGAAAAAGTATGCCTTGCGCATTCATTACACCTTACATAGGCCGTGAGGATAAATGACTTTGTCTTCCCCCGAGTTCAACAATAGCAAGACAAGAAAATGACAATCAAAATCCTCTGCATAGATGGAAGTGGGGGAGGAGTGTAGGCGGTATGTGTACACCACCTAAGGCATAAATAACAAATTTTATGAGATTTCCACAGCTCACCCAGCAGCCATCTAGGACTATTAAAGAGAGCGCGGGTAATGAAAAGAAAAGAAACAAAAGGGATTTCCTTGAATCCTTGTAATAACCACTTTTGCTAACTCGAAAACAAAATTTTTTCCGTTCACCTTCAGCGCCTTAGATTCAGCCCCACCAGCGGTACCAGCACAACCGGCACAGCCAGCACCTTCAGGGTACCCTCTTTCTACGTTTTAATAACCCCATCGAGGTGAAAATTAAGGTGTAATCTCTATTCGGTCGTAAATTTCCAGGACAAAGGTTTAACCCCGATAATTTTGTTCAAATTAACTCGTCGGTAAGGCGAGAGGGATTTCCAACGAAAATTGTTAAGTATACGCCACCGAGTACATCCACACACTCATGCCAAGAGGCGAGGAGGAAATATGTTACGCATACGCCACCAATTTCTACATCCCGTGTAAGATCTCAAGAATCGAAAATTACCGTGTTGACATCTGTAGACGCACACACAAAATACCAACGACCTTATATCCACACTCGACATAAGTTTGTACTATTTTCCTTAACCCTCGTAGAAGGGATTACAATCGGGATGTCCTTCTGCGTACGCACACTGACATGACATCAAATCTGTGGGTACATGTACGAAAGTTATATGAATTTAATTTATTTCATTGGTGAGGGCTAAGTACCCCAGAGGCATACGGGGAAAAGGTCCTTTTCGGTAGGTGGCTGTGCGAGAAGGTGACTTTCAAATAGAACGACAATATTCAGAAGTTTATATTGCCAAATTGCCACGCTAGCAAATTAGCTTAGAACAAGAACAAATCGGATTCTATTCCCACCCAGATGTTGTGTGTACACATACGCAGCATACGGTTGAAAGAAAGACCCTAGTTAAGATCCTTGTTTCCTTTTTGGTAAGACATGCGAAAATCTAATTGTGCACACACTTATTTCAGAAATTTGTATCACGTCGATGAAAAAGAAATTAAAATTCATGTGGATACACAGAGTGAATCTGCCAATATCGACCAGAATGTCGCTAAGCAAAGACTGCCTACTTAGAAAAAGTTACATGAGCCTAACATGACATGGTGGCGTGGTGGAGTTTCAGCGAATTTGGCATGCTTCGAGCTGGGGTGGTTTAACATGCGTTTCTGTGAAACAAGTCATATTGAGATGAAGTTGTTCTTCTTTCAGCAGTACAAATGTTCCGAGTCTCGCATACATAAAGAACGAAGGGTGCTGCCACTGTTCCGATTTTATTTCAATTGCGCAGTGTTATTTGAAAAGTTAATTAGATCATATGTTCCCTCGGAAGTCTATGCGCTCTCTTTTGAATGTTTACGGAAGCGATGGTAAGGAGGTCCAGTTTAATTATCTTGGCACAGAAAGCTTTATGCCGGATATTAACTAATGGAAATAAGAATATTAGTGCTGCTCTTAGTGCAGAAGAAAGAACAAAAGAAAATGTACACATCTGTAAGCCAAATCTTGCTGCTTTAGTTAAGAGCAAAAGATTGAACAAAGTTTAAATAGGTTTTGTTGAATTGTATGGTAGGCGCACTCAAAGACCCTGAAGATCTCGTCAGCCTTCAGACTCCGGGATTATACTAATGCGTTTCAAATGGAAAAGCTGACCGCAAGAGAGACCTGCTCTCCAATCGAAACACACCCGAACACGATACCAAGGCAAAAGGTAGCAGATTTTCCTAAAAGTCAAGCGGCAATCACAGCTATTGCCTCGGTGTCTATAGCCTCAAAACTAGCCAAGGAATGTCCCATTAAACTACAGTCTTTAGCAGAGAAGAAAAAATTGGGTTCCAGGTCACAGAAGTATAGTCTGCAATGACTCGACCTGGCCAGGCATTCGCGCTTTAACGCTCGGCTGCGATGAAAGTGCATCAGAAATAGAAATCCTGACATACTTCTAATGTGCTTCCCTGACACTTGCTAAAGCCAGATAATAGGCACTACAAAAATCTAGAATCCCTCAAAACGATCTCAGAGAAAACTTTCAGGGAACCGGTCATATCCCCAAACTCCAAGCGACGACGACTCACCCCAACCACTGATGATGAGTATATTCTAAAACTTCTCCTGCAGACTGTATAAGGGAGACGCAGACCAACATCCCGCTGTATGAAACATTCAACATTGACGAAGATAGTAAAACTTCCGTCCAATTGACCAAAACGGAGTGAGGATAGCAATATCCAAACTTAAATCCAACAAGGCTGCCAGAGCTGACGGTGTACAGGCTGCGGTGTTCAAAGCAACTGGAGATAAGTTAGTAGAGAGCATTCACCAACTCATTTCTAAGATTTGATCAAGCGAGTGTATACCTATTGAATGGAAACTCAGCATCCTTTGGCCATTCCACAAGAAAGGATACCCCCTCAACTGCGCCAGTTACAGAGGCATCAGTCTCCGGAACATCGCATTCAAGATTTTATGTACCATAATTAACAACAACCTGATTGGCCCTTATCAGCGTAGTTTCACGCCTGGAAAGTCCACAGTCGATCAAATTTTCGCACTTCTACATCGATCAAAATCCAACCTGTTTGCCGATTTTAAAGCCGCGTATGACAGCGTGCATAGAGAACAGCTATATACGGACATGTCCAGTTTTGGCATTTCTGTCAAATTCGTCCGTCTATGCAGGATAACGATGGAGAAGGCAAGCTGCTCCATCAAGGTTGGCAACGACCTCACCAAGACCTTCAATGTCAAAAATGATTTTAGTCAAGGCAACGCGCTGTCATGTGAATTCTTTAACATCATACTTGAACGAATTGTGCGAAACTCAAACGACAACGCCGGAAGCATAAAAAACTTCTAGCGTAGGCCGACGTGCGTTTGAAATGGAAGCTGTTAAAATGGGCTTAGCAGTAAATGAGGCCAAAAGCAAGTATAAGCTGTCAACAAAAAGGGATACACAAAATCACTGCAATTTCGAGGGAGTAAGGGACTTTGCCTTTACCTCGGTGAGAGCTGAGAAGGCAATGGAGTAGTAAGACCATATTCCGAAGAACAAAGAAGATTCTATAAAAGACCTTGATCATCCCAGTCCTTATTTGTGGCGCTCAAGCATGGACTTTGTCAAAAGTGGATGAGAATATACTCTGCCTTTTCGAGAGATATCGATGAAATATACGGTCCCGTTTGCGTTGGAGGGGTTTGGAGAAGGTGATTTAACGACGAATTATACGAGCAGTACAGCGACATCGACCTAGTAAAAAAACTGTGCATCAGTTGCTTAAGATGGTTAGGGCTTGTAGAGCGGCCTGCAGAGTATTCCAATCTAACCCAGAGTGCGCAACTGGAGGACGCTAACTAAGGACCTATGAAAATGAGTGGTGACTGAAGTCTGGACATTGGTTCAACGACGATAGCCCTATGGCCGGTGCTGAACAGGAAAAAATCATTATCAACAATGACTATGCTGACATCAGTCGCAAGAATATTCGAATTTTGGTGGGGGTCCTCACCGATAACTGTCCGATAGGCACCCATGCCAGGAGGCTAGATATACCCCACAGCGACTATTGTGGAAGTTAAAGGAAAGGGCAATTTTTAAAAAAAATTGTTCACGGCTCCCCCTCTTTCGCGTCACTGACTACGCTCGAAGAGTATACCTGTCTAGAAAAGGCTTATCAATCTCGCCGTTCGGAGTCGGCATTAAACCGTAGGTCCCCTCCACTCGTGAGAAAACAATAGCACGCACAACACGAGTGGTTGCTGAAAAACTAGGCCCAGGTCCACCTCGGACTGCAGCGCCGCCATTATTATTATTGTTAATGTAGATCTCATGGGATATATCATATACCCACGGCACAATGGACCCAAACTATTGGTCTAAGTGAGCCGCGGCACTAGTCATAAGGGCACCCTTCAACCTACCTACCTACCCAAGCAATGCCTGTTCACAGCAATGCATCACCATGGCGATTGCTGCAGAAGCTGCAAGAAATTTAATCTGTTTGTCACCTGCTCTGTGCTTGCCCAGTTCCCAACAGCTGTTGGGAAAACATTCTTTGACCAGCTGGAAGATCTGAATAAGATTGACCAAAAATTCATATTTAAAGCCGGATAAAAAAGCAAAAATAGGATACCAAGTTGACAATTTTTATTTTCAACATCCATAAGGGAATGATGGGCTCATCTTTCTTTAAAAAATCCGGGTCTGTAAGCCTCTTGGTCACTTATAGTATACCTCTTATAGAAGACTGCGGGATAAATTCTATAAGTTCTCAAATTTGAAATGGTAGATTTCCTTTTAATTACGTTGCGCGACAACAGGATGGCAGCTAAATCGAACTCAGGGACTTTAATGCAAACAATTTTGAACTTCTTTTGTGCCTCCCAAAATACTCGTATCACTGGAAACAACGAGTAAAGTCCCAAGAATTTCTTACGAACTCTGAATTTTTTAAGTTTTCATTTCCGAAGACGTTACTAAAAAGTTTCATTCAACTAATACAACTTTAGTCCATAACTTAAAAAACTTTTCGAAGCGACAAAAAGAAAACTTGACAATTGTCTCCGCCTCCATATGCCAGAACTAAAGTTGAAATGATTTCTTACACGGTCAGCTAGCACCAATAACAACCAACAACAGAAATATTCTCAAAAATGTCTCTACAAACAGAACCGCAAAATGCCCAAGTGCTGACAACCGTAAGGAGATTACAAATGAATTGTTGGTAAATTTATGACATTCCATTACACAGCAACACAGCACAGAGCAACATGGCAGCCCTTAAGACAAGAAGGCGCGCAGGAGAAACCTACTATTTCCTCCCGTCATACTTTTTTGATTGAGAAACTAATTTCACATGCAATATGGACAAAGTTCCGTAATAAATGTGTTCTTTAATTACTCTTGGTCTCTCAGCTTCAGTCCCAGTTCCCTTTGCAATGCTTATGAATTTTCTTCATTTTCCTCACTCCAACACACACAGGCAAACATATGCATACAAACATAAGCGCACACGAGGACGCGCATACAAATAAAGTCGGCGAAGCATTTAACGAATTTCCACAGGGTACACCATGTAAGAAATTTATTTGACAACCACAGCCAACCCCAAAGGGCAATGTCGAAACAAAGTTTGAGTAATTAATTTGACAAAAGGGTATGTGAACTAGGCGAACGAACAAAAGGAATAATTATGATTTTTCGCAAAAGTTTTAAGGTCTTTCCTCCTCGTTCTCTCTTTTTTGGGTGAAAGAAAGTCAAGAAGGAGGGGGGTTGGGTGAACTAATAGTCCATTTAAAGTTATAAGACCGACGACAATGCATATAAATTAAAATGAATTTCCCGCTAAAGGAGTCGAGTTCATAACACTCGCAGCAACTGAACGAAGTACGAATAGAAATTCCTAATATACTCGTACTTGACTAAGGCAAGGACGAAATTTAGGGAAAACGAAGAAAAGGCAATGACGACCAACACAGTGTAACTCTTTTTAAGTGAAAATGTGTAGGGACTGCGTAGAATAGAGGGCGGACGAAATGTTCTCTTGAGTGCTTTTGTTGGCGGTACTCAAAAATCGCGCTGGTAGGGAACATTAATTCGAACACCGACCCAACGGAGAGTCCTTCATCATACTACTTGGAAATACTTTTAACTGGAACTCATTATGTGTTGTGTCGTGAAAATGGTGGAATCAAAATGGAAAAGAGTGGTAAGATTAAGTAAACATTCTCACAGGGTGGGGCTTAAAATTAACTCAATTTCTTTTTATCACAAACGGCAGCATTATCGTCAAAAATGAAGTTTCTTTAACTTGTCAATCCTTTGACGGCAAAATAGGAGTTTACCACTCAATAGACTATTCATTGGTATGGAAAAATAAAGAACGAGCGCAGGTGAAAGTTTATTAAGCAGTCAAAACGAATGCAATTCAAACGCCTTTGAGAAGAAGAGTGATGGAAAAAGAAGTGTGGTGAAGCATCTTCGTGGTCAGGACTTCAAAGAAATATATTCTGGTCGGAGTTTTTCAAAAGCCTATCAAAGAAAATGTTGATTCTGAGAATGACTATGAATTTTCCGGCCTTGTGCTTGTCAGTTTTTCGTCGGATCCATATTCATCGTGATGCCATTTAATTAATTTATTTTTTGTCAGACCACTGTCTGGCCTAGAAAAAGATTTAAATAAAAAATCTTATTTACTTATTTTTCAAAAAAAGTGGGTTAAAAAAAACTGACCGACTTTTTACAACGAATAAGAGTGTTGTTTGACTGCCTGCAATGAATGGTCAAGGACACTGGATACAAGCACACAAGTCTGGGGTATTTTTCCCCCGAATTCGCTTATTCAAAAAGATCTAGGACGAACACTGACGTAAAATACAAGCAATCTCTTCCTCTAATAATCGAACCCGTGAATGTAATTAATTGGAAAAAATACCAAAAAAATCGAACACTCTAGACAGTCGAAAGGAGCTCTTCAAATTTCAGAACCCAAAAAAATAAAAGACTAAATGAATGTACGAGTACACAGTTATATAATAGACATATTCGTATGTCAGAAGGATCTGTACCCTAAGGGAATACTGTACTTTCTTAGATCTGTAGACACATACGGTCCAGAACAGTATTGTATATTAAATAAACTGGGCAAGTGCGAGTTGTACTCCCACAGGGAAGGTTCCGTCGCATAAATATTTGTTGATGGAAGCATTTTTGAATATCGGGCGACGAATCCAAATTATTTCAGTTAAATTTTCTTCTAACTTCAACTCAAACAACCATTCATTACTACATTCATGCGTACAGGCAAATAAACATCCATCCTATACCTCTAAAAAAAAGTATCACTGCTCATGCCTGCGGTGTGTACATTACCGTTGGGCATTTAGGGGTTGAAATTAATGGAATGTGAGAGATAACACTCATCATCGTTTTGAGTCGTCGATCACAGCATGGAATTTATGTGTGAAAATGATAAACTTTGTAATTTTAGATCTTTAATGTCTCAAAATGTGCATATAAACCGATATTTTTATATTAATAATTTCTTAACACCCCCAAATGACCCCACTTTTTAAATTTGGGTGCATGAGTAATGATATCTAGGCCTGAAGTACCTATGTAATTCCAAAATTTCATTGCGATGTCTTTATAAACTTCGGAGATAAAAAAGTGTGACATACACGACGGACGGAAGGACACACCGAAATTATAAGGGTTCCATTTTTGTAGACGGAACCTTAAAAACGAGTAAAGGTGCAAGAGGAAAGTTCTTCCGTGAACTCTTCAAAAGATTACTGATAGTATCCGGAGTTGAGTACAAATCTATAAGTGCATTGTTCAACCTTAGTCGCAAGAATCTTCGCATTGTACTAGTGCTCTTTACTAAATACTTGGCATCCCCCCTCGATTACTTACAAGTTGTGGGAAAGAGGACGCATGATAATAGCCTGTTCTGCGATTGCTCAACTCTAAGAAGAAGAAGATTGCAGCTTCTGGGCAAAATCTCCTTTAACGAGCTGAAAGATCTGAATTCAATGAGCTTAAATGAGCTAAATGCCCGATTGACCCAAACTGTGGTCTTAGTTAACCGCGGATAGAACCGATCTGCCAACCACTTACTTTATACCGCACAGTCCAAAAATGTATTCAATTAAAGTCTGTTTAAAGTTTTAACGTTTTCTGAGTATTGAGGACAGAACCAGTATAAAGTTGTTGATCGCACCTAACCTGGTGGGATGCGAGCAATGGTTCCTGAAAATGCTTAGGCCAAGTTGACATACAGCCACTCCGGGGAGCCTACTGGATAGGATTTACAACCGGATCTTTCAGAAATAAACTGGGCAAGAGCGAGTTGTACGTCAACAAACGAAATTGTCGAACTTAGGACGTCAATCCACTTGCGATCCAAGAGCGTCTAATGCATCCCAAAGAAATCACTGTTTGGTGTGGATTTTGGCTTTGCGGCGCGGCGTCATAGGTACATGTTTTTTTTTTTTTTTGGGAACGACGTTGGCCATGCCTTCACCGTCAACGGCGAGCGCTATAGGTCGATGATTACTAACTTCTTTTGGCCTGAATTGGATGATTCTCGTATGGACACCAATGACATGTATTTTCTACAGGACGGCGCTACGTGCCATTCAGCTCATGCCACATTGGAAAGTCCGCACCAGCGATTCGAGGGCCTGGTCAGGGCATCTCACGTGGAGGTGATGTAAACTGGCCACCGAGATCGTGCGATTTGACACCGTTAGACTTTTTCTTGTGGGGTTTTCTGAAATTGCAGATCTATGCAAATAAGCCACGAGCCACAGCGGCTCCACATCTTTCGAGCCACTGACACATTATTTGCTGTTTAACAATATTAAAATACAGGAAAAAAACATAATTCCGAATACTTTTGTGAGGCACTATACATGTTTTTACTGGTAAAAAAGCTGAGCTGCCCTTAAAGAACAGAGTACGTCATATACCTTGCCAGCAAGTCCGTTTATAAGTTTATATCAAGTTAGAAAGCGGAATTTTTGGTAGCTTTGACATATTCAATAGGAGCATTGCCCAACACGCTCGGAGAAAAATATGCTGAACCCACAATTTTTCTTGAGAATACTTGACATTTGGATTTAAAATAAGACCATATAATTGCGGCCAGTTTCATATTTTCTCAAGATAATCCTTGGCACAGCAAACTTAGCTAAAGCTAAGATATAGTTGGCCATCACCAGCATATGAACATATGAGTACGTATTTATTTAGGTGAAGCAGAATAATTCCTTGAAATTAATTGAAAAAAAAGCACCATTAGCATACGGGAGAAATTGCTTTCATACAAGTATATAAAATATAGCACTTGATAAAAAAATTAAGTTCTGCCTAAGATTTAGTCATAAATGAAGGGAACATAAAACTGACATTTTGATTACAAGAATTCATGTGTCTTCATGGGTAACGAAGAGACGTCTAAGTTTACTCAAACTTCCGGTCTATGCTTCAAGTTCGATGAATCAATTTATTATCGAATGATGCATACACTTCCTTCAACTAAGACGAGTATTAAAAGAATCTTACACATAAAGTTCACTGGATCCTATCAATAAAACACTTTTAATAGTCTTCCATCGTTTTTATTTCAGTTTTACAAACAAAATTAAACGACAGTTTACAAAGTAAAGACTGAAAATCGTAAACAAATACTTTTTCTTAATTTATTCAACCGCTCAAGGGTGTTTTTCAATTTATCCTCTGAACCAAGGCAGCATGAGACAGACAGCGACAGATAGAGATGGTGAGAGTCACTGAACAGCTAAAGATGAGAAAGTATCCAGAAGAATGAGATAATTTTTTATTCATCTCTTTTTTTCTTTTCGCTTCTCCATCTACATCCTCGAACAGTATACGAACACTTGCAGTAGTTCGTAAAGTATTTACCCTTTTAAGTTTGCTCCACCCCCCCCGCTCCTTTCACTTTTATATCCATTTTCTCACATTAGACTCGATCGAGGGATTTGCCTTAAAACCTTCAACGGAGAAAACTTGGTGAAATAAATTAAATTACAAATTGAAAGGCCTTTCGTTTCCACGTACAACAGGGAGGAAGGAACTGCAGTCGTTGGATCCGAGAGAAATAAAAATCAAAATAAAATAAATGGGCTACGTAATCGTTCGTGGATAAGTGTTATTACATCGACGATAGAAGACGACAAAATAAACATTTGCCCAAGTCGTTATTATCAGAACGAGATAAATGACACATCGTTTAATTGTGATTTACACATGTGTTCTGGGTGTAGCCATACGTCTGTAATGGATATCCTTGACTAATTTTGATAATGTATCTAGTAGATTTTCGGCCGAAATCAAATAAATTCGGATACGCATTAGGATCAATAAATATCGAATTTAAGGCAGAACGAAAACAAAACAATGCCAAATGTTGATGTTGCCCATGCTTACATGTCTACACGTGAATATGTGAACAACCTTGCACGTGTGCGGATATAGTTTGTCATAATAATAATTTCTATGAAGGGCTCCAGGTATACGTGATCGACTGTGGTCTATTATAAGTAAGAACTGAAGTGAGGTTTATGAAACAGAATACGAATATGATGAAGGATGATTTTCTGAGTAAAACGAAAACTGATACGTATCAGAGATGAGGCAGAACACAAACTATAATGCAGACATCTTTTCTAAGAATGTGTTAGCTTAAGGCAGGAAACTTGTCCGTGAATTCAACCCAAAGGGTTAGTTCTGGGAAGGCAGTGATTTCAAGACGTCATTGTTTTCAGATAAAATCCAATATTTTTCGAACAATGATGTCCTATTTATAAAGTAGTAACATAGTAAGCAAACTTATTACCATTTAATTAAATACGTAAATACCGTTACAGATCATTCGCGCCATTGCCTTTATCCGACATCAACCACTATTGTTTTCTATTACTTCAAGAGTAAAGCGACATACACACATATGCTTAAGGATTCATTTCACTCGAATTCAGACTCGGAAAATGAAATTCGGTACTCCACAATTCGATTTGTGATTTGAAAATTTCGAAAGCGAATTGAATATTCGGACATGAAAATCGATGCTAGTTTTAATGCACTTTTTTATTTTTATCTTTTAACAAAAATTTTTCATTCTAGAAAAATGAAAATCGATACTCTACGTTACAGTATGTTCGTGTTGTACTCGAATTTACGCATTTGCTTTGTGAATTTGCAATGAAATTGCATTAAAAGTGTAAACTATTCAGATTTTTCATTTTATTTTTACTGTTTTGTTATTTTAGGGTAAAAGACAAAAATTCAAGGTGGGATGGTATTTCTGTGGAGTTTATGGAGGTAAATCCTGATTTTCAAAGAACTCTTCATTCTGTCATTCTTATATGAAAGTATTGAATAAAATTGCTTTGCTAAAAAAATTAGGGTGAGTCATTTGTGTTTTTTTAAATCATAGGTTATTTTGACCCTGACAGCTGTTTCCCGCTCGAAATCTTGACAGCAAGTCAGGGATGATCAACGTTGGGAAATATTGAAAACTTATTTCCAAAGTGAGTGTAGCTGTGTAGCCCAAACAGTGCGTTTTTTGAACAGAAGTTTTGGATGAAATAAAGCACCCACCGCGACTGCTGTACGCAAGTTTGTGCAAAAAGTTCGTGAGACTGAAATGCTAGCGGATAACACTCATGGTCCCAGTCGTTGTACGGTGCGCACAGATGAGAATGTGACTGCAGTGGCCGTCAGTGTGAGACTCAATTCACGAACAACTCGATCTCAACAGCTCAACACTTCACGCACTAGTCTGAGGAGAATTCTGCACAATGATCTCGGATTATTCGCTTACAAAGTCCAATTGACTCATTAATTGAACGCGACCATCCGCTTCGTTCACATCGCTTCGCAGTTTGGTCCTTAGAGCAGCTTGAATTGGACAATGATTTTGGGCGAAAAATCATCTTTTCTGACGAGGCGCATTTTCATCTCAGCGGCTACGTGTGAGGACCTCGGTTAAGTTGGCTACGTTGTTCTTATTTTATTTTTTTTTTTCGTATGATTTTTGAAACTCTACTGGAGCACTCAGACTCAAAACTGGTCCATCGTACTGCCAGGTAGCAACCTACTCCAGTGCCGATAATTTTATCCCGACGGCAAATGGTGGCTGGACCGGATTCGATTTCATTGAGATTCGAAGCTGGGCCCCCTCGAACTTGGGGCATGCACTTACACAACTGCGTCATCCAGTTGTTACGTTGTTCTTACTTTGCTAATATTTAATCTTAAGCTTAGCCCAAGCTTTGCAAAGACCGGTAATACACAGCGCATGTTTATCTTTCTGATTTTGCTTTCAACTGCCATTCCGTGCTGCACACATTCTGATACCTCAGCGCCGTCTGTGATTTTTAAAGTTCTCCTTCGTTCTAGTTTCGACGTTTAAATTCGATACAAAAACTATACAAAAGCCAGCATGGAATTTAAAAATTTAAACAATTTATTGAACTGTGGCACAATGTTATTGAGTGAATGGATACCTACGTATAGCAGTTCATATCACATATCAGTTCGCAGTTCGCATCTCCTTTGTCCATTAAAAATCATAAGCCATTGTACATGTTCGTATTAAAGAATTGTGTGTCAGAGACATCCAATTGTTGCTTTATTACATTTCAGACTACCTTAAAATAACAGACGTGAGAGGGTCACCGACCTTAAATGTTTGCTTAAGGTATTTTTTAATAACTTCAAGACACACAATTCCAAAAAGCATCTGTACATCAAAGCCATAAAAAAGATTTAGGAATAAATAACTTCTAGAAATCCTTTTGAAAGCGTACAAAGAACAACTTAAAAAAAAAATCTTTCCTGAACTTCAACTCCTCTTCTCAATGCTAGAATATTTTTTCCTATTTTCGGCAATTAAGATTCCACGTAGGAATAAGAGAAGTACGTGTCAAATTAATTCAAGACCTGAAATCACTGCCATGTACTTATTTTTGTAACACTCTATTTTTAATGTATTTATTGAGCAGGTAAGTGTGACGACTTCAGCGCTAAAGGTCCATGGTTCGATCTCAGAAAAACCAATATTACAGCACTACCTCTCTCAAGTCGCTGAAAATCCTTACAGAAAATAATTGAAGTGTAATAGCACGCACGTGTTGTGCTAAAAATTACTGTGAAACTAGGCCTATGTTTACTCGGACTGTAGTGCCGCCCAAAGAAAGAAAATAAAGCAGAAGAAGGCCATATAACTTCTTAATTACTTTGGGTCCAAATATTTGACGGATTTTATGCAACTGTAAAATGTAAATGTCAAGACCATGCCTTAAAAGACTACAATTGTAAGAATTAAATAAACTGGAGCAGTTCTCTGATAATAAATTTCGTACGTACCAAAAATGCTTACATTTCAATTTCAGAGTAAATAAATTAAATAAAAAAAAATTAATAAATATTTCGAAAGCACTTGTAATGGGCCTACCAATAGGGATTTCCGAGTTTTGATAGTTAATAGCGGCCATATTGTTCAAGCTACATCTGTCAAATTGGCTGCTGTTTATTCAGTCGGTTCTACTAAATAACCGAAGGACATAGCGTTCAACAAAACATGCATATGTTAAGATTGTTTTATCAAAATGAGTGTTCTGTGCGAGCAATGTTTCAGTTTCGCCCATTTTACGGTCGCCAAAATCGTTCTACCTAGAGGACTATTAGCAGTGTGGTGTAGAAGTTTGAGTACATTGGTTCAGTAAACGATAAACCAACACCAGTACGTCAACGTCGACGAAACCAAAGATCTGCCGACAACATCGTCGAGCCGCTGTCCGTGAGAGTGTGCTAAAGAATACGAGGCAGTAATTTCGCGTCACGTTGCTCAAAAAAACTCGGCTTTCGCAGACCACAACTTGAGGAATTTTGCGTCGTGACTTGGGCCTGCTCCCGTACAAAATTTAACTGACCCAGGAGCTGAAGGTAAACGACCAGACCATAGACACCGACGTGTGTTCGCTGAATGAGCTTTGGAGCAGTTGGAAACGGACTGACTTTTTTTCATCGAAAAAACATTTTTAGGTATGAGGTCCATTTCTGGAAGAATGGGTACGTCAACAAACAACATTTTTGAATTTGGGAAGATACCAAACCAATCCACATGAGATACAAAAGCGTCTAATGCATACCGAAGAAGTCACTGTTTGGTGTTGATTTCGGGCTGGCGGCGTCATCGCTCCATATTTCTTTGAAAACCATGCGACATTGGCCAGGTCATCAACGGCGAGCGCTATACATAGATCGATGATTACCAGTTTCTTTTGGCGTAAATTGGATGATATGGACACCACCGGCTTGCTATTTCAACAGGACGATGCCACGTGCCAAACAGCTCCGACCATAGTGCAAAGTCTGCACGAGCGATTCGAAGGCATAGTCAACTCACGTGGAGGTGATGTGAACTGGCCACCGAGATCGTACGTTGGACATTTTCTTGTGGGGTTTTCTGAAGTCGTAGATCTATGCGAATACGAATACAGTGGCCATCAAAGCCAACATAACCCACGCCATCGTTCAAATTCAGGCTGATTTATATGCCAGAGTCATAGGAAATTGGACATTTTGAAAGCGCGACACCCAGAGAAATCGCGGCGCCGACATTTGACCGATGTTATATTCTATGCATAATGGCATCGATATGCTTTTCAGACGAATAGCAAATATCGACGATGCCTCACACACACTTTGATCTATATAAATTTGAAGATAGGAAGCGCTTAATGAAGGACCATTTAGCTTTTTTCTGGAAGTAACACTTCTGAATTTTTGTGCTGAATCCATAAAAAGTAGCTAGCTCACATTCTCCTTTTGGGTATGCAAAGTACCTTACTCATTTCTGCTTCCCTAAGTTCACATGTGAGTGGCAACTCACAGCTTCAATTTTGCAGTAACTTAAGGTAACATCTGGCTCAATGGTTTCGAAGCATTTTCTTTACAGAGTTTCTGTCTATTTCACATCGGATTTAAAATTCAAATTCTATTTCGCCTTTTCCATCTTGCCTTCCGTTGAGGTTTCTTCATTTCAAACTCTACATATGTACATATTTTCGAATGCATTGTAAGCCGACTTATCCACTCCTTGTAACGTAACATTAATTTAAGCATCGGTTAGAATGTACATACATATTCGTTCCAGATGTTCTCAGCATGAATCGTGGTAATTCCTAATACGACCATATACTCGTCGTCCTTGCTGCTTGTCAACATGCAGTTTAATCAGTTTGAGAGCTTTCTCTTTTCGAGCAAAACCGATGAAAGACTTTTTTATATGCCCACCCCCTTGATCTGGCCCATTTGGATGAGGCAAAATTTAATTTGTCAACTAAGCGAAGAGGGCATGTGCATTTCATTAAATTAAGACACATCTTTGAAAAAAAGAAGAGACCGTTCTGGGAAAAATCATCCCAAGTTTAGCTGTGCAATATTTTAAATTATTTTCATTTTCCCCTGTACCAACATATATGAGGATGCATGCATATACTTGCGCATAGAAAGGAGCAAAATTAATTATTTTCCCTTTTTAATATTTTCCCTTTCCTTGTATATGTCCTAGATATCATTTTATCTGCATTGAGTTGAGGGCTGACGAACAACAATTTCAACAACAACAACAGGACCAATGGTTGAGTGCATTAAAGTAGGATACGTACTTCATAGTACTCATGCAAATCCGTTGCGTAAAAACAAAGCACAAGCAGGTAATAAGAGGGATGGATGTACGTGTGGATAATATTATCCTAATTGAAAATTCACATTGTGCTTATGCAGCAGTTTCTGCGAGCCAAACGATGAGGAGATAGCTACTAGAGCCTTTACTGTACGTGTGCTAATCGTGGAGTGGAATGTTCTGACTCAGTCAGTGTAACCCTGATTGCATGACGTAGCACAAGGAGGGCTCTTGCTTTCCAGGTAACGTACACTGTAAAGAAAACTTTAATATACCGCAACGAGTATATTAGAAACTGGAATGATAAAAAATTTAAGTACTAATGACTTCACAGTTGGCTTGATTCGTCATAAAAATGTAATAAACTGGTTGGGCATTGTTGGAAATAAACCGCGACCGCTCAAAGGATCATTGTGGGATTGTGGGAATGTTATAAGGTCACTGTGGCGTATACGCAATCTAATTCTGGTCGTTCACTGACCTGTAAAATGTTGCGTTTTATCTCAGGGGCAATTACAGGAATACTTTTCCCCTGATTCGCCTTGGTTGTAATGAAATTGAAGAGCATTTGTCGTGCTTCAAGGCCATTGGGAATGGTATAGGAAAGTAATCATTTGAAGTTGTTCATATGAACTCTGCATGAATCCTTTCCCGAGTTACAGACTGCTGAGGTACATTTGGTTCCTTGTATTGTAAGTTTATCATGTAAACTTGAACTTTAATTATTAAATCTAAGACACATCAACGTTTTAGACTAAGTCTTTTGACCTCATCAAGAAGTTCCGTTCCTTCAAGAACTCTAACTAACTCTCATTCGACTTCGTTGAGCTGGATAGTCGGTTGCAGAGATCTAAGGTTCAGATCCCAAAAGTCTAGTACATTTCGGAGTAGAATCTGGAACTGATCTTCAAAATGTAGACTATTTCATCAACTGGAGGTGAATTTAAAAAACATGTTAAACCGAGTGCTACTGCATGACTATATTTTCTGGCCCTTCACTTGTGACCTTATCTCACATTTCGTATCTTAAAAGTTTTGAAGTAATTTGCCTTAAGAAGCATATTTGTTGCTGACGCACTAAAGACCAGAGCAAAACTCTGGGTGAAAAACAAATTATTTACGTCGTCAAAGGTGCAAAAGTCTCAACTATGCCCGAAAGTTTTATACACGATGCATACGACTCAAAATGTACAAAGACCTCTGGTGCAGACAGTCATAAAGCAAACGTATCGTTAGAAGGTGCACAGCGTAAAGTGGAAATAAATGCTGCATAAAACTTTGTCAAAAACTTGACATATGAAATGTGTCCCCTTTCAGTTCTTTTTGGAACGCTGTGGTTTACCTACACACTTGTACATGTGTTGAGTTCTGAAAACTGTTCCCAACAAGATACCATAGGAGAAAAACAAAAAAAAAAAAATACATAACAAAACATTTGCAACACTCTGCTCACGCAGGCGGTCCCTAATTGATTACAAGACCACGTGCACGAGAATGACGAAAGAAAAAAAAAGTACTTTTACAACCACCGCATCCACCCACTTACCGTATGGTGTGTTTCTGAAGTTTTTTCATTATCTTTCTTTCAGTGTAGCAGAAATTGCACACACACTTTGCGAGAATTAATCCGAGGACACAATCACTACAACATATCTGGCCCTCAGGTAAATGGTACAAATACTCCGAACATATCTTCCTCCCCAACATCAAGGGTAACTTGTCAAACAAGAACGACACAGATGATTATTATGTTTCCGCTGCAGCAATGAACTCATCATGCCTTTATACTAGTGATACCTGGAATGGTAGCTATGTCGTGCTCCTGAACGAAGGTTCTGATGTTTAGTATGCTGGAACGCGACTTTCAGATACTGGGGGGAAAAATTAACAATTTCTGATGTGAACACAAGCGAGAATATATCTTGCTGATGAAATTGTAAATACCCACAGCACCAGAGTACACATGTTCATGCGTATCTTACTCTAGGCTCCTACGTGCAGGACGGGCGTTTTTCAACCTCGCTTGATGCCGCACAACCCATGAGAGGAGAAAATTCGATTTTGATGCAAATGTGTACAACCTCAAATCCCTTCTACGACATATGTTAGATAGATATAGAAAAGTTTTCTTCACTGCCTCATTGTTTTCCATCCCAGTGGGAGTTGGCGACGGGCGGGTCCCCGTAGGAGGCTAACTTTTTAGATTAATGTCAAACTCCGGGGGTTGCCTCCACTTTGGGGCTTTGTTGCTTCATTCCAGTATGCTGGTGTTGCTCTTCGATACTTCAGTTTGATGAGAAATGGTTCCAAAGATGAAACTGACCCCATTGACCTTCGGCATGGCAGTTAGGGATAAACACATTCCTCGAATGCGAACATACATTTGTGTTTGCCTTTTTCACTTCCCATTCTTTACATCTCTGCCCCTCGTCATTATTTATAGCCAAGTGAAGAGAAGTATTCGATTCGTGTCCCCGAGGAAGAGCTGTGAAATTTTTTGCCCTGTTCTAGTTCTTTCTTTTTAACTTTTGGTTTGTGATTTGTCATTCCCTGTGTTCTCTCCTTTCATTTTGGGAAAATGGCAAAAGCGGCAATAAAAATTAGGTTTGGTCAATGGGGGTACATTTCTGGAAATACGGGATGGACGCCTCCGATTAGTGTCATGTGCTGTGAAATGAGTCAGGGATGTGACCGCACAGTGAGACAGGACTTTGCCGCGATTATCCGTAATTAAGTGTGATTGACTTAATGAGAGTGTGACGCATGTGAGTTAATCATGAAATATTCATTATGCTGGCTTGCAAAATATTTTACTTTAAGTTGTGCGCATTAATTCAAGCATGTCGTGAAAAATTAGCACTTCATTCTGAAGGCTGAAATTTAATTCTGTGCGAATTCGTTCTTGAAAATACATATCTGTATCATAAAATTGACTTTTTTTGTTGCCCAACAACAGGTCATTCAATTTAAGTTTCCTCTCTAAGCTGTTGCGTACAGTTAAGGGCGTCTACTCATACACCGAAGGCAACAACTTTCGTTTTTACGACCCCACCATAGTAGCATTCACAACACGAATGGTTGCTGTATAATTTAGATCCAAGTCCACCTGGGACTGTAAGGCTGCCCATGGAATAACAAAAAGTATACCATTTTTATGCGGCCAGCGATGAAGGCGACTAAGAAAACTACTGTGACGTATACGTGATATTTTCTCCAAAAAATGAATAAAATGATCAAAAGAATGTCAGCAATACATTTTGCATCAAAATCTCATCAGTTGACGGGCATGAATGTTCATATAGGTGAATTGTCTGAATTGTTTCCGCAGATTGACAAGTTACTTACAATGTTAACCATCAGTTGCAGGAAATAAAGGCAAATGACAAGTTCGACTGCCGACGTTTAAGGAGCTAGAGGCAGTCAGTTGCCAATATTTTTCACCTCTTTTCAGGAGAAAAAGACTTTGAAGGGAGAAGCACATATACCTAAATACATATGTATTCATTTTACAAGATGGACAAATCATAATTTTTTTTATAATTTGCGAGTGCAAAATGGGTGACAAGTAGTCAAGTTTTTTTAAAGACTTTGGCTTAGAAATTGGAGGGTGCATTAAAACAAATTTGGAGCTCCATATTTTTCAAACGATACTTTGGATCAGAAATTGTTAACCTCTTTCGAGTCACTGACAATGCTCAAAGAGTATAACTGTCTAGAAAAAAAGCTTCTCAATCCCGCCGTTCAAAGTCGACATTAAACTGTAGGTACCCTCCACTCGTGAGAGAACAATAGTAAGCACAGCACGAGTGGTTGCTGAGAAGCTAGGCCCAGGTCCACCTCGGACTGTAGCGCCGCCATTATTATTATTATTACAGTCCTGTGTGAGCCTGGGCCTTAACCCACAAGCCTCTCATGGACTCTATTGGGTAGTACACACCTGTTAATGATACACACACCTATGAACAAAGTCTGGCCCCTAACTTCAATTTATCATGGTTAACATGTGCCTTAAGTTATTTCCTTATAAGATGGTTACAATGCTGCGGATTTAAAGCATAACAATTATTCACAATTAAGTCTAGACTCCTAGACAAATAAACTTTCAATATAAGTTCAACAACAAAATTAACGACCACAAAACCAGAGTTCAAAATATCTATACATCAGAAGGGAAAATAAAAATATCATTCCGCCACCCCAACCACACTAAAATTCATACAAGGCGAGTAAAATAACAAAAAAAGAAACAGAAACACTCAATTGAACATAAAGGAAACAAATGAATATTTATGATGCTTCGAAGAAAAGTGAAAAAGAAGACAAAAAATGATACAAAAAAATAAATGAAAAAACCTCACAATCATCGGAAAAGCCCCGAAAGGATAAAAACCGAAATAAATATCGGAACTGAAAAGAAAAACGTTATAATCTTCTTATCTGCCTCGAACAATATGATGGACATTCAAGGATTCAAACGGAAAAGAGAGAAAAAAAATAATAAACCCTACTGCCATAAAACGAAACGAACCCAATACGAAATGTGAAGTACAACCAAACTGGAAAGGAAACAAATTTCCAACACCAATCGATATATTAAAAATGGTTCTCACTTATTTCGAATATCAACGGGCACTTAATCTCTACCAGAGCAGGGCGAAAATCTTGGATAAGAAGGAAAATACAAGGAAATCTAAGAAAAAAAGGTCGCTACGCTACCCTGGGATATATGTATATTTTTTAGACTTACCTCCCCATGTCAGAAAAAAGGATTTCCTCATGGATTCTGAATGAGGAAAAAAATGGCAACAAATTGGAAATAGCAGCACTGAACATCTATTGTTATGGAAGTCGAAGTGGAAGTTGAAGTGAAAGAAGCATAAGAACAACAAGCATGAAGGATGGTTTAGAAAAGGCAAAAAACATCCTGAAGCTACTTTGCCAAACAGCAATCATGGAAATGTCCTTTTTTCGCTCTCACTCGCTGTTGCTCTTCGTAGCGACCCAAAACTTCATTTTTTCCCCGAATAAAATTAATGACTCTGGTCGTACATTTAGTAGACGCTAGTGGGTAAAATGAACGGGTAGGAGCTGGCAAGAAGAACGAAAGAGAGAAGAAAAAGCACCCAACACAAGCCACCGATATCTCGTCATCTTCATCTCCATCATCGCTAGCCAGCTTCAGTAGTGGGGATCTCACACAAATAAAAAAGCCTCTAATGTTCCGCCGCCGCAAAACCTAAAACGCAAGAGACCAAGAAATATGTCATTATTTAAAAAGATAAAATTTCTGCTTGTGCGCTCATGTGTCACAGTTGTTTATATTTATTTTGCTGACGATGGAAACGGCTATGACGACGACAACGACGGCAACAACGACATCGGCATCGGCTATGGCGGCGATGATTGTAATGGCGAAGATAATAGAGCCACGTTCCCTTTAGTGATGCAGGCACTAATGTAAAAGTGTCTTTTACAGCCTTTTTTTTGCCATATCTCGTTCTCTTTTTGCCGCATTTTCCGCACTAATGCAGCATAAAGAATCTGGAAATTGCTATACAAAGTAGCATGAGTTGATTAAATAAAAAAAAATGTGAACAAACTTCAAACTGTTCAAAAAAAAGGTGACAATTAGAACTGGAAACAGCCTGTGGAGAGAAAAACCGCCGAACATTTTTTGCAGCGAATTTGAATTAATTTTCTGAACCTGTCCATTTACAATATGGAATAAACTAGTCTTGCAATACTCGCAATATTTACAACTGCTACCATATCCACAGAACAGTGCGCAGTTTGCACACACTAAAAGGGTTTTTGATTCAAAAATACATATTTTTGCAGTATGTCAACGGTTAGATGAGGAAGTTATGTAGTCCCTGCAAAACTTCTAATATATGTATTTATGTTGACAAATTCAGAATTTAAATGTTGTGTTCTAATTTTGCATATTAGGTGGATACCATCCCATTGGGTTTTCATTGCTGTCTCTGCCATCGTGTGGGAAAGTTCACTGCTATGTACATGATTTACAGTTTGGGCGTAAATTTGCTTTGAACAAAAGATGTATTAGTTTGGTGTGGACTTGAGTCTCTAACGTAATGTGCGTGATTTTGTTCTCCCACGAGTTGAGGGGACCAAAAGAACAGCGAAACCCGAGGGATGATTATACTCTCTGTGCATGGTTTTTGACTTGAGAGATGTAGTGCCATGAAAATGAAAATTAATTCGACAGGACTGATATCGCAGGCCTTCAGTGTAGGAGTCGATCGATAGCGGATAGGCTACTCAATAGCGTCTGCCAAACATCTTTTTTTTAAATTTTTGACACTGCTATGCGGCCTTCTTTCCGTAAATATTCTCTCTGTTTATTTGCCATGAATTTTCGACGGCACAAGTAACCCTTGTTTTATGTCCAAGAAAATAAGAAATTTAAATAAAAAATTATACTCAAAAAACTAAAAATTTTAAATATAAGTCTTTTTTTGTTTCGAGTGAACAAAAAATATAATTAATTAAAATAAATGATTAAAAAATTCATAAATTCATGTCTTACTTTATAAAGTAAAAATACCAAATAACTTTCTATTTAATAGCTTCGATTATATTTATCACTAAGCCGTATTTCTGTTAAAATATAGATAGATAGATAGAAATATCATTGCTTTTACTTTTTCATTTTTGAGTCTGTTCCGTTTCTCAGTCCGTTGGCTTGCAATTAAAGAAAATATGCACATTTTCAATGGGGTGTGTTGAAAAATTTTTTGTGTTGGTACTGAGAAAATCTTAAAATGAGGACAAAATGCATATTTCTCAAAAAGATATTTACCTAAAAAAAATTGAAGACTTGTGTTATTTAAAAAACAACCCTGGTCAGCGTAAACTTAAATGGAGCGACTAGCCAAATCCAAAAAGGATTTGTATTCCGAAGGTACAATTTTACCCCTAGCAGAATAGATCATAATCTTGTCGTTCGACAAAATTCGGCCATCGCATACACCATTTTCTTTTATTGTTAAATAATTTAATATGTTAAATAATTTATTCGACTCTGAGCTGGTTCGACAACGCAACAGAGGACGTCCACGTACAAGGAGGCGCACACAAATCGAGGGGGACCTCGGCCGGCTTGATGTGCGAAACTGGAGACAGCTGACGAAAGATCGTGCCGGCTGGAGAGGCATGTTGAGTGGGGCCCAGGTACACCTCGGATTGTGGCGCCCTAAGAAGAAGAAGAAATAATTTATTTTGGTAGAGACTGGCTTTATTCTCAGTGTAATCGAAATTCTCCAGATATTTACATTCCTCAACCAGTTCTCCCAGTTGGTATCCTACAAACCCTGCCAATAGCTTTAAAAATCGCCTAGTCCATCTTTACAGTCGCTGGAAATTATATTTCTCTGTTCTATTATCGATGGCATGTAGTTTTTGGCAAATTTTGCCGATTTTCTTTGAACCCAGCCCCAATTCATACAGTTTGTTGGGTGAGTTGCGATTATGTTATATATCATGAAATAGTTAGTTTTCACAAAACAAATGGTGCTGCTTTTTTGTATGTCTTTTTTTAAATAAAAAATTAAAAATCGAAAATTTCAGGAATTATTTTAAAATAAAAAAACAAAAATTTAAAATGTATTCAATCATTCATAAAATTTCAAAATGATGAACACGTAACCAACCTCCGAATGAATTTCAAAGGAATCATCTGTCAAACGCAGCAAAAGTAGATATCTATTTTCCAGTATACGTGCGCCGAATTCCACAAGTGAACTGTATTTGCCACCCCCCTTTCTCAGTATCTGTGCCATTAATTCTTGGACAAAACGCATTGGTTGCATTTGTAATAATTTAATTTTGTGACCTTTTCTGTGGATGTTTTTGTATTTCCCACTCCACATTGTTTACTCAAATTGACGAAATTATCAACAACTGCATTGTTTCGACAGCAATTTCGCAGTAGAAGTAGCCATTTATTCAAAAGTGTTTGTTGCTGTTTTGACTGTACATTCATTTCGCCAGTGTAGTGATGATTACAGCAAAAAAAACACAATGAAGGTAAAATATAGTTAAATTCATCGTAAATAAATTGCTAACTAATTTTTTGTGAACTATTTTCCAGGCACACAATTTTGTGGTTTACTTCTTTATAGGATTCCCAAAATAAATAAATAAATGGCGGCTCTTTTTCCTAACTTTTTTTTGAAGCTCCATTTTTAATGATTAGGCAATTGATTGATTTTTATGTGTTGTATAATGTTACCTCAAAGACAAGACTGTGGTGCTTCTTTTTCCACTTTAAATAAGGGAAGCATTTAGAGACTGCCCTTTAATATTGTACAGGTTTCTTTCAAAGAGGGCGTATAATTTTTGAATTTGAATATAACGCAAGATAATTGAGGAATTCAAAATTAAATTCAAGTAGAATTCGACATCCTCGCAACCACATCTGCAGTGATTGATTTTCCGGACTAAATTTTCAGTCTCATTAACATCGCCTATAAGATCTTCTCTGCCTTTTTGTGTGAACGCCTGAAACCATTTGTAAACAAACTGATAGGTCCTTATCTGTGTGGTTTCAGCTTGAGCAGGATGACGATGGAGAACTCTCGCTGCTCCATCAAGATTGGTAACGAACTCACCGAGACCGTCAATGTCAAAAATGATTTTAGTCAAGGCGAAGCGCTGTCATATGATTTCTTTAACATCGTTCTTGAGAAGATCGTTTGGGCGACCTCGGCCGGCTTGGTGTGCGAAACTTGAGACAGCTGACGAAAGACTGTGCTGGCTGGAGAGGCATGTTGAGTGAGGCCTAGGTCTACCTCGGACTGTAGCGCCCTAAGAAGAAGAAGAAGGAGAAGAAGAAGAAGTAGAAGAAGAAGAAGACATTTTCAGCCATTCATCAACACATATCGGTATTATGTTTGTTATGATTCCCGAACTCTTCCAGAGTTTTTGTCTTGTTGGGATAAATTAGTTTTTTAGTGTCTTTTTTAAAAACACGTCCAAACAAATGACCATTCGATCGGATCATTTGTCGAGTCTACACGATTACCGAACTTCCCCTTCAAGTGATCATTTGTTTGACCAGCTGTGTGGTATATGACACCATTTTGTTGGAAACACATATCACTGATGTCAAGCCTATAAAATTGCTGCCAAAAATGGTCTCCAACATGACACGACAGCGAACGGTCCAATCGCACCTCCGTCATGAAATCCACACCACGTGGGCAATTTTTGTACGCAATGTACTCTTTTTAGGCTCATGTGAGTTAATTGCTGTCAAATATCGCATATTTTACTTATTGACAAAGCCATCAAGCCAAAAATTAGTTACATTGCTGAAGTTAACTTTTCGACAAAATTTCAGATTTCTTTAACTTTTACAGAGTCTGAATTGAAAAAGTATTAATACTTCAAAGGTTCAAGAGGCTTCAGTCATTGAGTTAATTTTTTCCGATATGAGTGTCGATCTTTACGCAAAATTTGCAACACCGTGGATTGAGAGATTATCAACTGATTTGGACTCATTTTGAACTAAAGCTCTTACGGTTGCGGTATCTTCGGCACTTCGATCGATGCCTTGCCTCACCTTCACAGGAACTTTCAGTAGTGGAAACTTGAATCTATCCACAATGGCCCGCATAGCCTTGTGAGCCAACCATTACGATCAAAAATTTTAGTAAACTAACCCAAATTCAGTAGAATTTTAAATGATTTCCAAATGTCGTTCGTTTACGAGAACTTAAACTACGATTAAAATGTAAACCTAGACTGATATTTCCGCTTTGACCGATCAAAGAAAAGGTTCAAGTGATCGTCTGTAATATTATACCAAATTGTTTGTTGAACCAGTTGAATAACCCTTTACGACTTGCTCAAAAATCCATCAATTGTTTGACCTTCATTTGATTGACAGGGTAGGACATTACAACATATAGACGGCTTTTCATTTCAACACATCAAATTGAATCATCTGTCCACAATTTGTCGTCCAAAAGGTTTATGTCAAAATAATCAAAATGTGTACAAATTTTTTCCCACAACGCAGCCATTTTGTTGACGTATGAACTTGTGGGTATACATTCTTGCTATATTTTCGTAATTGTTAATAATTTAAAAATCACAAATGAACGTGGGGCCTGTCACATGAAGCCGAGCATAAATAAATTACGGCTTTCGTTTGCATAAAACTCAACGACTGCGATTTGTATTAGTTTTTTGCTATCGTTTCGCATGAATTGTTCCACATATCTCGAATGCAAATGTTATCGGTGCACAGCACATGTCCCGACCCACTGTGCCGATCCCTTTTTGTGCGATGGACGTCGGTTAGCCCCACAAAAAGGTCATTATCAGCCTTGTGTGTGTGTCTGTGTTCGATTCGAATCTATACAAAAATCGAAGAGAAATAAATAAACCAAAAGAAAACTGATTGTATGGCGATTTAGTGAAACTATTGCTGAACTCTGAATCTCATAAAAACAGCAAAAAAAAAGGAACACATTCGTGGCTTTGTGTCCCATGGTAACTTGATACGCTTATCAATCTGTTCCCGTTTCCCCATTTAGTTGCAGTCTACGAGTGCTGTGTGGTTGTGTATCTGAACAGTGTTCAAGGCAGCATGACATAATAGAGGAGAGAAAGGCTTTTTGTGTTTGACTTTCAGATTCATACCGCCCCAAATGTTCAATTATTATTGTTATTATTCTTGTTATCGTTCACCCCACGCACACCACATGTGGGGTGGTCATACTGCACGCTCAATACCGCCACAGACTGTGTTCGTATCCCTCTGCATGGCCCTCATAACCGCACACACCCACGACGACTCCCCTGTTGCAAGTGCAGTTGGATAAAAGTCCCTCAGGGAATGCCGGTATTGTTGACGTCATTGTTCTCGTTGCCGTTGTTGTTGGCGTAGCTGTTGTCATTGATATGTGCATACGTATCGAACGTGTATCTATTGTTGTGCATGCCTACGATAATGCAAAGATACTCAAAAGGAAACACAAAACGATGTGGGGAATTTATTTATCTATTCAAATTGGCTGCAAACATAACATTTTTCTTTGCTCGGCAAGCATCTGGAGATGGAAGTCGAGTTTCCCAAGTTTCTGCAAAACGCCAAAATTGTAAATTGTTCTCAGTGTTTCTCTGTTGGTTTTTCTGTTTATTTGTGCAGTGAAAGGAGAAAACGTTCATGTGGATTTAAATAATTGCCAATGAGTAATGGAAGAAGGGGTGGATTGTGTTGTTGTTAGAGTAAGGCTAACGATGCGCAGAACCATCAGAAGGTGGGTTAAGTGTAAGGCAATATACGGGAGTAATTATTGGAAAACAAATACAAAATACAAATTCGAGATTGTTTATTCTTTCAAATTGTTTTCAAGCATTGTGCTTGAGACGCTTGGGGTTGAAATACTCGTATATCCGAGCTGAGGGTACATACCTGAAATGTATTCATATCGAAATGTACACATTCAAAGGATGATATTGTGGCTTGTTAGACACTGAAGGGAGGGGATGCACAGCACAAAGGCACAAACACTTGTTCTCATCCAGTAATAAGGCAGGAGAGCAGACATTCCAGCGAAGATTTGATTAAATTGAATTGAATTTAGTCTTCTAAAAGGATTGCTTTATCGGTTTCTATTCATAGATGAATATATTAGGGCAATTAATTGAAATGTGCTTCAGCGAAATGCATTTAATTGGAATAGGTCTCAATTTCCGCTGCATGGTCGTTGTCAATAAACCTTGTAGATACGCATGAATGACACTTTACATGTCATTTCCGAATGATGGTAATTTTGGTGCAGGCTGATAGATTCAATGAATGGTCTATACAACGCTAATCTTTAAGACAAAAGTTGGTTCACTAATGAAGCCAGCATTGGAGAATTGCCAAAGCAATGATTATTGCGGCACAAGACACTGATCTGTCATTTTTCCGACCCGACGACTACGACGAAACGATACAAACTAATGTCTGTGCAGATTGTCTACACCGTATATGGCGAAGGGATGTTTGAGAAAATGCTGTAACAGTCACTGATGATGGGTACCGAGACATGTTGGACGACTTGCCTGCTCCCTAATTTGACACAGAACAAGTGGTGACACCAAGTCAGTATTACCCACAGATCGTCCTACAATGCTATTTTGCAAAAAACAATAAATTCCATTTTGATGATAATGATGTCGAGCGGCCCTTATTTAATCCCCCCTCATTTTCTTCCAATTGAGGTTCTAATAGACAAAGTTGTAAACCAAAAAACCAACCACGAACCACTTTGATGCTTAGGTACTCCGAAACAAAATTCCTGCAATAACACCAGAAATAATTTTGAATGCGCTTGTACCGAAGTCAGAAACGGCTACTTAAACAATATCATATTTAACACATAAAGCTAAAGACCGAATACTCTGTCAATAAAATCATAACTATAAAACAAATTACATTTAACATTTTTTTAAAAAAACCGTATTCCTGGAAATTTTCAATACAACAAAAATTGATTTTTGAAAATTAGCGCAATTAACAACTTCTACAGTCGGAGTCGGAGAAATTATCATTAAGTTGTATTTTACGCCTCGTTCTAAAGCTCTTATGCCCTTGGTTACAATTTCTTCACCAAACTCAAAGCAGTCGTACCAGTGTGTCTTTGTTTAAGTGGACCGCCTGTTAGTTCCTCCTTTATATTGGAAACAGATTAAAGATAATTTCCTGGCAACGTTTATGAATAGTTTTTGTCACTTACTCTTATTTATAAGTCCACACCGATTAGTTGAGTTAAAGAACTCAACTGCATGTTGCTAATCCTCATTCCGAGTTAAACAAAAATTACCCTTAATCAAACTTCCACATTTCGCTTAGATTTTAAGTGAAATTGACATCATGTTCCCCAAAATAATCAATACTGCCATCCCCAAGACATTCTATTACATTACTTCTCAATTAAGGATTTTATGTGATAAATTATGGTACAAAGTAACTCAAGTAGAACCGCCTCAATGAATAATTGATTCTTTGAAACTCAACACCGATTATCTGTCCCCTAGACAAAAGACTTTTTAGTCAAGATTGTCCCTAATCCTGCCTATCGCCTTTGGTTTGTGAAATCCCTATTAGTGACACTTCCAAAATTGAAAGTAAGCACCGTCCCATGACTTGTGATAATCCCAAAGGTTAAACAATTTCGGTAAGTATCCTTGGGTATTTCAATGAAAAATCACTTACTTTGATTTCCCGGCATTTTGTTTTCTGTTTTTATTTTCACCAAAGTCATCCAAGAGATGACTTGGCAACATTAACGTCGACATTACTCATCACAGAAGCTCTCATTCATTCTGTTTAATATTGTCGCTTGTGTTCTCGAATGTATCCACTTTAAGGATACTTTGAGATACAAATTCGCGCATGAGCTCACTTATCTTTCCACTTCAAGGAAGTACTGTCCAAAGGACACATACCTATTGACACTCCCTCCACAAAGCGCACAGTTAATCTGGAGTGACAAAACAAAATCTATGATCATAACTCGCGAGGACATGCAGGAGGGACGATCAAGTGGGTGGGTGGCCCATATCATTAAGTGCACACAATTAGCCATAAATTTTGCTTAAATGCCCAAGTGTTAATTATATTCACAATGCGGGAGTGTGCCTGAAATCCATTTGCACACGCACAGCAGAACGAGTCGCTACTTTGTTGTCGCCTCTCAGCTCCTCGACGAGCCAAAGAAACGCTGACACTTTTCTGTAAAAAGGACGAGAAAAATGACTGAAGGAGGGTGAGAGTTGACAAGGGAGAACGACCAGGTATGCGACAAAGTGTCTAGCGCGGTGGGACTTAATGACACAGCCTTATTGTGTACACACAAACACTTATATACATATCCTTGGTTCGAATTAGCAACGGTGACGAATGGCCGTCATAAAAGCGCGAGAGCGTGAAATTTTCCTTCGAAATTAAATCAAGCGTAAGGACGATTTAATTGTGTCGCCAGTAGTTAAGCAAATCTCCGAATGGGGGTTGGCAGGATTATCTCTTAAAACTTACTATGGTGCTGAATGCTGACTCAATGAGGGACGTGGAGAGCAATATTGCTTGGCTGGGAGGCACGTTGAGTGGTAGTCCTTCTTGTTTTTTGGCTTTATTATCTTGAAGTGGATGATTTTGTATTCCACTGGACTTAGCAGAGGGACTGAATGAGATTGTTTTGTGCTCTCAGCATGATGGACTAAGTTTATTATTTCATTACACAGCCTCGTTTTAAACCGTAGCGTGAAATTTTTTACTCTGGTTTGGTGTGCAATTATTACTGTTTAACAGGACGACAAACAGTTTAGTGGAGATTTTGTGTAGTGTAATTAATTATGATTTTAATTCGTGTATCCGGTTTTGTGTTCTCCGAAATTGTCGAGAATATTCATTACGCGGAACAAATTTCCTTTGCGTTGGAATAATTTAATTAAACACGACTGTACTGGGTCGTTTTTAAATGGGGTCTAATTGCTGTTCTTGTGAATAATAGTGTCCAATCACAGTTGAAATTGACCACTTTTATTTGAGTTGATGGGGCAGATATGTACGAACTTACTCACAGTTAAATGACTTGTATTACCGAAATACAATTGAAATTTTGTAAATTTAGTAATGTGATGGCAACATATGTATGTCTATTGGAAACTGACAAATTAACGCGATGGACCATGGCATTCGTTTCTACGACTGTCGAATCATTTGAAACTTACACGGGACTTATGGTCGAAACATACGTGCGTCAAAATACATGCAGCAAAATTATAGAACATGACCTTTTGTGCAAGTAGACACATGTGTTTATTGCACAGTCACGAATTGATGCGAATTATCTCTACAATTAATTTCGACACAAGCTGTTTGAAGTAGAGCAACAAGAGCAATTAGACATAATTTTGCGATTCGACGTTTTATGTGACTGTTTACAATTTGAAGTCAACTACGAAAACAAAAATGGAGGAGAAAGTAATTGAGTTCAAATGCAATAACAAAATAGTTAGAAAAATTCAAAAGGGGTAAAATCGCAGATCCGAAGCGGTCAATTGGCATGGCCAAGCCGGCTGATAACACGATTTGGGAATTTGGTGCGCAAAAGATAGATTGTGACATGAGCTGTGTGGTATGGCGCGCCATCATGCATGAACCAGAGGTCGTCCAAATCGATGTCTTCAATTTCATGAAAAAAGTCGGTTAACATGGCTCTGTAACGCCCACCGTTGACCGTTGTTCCCAGCCTCATTTTCGAAGAAAAATTATCCAATAATGCCACCACTGCACAATCCGCATCAAACTGTCACTCTATGGATGCATTGACTTCTCGACAATAACGTGCGGAGATTCCGAACCCCAGATGCCAGATGCGGCAATTTTGATTATTAACGTAGCCGCCGAGATGAAAATGTGCCTTGTCAGAATGGATAGTTTTTCGCCCAAAATCGTTGTCCAATTCATGCTACTCTAAGGCCCAAACTGGGAAGCGATAACGAAGCGGATGGTCACGCGAGTTACCATGCCAACATACATGGTTACGTCAGCACAACAACAACCATATGTCCAGCAATAACAACAACACAAGCAACACAAGTCATCCAGAGCAACTGCAGCGGGGACACGTGTGGGCATCGACCCCTCAGAATCATTTCGAAACTTTGTAATTGCAAAGGTGAATTCATGATCAACTTATGTATCAGGGTCTGCTGAATTTCCGATCTGTAAACTCATGGGCGCCGTGGCCGTGTGGGTTCGTGCGTCGACCCATGCGCATTAGACTTTCACAGTCTAGGTTCGAATACAAGATGAGAGAAACAATTTTTCAAAAAAAAATTTTTCACGGCTCCACCTCTTTCGAGTCACTGACAATGCTCAAAGAGTGTTTCAAATTGGCTGACTTTATTAATAAGCAGAATGAGTGCTATTGAGGCACCGAAAACTGCTAATTAATACATCACAAAACACTTCACCCTCGTAGAGTAACTTGGTCGTGTGCATTTGATCTGGCGGCATTATAGGGCAATATTTATTTCTATAAGGGTTCGTGAGGGGAAACATGAACACCACCAAGCCAATCACAACTTTGACAAAACTTCAAACGAAATTGCCGAAAAATGTGCTTAAAAGAGATCCCTATCGACCCGGGGCCAGTGGCGGCCAGTTGACCGACATCATATTCTACAATGTCAAAGACCATATATTCAATCAATAAAACATTGAAATATTGATTAATATTTTATTTTTAATTTTCAAGTTAAATTAAAAATTTTATTTTTAAAATGTATACACAATACTGCAATCAAAAGAAAACGTTCATTAATTGTTTACTCTTACAGATACGTTAGAATACACACATTTTGCTTCACGAAATTCATCTGAATACCCGTAAGTGACAATTGCACGATGAACGATTTGCAAGTCCTGAAAACGACAATCTACAGTTACTGACATAATTATTGGGCCAAAACACCATTTTTTTTTATAAAAACATTATAACTTTGTGCTGGAAACAGAGAGACATTAGGGGATGAACTCATTTTATTGACTGTAACATTGAGCACACATTAATGGCGCCTCATGTCTGTAGATTCACAAATTCACCGTTTTCGCATGCCAAAAACGTCGCAGTGCAAAAAATCAACCTCAAAAAATTATTGAGTAAGATACTTATTCATTCATTGAGGGTCAAAACAGTAAACAGCCGCAAATGGATTTAAAAGCAAAAATGCAATAATTTGTCTTTCTGAGTTGTTATACGGAATTAATGTTTCATTTTGTTCCTTTGCATATTTCTTGCAGTATGGGTCAAAAGAGCAAAAATACTTCTTTTGACATTGGACAATTGGTAATTTATCATAACGCTATTGCAAAAATTCAGCAAGAAATCGCAAAATTGCATTCCGAAAAGCACTGTAGGTAATATTATTCCACGATTTATAAATGAGGATCGGATAGATTCCAAGCCTGATCCTGGCCATCCAAGAATTTTAAATGAACACGTCGAAAAATGGCTCATTAGAAATTTTTGGAAAAATACGCACATTAGTGCCTCAAAAATGGCTACGGATGTCCTAAATTATTGTAAATTCAGAAATTGTTCGTCGGGTTTTTAGAAAGAATGGCTACAACTGTGGGGTTGCTGGGAAAAGCCGTTTATAAATTAAATAAATAGAAAAAAGATATTGAGCTTTGCTACAAACTTTAAGACCGAGGGTTTAGATTATTGGAAGTCAGTTATTTTTGCAGACGAGAAAAAATATAATGTATTTGGCTCAGATGGTCATGGCAAAGTATGGCGCACGGTAAATACTGTGCTCAACAGAGAGAATCTATGGCTGTCCGTGAAACATGGTGGAGGTTTGATGATGGTATGGGGCTATATTTCGTATTCAGGGGTGGGCAATTTGGATTTTATAGACGGGATAATGGATAAAATGGTATACTTAAACATTTTAAAGCAGAATTTGAACTTTTAGGTACTACCAGGACAACGATAACAAACACAAAGCTCGAATTAAACAAGAATGGTATCTATACAACTGCCAAAAGTTATTCAAAACCCACCCCAGAGTTCAGACTTGAACTCCGTTGAGCATTTATGGGAATATCTAGAACGTGGAATAAGGGAACATACAGTCTCCAGCGAAAATGATCCAAAAAAATTCTCTTAGAAGAATGGGAAAAAAACAAGTACTGCAACAACACAAAATTTGGCCATGTGGGTTCGTGCGTCGACCCATGCGCATTAGACTTTCACAGTCTAGGTTTTTTCTTTTTTTCAAGATCAGACAAACAATTTAAAAAAAAAAATTGTTCACGGCTCCACTTCTTTCGAGTCTTTTCCAATGCTCAAATAGTATAACTGTCTAGTAAAAGCTTGTTAATCCCGCCGTTCGGAGTCGGCATTAAACTGTAGGTCCGTTCCACTCGTGAGAGAACAATCGCACACACAACACGAGTGGTTGCTGAGAAGCTAGGCCCAGGTCCACCTCGGACTGTAGCGCCGCCATTATTTTATTATAATAATGAACTATAGACTATATTTTTATTTATTTTAACATTTTAAGCTCATACTTTCTAAGGTTTTTCAAACATTTTAATAAAAATTAAGTTTTGGCCCAATAATTATGTGAGTAACTGTATGTTCCTATATCGTAAAAAATCAATTTTTTATCAACTCAGAACTGACGACATGTTATTAAAGGATTTGCATTTAAGCGATTGAAAGGTAAGGTCAACCGCTGTAAGTCAATTCAATAGGAATTAAAATACATGCAACATATTCAACCACAGTGAATTTTTGGCAATTTACCTATGTCCAGGTATTTCAAACCAGAAATCCTGAAATTGTGTTATGTTGGTTTTGAGGATCGCTGTGTTGTTTGTGGCTTATTCGCATAGACCTGCGACTACAGAAAACCCCACAGGAAAAAGTCCAACGGTTTCAAATCGCACGATCTCGGTGGCCAGTTCACATCAGCTCCATGTGAGATAACCATGCCCTCAAATGGCTTGTGCAGAGTTCCCAATGTGGCGTGGCGTGATCTCTGTGGCACGTAGCGCCATACTGTTGAAGCCACATATCGTCGATCATTCAATTCAGGCCAAAAGAAGTTGGTAAACATCGCCCTACGAGTATAGCGGTGACGGTGAAAGCCTGGCCAACGTCGTTCTCAAAGGAATATGGACCGATGACGCTAACGCCACCCAAACAGTGATTTTTCCCGGATGCATTGGACGCTCTTGGATCTCATGTGGACTGGATTGGTATCGTACCAAATTCGACAAATTTTGTTTATTGACGTACCCATTCATTTCTGGAAATGGGCCACATCGCTGAAGATAATTTTTCGATTTCGATGAAAATTGGGGTCAATTTCCTCCAGAGCCCATTCACAGAACACGCATCGTTGTCTTTGGCCGTTTAACTTCAGCGCCTGTGTCAGATGAATTGTGTACGGGTGCAGGTGCAGACATATCACGACGCAAAACTCGCCAAGTTGTGGTCTGCGAAAGGCCGAGTTCTTGTGAACCACGAAAATTGGCTGCGAAATCGACGGATTCTCCTGCACACTCTCACAGACAGCAACGATGTTTCCGAGAGATCTTGCGTTTCGCCGACGTCGACGTACCGGTGCTAAACAGTGGACAGTGGACTGGAATTTATCCACCACACTGTGAATAGTTCTCTCGGTAGAACGATTATGGTGACCATAAAATGGACGAAGCCCGAATATATCGAATATGTATTGCATGGATCTTGTCCTTATGAATGAAATGCGCCGCTCTATAGCGCGGGTCATTTCTAGAGAAATTTCTGCGCGCAATATTTGGTTTTGTTTGTGTTGATGGCATTTGAAAAATAAGTCTGAACCACGATTTGTATGGGCTATGCAGCGACATGAGTCTAGTCAGGCATCTACGGATCCAACGCCTTATATGGTTTGGCCATGTAGATCACATGGACAACTTGGCTACGACTCGGAGAGTCTTCGACTTTGAACCTGTGGGGCAACGCAATAGAGGACGTTTTTTGAGGCCCAGTCAACCCCAGAAGAAGAAGAAGGAGAAGCTGCTGTCTCAGATACATACTTATATTCGTCACTTAAAAGCAAAAACTTTGTAAAATGAAGAAACCCACATTTGGTCCAGACATCGGAGAGCTTTTTTTTCTAATAAAATGTACAAAACCATCAACCAAAGTGTAAAACATTTCATCCCTTTTATGTGTCATCTCAAAAGTCACAAAAACATGCACATGCTTCAAAAACATGCACTTCCAAACCCCATTTTACCTTGGATTTGCGAACCAGTCCCATCTTCTCCAATGGACCAACATGAATGCACTTTGTTTGCTCTCTGTACCATGTGGATGTACATACATAATCCGTCTTTTGCCAGCCTGAAACAGTTTGGTATTAATTACGATACCATGTCGCATAGTCGGCACCGAAAGTGGGTCAGGAAAGATGTTCTCGTTTCCGAGTGTCTGAAGTCCTTGTCCAGTCGCCTTTCTTCTGCCGCTTCTTTCACCTCCTTCATGCCGTTTAATACTACGTGACCGTAATCCCTTCCACCCTGCCATGATACATTGTGAAATATTAGAGTCCGCCATCTGGAATGACACTTAACTTTTCCCTTCCAATGTCTTCACACAGACCTCCAATTTAAATTCACTTCACGCTACTGCTCTCCGCTAGGCGAGCACAACCGTCCGTGAGGTAAACAGATTCAGAACGATCCCAGGTGACTCAGGATCTTGAAAATCAATTTTCGAAGGTTCGGGTAATTGATTGAATACCTCATTTAAATTTTGTATATTTTTTCTTGTTTTCGTAGCGAGCTTCAAATCCGTTCGTTTCTGGTGAAATCGATAAATGCGGGGGATTCATGGGATCCACGAGGTTTGATGGAATGGCACGGAAAGTTTCGCAACTTTGGACACTAATCGAATAATGATTTCCGAATTCAATAAAAGTTTTGTGCTGGGAAACTTTCTCATTTGGAACTGGTTTCTAAATGAAATTATTCTATTTTGCGGCTCAAGTTCATAAGGATTCACTTTCAAGGATTTTTTGCCACCCACATATGTATTTGCTGTCGTATGTTGTGCTTATTGTTTCGATGCAGGGCCGGCCCTACCATATGTGCAGGATGTGCAAATGCACAGTTCGCCAAGCGCTTGGGGGCGCATTGTGAGCCTAAACAAACAATATGCAATTTATCGATATACTGACTTTCATATATACACGCTTTCTGAACGCAATTATTTTCAAATAATACAAACTACATAATTTCATACAATATACCATTCACACGCAAGACTGCAAGATAATTTCATGCACAAGCACACAAATATTTCCTTAGGAAAAATTCTCAAAATAATAAGCTCAATCCTCAGTTCCTATGGAATCATTTGAGTGACAACGTGCAGGTTTTATTTCTGCACGTATGGCGCCTTACTCAATACAATTTACATAATTTCTCGTCTCTCTCTCTTCTCTTCATTCTTCACACAAAAGGCCAATCACACACGGGACTGTGCAAGATAATTTCTTGCACAAGCACTCAAAAAACTCAAAATAATAAACTCAGTTCCTATGGAGGAGAGAAAATGTGCAGATTTTATTTCTGCATGTAAGAAAGAGATTTACTCATCATACATATTTGTTTGAAAGGAGAATGAGTACAGTATGTATATATACACTACCCCAAAAAATTGAGCATACACCCAAAACAAAAAAATATTTTTTCGTTTTTTCTTCTTAAAAAAAGTAATGTAATGTATTAGAAAATTCAATTACACATATTTCATTTCTGGGGGACTTATGTACATATTGCCTAGCAAACTCTATTCTCTATAATTTTGTTTGTTTTTTTTGCAATGAACAAAAATTCCCAAGTCTTGTCAAGCACAGATAGAGGATGTTTTTCGAAAAAGTTTTGAGAACGGAAACAACAATAGACTCACCTCGATCTAAACTGAAATAAATTATTAGATAGAGCTAAGCTGTTTTGCAAACACTAATTAGTTTAGATAAATTTTTAGCTTCTCGAGGAACTTCTGAAGTGTTGTTTGGGCTTAATAATGGTAACTTTTAACAGATTGTTGAGGAAGTAGCCTTATTTGATTTGGTGTTAGGAGAGCGCTTGAGGAGAACGAATCAAGAAACCCAAAATAAATATTTGAACAAAAATATACAAAATTAGATAACACGTATCTTTTCTACAACTGTTACTAATCAAATTGTGTCCATGCTAAAAGAAGCAACATTCTACGCTTATTGTTGACTATTGTTGTTTTGGGTTTTTAAAAGGAGAAGACAAGACCGGAGAGGAATTTACAAAGTTAATTTTAAACAAACTTGAATTTTAAGGAATTTCAATAAGCAACTGTCGAAGTCAAAGTTACGATAATGGTTCAAATATGAAGGGAAAAGATGCTGGTCTTCAAAACAGAATTCGACCAAGAACATTTTCGTCCCATGCAGCTCGTATTGATTCAATTTGGTAGTCAATGATTCAGCTCGGTGCCTAATGAGCACCTGTTATGTTTTTTGAAACAATTCGATGCTTATTTGAAACATCTAAATTTCCACAAACATCTTCTTTACGATGGTGATGAATGTTACGAAAATAGTTTAGAACCGAAAAAAATTTTTAAGGTAGAATTTTGTTTCAAAACACTAGATCAAAAGAAAGTTTTGAGTAGCTTGAAGCATATAAAACGAATTTTGAATTTTTAAATAACATTAAAATATTTTTTTAGATTAGTTTTCAACAAGCTAATGCTTGAAAAATACGTTCCTCATTCCTTAGTTTACAAAACTGTATTAGTCCCCCTTGTAAAACCAGAAAGCTCATGTTTAGAAGTATTAAAATTTAGGGTCAATCTAGTTTTTACTCTCCAAATTTAAGCTTAAGACAACCATGTTTCAAAAAAATAGGGGGGGGGGGGGTGTGGGCGCTAAACGCAGGTCTTGCACAGGGCGCTCATTTAGCTGGGACCGGGCCTGTTTCGATGAATAGTATGCTTGGAGTTTAAGTTTGTCCTTTGTGATGCCCTGTCCGAGAGCCGCACATTATCCAAAGCAATTCCATTTAATGCTCAATAAATCCTTTGAGGATGAATGATTTGCTTTTTAGGCTTCTTGAATGAACGTAAGCTATTAGGATTACTTCCTGTAATTATGATGAAGAGCACATCACAAAATTATTCCAATCAAATGGGAGTACATAACATGTCTATCATTGGGGTATTAATATTTCGTGAGAGTAGAAAAAAATTGCTTCAAATGTTGCCCATGAAAAATATATACTTCGCTTGTGGCGCATCATCGAAGCAGAAAACGTTTTTTTGAAGTTAGGTCGATCAATTTCCTCAATTTGTATTCGTATTTAAATTAAAATACAAACTATACAAATAACCAAAACGAACCCGTCCTCACCGTTGCAAAAAAAAAAAGAAGCTTGTCGTTTGACGTGGTGCATATTTGGCCATTGTTTCAAAGCCCCTCTACATTTTATTTCTAACGAACCATGATTCCTATTCTGGTTGGTTAATTTGTTTCGGTGGTGGTTCAGCCTCAAGCTATAATTGAAACCCAATCAGCGCATTGGTGCCGTTTTGATGCAATTATTTGTGAACAAGCTCCGATGGAGAGCGAGAGAGACTTTAAATATTTTTTTAGATCAATTTCAGATGAAAGAATTTGAGTTCGTGAAGACAACGCCGGAAGTTGATATATGCCTTGTATGTACAACAGGACTAATGGTAGAAAGGTTTATTCATTGCGACATTGCTGTGTCTCGGCTACCAGATAAAATGACGCGAATCAACTACTCAAAAGAACTAAAGCTTCGTTGCACTGTAGAAATTAGTCTTGACACTGACTTGCACTACGGCGAAATTGAAACGAAAATGACCAAACTTATTGGCCGCTTCTATGCTATTTGTATCCTCTAGAGCATTGTTAGACGGTGCACTCTGATGAACCGGAATCTGTTTAAGCTTTGCGGGCTGCAGTCGGGGCATCTCACAAGGGATCGCATTCTCTTAGCAGACTTGTCAGTTGAATCCAGCATATAAAGTTTAATTTGTTAAGCGCTTCCAATCTTTAAATATTAAATAAAACAAAGTGTGTGTTTTTTATTCATTTGAAAGGTCTATCCATGACTCTTTCTCATAAATCAGGCTGAATTTGGCCGATGGCATTTGTTATGTTGAGTTTGAAGAACGCTGTATATACTATATATTTATATATATAGTAATATAGTCTTTGTGTGAAAATGTACACCTGTTTTTTGTGTGGTTAAAAAGTTATTCGTACGCAAAAATAAAAAATAATCAGAAATGTTCCCACTTTTTATAATGATGATGAAAGGATAGTTAATAATAATAATAATAATGGCGGCACTACAGTCCGAGGTGGACCTGGGCCTAGCTTCTCAACAACCACTCGTGTTGTGCGTGCTATTGTTCTCTCACGAGTGGAGTGGACCTACAGTTTAATGCCGACGCCGAACGGCGAGATTGAGAAGCCTTTCCTAGACAGTTATACTCTTTGAGCATTGTCAATGACTCGAAAGAGGTGGAGCAGTGAAAAAATGTTTGATGTTTTTTTCGAGATTCGAACCGACGACCTCGTAGGAGTCGACGCACCTCCCCACTACGCCACGGCGCCTACCAAAGGACAGTTACCAAAACAATAAAAAAAAAAAAAGGATAGTTACAAAGACAATACAAAAAATCCCACATTTTCGATACCGGACATAATCCCATTCAGAACATCCATCGAAGAAGACATCAATTTAAGCACCTTAGAAACTGTCATAAAAAAAGTTATTTTATTGGAAATATTTCCAGAATTTTTTTTTATATTTTCAGACTACACACTATGTCATACGCCAGAGTGTTTCTATTAGATTATCATAATTTAAATAATAGGAAATATTCTATAGCCTTTAGGTGGATGAAGTGAATGATCCATTAGCCGATAATAACAACTTAAATTATTTACATAAATATGGACACAAGAAGGAATTTAGTTTATGGTTTCCTTATATCTTGAAATGAAACAAATTTAATTTTTCGTCACGTTGGCTAAAGTCAATAAAAGTAATTTGTTACAAATCATAAGACCCATTCGCATAGTTTTCTAACTCAAACTCGAATTTTCTCCAATTAAAAAAAATAAAAACAATCTAAATTTACCAATAAAATGGATGATTTCGAACGTTATTCCCCATTATCAATGAGTCCGGTAAGTAATTTGAAAATCGGCATTTACAGCAGGTCTTAGATTTACCCGAGCCAAATGATTGACTCCTTACCCACCGCACCACTGTTTTTTTGACAGAGAAGGAAATATCAGTAGGGCTCTATAATTTTTACGATCTCATCAACTGCATATTTTTTTGTGGAGATATTTTATTTTATCTATCGAAAATAATAGAATCAATAGAAGCGAAGAATGTGTAGATTTGCATAAAGGTAGCCCTAAATGACGAACATGCTCGCCGAACTTGCCCGCGAACATTCGTTCCGTGTTGTTTCTTCAAACTGTCAACATGTGTGATAGCGAAGCGCAAGTGGTGAATTCGTCGATAAAATCGTGGCTGACTGTTGACATTGTGCTTAATCCGCGATATGCACTCGGCGACGTTCACAGCAAAAATGAGGTTGCTCGCGAACATGGCCCTACACGGCGAACATCAAAGCCAACGAACACGACAAAATCGAAATTTTTCGCCAACAGCGAGCGGCTCGAGCAAGTTCGGCGAGCATGTTTGTCGTTTAGGGCTACCTTAAGTGAGTGGAGGGTTTTAAGGTAATATTACGAATCGATCGATAGAAGGTGATGTTTTCATAAAGATAATTTGTCTGTTTCTTGTGAATAATTTTGAAGAGTAACATTCATGATCGTGTGCGCCGTGGCGTAGTGGGTAAGTGCATCGACTCCTATGCTCGATGTTGTCGGTTCGATTCCCGAAAAGACACCTAACATTTTTTCACGGCTCCACCTCTTTCGAGTCACTGACAATGCTCAAAGAGTATAACTGTTTAGAAAAAGCTTCTCAATCTCACCGTTCGGAGTCGGCATTAAACTATAGGTCCCCTCTACTCGTAAGAGAACAACAGCACGCACAAGACGAGTGGTTGCTGAGAAGCTAGGCCCAGGTCCACCTCGGACTGTAGCGCCGCCATTATTATTATTATTATTATATTATTATAATTAATTACTGCATGCGAATAGTTTTACATAAGCCCGCTGAATTTTATTCTTGCCTGTATTTATTGATTTTTTTTTGTATCGGACTTACCCAAAGACTTGTAAAGGGTAACTTTCGCAAAAATTCTCTTAACTCATGTTGTTTGCCTATTATCCACAACACCGATGATAATCATCTGGATATGAAATTAGTAGCGATCTACAACTCTATGCATAAGTATTTAAATCTATCTATTGCAGCTCCTAGTGTGCCACATAATTTTTTGCTAAGTATTATTTGTTATATTTTTGTTATATATTAAAAATATTATATTATATTTTATATATTATTTTAAGTATATTTTTGTGCGTAGTCTTGTTTTCCTCCGAAACAGAATTGTTAAGTTTGAAACCTAAATCTAAGGCGTTTAAGAAGCAGTCGGCTAAGATGCTCATATTTGTCATAATACGGCAACAATTTGACTCTATAATCGCTTTTATTTTAATTTAGTCCATCGTAATTGAAAAATTTAATGAACTGCATACGAAGTGCAAACCAACAATAGTTGCTGTTCGAACTGCAGTACAAGAACTCCCTTGCTTGACGAACTGGAAAAGGTATGTTCAAACTTCATCCTCAAACACAACAAATTTATCCGCATGAAGTTCTATAATGGTGATTCTACACTCATCCACAAGACTAAAAATCCCCCTGCACTCAAGAGACGAGTTTCTACATTAGATGAGAAATATTTGCAACGCACTTCACTACAAGTTCAACTAGTTCTTATATGACTGTCATCATTCATAGTCAGTAATTGCTTTATGCCATGATTCTCCGTCTTTTGTAAAATTCTGAAGGCATTTCAATAAACTTCAGCCGATATTCACACAAAAACGAACGCAAATAAAGTTACTTCGACATCTCTTCCTTCGTCATATATAAAACGAGACAAGTATCTGCCCCATCACCACCGAAAGTAGAGGAGGGTAAGATCTTATGTGTATCTGCTGTAGGAATTTTGGTTAATTTCCTTATAACTTTCCGCCATTGGTTGGAGTATGGGGCACACGATATGATGAATGAATCGAAACTTGACTAACCTAGTGAGCGAAGAGTGGGCCCGTCAATGTCGGCAATGTCGCAAGGGATGGGATAGTAGGAGGTGTTGCCATGATTCTGATCCAATCATTAATTAGTTGGTAATTAGAAAATACATGATGTGTTCAATTAATCATGCCTCTCAGTTGATTCTAGCATTTCATTTGCTTCATTATGTTAATTTTAATTATGTAAACTTGAATGGTACGGTTTATGAATGTTGAGTTGGGCAACGGATGGGACAGTGGATGGGGCAGTGGTCCATGGAATGGTGAAATTATTTCTAAGGATATAATCGATGTAGCGTAATGTGCTGGCAGGATTAATGAAATTGAATGTAATATTCTACAAACGTGAAGCCCTTTCTGGATTCAGCTGACTACTGGAGCAGGAGTAATATTTCATTTAAGTACGTTGGTGGCAAGCAATTTATAAAATCTGCCCGGAGGGAGTATTACATTTTAATTATTTCATGTACTTAAATGGATTCGGAAACTCTGAGGCTCCTCTGTGGTGAGAGATGTTTTCAATTCTAATTTAATGTGAATTATGTTTTTGTTATATTAAAATATTAAAAGTTATAACTAACTTTTGCTTTCGGCAAATTGAACATAATTAATAAAAACCACAAGTAGGGGAATCGAATTTGTGGAGAGAGAACTCAAGTCCTAGATCAAAGAAGGGATCACAACAGACCTACTGGCTGCACTGCACATAATTTCATTCGCTCCCCATTCAATTCAAACTCTCCAGAAGAAAACGCGCCATAGGATCTTCTACAAGTTAAAATATTCAACAACATCTATGTACATATTCAGCGTATAACAAAATACGACTTCCTATGAGACTTCCACGCTTGTATGAATGATATTTGAAAAATAATATCATGAATAATTTAACCAACAGAATACTCTTGCAGTATTAGTATTACCATTTGACTGCTATGAAGCTCCTTTCAGATGGAGTGCACTGAAAGTTAAGTGCCTACAAATTTTACTAATTCCCTCCTCGATTTATCAACAGCGGTATGAATGAATGGGATTAATAGATGGTAAACCAATTTCAATACAAGAGAAAAAATAAGGGAAAACAAAAGGTTTGAGTTACAAGTCCAATTAGTGTGCATCCGGTCAATGGTGCGTGGAGAGTAATCATTCATCAGTCTATCAATTCCACAGGACCCACAAATAATTCAATTATTTCATAAATGATTTTAATTGACTTCCTAGAAATATGCATGCGCCATTCCGGGGAAAACATTGATCTCATCCAACAGGTCACTCCAGCTAGCACTCATTAATAAACAGCTGGACGAATGACTCCTTAGCCACCACATCCCATGTTTCCGGTGGCAGAAAGTATAGTCAAATCGCGATAATTCATACCCCGATACATCGAAACCTCAATCATTCATAAGAAGCTGCTAGTCCCTTGGAAAATCGTCGCTAATTCGTAATGCTCATACATTTTACTCCCCTAGTTAATAGTTAATTCGTATTTTATTTGCAATGCAATGAACACAAAACCTGATATAGATCGTAATTAATTTTTTAAGCCTCTTATAATTCGTAATGCAAAACGCAAAAAAAACCTTTTCAGTTTAACTACAGTTAACTTTTGTAGACAATTTTGTTGCCCTGATGTCGCTTTCATGTTAATTTGTATTTTTATATTTTCCACAATATAATTCGTAATATACTGTAATTTGCAAAAAATGCTGTTCCCTTGCCATTTCGAAATATCGGGATACGGCTGTATAGTATAAAATGGTCGCTATTCAAGGTGTGTTCAGAAAATAACGGGAATTTAAATTTTTTGAAAAAAATATTTATTTGTTCGTCTACATTCATATGGTCGCCTTCAAAATAGTCCCCATTAGATATAATGCACTTGTACCAGCGCTTCCTCCAATCCTCAAAACACTTTCCAAAGTCGATCTTAAGGATAGCCTTTAGCTCTTTCTTGTAAAACGACGCGCCTTTTAAGTTCTGCTTATGTTTGAAAATAGGAAAAAGTCACAAGGAGTCATGTCTGGCGAATATGGAGGCTGCACCGTCGTTGACTTCATTTAGTGACACCTGACCAACTTCCATTCGCCGCTGTTTTTGTTCAAAATTCAACAATTGTGGAACAAATTGTGCTGTCACGCGTTCAATATCCAAAACATTCGAAACATTTTTATGGCATGAGCCAATCGATACGCCTACATCATAAGCTACTTATCTGTTTGTGATTCGGCTATCGTTTATAACCATTTGTTTCACTTTTCCTACGTTTCCATCGGTTGTTGATGTGCTGGCGCGTCCGGGGCGTCCGTCAACTTCCACGTTTTCACGCCCCTCTTGTAAACACTTATATCACTCGTAAACTCTTGTTTTACTCAAAGCAGACTCACCATAGACCCTTGTTAACATTTCACACATTTTGTTACACTTTATGTGTATTTTGTATTTTACGCAAAATTTGGTACAAATTCTTTGAACCATTTTTTTAACAAACGAAAATCGCCGAGTTGATAAAACCGACGTGAAATTTAAAAATTCCCGTTTGTTTCTGAACACGCCTCGTAGTTTTGAGGATCTCATCCACTGTGAAGATATTACCGACGCACGAGGTTATTCACTTTGGTCCAAGATCTTACACAATCCGACAATCCACTGAAATATCCAATTCTATACGCAATACTTTGAAGAAATCCTCGTATATAGGGTCTCAGGGATCAGAAGATGACATTTTTCTAAAATTACTATAAGAAAAATAAACGAAAATATCGAGTTTTTATTCCCTTAAACAAGCAAACAATTTATTTAGTTCCTCCGTCATTTTTTCTGCTGTTTATGTCTTCTACTAGGCATGTATTCATGAAGTATGAACATTAATCGGGCCGAGTTTAAAGTTGGTCATTAAAGCACTTGAAAATTTTGTCCACCATGGTGATTAAAATAAGGTTTTAATAAAATATTTGCCTGGTCGTCGATCACGAGGGCAAAACGGAGTCTTCACAAAAGGACGCAAAACGTCGACTTCTTGACGCAAAACATCACTATGAGCAGCTTTAAATTCACGGTGGGCAAAGAATTCGTCCACCTCTGGCTCGCAGTAAACAGTAGGATCGACATCAATACCGAGATCAAAAGCAGAATAACTCTTGTCATGAAAAGCAACACACACAATACAACACAGAAAAACAATAAAATATTCTATAAATGGTCTTTCCCTTGAAGGTTTGATTTTCGACTTGGCGTCACTGTTCGTAATAATAGTCAATTTAACAATTGAGGGTTGGTTTGTTGTCTTCATGTTTTGCCATTTTATTATTAATACGCTTGTAAATTGTACAAATTTGCTCCGAAAATCGTGGTTAAATTCGCGAAAGCAGATTGCTGATGATCCTCAATTTCAAAACAATATCCCTTTCAGCAACGAGATTCAATTTTTGCAGCTACCTCAATAAATATCTGGAATTAAGAAAATTCGTTACACCAGGAAGCGCCACCTGCTGGAACACAACGATCAATGGAGAGAGCTATCGACCTATAATCAATGATTTCGGTTCGTTCCCTGATTGAAAGGTCTGAACGGAGATGAACTCTGGTTTTACAAAAAATACGCTATGGGCTATACAATGAGTTAAATTAAAGAGACCTTTGATGTGCCCATCACCTCTAGAAGTGCACAAATGAATTGGCCTCCAAGATTATATTAAATCTAAGGTCTGGACTGTTTCTACTGGGGATGTGTAAGGCCCTTAGTCCATAGTGGAAAATAAGAGACTGTGGACTCGGAAAACAACATTCTCCGGGTTATTGCCGATATATAACCTTAGTTGTAAAAAGGTATGGGACAGATTTATTTTTCAAATAAAGTCATTTTTGTATGGTGCTTCTATAATTTTGGATGGAGAGGTCTGCAATGAAACCTGTTTCAAGACATTCATTTTATTTCAATCACACTTCATTATTCTATTCAAAGATTGAATAGTGAAAATGAATCGAGTAATATATGAATACTTTAAGAGTATTGCATCCATTTTAAGTCAAATACTTTCTGCAGTGTATTCATATGGATACTCACAAAACAGTGTGCACTACACTGAGAAACTGGTACTTGGTGTTATTACCAAAAAGAGTTGCGCGAAGGGAGGTGTTGTAGAAGCAAAATAAACAAGTCATGACTCGTTTACTTAACTATGCACTCATGGTATTCAGTTCACTCAGTGTACTTAGTATATTTTCTGCAGTAAACATTGCACTGAAATCGCTTAAAACATTCATATGTTTCAGAGACAGTGAATAGTGCACTCATCTTGCTATCAGGTGATCAAGCAGTGTACAGTATTTATATCTCATGGTGTGATATTCGATTTCAGTGTACAACTTGTTGATGACAATGAATGGTGTACACTGAAGTATTGCACAAGTTTAGAAAGAGCATATGAATGCATTCATGCAGTTTTCACCTATAAAAAAACCCTATATAATATTTGCCTTTTTGTTTCAATTTGTGTATGTTCAAATTTCCATAATTTGATTCAATATCAAAGGAGATGATAACTAATTTACGTTTGTCGTGTAGCATATTTGCAAACACAGTGGCTCTTCCCAGCCCAATATATCCCACTCACTACAATCCGCAGACATTTAAGACCAATGTGCACAGGTACCTTCTTTCCCTTTCTCCCTCTATACCTTCGGCTCGTGCTGTGTCTTGATTCCGGACACTTAAGGTAGTCGTAACCCCTTTGGCACGCCCAAATTATAAACAAAAAAAGAAATAGCCGCATCTTCTAGTTGGCTTACTGGGACCCTAAAAAATTTAAATAAAAAAAAATTTTTAAATTTGTTCCAAAATTGTTGAATTGTGAACAAAAACAGCGACGAATGGAAGTTGCCCTTTTTGGCCAACAATAATATTGTAACGTTGCTCCATTCGCTAGACATGTGAAAGTAAAGAGAACCTTAAATGGCAGCCGATGACATTAAAAGGGCATCGCTGAAAGAGCTAAATGTCATCTCTAAGATCGAGTTTGAGAAGTGTTTCGAGGATTGGAAGCAGCGCTAGCACAAGTGCGTTATATCTGATGGGGATTATTTTGAAGGCGACGACATTAATGTAAGCAAATAAATAAATATTTTTTTCAATAAATTAACATTCCTGTTATTTTCTGAACACACGTAGTATGATAACTTTAACAAAGCCTTTTTAAATTCTTCCGTTTTAAGAAAAAGCGTTATCATTAAGCACACCATATTTCTTGTGAAATACTCAAAGCATTTCAGTGATAATCTGAGAAAAAGGAATGTAGCAAACATTTGAAATTACCTACGTCAAAAATGAACTCACTTGTTTTGGGAGTTCTAACAGTACTAGTAATTTGGACTTGTTATATCTTTCAAATGAATTGTCAGATTGCAAACTGTGAGTGGAATTCCCTCCGATTCAGTGGTCTTTGCATGTTTATCGTAATAATATTCACGCTTCAAAGATGTTATCAAATTTTAAAAGTTATTTCCAAAATTATGGTTTTGTGCACCAAACTAACTATATAACCGACCACTATTCGCATTATTGGTTTTTTAGCACAACAATTGCATTGCAGATAAAGTGCCACTAAATCGCTAAGAAAAGTGCGTACTGAAGAGAAAATTATATCCAAGATCCGAATTTATAGATTCGACGTCGTTCACAGCAACTTGGTTTCCGTTCGTCTATGTTACAGAAAATTTTAAGTTTTTCAACATAAAGTGTCGTTGGATCCGTTAATTTGTCAATAAATTACGTTCCGCCATGAGTCTGATTGTTGGCTCAAGCAGCATGTCAGTAAGAAAATGATTGGATTTAGCGCGAATAAATGCAGTTGGTAATAATAATAAAATGGCGGCGCTACACCCCGGGGTGGACCTGGGCCTAGCTTCTCAGCAACCACTCGTGTTGTGCGTGCTATTGTTCTTTCACGAGTGGAGGGGACCTACAGTTTAATGCCGACTCCGAACGGCGATTTTGAGAAGCTTTTCCTAGACAGCTATACTCTTTGAGCACTGTCAGTGACTCGAAAAAGGTGGAGCCGTGAACAAATTGTTGTTGTTTTATCGGGAATCGAACCGAGAACATCAAGCGTAGGAGTCGACGAACCTACCCACTGTGCCACGACGCTGGTAAAGGCTTCGGACCTTATATTCTTCAAAAATGAGGCTAATCGGCGTATAGCGGTCAATGGTACTCGCTGTAGAAAGATATGAAAAATCATTTTTCGTTCTCCGATTGATCGGCTTGAATTTGAATTTATATGTTGGCGATAAACGGGCGACGTTGGCTACAGCAAACGAAACACTCAAATTATTGAAGTATAAATTGAATAAAAGCATCATTTTGCTTAATGAACTCGCAAAAGTGGTCTCCAAAATCAAGCTATTTGGCTTATTTTGATAAATTTCTTTGGGGTTACGTAACCAATCGCTGACAAACCAACAAAAATCGCGCCAGTATTATTCGGACATACCACAAATGATTGAAAATATGGTCGAAAACGTTATCCCTCAAACGACATCATCCGACCGAAGTTGTGTTTAAGAACTAATTGCAGGGTAAATTCTCTCAATAACAATAAATGTCGATTTAATGAAATTTCATGCTTTTTGTTGTGTTGTTGCGCTGCTGAAAAAATCACCCTTAAAACTTCTTTCAATTGAAGTTGAACATGTCATGTGGCAATTTTCCTTTAGATAAGTTTAACAAAACCAAAATCTTTCATAAATTAAAAAAAATGTCACATATTCGTTGAAGAGGACCATGTACTCATATACATATATACTCACATCCTGCACATATTTACCATGCTAAACTTTTTCATTCCTACCGAGTCAATTTTATCCAATCAAAATCGAAAACTTCGAAGAAGTTATCATACTATCAGCTGTCGAACCCATCTTCACCTTATTTCCTTGAATTTTGTTAAGAAGGATTTACGTCCAGTTTTTTTTTACCCCATAAGCCTGGCAGTCCTTGGACATGGGATTGAATCGTTATCACCAATCAACAGCAAGTCCTCCACCAAATCCATATATCTGAACATCAAGGTTTACACTCTGCTGTCAATCTGAGAAGAGGGAGAGCTTGACTCCAAATTGATGTGGGTAGACTTAGGTTACGTCTATCAGTATCTTAACTTCAAGGAAACTCAAAATTACAGATAACTTTATGGGTCCGTATGTACATACGTATACAGTGAATTCACTCCATATGAATTCAGATAGTATGGGTACGTGTGTATATTATTTATCAAAGCATGACAACGATTTTAAGAAACCGTAAATGCAATACTCTCTATCGGATTTGTAAACATAACTTCAGGTTGGGGCATATGTAAGGCTTTGATAAATTTATTTAGCTACGCACGTAATCAGAAAATTCAAATAGCCAAACAAACTGCAGTACCACATCTTAGGTAAGGTGGTTTTCTCAACTTTAAGAAATATGTTTATTTTATTTTACTGTATGGACTAAATAAAAAAATTCCAGAATATAATGACAGGCCGTTATTTTAACAATTTTAAATAAAGTCAGAAAAAGCGGTCATTATTTCAAATTAAAATTATCTTTAAACAAATAATATTATAAATTATTATTGTTGGTCGCGCAAGTAATTAGAAAAAAATGTACTTATAATTTATATAAAATATTTCTTAAAAATAAATTTAATTTGCAACAATGAGAAATTAATTTGTATTTTAAATTGGATACAGTTTTCGTCAAATATAGTCGTAATTTAGTGGAAGCCTTAGAGCTTTTTTTACACAATGGGAAAAAAGCGGGACCACAGCTATTATTATCAGATTTTCTGAGCAAGGAAAATTGTATAAAGCTGATGTCGGCCGTCATCATGTCTTCACTGTACAAGCAATTCGTCGTACCGTGAAAAAGTTTTAGCGCGAGAACTTCTTTTGGACCTTAAGCAACAAACCAGGCTGCGATTGGTGAGAAATGAAAAAAATCAAAGCCGCCGTAGCGACCAGTATGGAAGAATACCCAGAAATGTCGATTTGGCAACGCTGAATTGGGCATACCCAGAAAAAACTTAGCTTTTTTTGCAGTTGGATTTGGGCCTGCATACATCTGTACAGGCTTGGGCCGAAGCAAAAATTTAAGCCGGACGATCAAATACAACGCCGTAAGTTCACTAATTGTGCGCTGGAAATGTTGCCCGGAGCTCCAAATTTTGACTAAAAAAATTATCTCAAAAAACGTACATTCATGGTTCAACGGCTAGTTCAATAAGCAAGATTGTACTTATTGGAGCGAACACAATCCATAAGTGTTCGGCCAACCATGAATGCATTCAAAAAGATCGACAACATTAATATTCCCGAGATGTGGTTCCAACAAGATGGCGCTACGTGCAATACATGAGACGTAACGTTCAAGTTGTGAAGAAGACATTTGGCGACTGGGTCATCTCACGGCAAGCGTTCATCAATTGTCCCTCGCGATCATGCGACTTGACAAAACTCGATTATTTACCTTGGGGCTACGTCGGGAAACTGAATAATCTGTCATGTTTATTTCAAACGTGTCATGTCAAATTTATTTCACCTTATTTCATAGTTGTATCTTTTGGGCAATTCAATGTTAAAGAAGGTGTTCGACTGCATTTATATTTTTTTAATGTTTGCTTCCTCCACCGTGCTTTATTGAGAAGCTTTTTCTAGACAGTTATACTCTTTGAGCATTGTCAGTGACTGAGGTGGAGCCGTGAAAAAATGTTTGATGTTTCTTTCGAGATTCGAACCGACGACCTCGAGCGTAGGAGTCGACGCACCTACCCACTACGCCACGGCGCCCACGAATTATTACCTTAAATTCGGGATCTACGGTATTGACTAAACATAGGAATGAATAAAACAGTTGTTAATATTCTCAAGTTTTATTTTGTAGACTCAAATAACACAAACTAAAGTAGATGTGAAGAAAAGGTATATGAAAGCACTTGGCTCACGAAATTTTTACATTGTAAAAGTCGAATATCAAATATTCGTCTGCGGCCTCTGAGACCCGTGCTAGGTGGTTAAGGGTGAAAACTTTTTCCGTGACTCATTGAAGAGATGCCAGGGAAAAAAATTCATATTCTCTGCTTAAAAAAAATTAATGCGAGGTTTTGTACGAATCAACCAATATATTTGCAACACACATAAATATTGATAATTGTTAATTAAAGAGCTTGAAATCTTTGGATTTCACTCTGAGTTTCATCTTTTCTTATAAATCACGCACTGAGTTTAAAAATCGGCAATTCGTTGTCCAAGCCAATAAAATGTAGTTCAGGGGTACCGCAGGGAAGTCATTTAGGGGCGTTAGTTTTATAATCGTCATTGACGAGATTTCTTCTTCACTTAATCACAGTCAATGCTTACGATTCGCCGATGGCATGAAAATATAAAAGAGTATTAAAGTTGTTAATGGCTGCTTATTTCTTCAATCTGATATAGATGATATCTTCGAATGATGTAATAATAAAAGCCTAACTTTAAATTTTCAAAAATGGTATTCGATCTCATTCACTAAATCAGCCTTTCGCATTCAGTTTAACTACTCCATTTGATTGGCTCATCTTTCCAATGTGGAAGTGTTAAGGATTTAGCAGTAAAGCTTAACTCTTAATTTTCATCTCACTCATATATAAATTACAAATTATCTAAAACCAACTCAGTGTTGGCTTCATTAAGCGTAACACAAAGGATTCACTGATCCATTCTCCCTATTATTAAAAAAGATTTTCTAAATTTATATTTTGTAAAATGCAATGGAAATTTCATCCGAACTACACGGAAAGGTGTGAATTGCTTGTAATAAAACCCCTTTCAACAAGGCGTACTGCTTATGAAGTAATTTTATTGTTGTTGTTAGGGATGTTTTATCTTATTTTATAAAATGTCCATATCTTTTGGCATCACTCCAATTTGATTTGACCACTAGGACACTCCGTATTCGACAATTGCCATTTAAAAAATGTTCATATCTGATCAGACTGTATTTTTAAAATGTATTTTGATTAGTTTCTGTAAATTATATGCATAATATAAGTTCATAATCTGTTAGTACGTTAGTATACTTTTTTTTGTCAGAGATTTTTAAACACCGAACTGGAACACTCGGACTCAAATACTGGTCCATTGCACTACAGGACTTAAGTAACTTGTAGATAAATAAGTAAATAAATATCTGCCCATTATGGAAGTTAGCATCCTTTTAATATTGAGAAATTGTTTCGAACGTCAGCAGAGTCCTGAGACACTTTGGGAAAACTGTGAACATTTTTAAAAATTATTTAAATTAAGAATGAATTCGCCCGGATTTTTAGTTTATCATAATTTCATAAAGGATTGCGTGGATTTCCCTATTAAAAACATAAAAAATGAGTATGTATTCATTTCAAATTTATTTCATCACATCCGAAAATAAAACTTGTCGGCTTTCAAAAAAAGCTACAATCATAACCAAAAAAAAATCCTCCGGTGAATTTGATGGAGCAATGTAAGCCCTTCTTTCATTAATTCTTGAATGAACAGTTTCTTCAGATTGGTACACAAAGAAGCAACCAAGGCATTCAACACTACACTACACTACAATGATTTTGTTTGTAAGTAGCTTGTTAGAAGTCACACATAAGAAACTTCTGCAATCGGTCCTAACGAGGTCGTGAGCATCTTATGGAAGCATAGAAGGGCAAATCACATCGCAAGGCGGTGAATAAGATGACTCGAAGGGAAAATATTTCAGCCACAATAAAACCCTTCCTAGTTGGATACCCGCCGAGCAAACGTTAGGCAGCCGACCGACTCGTAATTATTATTATAGTTTATTTACTGTGGCATAAAGTTAACAATTCTTTTGTTAGCAATATTTGTTTACAGAGATTTGGTCAAGCACCTTACTACTAAAATATTAACACGATTTGTTTAAAATAATATCACAGAATTTGCATTTGAAGGAAAAGCCACTAAATACCTTCATTAAATATAATACCAACTCGTATCAGTGTCTGTTTTTTGAGGAAATTTATTTTTTGTTTTGTAAGCACAAGCAATCACGAAAGGTAATGTTTCATTTTCGCCGCCGCGCAATTATTTTTTTTTAATTTCTGAAACTTAAAACACTATAATCTTTGAAGCCAATGCAGCGCAAAATAAAAATACTGTTTTATATTGTTGCAAATTCTGAAACGCATGTTTTTTATTATACCGCTACTCCCTAGAAGAACTATGCGCCAAGGGTGTTTATCAGCCCAAATGTTTTAGCTAGCATTTTTTGTGGGCAACTTTTGCAGGTTTTTCCATGCGTTAGGTGATAAAAATACAGAAATTTCCATCCAAGTTCCAAGGTAGATAGATTCTAAACATTTACAGGAATTTTTAAAATATTTTGTATAAAGATTTCTCATTAATTAGTAATAATAATGACGGCGCTACAGTCCGAGGTGGACTTGAGCCTAGCTACTCAGCAAGTTTTCTTGTACATAAATATTCGGCTGAACTTCAGAAGCAGCCAATTTGACAGGTTCCACTGTACTGTCTATCTGCCAAAGTTATTTAAAGGCATCAGCATTGTTTAATAAGAACCACTTCCCGAATAATCAACGAGTGAAAATGGTTAAAATCAAAAGCGGAGCCTACCAACATCTTTATAAGGCCTGATGACTCCCTTTCGGATTAAGCAAATTTACAGAAAAATAGCTGAACTAAGTATCAGTTCAGAAATAATATCAGAAATACAGACATCCAGACATATCAGAAATAAATGTCAAGAAAATCTGGATGTTCATCCAGAAAACAAGATGGTTTCAAGAGTAGCGGTTGGAAGTCGTCTCAATGGCCTCATAATGGACCCCTAGGATCTAAGTGAAGCCACCTTACCTACCTACCTAAATATTAGTTCAGTCCAAAATTCACTGTAAACATTGTTGATCTAAATAAATCTTCTGAGACTTCAATGACCTCAGTGACTGAACTTCTGCTCACAGATATGACTTCAATAGTTCAGTAGAAAATTACATATCCGTTGGTACGAAAAATACTTAATTAATCAGACCGAATTGCCTGAGTGGGTGTTCTGCGAATTATTACTTTCAATGAAATTAAAAACATTTGCAGCTTGTCTGAATGCCTGCTGCTAGAATTAAATTCCTAGAACTTAACATTTCATGCGAAGCTCACAAGAATTAATGCCTGGAAATGCAAATACTTTGTCCCCCCTCTTCTGGACGTAAAGGCACGTGCATAGCAGTCAAAGAACTCACGAAGTCTTCGACATGGAAAATAAGTATGGCAATAAAATGAATGAATATTCAGAACAATATCCACATGAAGTCGGTTCCCCGGCAGACATTCAAAATCCACTTACTGAATTGTGTAGTATGTACGAGTTTATTTTTTTCATATTAATGCTATCAAAATAAAATTTCAAAAGAAGCACAGAAGGAATTTCAGTTCATTGCTCGGTAATTTGATACCCAATTGAGATCGTGCATTCAATTTATATCCGCGACCACAAAGCTAATGAACCGACTGGTTCTCCTGACAGTCCAGACAGATCGAGGTGGGTGGTGGTAATTCGATTTCAGTCCTCAAGCTATGTTGGAGTCCAAGCTCATTTCGATAATACGGAAACGCAAATTGATATCATTTTGTGCAAAGCATAAAAAAATCTCCCAGATTATGAATGAGTAACTCCGGGAAACAACCCACACTCATAAGGTTATCACAAAAAAAAAAAAACGATTGAATGGAGTGTTCCATTCTGTGGTAATCGGGACCGCCTTTAAGGAAAAGCTTGAAATTATGTGGTTGCTTGAATTCATGGTCATAACAATTGAGTCGTTTTCCAAATGACGCAACGCCAAACATATCTTTTTGAATCCAGTTTTCACTTGCAATTCCCTGTGCAGCCGCAATGTGTCCACACCAATGAACGTGAACTTGCATAAAACCAAAACTCTGAGTAAAAAAATTTTAATGAATAAGGAGTTACAACACTAACCATCCTTTACAGCATCTGTGAAATCCATCAGTGCAGATAGGAACAATAAAAACCATGCCAGCAGCTCCATGTTGTCGTCCTCATTAATGCTCAACTACTGCAGCTGCATGCGCTAATGATTTGTGAATGCGAATGCTCTCCACTGAGATAAAAGGTCGTTTAAGCCGTTTCTGAAATTAATTCAATTTCCTCTTCTTCCCTTTTTTCTTTTTGGTTATTTAACAAAAAAGACGCCAATTAACACAAGCACTAACATTGCCCAGCGAACAATGCATATCCTTTTGATTTTTCATATTTTTTTCTTTTTTTCTTTTATTTTCTCCTTGATCCCTCTTTCCCCCCAGCGAACATATACACAAGTACACAACACTACACAATAATTGTAGAGAATATTTCTTTTATTTATTCACTTTGCATGGCATACCAGACGAAGTACGAACCGAATAAAGGGAAACAGGCGAAGGACTAAACAAGGTTTGAAATGCACTACACGAGAATTTGAGGCATTCATTTGTGTGTATATGAATGTAGATATTTCTTTTGTAAATTCTTTTTTGCAATGAATCACGAGTTATCCTTGCCACAAGTTGCTGGTTGTCAGAGTTCTCCATGAGGCAGTTTATTCTGCATTCGGATGGATTTGGGGCAGCTGGATAATGCCATTCGATGGGAGATGATGATAACAAATGGGGGAAAATGCACAAGTTGATATCTCTTGAAGTGGAAAACCGAAATGGGCAACACGCACACACACCGCCCTTCAGAAAATCAACACGGACCTTCTGTTCATTACTTTTGACCGACAAGAGGTTCACATATTTCTCTGTTGTTATTTTGTTTTACACACATGCATGTTGCACCGTATTCTCGAAGATGTTTGCATATCACAGGGACAACACAGCAGGACACAGCAATACACTTTCCGTGATTGCACTTCGAGTGCATTCGGAATGGGTTGAATTATCCTTTCGAGTGTTAATCCATTTAGCTGAGTTAGCACCCAATTTGTTCCAATGAAATACTCTACTCTCTCTCTCTCTTCGTACCTCAATTCAAGGGTAACATTGTCAAATTGAATTATCAATTAATAATCCGACAGGTAGTAAAATAAACCGTACGAAACACGAAATGGAACGGACCATCTGATTCATATTCAAGTCCGGGATAAACTAAAGGAGATAACTGAAGGATACTGGACGAACCCCACCTGGAGTACAAGAAGGAAAGTACAAAAAAAAGCACAAAACCTACGAACGCCAAGCAGGACACATACATAGATACATCCAGCAAACTGTCACTCCTCTCTTTTCGGAGAGCATCACAATGACTGGTGTGTGGAAAACACTCTCAATCTGTGCAGAGAGCGATGCGGTCCGCCAAAGTTCAGTGTTATCAGTCGTGAGTCCTTTTATTCGTGTGTCATGAAAACAAGCCAGGAGCAACCATCCCAATGTAGGAATTGTTGTCGGATGTCATTTGTATCCCTCGCAGAAGAGAGCGTCTAAGCACTCTGAGAAGAGAGCATCTTCTTATTATTTCTTTTGCTCTTCGGCTGGCTTGCTGGACCTGCGCAAATCAATGTTTGGGTGTTTTTGGTATACCCAAAACTTTGGAGAGTTTCGTCAAATAAGTCTCCACCCGCAACAGCAGCGACACTATTGTTCACTCTCACTGTCCGTCTCTCTTGGTCTGCTGGGGGAGTCGTATTTCGATGTCGACTTCGAATTCGACTTTCAAATGCGGTCCTGCTTTGCTCTGCTCACGTTTGTGCAGCGTTTTGCACGCATTTTCTGATGGAGTTAATTATTTCGAAATCCAGCCTTCGGATTGTGTAGTCATTCATTCCACGGCTCGCCAGGCATTCTGCTTTCGTCCTTTTGCCTCTAACAGGGATTCTGACACAAAGAGATTTGCTGCTTTTTTTCTATCGCAGCGGTGGCGCAAAGTTGAATTGTCCTGGTATCTTGGCGCATCGGTTTGTCCTTCTCCTGTTGTACACTAAAGAACGGTGGGTGGGGAAGGAGAAAACAAGTCAACTTACTATATTGCTTGTATTTTTTGCTCTGCATTCATCTTTCAATTGCGGAAGGATATCTTCAAGTCCTGTGCATGCAGTTGGGATCTGCTTTATATTTTCTGTCACTTTTTCATCCTTATCGCGAAGCTAAACTACTCGTACATACATCTCTCTAGCAAATGATGAGGAAGGACATGCTCTTCATGTTTTCTTTTTCTTCTCCTAGTGCCTTCCACTTTGCAACTAATGGGGTGTTATCCTGTATGCGCTGGTGTTTCTTGCAATTAGCTGTGCTAACGTGAAACTTTTCGTCGCCAAGGTTTACATGCGAGGATGCAGTTTTTCCTCCCTTTAACGCTGCATGTATTCTAGTTGGTTGAGTGTTACGTAGCAAGAAGAGAACAGACATCCTGATGGAAATGAAGGGCTGGCGTGAAAGTGTCTGTTGTTTTCCTTTGGAATTTTCAATCAAAAGCGCAAAATTTTACAACTAGTGGGTGTGAATCCAACACAAAGGATGCATTGCGAACTATATGGTGCGAATTGCAAATATTTTCAGTGGGCGTGAATACAGTGTGTGTGTGTATGTGTTATGGGTGCGCACTTGGTTATGCATGAAATTTGCAAGTTGGGAACGCATCCGTTTACTTTGAATGTTGGTTGTTGGAAAACTCAACGGAAATTCATTGAGAATTTAACTGAAATGGGCAATTCGCATACAATAGTCAAACTTGTTGTGGTGCATCGCTAACGAAAACGCATTATTTGAAGTAATGGATGCTTCTGTTGATTTGTTACAACGTTTCGGGCAGTTAGTTCCTGTTCAAATTGTGCATAGGGTCAGTTGATAAGAAACAAGTGTGATATATTTTAGGACTGACTCTTTCTTAATTTGAATGCGTACAAAAAAGGTGGCCGCGTTCTGTATCCGCGGAAATTTGATCTGGTTTTGTCGCGGAGAACAAAAAATACGCTATGCAACATGCAGCAAGGCAGTTTGAAACCTGCTCCAAATTTCGACACGGAGGTACGCTGCCGTGTGACTTCGTCAATCTAATAATGGAGATGATATTGCTCTATTATACAAATCGGTCTAGCTGTTGGGCAATGCAAGTCGCCGATAACATTTACATCGTCGGGTGGTCCCAGCATGTCGTTGTAGAAGCTTTCATTCCGATTAAAGAAGAGGCTGCTGGAGCTGGTCTTCAGGAATTTGAGGAGAAATCAAAGCATATGCTGTCGGGTAAAAACTAATTCGTCGCCTGCAACATGAGACCGAACGTCACAGTCGACATCTAAAATTTTGAGGTGGTTAAGGAGTTTGTCCGCCTCGGAGAAAACGAAGTTTTCACATACGACGTTTAAGTCGAGATTCAAAATAGAAATGCCCACTACAACTTTGGTTTGACCAAACAACTTGGGTTACATCTCCTGACTCGAAGGGCCAAAATCGTACTCTACAAAACCCTTATACCGCAACCTAACAAATCTTGCTATATAGAGCCGAAAGATGGACAGGACTGCAGATCTAATTCCTGGTGCAGTCGAAAGAAAAATGTTGCGTCGGATAAAATGTTGAAATCATAAACAGCAATGCTCCCTTTTGTTCGAGATTGAGTGAACAACCGAATCTGCGGTATAAATACCAAGTGATCGCAGAGTCAAGATTGCTTAGTAGAGGTGATTAAAGGCAGAATGCCCGAGACCAGAACTCAGCTCAGGCTTCGGCCGTCCACTTGTCGCTGGCTTGAAGAGAGTGAGTAACAAAAATGCAATATTGTACAAACGGATCTCTAAGGTTCTATGCTCCTTTGCCGCTGAACACTTTAAACCTTTAAACGTGGAATTTTAACTGAGTATGTATCGACAACCGATCCACAAAAAAGGAGACCCTCTATAATGCGCCAACTATAGAGGCATCAGTCTTCTGAACATTGAATATAAGAGTTTATCTTCCATGTTGTGTGAACGCCTAAAGTCATTCGTCAACAACATGGTCGGTCCATACCAGTGTGGCTTTAGGCCAGGAAAATTGACCATCGACCAATTATTCACACTGCAGCAGATCTTGAAAAAACCCACGAACAACAAATCGATACCCACCACCTTTTCATCGATTTTAAGGCCGCGAATGACAGCATCTACAAAGACGAGCTATACAGAGCAATGTCTAGTTTTGACATCCCTACCAAACTCGTCCGTTTGTATAGGATGACGATGGAGAATGCACACTGCTCCATCAAGGTCGGTAAAGACCTGACCGAGACCTTTGATGTCAAAAAAGGATTCAGACAAGGCGACGCGCTGTCATGCAACTTCTTCAACATCATACTTGAAAGAATTGTGCAAAACTCGCACGCCAACACCAGAGGCACAATCTTTCAGAAGTCCGTCCAACTACCTGCATATGCCGACGATATTGACATAATCGGAAGAACTTGCATATGCCGACGATATTGACATAATCGGAAGTGCCATTGACACACTTTTGTGAGTATTGCGACGGAGGCCGTGAAGATGGGTTTAACGGTAAATGAGGGCAAGACCACGTATATGCTGTCAATCAGAAAAGAGACCCAACACCAACGTCACAGGAGACAGATATAACTTTGAGATAGTCAAGGACTTTGCCTCCCTAGGAACCGCTATCAACTCTGATAATGATACCAGCGCTGAAATGAAACGAAGAATAACTGTTGCTAATCGCTGCTTCTTTGAGGCTAAGAAAGCAATTGATAAACAAAGCCCTCTCTCGAACAACCAAGGAAACCCTGTATAAGACCTTAATCGTCCCAGTCCTGCGCCATATGGCGCAGAAGCATGGACTTTATCAAAAGCGGATGAGGTTGATCTTGGCTGCTTTGAGAGGAAAATTCTTCGGGTGATTTTCGGTCCCGTCTGCATAGTGGGTGAGTGTAGGAGACGATATAACAACGAACTGTACGAGCTGTTCAGCGACATCGACTTAGCCAGAAGGGTGAATATCCAGCGATTAAGATGGCTAGGTCATATAGAGCGAATGGAAACCAAAGATTCGGCCCGGAAAGTCTTCGAATCCACCCCCCGAGGGACGGCGCAGTAGAGGAAGACTGAGACTCAGGTGGCGCACGCAAGTGGAAAGGGACCTCAATCAACTGTGCGTGCGAAACTGGAGGCAGCTAGCTAAAGATCGAGTTGGCTGGAAACGCTTATTGGTTGATCCCCAGGTCCACCCCGGACAGTAGCTCCACCTTAAGTAAGTAAGTAAGTATGTATCGACAATGTGGGTCCCGTGGCGGTTCGGGTTTGTGCGTCGACCCGATTTTTCAAGTCTAGGTTCAAATCCAAGATCAAACAAACCACTTTCCAAAAAAAAAATTGTTCACGGCTCCACCTCCTTCGAGTCACTAACAATGCTCAAAGAGTATAACTGTCTAGAGAAAGCTTCTCAATCTTCTGTAGGTCCTCTCCACTCATACCATTCAGAAGAGAACAATAGCGCGCACAACACGAGCAGTTGCAGAGAAGCTATTTTCGTTGTTCAAGCGTAAAGCGATTCATTTCGTTCCGTGGAATGACTGAAATGAAAGAAAATTGATAAAAAAAAATCTGACATTTTTTTGCTGACCAGTACCAGGCATTGGCACTGTATACAGGGTGGGCCATCTAGTGTTTTTTTTAATCATAGGTTATTTTGACACTGACTGCTGATTCCCGCTCGAAATCTTGACAGGAAGTCAGTATCGATGTCAGATTTTTTTTTATCAATTTTCTTTTTTTCTTAATGTTAATATTATTTGATGGAGAATAATATTTCTTATCATCTTCCGAGCAAAAGATTTAATTCAACTCTCTGAAGTTCTTCAAGGAAGTCAAATCGGTCCACTTTTGTTATTCACTTTTTCAAATAATATACAGTTGCTCACTCACTTCAAAAATGAAAAAATGCAATATTGAAAATATCTGAATAAAAGTACTGAATATTATGTATTTCTACAGATTCTATTTATTAATTAATGGAAAAAGCTAAAATAAATGTTCGTAGGCAAGTCATTTTGTTTTTCACTGCAATCGTCAAACTTCAAGCAAGTGAGCGAGTTTGGCTTAGACCGACTGTATGTGACCGAATTGATTATTTTAAGACATCACGTCTGCAAAAAGTTCTATCCGTAAACCAACCAACTTTTTTCCTTTTTTATTTTTTGTCGCAGGTTTTTTGAAGCACTATATTGGAGCACTCAGACTCAAAAACTGGTCCATTGTACTGCCAGGTAGCAACCTACCCCAGTGCTGTTAATTTGATACCAGCGGAAAATGGCGACTGAACCAGATTCGATTTCACTGGGATTCGAACAGGCACTTAACCAATTACGCCATTCAGTCGTCGATCAACCAACTTGGACATGTATTGTATTTATCCAACATAATATTGACAATATTGATATTAATGAAAAAGATACGATATATTTTTAACATAATTAAATGCAATATGTGTCACTTACTTATATCATTCAAAAATGTCACGTTGATGAGGTTGAAGCTTGTAACAGCTTTGTAACTTACATATTGATGCGTTGACCAGCGATAGAAGAAGCCAGCTTGACCCGGTGTTGCAAATCTATGTATCAAACTGTAAACCAGACGAACTTCCCAGGCAAACACTGCCTCTATAAAAAAAAAATAAAAGCAGTCAGGTGGCGTCGCATAAATTTTTCATATATTTCAATGTACGAGGTGTGATCACAAATCAGTCATATAAAGATGCGTAACTTTCCAGATGGAAAACCCCTAGCCCACTCAAAAATTTGACAGTTGTGATTGATTTGTGGGTGTGATCAGAAAAAAACGGGAATTTCTAAATTTCAAAAATTGTTTTATTATGTTGGTGTACATGCCAACGCGGAACGGACTTTTGGAAGATTGTGCCTCTTGTGTTGAACAGTGAGTTTTGCACGATCTTCTCAAGAACGATGTTAAGGAAATCACATGACAGCGCGTCGCCTTGTCTAAAACCTTTTTTGACATTGATGATCTCGGTGAGTTCGTTACCGACCTTGATGGAGCAGCGAGAGTTCTCCATTGTCATCCTGCTCAGTCTGACGAGTTTGGTAGGAATGTCAAAACTAGACATGGCGCTGTATAGCTCGTCTCTATACACGCTGTCATATGCGGCCTTGAAATCTACAAATAGGTGGTGTATGTCGATATGCATTTCATGGGTCTTCTCCAGGATCTGCCGCAGTGTGAAGATTTGATCGATGGTGGACTTCCCTGGCTTGAAACCACACTGATAAGGACCTATCAGTTTGTTCACAAATGGTTTCAGGCGTTCACACAAAACGGCAGAGAAGATCTTATAGGCGATGTTAAGAAGACTTATCCCTCTATAGTTGGCGCAGTCAAAGAGGTCTCCTTGTGGATCGGCCAAACGATACTGAGATTCCACTCATCGGGCATGTTTTCCTCCGACCATATCTTACAGATGAGGTGGTGCATACGCCCTACCAGATCACCTCCAGCTGCTTAAACATTTCGGCGGGCAGACTATCTGCATCAGCAGCTTTATTAGACTTCAGTCACGATATCGCTATCTTGACTTCGTCTAGATCGGGGGGACGGTATTCTCTTCTATCATCGTACGTTGTGTTGAATAGAAAATTCTGCTTGACAGCGGTATTTGTGTTCTCATCACCGTTTAACAGTCTGCAGAAATGATTTTTCCAATTTCTCAGTATCGACTGCGAATCTACTACTAGTTGTCCATTCTCGTCCCGGCAGGCTTTTGTCCGAACTTTATACCCGTTCGATAAAAGTTTTATCCTTTGGTAAAACTTTCAGCCATCATTCCTGCCATAACACCTCTCCATCTCCTCGATCGCGCGCTTATCATGCTCTTTCTTTTTCTTCCTGAGAAGCCGGTTCTCATCCCTTCTTCTCTGTTCGTAGAGCTCACGAACAGCTCTCGTAGTTCGATGCAGCGTTGCCTGGTAGCCTTTCTGCACTCGTTGTCAAACCAGGGGTTTCTCCGTGTTGGCGTTTTAAAACCCAGCAAATCAGCAAATCAGTAGCGGCTTCTCTGATGGCTTTTTGACAACGTTTCCATTCTTCGTCTATTGGTAGTGCAGGCGACGTCGAACTTTCGGAGAGTTTCAGAGAGACACGATCGGCAAAGATCCTGGCAGTCTGTTGCGATTGTAGCTTTTCGACGTCGAACCGTGATTGTCTTCCTCGACTCCGTTGTTCTGTCGATATCCGTGTCCTTACCTTGGCTACAACAAGGAAATGCTTCGAGTCGATGTTGGCGCCTCAGAACGTTCGGACATCAAGAATACTGGAGGAGTGTCTGACGTCGATCGCAACGTGATCAATCTGGTTGACGGTTGAATGATCAGGGGACCGCCAGGTCCCTTTATGGATGTTGAGGTGTGGGAACCGCGTACTAGCTACAGAGAGGTTGCGCCCCGTAACAAAGTCCACCAGCCTGAGTCCGTTTTCGGACGTGGTGTCGTGCAGACTGTGTTTACCGATGACTCTAGCAAAGATGTCCTCTTTACCCAGCTTAGCGTTAAAATCTCCTAGAACGATCTTGGTGTCGTAGCTGGGGCATTGATCGTACGTTCTTTCTAGGAGATCATAGAAGTCATCTTTGCTATCGTCATCTTTGTCCTCTGTTGGGGCGTGGGCGCAGATTAGGCTGATGTTGCCGAATTTAGCCTTGATGCGGATTGTTATGAGGCGCTCGCTTATGTACTTAAAGCCTAAGACTTTTTGCCTAAGTCTGCCTCGAACAACAAATCCACATCCAAATAATCGCTGCCTTCGCTCTCTGTAACAATCGCCTTAATAGATATCGCAGTTTTTCATAATCTTTTTGCCCGGCCCACCCCATCGCACTTCCTGGATTGCGGTAACGTCTGCTTTGTAACAGTCTAGGGCTTCCGCGAGTTCAACGGCTGCACGTGGTCTGTTCAGGGACCTCACATTCCACGTGCAGAACCGAAAATCATTGTCCTTTTTTCGTTTGCTAGGGTCGTCAACAGTAAATCCGTCCATATCCGAGGCAGTTTGTGTTTTTTGAATTCGTGAGTTTTTTACATGGTGAGGAAGTTAACCCCACGCACAACCTCCAACGGGGAGGACAGGTCCACTTGTTTAGCCCCCGGCCAAAGGGGTCCGGAACAATCCGGTGTGGGTAGCCTCTTGCAGGCTGTGAGCGCCGCCTTTGGCCCTAAGAGAAGGGCTCATCCGCCGCCATCTCTATTCCAGGGTCCCGACCTTACCATTACCCGACCTTACCATGGAAACCAGCAGGAGCTGCTGACGGGAGTTGTGGATGCCGCCGTTGGCCAATCATCCTCCCCCCCCCCCCTCTCGTTTGCAGCCGACCAGACGTCCCACGGGGTTTGGTTACCCCACCTTCTGTCTAGTGTACTCGGCTCCCGGAGTTCACCACGGGGTGTTGAGAGTAAGAGTTTGTTAAAAGAGGCTAGGTGCAGACTCTTGTGTCTGCATGTTTCGCGTATTAACGCTTCGAAATCCCTATGGTGAGTCTACTATGAGTAAAATAAGAGTAAAATAAGAGTCTACGATTGGTAGAAGAAGAAGACGAATGCCCCGGACATTCCAGCACATCAACAACCGATGAAAACGTGGAAAACATGAAAATAATGGTTATGAACTATCGCCGAATCGCAATCAGAGAAGTCGCTGATGGTGATTGGCTCGTGCCATGACATTTTTTCGAATGTTTTGGGTATGAAACGCGTGGCAGGAAAATTTGTTCCAAAATTGTTAAATTTTGAACAGAAACTGCGGCGAATAGAAGTTGCTCAGGTGTCGCTAAGTGAAGCCAACAACGATGCTTGTAACTACTTAAATGTGTAAAAAAGGTGACCAAACATAACTGTGTTTTCAGATCTTCAAAATTCGCATGTAGATGTTTTACCGTTTTTCTTTCCAAGAGCTTTATAACTTTAAAGGCCAAATGCTCCAAATTTCAATTTTTTGTGATTATTTTTGGTCACTTTGGCTTAAAAATGTGAGGGACTGGACACATTGTAATCGATTTCGGAGTTTTACATTTCTCACACGATACTTCGAATCAGACAGCTAAACTCCATCCCATTCAGAAATATGCACATAGCTGTTGATTTGTCTACTTGCATTCCAAGTCACGGATAGGTTTTTTTGTTGTTTTGTTTTTCATGTATTTTTATTGTTCAGTTCATAATCCTTACTATCTAGACAAAAATACTTAAATCTAGCTTAACCATCTTAACTTTTGTTCTTAAATCTAACTTACTGACCCAACACAAGTACTCTAAGCTAATCTAAGGTAAATGAATTTGCCATTCGGCTTACGCTCTTATTATTTTATAATTCATATTGCATTTCTATTTTTCCTTTTCTTGTCCAAGAAAATTTAAAAAACTTGGACTTTTTGGTTTTTATTTTATTCTATCCTAACTAAACCTAAACTAAACTAAGCCTAACTAAAACTTACAATCTACTTAATCTACTTAAAACGACTTAAACTATGTCCGTAGCACAAAACGGACGCGTGCACCAGGATGCATATGGGATTTATATGCTTAACATAATTATATTAAACGCCGTGATGCACCTTTTTTTGGGAATTTTTTTTTTGTTTAATACTTTTTTTTGGGATTATTGGTTTTGATTTTTTATTTTGTTTTGCTACCTAAAACTAACTTAATCTATGCAAGTTGGCCATTTGAGGTCAACTATCAAGTCATTGTCCCTAACAAGTTAACGGCCGCGAAGGCTGAATGTGGTGTGACCACCAATAAAAATATCGTTCTTTGGCAGACTCTGCCCTGTCCAGGCCAAAGATCGCCACACTGAACCGAAGAAGATCCTCGCGGCTGCGAGCGACGTCCGGCTCGTATTGGAGTCGCCTATTCACTGTTCGGCGTGCGACATGGAAGATTCTAGGATATCCTTCCGTATCCTATATCAGGCCTTTTTCGTCCAAATAAAGGAAAGCTTCGGGCGGAATAAAGCCGTTAAGGTGCACCTTCTCATGATACATTATGTTAGGGTAGTAAGCCCCAAAGATAAGACTGTTGGTGGAAATCGTAGCTCGTGCAATGTGACCCCAAATCAATTTAATAATAAAATTATCTATCCTAATCAGGTTTGCCCCGTTGTACAAGACCTCGTTGGGATAGAACTTCTTGTACTCGGATTCGGGTGTGCGATACAACCGGAGACAGGCCCGAAGGCACTGCCTCTCGAACACCCTCATACTTTCCATCTGGGAAGGACTCAAGTTGAACCACACTGGACAACCATACACCATGATTGGCCGGATAAGGGTCATGTAACAGATCACCTTCACTCTGGTATCAAGCTGGCTGCTGTAAACAGCCTACTTGCCGCAGCAAAGGCTTTCTTAGTTTTCGTCAAAGCAGTAGCTGCATGCTTATCACAACACAGTTAGTGATCCAACCAAATGCCAAGATATCGCACTACATTTTTCACTGCTAACAACCGTCTCTGGGGGTCAACTATGCCGAACTTGCGCATAGTTTTTGTTCGTGTGCCTTGAGGCCTTGGACAGCGGAATTCTGAACAGAATAGTTTCAGACATCTGGTAGTTGATCTTCAACTTCCAGTCATTGCAAAATCGCTGAATTTTGTCGAAGTCACGCTGCAACAAAACATTAATCACTTCCACCTTCGGACCTGATCTGTACGCTATGATATCTTCGGCCTACGCTATTATGAGCGGCATAGAACCTATAAGATCGCTAGTAAATATAGCGAATAATATCGGCGAGCCAACTACCCCCTGTTGCAACCCGTTTTTCATGTGAAAGGTCGGGGTAGAAGTTTCGTTGCCATTTTTCACAACGAACATACTACCTGTGATCATATCATGGATCATGTGTGTTTAGTTATGTCAAGCCTGGCCAACTTGAGGAATAGTCCTTCCACCCAAACCGTGTCGAACGCCTTTTCCATGTCAATCAGGCAGGCACCCGTGCAGTGGTTCTTATTTTTATTCCACTGAGTGTCGGAGAAGTCACGGATAGGTGGCTGGCACCCAATGCTATAGTTCCAAAATAATCTGATCAAAACGATGTCTCAAAGAATTTTCCCTCTCTCATGAGGTCAAAAATTGATACAATGGTAGGTGTCATCGACGGAAAAACAAAGCTACAAAAGCCATAAGATTTGGACTTTTTTCGAATTCCTCTCCTAGGAGTTGTTTGGACAAAGAGAATGGGAAGAATGTTGTCTACCTGTTCACGGCCTGACCATCACCGGCGTTTTGAAGACGCCCGCACTTGTGTTGCCTGCATCATCAACGATCTCTGCGACTTCAGCGAAGTGCCTTCAAGGAGTCGACTTCGCTTCATAGAAATTTCCGTTTGATTCTCATGGATTTTAATAGTCGATGAACTCCTCAGGGCTTCTCGTGGTTGCTTAAAAAGATCTTTGCTGATCTAAATACGTCACCCTTCGGGAAACTGCAAAAAACCATAGCCACTAAAATCTTTTCACTTAATTAATGTATCTAACTCCACAGAGTTCTGGTACTTTCGTAGGAAATTATATATCAAAACACAGATGGAAAGGGTTCAGCGTAAAATGAGCGTTAGTATTAGTGGAACACTGAAACCCACATCAAACTTAAGTTACGAAGAGCGAGAACGACTTTTTGACAATCTCGGCGACAGAACGGCACCTATCAGTAATCTAATTTGCTTCTGACTAGCTACCCTAATTTGCCACTTTTTATATTTAGGACCCGCGGCTGTACAATGAGCCTACAGTGGTTTAAGAGTATTTTCCAGATAGGGGTAGCCGCACTCAACCTGACCTGCTAAGAGCACTATGAGTTTTGGCAGCTTTAACTAGAAATTATTAGAAAATTTTCGATTATCAAAAATAAATACGGTAATTTTGCCCTACTGTTCACAGGCAACCCCACAGCATAAGGTTTCCCTTCAATCAAGTACTGACACCATCTGATATTAGTTGCAAAGTCCACATTTCATACTCTGATGTACACACGTCTAGAGTCGACGATGGTGACGTGTGCCCATCAGGACCATATCGAATCGGATTGTCCACTACTGTTTAAACAGAACACTCTCATCTAACTGGCCAGGCCAATGGCAAGAGGTAAATTCTCCTGCATGAGTTCTTCAGTACAAGCGAAGATAAATGGTAAACAAAGCTCGAAAATAGTGGATCTGTGGAATCCAGTGAAAATGCAGGTTTTGGCACGAGTGATTGGTCGCCACGGTAGACAGGGCTTCTCTAAGAGGAATGTGGGCTACGAATAATTTGGCTAACACAACTGGCAGCAAAGTTGGCCTACTTTTATTCACATACCAGCCGGACGTCGAACTGACATCGGTATGACGATTGGTACGACTGTAGGGATGCATCAGTAAATTACTGTCTAGGGATTGCTGGCGCTGATGGCTGAACGTAGGTATTTGGACCAGATGATGGAGGCAAACACATGCGGCTACATTTCTGGGACTAATTAGCAAATTGATTGAGAATACACGCGAGCAGCGTGTGTGAGTGTTGGTGGGTGTTGTGTCGGAAGGAAGTGCCGAACAGCGCCGGTGGGTTGTATTTTCATTTGTTCGAAATGAGCGAACGTGATGCTTGATGGTGTGAACATGGAACATGTATACTGAATCGATTATTAATCACCGTTATTTATTGTTGACATATTGACATTTTGCCTTCAGCAACGAGATCACATTGCGAAAGTGGATGCCTCATGAACATTATGGTACAATGAACTCAAAGAGCCTGCGATGATTTTTAAGTGCGGTCGTCGATGTGAGTGTGTATTAAATTAGTACTTCCTTTTGGCTGAATTCACGGAAAGGGCTTATTAAATCAATACTCAGGACGGAATTGATTTATTAATCAGAGTGACGTAGTGGGTAACTGCAATACACTCAAAGTCCATGGTTCGATCCAGGACAAGCTTATCCGGTGACTAACAATGTACAGAGAGTATAACTGACTGGAAAAGGTCCTCAAAATACTTCTTTCGAAATAGGCAAAAAACAAGATGAGTGTTTGCTGCAGAACAACAGTAACAAAAATGGTGGCGCTACAGTCCGAGGTAAACTTGGGCCCAGCTTTTCTCACGAGTGGCGGGGCGGGGACTACGAACGGCGAGATTGAGAAGTTTTTTTCTTGATAGTTACGCTCTTTGAGCATTGTCAGTGAAAAGAAAGAGACGGATCAGTTTTTAAGAAATTGTTGGATGTGTCGACCCACATCCCCACTCCGTGGCGCCCGTAAACGTATATATTTAGTGAAAATTAGTCTAATTGCTGAAGAAAATTTTGTGTGAAAATTGGTCAACCAAACGCTTTTGTTGCAATATTTCCGTAGTCAGCAGGGCTTCATGTACGAGTATATGCAAATTTTAAGGAAAATACGCTAGGTTGTCCCGTAATAATATGTATGTCGTGGGCGCCGTAGCCGTGCGAGTTTGCGCGTCGACCCATACGCACCAGACTTTCAATTTTAAAAAAAAATTGTTCACGGCTCCAGCTCTTTCGAGTCACTGACAATGCTGAAACAGTATAACTGTCTAGAAGAAGCCTCTTAATCTCGCCGTTCGGAGTCGGCATTAAAGTGTAGGCCTCCTCCTCTCGTGAGAAAGCACTATCGCATACAACACAAGTGGTTGCTGAGAAGCTAAGCTCAGGTCCAGCTCAGGCTGTAGCGCCGCCGTTATTATTATTATTATTCCACAAGGCTAAGTTCTTGGTCCACTTCTTTTCATGCTTTTTGCTAATGATCTTCCATCAGTGATCATGAATGTAGTAACACATTTGTATGCAGATGATGTTCCTTTGTAGCACAGCTGTAAGTCTGAGCTCATTATAGAAGCTATGTATACTTAAGATCAACTATGATTTCAATAGGATTTTATATTCGTCTCAAGAAAACTATTGAATCTAGTGCATGGTGATTACTAGCATTGAGTCAAATATAAACGATATTCTTACTATATGCCTTGGAGATGATCCAATTGAGTATGTTAGCAAGTCTAAAAACCTCGAGATCTGGTTCAATTCAAAGTTTAGTTGCGATGATCATTTTAATTTGATAATTGGTAAAATGTACGGTGCACTCAGAAATTTGCCTGAATTCCAAAGCTACATACCACTTAAAACTAGACTTATGATAGCAAAATCTCATCTACTGCTTATCATAGCTTATGGTTGTAAAATTTACTGCTGCCTTAAAGGTAACACAAGGTGGCGCAAAATTAATCTTCTTATCGAAAGATGTTACAATTTTTGCAAGTGGCTTCGTACGTCAATCATATTTGGCATTTGAGAATTAGACAGCTGTAGTATACAAACTGTATGCAAATGTCAAGCCATCCTTAATCTCAACAACGGAGAGGACGTGTCGAAAATCATGAGCGACGAGGCGCATTTCCACTTAAACGGTTACGTCAACAAACAAAATCTTCGTTTCTGGGGAACTGAAAATCCGCGTGTGATGCACGAAGAGTCATTACATACACTCAAAGCCACTCTGTGGTGCGGCGTTCACGCGGGAGGAATGATAGGGCCGTATTTTTTTGAGGACGCCATCCGCAATACGGTCACTGTTAATGGCGAACGCTACAGCGCTACAGGTCTTCTTTTTTTTGTCGTAGGTTCTTGTAACTCTACAGGTAGGTTCTTGCACTCAGACTCAAAAACTGGTCCATTATACTACCAGGCAGCAACCTACTTTTGCTGAAATTTCATGGTCTGTGATGAGGCTTCTGTGATGAGGAGCCTACATCATCAGCTCTCACCTCATTAGCACCGAATAACTGCCACCTGATGCGAGCAAAGGCGGGACAATGGCAGAGGAAGTGCTCTGCAGTGTCATCGTCTTCTCCACAGGCGTCGCAGAGGATTTTGTCGCTTAGGCCAAGCACACTTAGGTGTTTGGCGAAGGTGTAGTGCCCCGTTAGTACGCCGGTAAGTTGTCTGCAATCTTTTCTGTTAAGATATAACAAGAAAGCCGCGGAATTCTTACAGACGTTGGGGAGCATGCGCTTGGTCTGTCTATATCGTGGAGAGTCATGCCACCTCCGGTTGAGATCTCGAGAAGTCCAACCATCGATGCAAACCCTAACCAAAGACGCAGGCAGTCCCAGCGTAAGTTCAGGTCCTGAGAATGCCTCATCTGATCCTCGCCTAGCAAGTTCATCGGCGACCTCATTTTCGGAACAAGTCTTAGCGAATTTAAGCTACCGAACAAAAATAGGACTTCTTACTGCCGGAATTGGATGAGTGGTGCTTGGTGAATATGTGGTTTCAACAAGATGATGCAAACGCACACCAGCATGAGCCAATTGATGAGGATATTGTGAAGGAAACGTTTTCTGATCGCGTAATCTTCCGTTTTGGAGTTTTAACATGGCGGGCAAGATCGCCCGTTTAACCAACCATTCTTTGGGGTTACTTGAAGTCGCGGGTTTATGCCAACAAGCCTCAGACATTTTAAGCACTTAAGGAAAATATTTGACATTAATACGAACAGTGATCACCGGAAATCTTGTGAAAAATCATGGAAAATGCGATGAAACGGGCACAAATGTTTATCAACACTGGTGGCAGCCACTTGGCGGATATCATATTTTCCACTTAGCAGAAAAAATTTTAAAGGTCCAAAAGATAAAAGATACAGGAGATAAAGATTTCCATCACTCAAAACCATTTTTATTTATGTAGTAAAAAAGTAATTCAAAAACAAAATTAATTAATTTTGCGTCACCTTGTACTAAGAGAAGACATTATGTTGCATTCAACAATATTTTTCGATATGTATGTCAAAGTTACCGTATTTCAATCGGTCACTTACAACAATATTTTCTTTGTCACAGGGTTCGTGACCAGAACTCGCAAACAAAATTCACGCATCTCGTATTCTCCACAAGCAAAAATATACAAAACCGCCGCAATTGGGTCACACGGTTACAATGCAAGTTTTCACGTACAAGGTGCAATTTGCGTAAAAGATCGGTGCAGTCCGTGTAGTGTGCTCCAAAGGTCAACACCCAAAAATAAATAATTAAAAATAGAAAAAGTATTCGTTTATGTTTTTTTATGATTATTCAGTTTGATTTGATTCTCTGTGTTTTATTTCAAAATTTAAGCAATTATATGCCTTAAAACGCAAAGGCCACATTTTTGCTTACGTCAAAAATATTCTGAAATTTTGCACTTTTAATTATTTTCACAGAACTATAATCTGTAAGCAGCCGTCCTATTTGTTCAATAAGCTAATTTTTACACAGTCTATTCGATCTTTGACCTAAGGTACTCCGGGGTACAACTGTCTTTACACTGAGCGTAATTTCTAAGGTTCCGTCTACAAAAACGAAACGTTTATAATTTCCGTGTGTCTATCCGTCTGTCTGTTACACATTTTTATCTCCTTTATGAAGATATTGGCATGAAATCAGGAAGGGTTTGCTTCAACACTTTTCGATCCAGTGCACCGTTTGCACCCCCATGCCATTTCTTAGCCAAAGTGTTTAAAAATCTGAAAAAATCTCAAAAAATTGGCTTAAAATAGTCCAAATAGACCAAATAGTCTTGTATATATTGGTCAAAACAGTCAAACGTCGACGTGCTAATTTTTAAAATCTGAAAACGCAGTTTTTTCGGTTTTTTCGAATGCATGGAGAAATGATAAATATCAAAATCTCGACTTATTGCCAAATTCTGAGATATCAAGGATTTTAAATGTCAAATGTAGGAGTGTTTTAAAAGAGAAACAACAACTGCGAGCGTGAGAATCCGTTTAATGAGTGCCGCTTTTGAGTTGGCAGATCTTTTATACACTTGTTATGTACAAAAAGGAGTGGAGAGTTATCAGGTCGTTCACCTGATCGAATGATCGAACATATATTGCCAATTGCAACTAGCTAACTGAGTTAGAATATATTTCTAATATGCCAAACAGTGGTGCGCAAAAGTGTTCATACCGAATTACCCTACAGTTCGACCGTCCTCACCAAGTAATCGCCCCGATTACAATTCATTCAAAAATACACAATTCATTTAAAATACATATTTCATTTTAAAATACACACTTGGCAAAATAATAGTTCGTTAACAATTCAATAGGTAAACAAAGTAAGTATGATATAAGTAATTCGATCGTTAAGTTCATGAAATACATAAGAAAAATAAGCTTGGAAGTTAGGAACATAAACATATTACATTCTTATATTTAAGTTTCTTTGCAGGAATCAGGATCCTCCAGATGTTTTTCAGCTACTTCCACATCGTCATCACCTCCAGAATCCGCTAATTCGACTTTATATGGTCTCATATTATTAGGGGAAAATACACCTGTGTATGGTAACCGAGTAAGCTGCAAGCCTTCAATATCTGAAACTAAATATCTGTCATTTGGCAATACCTTTTTAATTTGTTACGGACCGCGGTATTTCGCTAAAAGCTTTTTATTTACCCCCGGTGTAGTCGACGTATTCTTGATCATTACATACTGGCCTAATTCATATGACGTAGGACTCTTATGACGACTATCATAATAATTCTTATTGCACGTCTGTGTGCATTCTATGTTTTTAAGCGCAGTTTTTCTAACCTCTTCCAAGCTATCTCGTTCTTTCCTAAATTTTTCTGCAAGGAACTCCTTAACTCGGTCAGAAAGCTCTCCTTTTTGGGTCACACCGAATAAAAGAATACTTGGCGCAAAACCAGTGCTCCTATTGATGGTATTGTTAAAGGCAAACTCAATTTTCGCTAGGTGTTTGTCCCAATCACTAGTCGTATTTGCTTCGCACTCCTTAGCCAGCATAGTTACCAGAACGCGGTTCAGGCGTGCCACCTGTCCATCTGATTGAGGTGAACATGTCGCGACTTAGTGTGCTTAATATTGTTTTGTTCCATGAAGTCACAAAACTCTTTTGACGTGAAACAAGTTCCACGGTCCGATATAATTTGATCAGGTCGCGAATAATTTTCGAAAAAAGATGTTAAACACTTAATCGCCTCTTTACTCTGCGTTGTTTTGACGGGGTAAAGTTTAACAAACTTGGTGAACCCATCGACAACAAGCAAGACGTGTTTATTTTTTGCATTAGAGTTCGGCAAAGGACCAAGGTGATCTATGTGCAAAGTACAAAATGGAAGCTTGCCTTTTGGTATACAATGCAAAGTCGCTTCCGTTTTACCAGAGTGTGGTGAAAAATACATACACTTCAGACATTTCTCAATGTAGCTTTTAACTTTGCTTTTCATATGCGGAAACCAGTAGCTTTCAGATAAATATTGGAAACATTTTTCAACGCCTAAGTGGCACATGGCTTTGTGGTTTGTACGTATGACTTGTTCCTCCATATGGGATGGGACAAAAAAGCGTACATTGTCTTTATGTTTCCTATAGATTAGTCCATCTATCATTTCATACAAGTTACTTTCGTTCATTTCTAAGTCAGAAGCAATTGAAAGTATCTTAGGGTCCTGTTTTTGTGCAGCCGCTAGAATGAATTCGAAGGATTCATCTTCAACGTGCAAAATATTGAATGATCGACTCAATGCATCGACATGAGTCATTTTCTCACTCTTCCTATGTTCTACCGCATAATCGAAAGTCTGAAGCTCTAAGGCCCATCGGGATATTCGCGGGTTTAACAATTTCTTCCTAAGGGTCAATGTAAGAGCTTGACAATCAGTTACGATTTTGAATGATATTCCTATCAAATAAATTCGGAATCTTCGAAGAGCATAGATTATAGAAAGCGTTTCAAGCTCGTAGCTGTGATATCTCGAAAAATAAAATATGGGATGAAATTTACCATCCAGCTATTTTTGCAGCAAGACTGCTCCAAATCCGATTGTGCTTGCATCACAATGAAGTTCGGTTGCACTGTGTGGGCTATATATAGCTAAAACAGGAGATGCAATGAGCTTATTTTTTAGTATATCGAAAGCTTCTCTCTCAACCAACCCAAATGTGAAAGGTGCATTCTTTTTTAATAAATCGTAAAGGGGCTTAGCTACACAAACAAAATTCTTTATGAATTTTCTGAAATAAGAGCAAAGCCCTAAGAAGCTATGTACATCTTTCGTACATGATGGTGTCGGAAAATCTTTTATGGCATTTAAGTTACTTTCATTTGGCCTTATTCCATTTCCAGTAACTCTATACCCCAAGTAAACAATATCTGATTGCAAGAACTTACACTTGTCAAATCTTAAAAGCAATCCGTGCTCAACGATCGTTTTAATGACCAATTTCAAAACTTCCAAGTGTTCTTCAAGAGACGATGTCGCGATGAGGATATCATCCAAGTACGTAAGTATTTTTCCTTTTGAGATCAAATCCCCGAACACATACTTCATAAATCTTTCAAAGACAGACGGGGCGTTTTTTTAACCCAAACGGCATCCGAGTATATTCATACTGCCCCATAGGGGTAATAAAGGATGTGTATTTCATTGAATCATGGGCCAACTTAACGTGGTGAAACCCATTTTTAAGATCCAACGTACTAAAAAACTTTTTGTTTCTAAGGCGATCAAGATGATCTTCGATCAAGGGTAATGGATAATTATCACGTACAGTGATTTTGTTTAACTCCCGGAAGTCAACACAAAGTCTGAGTTCCTTGTTTTTTTTTTGAACCAGAACTATAGGCGAAACGTATGGAGAATTTGACTCGCGTATTATACCCTTATTTAAAAGGTCATCTAAAATGTTTTTGTTATGTGCATATGGAAGCCTGCGGGGTGTACAACGAAAGGGAATATCTTTTAATAATTCTATCTTCATAAAAAAAACTGTTTGTGACAATCTAAATTCATTACTAAGGAATGCTGGGCTAACTATATCCCTGATCTTATTTTTTATTTTCTCGCATAAGTTTTCATTAATATTTAATTGGAACTCACCTTCTTCTATGATATCAATGTTGAGGATCTGTTGAAAACCATCAATATCGGGGCTATCTAAAGTTGTATGCTGAAGTGGAGTATGATGACTTGTGGTGTTGCACATAATCTGTGGATCTTGATTGCTGCTTTCGAGATTTGCTTTACGAAGAGCCAAGCCTGTTTTTCCTATGAAATCTCTTCCTAGAATGATAGGGTAAGTCATAGAAAAGTTTTTAACAACAAGAATATGCAAATTGGTTACTAAACTTTCGAATTGAACAAGGGTAATGATGCCTCCAATAACTTCTAGCGGGCTGCCGTTAACTCCACAGTAAGTTTGATTTGTCTTCTCAAGCATGGATAATAATACCGATGGGAGAAATCTCTCCTGTATAAAACTTATTGGATTCCCAGAGTTCAAAAGGGTTAACAGGGTAATGGACAACTCCATGTCCTTATTTGTCCATTTGTAGCAAACGTTGCACTCAAAATCGTTGTCACTCAGTTTCGAATCATTTATCGCTGGAATTTTTCCATAAGCACTTGCATGACGCTGCAACGTCATAACCGGATTTTTGCTTTCGCACTTCGTTGCGATGTGTCCACGCTGGCCACATTCGATGCAGATGATATCGCTTTTCTGGGGTTGGATTTTCGAAGGTTTCGAAACACTGCGATCAGCTGCTCTTGACTTACTCGAAGGAGAATCATTTGATTGAGGGACAGATGTTGAAGCCCTGTACGATCTATCGGAGTTACTTTCACGATGGTTCTTCTTCAATTTCGCATATTTCCGTAAGGCGAACTTTAGTTCATCCATGCTGTCGGCGCTATATAAAATGCTTTTATTTATTTCAGAATCTGGTATACCTTTTATAATGAATTGGATAAGATCCTCCTCCTCGATATTACTATGGGATGCTATCTCCTGCATGTTGAGCATATATTGCTGCATGGTTTCGTCACGATGTTTCTTCCTTCCTCGAAGTTCGTTGTAGATATCAGACTTTGTCACAACCTTCTGGAACTCATTCTTCAGCGCGCATTTCAATTCCGGCCAGCTTCGAATCTTGATGGTTCTAACGAATAACTTGGCGGTACCTTTGAGAAGTCTCTTCCCGTAGATGAACTTGTTTCGGTCATCGATGCCCAACACTTCGGAGCTCTCTTCAAATTGTTCTAGCCAATTCTGTACCGGGAAGTTATCGTCTTCACTAAATGGTGGTAACGACTCTTCGATGTCCTTGAAACTGCAACTAGGACTCAATCGAAATTTCGACTCTGTCTCCTCCAATTCTAGCTCGCGTAGTTGTAGTTTGAGCCTTTTTATTTCCTTCTTCTTCTGACACAGCCTCTGCAGCCTACATATCTCGGTATTCAGCTCATCCTCCGCTTCTCTGCTTGACTCATCCGTAGACTCACTATCACATGGTGGCAATGAATCACTTGCACTAAGATCTCTGCTGGTCGAAGGAATCTCTTGGATCAAATTTGAAAAGTCTTCTGTCGTGAAATCTTGTACTGCCTCTTGAAGACGAACTTTCAACTCGGCTTTAGTGCCATTAGTTTGACATTTTAATGTTCTGAGGGCACTTTTAAGTTCAGGCACTGTTGCAGTTTCAAAAAATTTGTTCCACTCTTCACTCATTATAAATTCGTTAAAAAAAATGCACTTTGAACGAGTACTATAAATTTCGAAATAAAACGCGGTATCGATTTCTGTCAAAGAAAACTGATTTCGTACAGTAGATCCAACAATCGAATTTTCGACTATACACTACATTAGTACAGTTGATCTGTCCACTAAATCCCACTTCTGAAAGTTGTAGGAGTGTTTTAAAAGAGAAACAACAACTGCGAGCGTGAGAATCCGTTTAATGAGTGCCGCTTTTGAGTTGGCAGATCTTTTATACACTTGTTATGTACAAAAAGGAGTGGAGAGTTATCAGGTCGTTCACCTGATCGAATGATCGAACATATATTGCCAATTGCAGCTAGCTAACTGAGTTAGAATATATTTCTAATATGCCAAACAGTGGTGCACAAAAGTGTTCATACCGAATTACCCTACACAAAGATTATCATATTCACACATAAATTCTATGCTGTGATCGACAACTCTTTCATACATTTCAAACCCTAATTGCCCGACAGCAATGTGTACACAGAAGGCATTAGCAGTGATTCGATACTATGGAAGCGATTTTCTGTGTTAAATACATTTGGATAGAGAAATTGGTATATACGTATTTATGAATGTTTGTTTGTTCGTGGGTACGTATGTAGAAATGAATAGTTGATTTGGGTGGAGGAAAATTTAACTGAAATAGTTAGAAAATAGGTGCCGTGGCGTAGTGGGTAGGTGCGTCGACTCCTACGCTCGATGTTCTCGGTTCGATTCCCGAAAAAAAAACACCACACATTTTTTTACAAAACAAAGAATATAACTGTCTAGAAAAAGCTTCTCAATCTCGCCGTTCGGAGTCGGCATTAAACTGTAGGTCCCCTCCACTTGTGAGAGAACAATAGCACGCACAACACGAGTGGTTGGTGAAAAGCTAGGCCCAGGTCCACTTCGGACTGTAGCGCCGCCATTATTATTATTATAGTTAGAATTCATTGTCTGATGTTCAGAAATGATTCTCTCAAAAAATATTTATGCGAGGGAACCATCCCTGTAATACTTGCACTTGCCCTTTTCATTTTGTTTGTGCCATTCACAATTGGAATTTTTTATGCAAATTCCTTTGAGCACACTCTCAGGCCTATTAAATACTATGTTTAATTTAAATATTAGCTTGTACCACATGAAATATCTGATTTTTTATAAAAAATTAAAAGTACATTTTTCTTTTTTATAAAAATTTTTTAAGTCAAAATATGAACCATTGACATCTATAACTCCGTTTTTATAGAAGGCATAATTTTTTTAACACAACAAAATTTTCTATGACCTCTGCTCGGTTTCGGAACACCTTTTGCCGACAAAATGACGTCAGACTTCGGAAAAGGTGATAATTCGTGGATACGGAAGAATTTCGAATCCCAACAGTAGCAGCTTTTGCACTTTTACGCGTAAGGTATGGGGTCCAGCATTGTCATGCAACAGGATCGGACCATGGCAATTGACTAACGCAGGCTGTTTTTCAGCCAATTTCGTATACATTATTCCTCACAATATTTGACTGCATTTATAGTTTCCCCTCGTTGAAGAAATGAAAAATGGATTGGTCCTTTCGATGTTCAACAAATTGTCACCATATCCTTTTCTGGGTGAAGACCAAGTTTGGGGGTGTGCTTTGGGTTTTCCTCTGCATCCAACCACTGACCAGATCTTTAACGGTTGTCATACTAAATCCACTTTTCTTCACATGTGATTATACGGTGCAAAAACGGTGCATTTCGGTGCCTTAGACTCAGGGATGCACAGGTTTCTAAACGGCGTAGTTTTTCGGCCTCTTTCAATTCATGGGGTACCCGCTTGTCGAGTTTTTGCACTTTTCCTATTTGAGACAGGTATTGACTTATTGTCATGGGGGTACTCCCATATTGTGTGCAATACCCCGCACCGTTTTTGTTTGGTCTGCATCTACTGCTTCTTGTTTGAGAACGACGTCTATAATAGCGTCGCCAATTACCGTTTCCGATTTTCACGCAGTTCGTTGTCGAGCCTCTCCCGAATGGAAATTACCAAATCAACGGCTAATGGTGCGTTCGTTCACCGCTAAATTCTCAAATGCGTCATTTATTTTTTTGGCTACCAGAGACGCATTATGTCCCAGTTTGCACTCGTAAAGGAAAAGAGTACGAATTTAAACCGTCGACAGCGTGATATAAAAATTCCTAGAAAAAAATAGCTGTACTTGCAACGTGCTCTAAAAGTCGCTCACATCAAACACATATACCACTGTATCCTATTAAAAAAAATCACTTTTTTTCTACAGATGTTCACTCAACAGCTTCTAATTGAGGATTAAGTGAAAAATCCGCCATTTGATGTGGTACAAGCTAATATAAAATAATTTAATGTTTTTCTCTTTCAATAGTTTCTTTCTTTTTTTTTTCTTTTTGTCTTGAAATTCTGAATTGTTATTAGATACTTATTGTTATTAGGTGGCCGTGTGCCTTTGTGTGTCGAACGGAACGCACTAGACTTTCAGGTATAAGTTCGAGTCCCAGTTCAGACAAACAAATTTTAAAAAAGGATTGTTCACGACTCCACTCTTTCAAGCACTACAGAAGCAGAGAATTTTGGGGAAGGTATCCTCTTCTTCCTCTTCTTCAAGAAAGCCCTACTTCTTTGCGTGCCTTTAACTGTTGCTGATTTTCTCATTCTGCTCCGGGAGAGTGAGCGTTTAGGGTTCAGGACAACTATTGCATTTGCCCAACCAGACTATCTTCAGCGGATGTACTCCACTAGCCAATCCGTCTGATCCAGCAGATTTGTGGGGTTTACTGTCTTGATATTACTGCATTCAACTCTTTTGCACCGGGAACATTATGCTCGTATGTTGTCGCTGTTATTGAGTGAAGCTTTTGACTTTTGTAACCTGACACTAAATCACATAATCAGAGCCCGTTTAATTAATCAAGCGTCGTTCTCCTCCTTCAATTACGGACTTAAATCATTCAGATATTCAGATTCTCTGATTCCTGTGGCTCCGGTTCCACTGCAAAGCCCCACGCTTTTCCTTTACCTTAGGCCACATTTTAAATTGCGCAAAACTGCGTCAATAAGAAAAGGAAAGAGCCAAAAGTTGACCATTCAAGGAATTTTCTGAGAAATTCCCTTCCCCGCCATTTGTGTCATTCCTCGTGCAAGTGAGACGCTCTAAAAAATAAAAGATACTCCATTATGTTGATTCCCATGCTGCGTTCCGTCACCTGCTCCCAAATAAATTTAATGACATCCCCCAAATCCACACAATCACAACCCCTAGCACATCATTCTCACCAAGCAACGAGTACGCTGACTTTCTTTTGCAACTACTTAGCTCCTCCACTTGACTTTTCCATATCGTTCTGTGCCTTCAATGGCGGAACATGGCGTCATTTTAACACATCATCGTGTATACATTTTTAACGATATGTCCTCGTCTCACCTCATTCACACAAAAGGAGATTTTCGACACCCGGAATAAAGCGTATACATTTCATTTCATACAGCCGCGTACTCATCGTTTCCTCCTCCGCCATCGGTCGTGTGACATCAGGCACTCCTGCACGACGACTTACGGTGCCAGCCGTGTCGTCCCAACACCCCGAACCCGCCCTTCCCCCGCTCAGGAATATGTCAATATTTCATTAGATGTTGAATCCTTAGTGCGGGCAGGAGAGGCGTTTCCGACATCTCTTGGATTTTGGCTAAGTTCACGATACACACGAGGCTTGGCGCAGGACTATGGACGTTTCTCGGGTTCTAAAGGAAGCGTCAGTATTGCTGCTGGTTCACAGCATGAATTTTGCATTTCGCATAAAAGGATTTCTTAAGAGTGGTTTGTTGGAGTGGATGATGTTTCGCGAGGCACTTACATCATGTTTGTACAAAAAGATGTAACACCCGCCCACCCCACTCTAGGTACACACATCGAGCTCCTCCCGGGGGAATAATTGCGGTCATTCAGTTATAACGAGGATTCTATTATTAAGGCGATGATATTAGGTGGCGATAAATTATGCACTGCAATCGGTATTTGGTCGTGGGTGGGTGGGGCTGAGATTTCACCTCTGAGAAGGGTATACATTTCAGCGGCAAAAAGACACATCGCTTCTGGTGGCAATCCTGCTGGTGGTGGATTCCAGCTGTGAGAGTATTTGGCACTGATGCTCAGTGCTGGCTGATGGTTGCTCAGTGGTATGTTTTAAGGATTTGGATGATACTGAGGTTCTTCCCTTCTTCGTGCCTGCCGGCGGCGGCGACGCATCACAAGGGTAAATTGACAATTTTGAGGGAATATTAAGTAAGCGGAAACATTTCGTTGACGTGGACGGGAAGTGAAATGAAGGAATGATAAACCATCAGGGAGGACGTCCGCATGTGTGCACATTTACATTGCGAATAACGCACAATCAAGCGCACCTGGTAACTGGCGAAATAAACTGCGTTGAAGGGAACATCGATAGAGCAGCATGATGAGTTGGACTGGACATATCCTGGAGACAGATTGGGGTGCTTCGGTTAATATTAATGGACTTTTCTTTGTGCTGACCAGGTTCTCATCTTGAGTTGTAAAATTAACTGATTTTCTGGTGGGGGAGAAGTAAGCGAGTATGATCGACCCACGAAGCGAAATTAGTGCCAACCGTGTTATTTTAACACCATTTTAATCCGTATCGTGGGAGGTTTATGTAGCAAAAGGGACATCGACACTCATGTTCTTTTTTGTCTCAGAAGCGTCAGCAGTTTACAGAACTACCCCATGGATCTGATCGTAGACTGCACATCAGAAGAATTGTGTTCATGAGTAGGGCACAACTTCTGTTTTATTCGACCCTGATCCAGTGGAACAACGCAACAGAGGACGTTCACTTCTAAGGTGGCACACTCAAGTGGAGAGCGACTTTAAGCAAGTTGGCGTGCGCAACTGGTGGTAGCAAGTAAGAGATGATGCTGGAAAGGTTTATTGGTTGACGCTCAGATCTACCCTGGACTGTTGCGCCACAAGATGAAGAAGAAGAAGAAATGTCACTCATCTTAACACTTCCACTATAGACACCGCAAGACTGGGACATTGCCCTTGAAAAACGCTCAAATAGAGGCCAGACTCTTGTGTACCTGATTTTTATTTCCAATCACTTGGGTCCTTTTAGGTTAACCCGATTGATCTTAAAAAAGAACCCACCGCATGGCAAACTCGTGCAGATTAGCAGACGTCTGAAAACCACTTAAAATTCGTGTTCGTGTTCTCCCACCTTAAAGTTCAAAGATCTAAGAATCTTTCAAGGTCGGAAGAGTTGAATGCAATTCTATGCAAAGAGTTTTAAGACAAAAACCCACATTACACCAAAAACCAGTGCAAAAGAAGGAGAAAAACCTCATCCCATACAAGCGTTTGGATAAGGGCAACACCACAACACCTCCACCTCGCAATGCTTTTACCTTAATTAAAAATCCACTTCATTCACTTTCTTTTCACCTTTGAGATCTCAATCAACAACAAAATCCATCCGAAGGCCATAACAGAATGAAACAACTGGCAAGGGTTGTATCCTCTTAAAGCGATTGCACTCCCCATCCTCTTCCATCTAATGCTTCATGTTATCCTTGATACAGACTACCTCCTTAGCACCATCTTCACACTATGCTTCTCTATTTTTCACTTCAACTCCGTGTTCATCGTTGCCGTGATTAGATTAGGGACTTTCTGTTGTCCAAGATAATTTCGCTTCTCCTCAGTTGCCTTCGTTTTTTTGTTTCCTTTTCTGCTTTTTTTGTACCCTGTGCGCCTTTCTATGGACTTTTTCTCTGTCTTTCTTTATCATCTTGGAGACACAATAATCATGGCGTAAGGCCCATTTGGCCGTCGGTTGCTGCCAACCTAGCACATCCACACACGTGATAATCTTTGGACTCATTTCCCAGACCATCCGGCCTCACGTAGATATGTCTGTGCGATGGGATGGCATTGTTTCCAGCTCACATCACCGTCGGTGTAATTATTTTTAGTTTGGCCGATTGATTCACTCGGGATGGGAGAGAATTCTCACTTCTGGCAAAGAGATTACGTGCGAAGACGTTTATGTCAATCCCCGCCTGTATAATGTTTTTTCTGGATTTTTGTTCATCCTTTTCTGCTCGTCCTTCACATGGAGCAGCAGGAATCAATATTCAATTTAGCTCTGTTTTGCTAGGATCTGCGATGTCGTTCGTCATCCGGATGGATTCCAAAATTGACGCCCTAATGCTGCGTCTTGGATTTGACTCTTATTTGATTTTAATTCAGCACACGTGAGTTTGGCTCTGTCTGCCGTGCTATAAGAGGGAAATTGCTCTCAAAGTGTGATTATATCTAGAAATACGCAATGAAGACAATAAAGAAAATTCATGCGAGTAAGTATGCACTTTAGTCAGCTGGGAGGCGAAGGTGCCGATGACATTATTCACATGGAACTACGTTAAGTAGTGCCTAGCGTAGGTGATGCTTATGATGATGCTCTTCATCTTTCGAGAATGCTAAACGATGGGAAATAATTTATCATTTTTAGAATCGACTTAGGGATGATTATGGCTGATTAGCATATGAACATATGGTGATTCAGTTCTGATTGCCGCACTGTGGACTCTACCAAGAACAGATTTTACAACATTATGGATGATTTCTGCGACCTCTTGGGTTGAGTCTACGGGGCATACGTAGAACTACATACGTGGTAGTTAATAAGAATGTTCGAAGTACCACGTTGAGATCGTACTCCGGGTGCAAAAATCGGTGAAAGAAAAACATTTATCTAATCGAAAAAAAAACAACAACAAATACGTAGGCGTGTCCTGTATGTCATATACATGGCAAATACACGTTGAAGCGCATACACGCATACACATTGACAGCTGTCAGTGAGTGATCATGTTAAGATTCTATTTCATCGAATTCGCATTGTGAACGGATGTAATCGGTAAGAGTCGCATTTGGTTTTTTTTGTTGTTTATTGAACAAAAAAAGTTTTGCCGAGTAAATCTGTTTTTTTTTTTCAAACTTGCAGCTAAACATCATCAAACAATTAGCTTAATTCTTTTATCGTTTAAACATAAACTTACGTGTGCACATTTTATTCGCGCTTGCCGGTAAGTGTTGTTTTTTGTATGCGATAATTGAATGATTGAGGCAATGATGTTTAATATAGTCTATATTCAAATCTATATTAATAAAATCGTAGTGTCTGTCTGTCTGACTGTTCGGGCTAATCTCCGAAACGGCTGGACCGATTTCAATGAAATTTTGCAGGAATAAAGAGGAGGTTGCCAAGAGTGACTTCGGCTCTAAAATGATTTTGACTCAAAAAAACTCGAGCTACACAACCAACATATAGTCAAAAAAGTCGCAGTACACCAGTTAATGCCGTTTTAAATTTTGGAATAAACTCTTTAAAGCGGTTTGAAAACTTAAAAAACAAACTAGAAACTATATGAAATTAAGGATACAAGATAGCTCTTTAATTTTAATGGAAAACAAAAAATATTTCATTGAAAAAAAAACACTAAATTATTAACAGCACAAAAGTTTAAAAAAAAAATTTCCAAAAAAAGTCTCCGTACAATTGCTTTTTTGGGATTTTCTTAAAACGAATAGTAATAATAACAACAAAGAGAAAGAGACAATTAAACAAAATCAATATTTTGTCGGGCCTCTTTGTTCCGTAGAACTGTATAACACTCAAACTGTTTTTCATGGAATGCGCCAGTTTGGAAGTCGTGGCTGAAGAAATCTTGTTCCATTCATCAAGTATTCCGTTCATCAAGTCAGTTTAGTTTGATATTGTGCGTTCTCGGATTTTTTTTCTAAATGGTCCCACAGATGCTCAATTAGGTTAAAGTCTGGTGACTGAGCGGGGTGTTTAATTTGTGTTTTAACGTTGTAAAGTAATCATTCTTTCACCAGAAATGATGGTTATCCTGTTGGAATATGAAATTATTGCCGAGACCCAGTTTTTGAGCACTTGAATGAAGGTTTTCTTTGAGTATTTTCAAGTATCGATATTTGTCCATTGTTGAATCAATAAATACAAGATGTCCAACGCCGGAAGAGGCCATACATCCCCACACCACTAAATTGCCTCCGCCATGCTTTACTGTAGGGGTTAAGTTTTACGGATTAAGAGCAGTGTAAGGCTTTCTCCACATAATGCGTCATCCGTCTGAACCAAAAACTGAAAGCATTATCCTTCTCTAGATGTCCAGTAGCACACTGCAGCCTCACTATCATATTTGCTTTCCGAATATATGGCTTCTATTGGCTCACTCGACCATTGGACCCATTTCTTTTTAGGACATTCTTCATCGTCCGGGGGGTCACATCTATTCTATCAGTAGTTTATCATTATTTATTTACTGAACCAGTGGAGCAGTGGAAATTCATCCATCATACTGCGAATACTCGTAGTCTTCTCGGTAAGTCGATTATGGCGACCGTAAAACGTTGCTCGCAGAACGTTGCTCGCACAGAACACTCATTTTCATAAAGCAATATTATCATTTGCACGTATTGTTAAACGCTATGTCTGTCTGTATGGGCGCCGTGGCGTAGTGGGTAGGTGCGTCGACTACTACGCTTGAGGTCGTCGGTTCGAATCTCGAAAAAAATATCAAACATTTTTTCACGGCACCACCTCTTTCGAGTCACTGACAATGCTCAAAGAGTATAACTGTCTGGGAAAAGCTTCTCAATTTCGCCGTTCGGAGTCGGTATTAAACTGTAGGTCCCCTGCACTCGTGAGAGAACAATAGCATGCACAACACGAGTGGTTGCTAAGAAGCTAGGCCCAGGTCCATCTCGGACTGTAGCGCCGCCATTATCATTATTATTTATTATTATTATGTCTGTCTGTGGTAATTTGGCAAAACGACTGAATAAATGACAGCAACTTTGACAGGTGTAACTTTAAAAATATGGCCGATATCAACTGTCAAAGTTTTGAAGTTTCTACTGGGATGCTCTTTATGTACTACGGTGAAAAGAATAGAAATTGTGGCGAGCTGTGTTTATTCACTCCTATTTGAATTTATGTTACTATATGATATAAACCATAAGATGGCACCTACATTACTTAGGCCATGAACTAGGCAAATCATTTCACCATTGCACATCGAACTACTGATTAGTTAAGAGGAAAGCATAAAGCATCTTCTCTGCACTTGTAGCGCTCTTTCCTCTCGCATGAAGAAACACCTTGGAGCCTACTTCTTCAACGACTTGAGCGAGTTGCACAACGTCGGCATTAATCAACTAAAAAGCTTTTAGTTGAAAGTTGAAAGCACCAAATGGTTTTTTGGATAGGTGACATCAGATTGGCCTAAGTGTGACTGCTATCTACAGTCAGGCACTTCAACCTAACCTACTGGTTAGTTAATCAACCGTGTCTAATGACTCATATTTGTACCTTCTTCCGTATAATTTTACTACAATATTCAATCCACAGCAACCGCAATAAAATACTGAGTTCAATTGAAGCGCGATGAGTCGACACAATTCTCTACCGGAAGTTCTTTAGCCTCTATACTTCTCTGCGCAACATACTGCACATTTATCTGGCTCCACGCGAATCAGACCTCAAGGGAGCAGCCGAGGCTGCGGGGATAAATACCAAAATAGATAAAAACCATCCGCTTCCGGAAATAGGAAAAATCGGCGTCAATTTAAATGCGAAATATTTTAAATTTTAATGAAGTTCAACAGCAGCAGAGGAAGGAAGGAACTTACTTTCAAGTTTTTCTTTAAAGTAGTCTCTTCGAATGCCCTCTTAGTCGTGCCCCTGTACAAGATTTTCCTTTTTATCCGTGTGCTTTTTTTTGTGTCCTTGTGTCGCTCTCTAATTCTACTTTTCGTTGGCCGAACATTTTTATGGGTTCCCTAATTTAGCCTTTTTTTCCCAACACCGAAGACTACATTTTTTTCCGTGCCGTGCTATTTTTTGTGACGCTGTGCTGGAATGGAGCATTCTAATGAGAAAACTTTTATTAGTTCCAACGACCTTCTGCTAAAGAACATCGACGATTTAGTTAGGATGGTCACCAACAAATTTAATTTTTTTTTCGATCAAAAAGTAGAAATAAAAGGAAATACCGAAACAAGGAGCATCAGGAATGGGATGAGGGTGTCCTTGTTTCATGGAAACACTGAAAACGAGTTCCTGTAATTTGGGTTGATTTTTTTCTAATCATGACTGTTTTATGGGTTTTATGGACAGACACTTCACCATCTCAACGATTGGGGTGCCTAGGGCAGTGCTCGGTGTTGGATTCAATTAGAAAACAAACGTCGCACAGCAGTAGGTTGGCCCGTCGTGTGTTCGGTCAGAGGAAACAGAAGAAAACAAAGTCGTGCGCAACCATCCATCAAAAGAGATGATGAGATGAACAGAACGGGAAAAAAGTTGAAGATACACATAATTAATATTCTACGGGATGTCTACTTGTGGTTAATTAAAGGGAATGGAAAGTGGTGAGCTTGTTATGGCGATGATTTGGATGATTTGATACGATGATGAATACACTCAAAGGATAATAGGATTAACTCGAGCACTGATGTGTGGTTGGTCATGTTCTGTGTGGAACTTTGAGAAGCAGTTGCTTGAAACATTCTGCAGGAATTATGCTGAGAGAAGTACTCTTGGGTCAGGGATCTTCTTATATTTTCTACGACCATGATGATTTGTTCGAAGGAAGCGCCGCTCTTATGACGACTGGATGATTGAAAATTTCTGAAGTGAGCCCTATAAGAGGTGAACTTATGCACAAGAGCAAGGGATTTTCTATCTTTCTGTTATATTTCTGATGCTAACCACTTCACTTTTTCTTGTAATAACATTTTGTGACCAACCAAATACCGTTTGTAGGATAGGCGAGCGGATGAAATAAAACAACTTGAGGCGAGATGCACTACTTACGATGGTTTATTGAGAAGAAAGAATAAGACATTACAGGCGGTATTTATAAGTTCCTATTAAACGGTATGCTTATGTAAAAAAGTGAGTTGGTGAGAACATCATACGATATAAGAGTAGTCCCTTATTTCGGTTCATATTTACTTCTTGCTATTATAAGAGTGTATATTTGTATGAATACAATAATGATCTATGCGAGAACACTTACAGTAGTGTACAAAAAAAATTAAACGCCTACAACTCGGCCATTCTGACCTTATAATCGACCCGATTACAATTTCTTTCTTTTTTATAATTTTCATACAATATTTTTTGCTTAGATACATAAGTTTTTATACCGAATACCGAATAACATTTTTGTTAGAATATTATTATTAAACTAAAAGCAATCTTTCATTGAAATTGTTTCAAAATTAAACATTTAGTTGACCCTTTTTTTATATAACAAAGAAAATACATTTTTACACATATATGAAAAGTTACATAACTATTACATTGAAACGTAGTTAAACATTTAGTCTAAATTTGTCATCTCAAAATGTTTATCAAGGAATTTAAAGTCGAATATCTTTGAAAATAAAAAGAAAGTAAAGTTAGGACATGTTACTAATGTAAAATATTATCGCTTGAAATATTAAAAGAAATATTCATCGACAGTTTTGGCAGATGCAAACAAACATATATCTTTTTGATTAAAACAGCTTTTTATATTTTTAGGTGATCGTTATTCAAATGTAAATGTTGTCGTTAGCTTTCTAAGTTTAATTTATACTTTTACTTCGTCGTTTTCATCAGGCTTCAAATCAGTTTCAGGCACCGCATATAACCTCATGTTATTTGGAGAACATACACCTTTATATGGTAATCTTGTTAATTGTAAGCCTTCTATATCACCTATAGCATACCTGTCATTTGTCAAAACCTTTTTCACTTCGTATGGCCCACGAAATTTGGCCAAAAGTTTTTTGTTTATGCCCGGGGTTGTGTCAACGTTTTTGATCATAATATAGTCTCCTTGTTTATACACTGTTGGATTTTTATGACGGCTATCGTAATACCTTTTATTTTTCATTTGCTCTTTCTCAATTTTTCCCTGAGCTTCTTCCCTAACCTCATCTAGATTGATCCCCTCAGATTCTAAGTTGTTCGCTAAAAACTCTTTTACCTTGTCGCAGAATTTTCCTTTTTGATCCCTACCAAAAAGCAAACTGCTAGGTGTAAAACCTGTACTTCGATTCACGCTATTGTTTATAGCAAACTCAACCTTTTCTAAGTTTTTGTCCCAATTACCTGTAGTAAACGATTCGCATTCTTTCGCAAGCATTGGTGTTATTATTCGATTTAACCGTTCCACCTGACCATTAGATTGCGGTGAGTGGGTTGCTACCTTGACATGCTGAATGTTGTTGTCTTTTAAAAACTCCGCAAACTCTTTCGAGGTGAAACAAGTCCCACGGTCAGATACTATTCGGTTAGGTCGAGAATAATTCGCAAAATAGGTTTTCAAACATTCTAAAGTTTCTTTACTAGAAGTGCTTTTAGTCGAATACAGCTTGCAAAATTTGGTGAAACCATCTACCATCACTAGAATGTGCTTCTTGTTGTAACGAGATGTAGGTAACGGGCCTAGATGGTCGACATGAAGCGTATCGAACGGAATCTTTCCTTTTGGAATTGGATGTAAGGTGCCTTCGGATTTCCCAGAGCTCGGTGAGAAATAGATGCATTTTAGACAGCCTTTAATAACTTTTCTAATCTTATCCTTCATGTTTGGAAACCAGTAAGTCCCGGATAAATGTTCAAAACATTTGTCGACACCTAAATGGCAAAGTGACTCGTGATGAGTTTTAATAACCTGCTCTTCCATGTGAGATGGGACATAAAAAACAATATTGTTTTTAGCTTTTCGGTAAATCAATCCGTCAACCATCTCAAAGTGCGGACTTTCAGACTTACTCAACTCTGTCGCAATTGAAACTATCTTTGGGTCGTGTTTTTGTGCTGCGGCAAGAACAAATTCAAAGGATTCATCCTCGACATACAAAATGTTGAAAGACCTACTTAAAGAATCAACATGTGACATTCGCTCGCATTTTCTATGTTCAACGGAATAATCATAGGCTTGTAACTCCAGTGCCCATCGTGATATTCGCGGATTCAACGTTTTTTTGTTTAGCGTAAGGACAAGAGCTTGGCAATCTGTCACAATCTTAAACGGAATACCTAGCAAATATATACGAAACCGCCTTAAAGCATAGACTATGGACAAGGTCTCAAGTTCATAGCTATGGAATTTACTTTCGGCGTCAGTAGCTCGCTTAGAGAAGTAAAATACCGGATGGAATTTGGCATCGCTTTGTTTTTGCAGTAGGACTGCTCCAAATCCATGCGAACTGGCATCGCAGTGAAGTTCTGTTGAATTATTGGGGCTATAAATTGATAGAACTGGCGCTGAAATCAGTTTGTTCTTCAATGAATTAAATACTTCTATTTCTTTAGGACCAAACACGAATGGAGTGTCTTTCCTCAACAAATCATACAGAGGTTTTGCGATGTTGGCAAATTGGTGTATAAATTTCCTAAAGTAGGAACAAAGTCCAAGAAAACTATGAATGTCCTTAGTTGAAACAGGTAGTGGAAAGTTTTGAATAGCTTTGAGATTAACTTCATTCGGACTAACACCAGCTTTGGTTACTTTATAACCTAAATACGTGATCTCACTTTGTAAAAAAGCACATTTGTCCAATCTGAGTTTTAAACCTTTGCTAATGACAATATCAATTACTTCTTTAAGAATATCTAGATGTTCTTCTAAAGTCTCCGTTGAGATTAGGATGTCATCTAAGTAAGTCAAAATCTTCGATTGCAATATCAATTTACCAAATAGATGCTTCATGTAACGCTCGAAAACAGATGGAGCGTTTTTAAGCCCAAACGGCATTTTGGTAAATTCATACTGTCCAATCGGTGTAGTAAATGATGTGAACTTCATTGACTCCTCCTCAAGCGGCACATGATAAAACCCGTTCTTTAAGTCCAATGTTGTATAGTATTTCTTATCTTTTAGCCGGTCAATGTTATCCTCGATTAAGGGTAGCGGATAGTTGTCACGAAGAGTAATTTTGTTAAGATCCCTAAAGTCTACGCAAAGTCTAAGCTCCTTATTTTTCTTTTCGACAAGAACAATAGGTGATGCATATTGTGAATTAGATTCACGTATTACACCTTTGCTTAATAAATCATTTAGAATCTTCTCTAATTCGATTTTATGTGAATACGGTAATCTTCGCGGCGCGCTATGAAATGGAACATCTTTGCACAAAACTATTTTCATTTTGAACTGATCCTCTTCAGGAATATCTTTTCCAACCGATTCACAAAAAGCTGGCTTTACTATTGCTTTAACACTTCCCTGAATATATATTGGTATATCTGGATTTACTTTTATATCAAAATCTGTACTCTCATCATTTACATCAATATTCAAAATTTGTTTCATAAACAGAGATTCTTCACTAGACGTACTTACATGACCAACATGCGGGCGACGACACTGACTTGAAGATGATGACGACAAATCATTCACATTTACATCTGTTTCTGGACAACTACTCGATGACGACAATGATACACCTGAAGAACGATTACACTTGTCGCTGCTTGGCTCTGGCAAAATCAGATTTTCTTTTTCATCCTTTTTGTCTGCTCTCTTTAGAACCATACCAATGCTGTCGATGAAATTTCTCCCCAGAACAATTGGATAACTCATTGACTGATTTTTCACTACAAGTAAACATAAATTAGTTTTCACATTATCAAAAAAAACACATGAATTGACACTTCCCAACACTTGAAGCGGACTGTTGTTTACTCCACAATACGTTTGACTGTTTTTATCCAATGGTGAAATCATGGTCTGCGGCAAGAACTTCTCCTGCACAAAACTTATCGGACTCCCCGAGTCCAAGAGTGATGTCAAAGTGCACGAACATTCGGAACGTCCATCGGCGAATATATAAGAAATCTCCTTCTCAAAGTCATTAGAACTTGGGCTGCACTGTAACACGATGCGACTGGCTTTGCGATTAGAAACGTTTTTGATGTTTTCTGTATAGGCGTTGTTTACATTTAAATCGTCTTCGTTATTATCAATGCTGCTTGGTTGTGGGCGGTGGCTGTTGTTGTAGCTTTCATTGAGAGTCAAAACTGGTTTATTACTTGGGCAATTTTTTGCGATGTGCCCACGAACACCACACTTAAAACACGTGAACTCTTTTTTCACACATGAACCATTGGCAGGTGCATTGCTAGTGTATTCTTTTTTCTTGAATGCACTATTATTTTGCCTGTTTTGGTTGCTGATGTGAAACTGGGATGTGCTTGGCTTAGGCGGGACACTATCACGACTGTTTTGTTTTAATTTCTCATATTTTCTAAGCGCGATTTTTAGCTGCTTGATGTTGTTGGCGTTGTACAGTATACTCTTGTTGACTTCGGAATCGGGTATGCCCTTGATTATAAACTGTATCAAGTCTTCTTCCTCGATGGGGTTATGCGATGCTATTTCCTGCATGGACAGCACATATTGCTGTATTGTTTCATCACGCCGTCTCTTTCTTGCACCTAGCTCACTAAAGATATCTGCTTTAGTAACAACACGCTTAAACTCACCCAAAAGTGCATCTCTCAGCTCTGTCCAGTTTCGTATTTTCAAAGATCTGACGAAAAGCCTTGCAGTGCCACCAAGGAGCCTCTTTCCGAATATGAACTTGGTTCGATCATTCAGTTGAAGAGTTTCGGCGTTCTCCTCGAACTGTTCTACCCAATGAACAATGGGAAAGTTGTCATCTCCACTGAATGGACACAATAAGTCTTCCATGTCTTTGAAGTTTTGCGAAACATGTGGTCTGGGACTGTGGTTTTCTTGATTGTCCTCCATTTGCAGCTCTTTTAGTCTTCGCTTCAGTGAAATTATTTCTTGTCTCTTTTTGCACGCTTCTCGTAGATTATTAAGCTCCTCATCAATGTCGGTGCAGCGTGCATTGACAGGTGATTCATCCAGCGTTTCTTCAAACTCAGACTCGTCGTCGTCAGATGACTCCAGGTTATTTTGGTTACCATCGGGCATAAAACTTCGTGCAAGCTCTTGCAGATTCACCTCCGTATAGCTTTGAACTGCTTCCTCGACCCGTAGTTTTAACCTCGCTTTAGAGCCATCGGTTTTCAAATTCAGCGATCGCAAAATGTTTTTCAGAATGGGGGCAGTTGCTTTATTCATTAACTGGTTAAACAATTCCGACATTTTCGGATAAATGTTACACACTCAAAAACTAAAACTTTTGATAAAATTGCTTTTGAAATCAGGAAACGGTATCCCACTTCTGAATTTTGTAGGATAGGCGAGCGGATGAAATAAAACAACTTGAGGCGAGATGCACTACTTACGATGGTTTATTGAGAAGAAAGAATAAGACATTACAGGCGGTATTTATAAGTTCCTATTAAACGGTATGCTTATGTAAAAAAGTGAGTTGGTGAGAACATCATACGATATAAGAGTAGTCCCTTATTTCGGTTCATATTTACTTCTTGCTATTATAAGAGTGTATATTTGTATGAATACAATAATGATCTATGCGAGAACACTTACAGTAGTGTACAAAAAAAATTAAACGCCTACACGTTGTTACTAGGTTCTGAGACGGAGTTTTGAAAAGAGGTAATAAAATCCGCAATTAGTCAGAAAGACATTATCCCTGCCAACTTTCAAAAGAGGCGAGCATACAACTTCTCCTTTTTGGAAGTACGATTTAAGGACCAATTTATTTGGGCATGAAGTTGAATAGCTCGGTCACAGTTAGCTCAGTGTCGACTGCTCCACATCCCTTTTCCGCTGAATGTCTTTTCCAACCACGTTAAACTGATCAAGCAGATCTTCTTCGTCGTGAACTCGATAGTCGATTCCGGACTATATCCACATAGTTGCACAGGCCGCGGAGTTCCGCGGTAATTTCTTAGGGGCCCGGACATAACGCCAAGCGACATAAGGCCAATTTTTAGCATTTGGTCTTATATCTCTTTCTCAAAGTGACATAAAGCCAAGTTTAAGAATTTGGTCTTATGTCGCTCGACAAAGCGACATAACGCCAATTTTTTTTGAGACATAACACCAAATAATAATATCAATAAACATCAAGTGGGTCATAATTCCACAATTTTTAATAACATGTATATGTGTAATTAAAATGAAATTGAACAGTGGAGTTAGTATTAGGGAACGGGTAAAAAGTGAAGTATGAGGGTTCATACTGCCCCCTGAAGCCCCCAGCTTGGCCGCAGATAAGATTTGGGATAGGTGCGAGGTTGGTGGTATCCAATGTTTCCTTATTTTCATATTTAGAATGGATTTGGAAAAGTAACATGTATCCAACTTTGCACCTACCCAAAATCCTATCTGTGGCCAAGCAGGGGGGTTGTAGGGGGCAGCATGCCCCCCAAACCAATTTCACTTTTTACCCGTTTCCTCTTAAATGTCTCAGAATGTTTAATGGAAGGTATATTTTAATAAGGTAAGCCTAAATCATATACAGCGGAAAGCGACATAAAGCCAATTGGCCTTATGTCGCTTTGTGATAGTGATAGTGATAGCCAAAGTAAAAATTTGGTCTTATGTCACTTTGGTAAAGCGACATAAGGCCAAGTTTTAAAATTTGGCCTTATGTCGCTGGGCGTTATGTCATGGTACCAATTTCTTATCCACCATCTTCTTCGCCATTTTCCTTGCCGACAGGACCAAATATCCAAGACAGCATTTTTATTTCGAAAACACCAAGAATCAGTTCTCTACATTTTGCTTCTTAAATTTGTTCGCAAGTGGCGTCGAACTTGACTCGGTTATTCTCTCGATATCCGTGCTCTTACCCTAGCTACAAAAGGGAAATGATTGAAGTCTGTGTTAGCTTCTCGGATTGTTCTGACTGGGGGAATCTCAATCTGGTTAAAAGTTGATTGATCAGTGGACCCGCACACATATCGTGTGTGGTAACCATGTACTGGCGACATAGAGTTTTCCACCCGTCCACCAGCCTGCGTTCGTTTTCTGTCTTGATGTCATCTAGGGTGTGTTTACCGATGACTCCAGTAAAGATTTCTTTCTTACCCAGATGATTGTTAAAATCTTCATGAACGATCTTGATGTCTGAGCTGGGGTATTAATCGTATGTTCTTTCTTGGAGATCATGCAAGTGAAGCTTGCTGTTGTCATCGTTGTACTTTTTTTGTCCTTTTTTTTAGAATTTCTTGGTTCTTACTTCCTAGACAAAAATACTTAAAACTAGCTTAACTAACTGAACTTAATCATCGTTGTCCTCTGTGGGGGCGTGTGCGCAAATCCGGTTTATGTTCTCGCACTTAGTCTTGATGCGGGTTTTTATGAGACGGTCCCTTACTCTTTTACACTCTTACAAAAACGGAATATCCGGTGCAGAGAAGCTTTGCTCCAGGCTGAGACTGTTTTCGGACGTGGTGTCGTGTAGGCTGTACTTACCAATGACTCTAGCAAAAATGTAATCTTTACCCAGTTTAGCTTTAAAATTTTCTACAAGAAATGGCGCGGAGGCCATAGAAGACATCCTTCTTCTCTGCGGTGCGTGTGCGAAAATTAGGGTGTTATTCCCGAATTCCGCTTTGATGTTTATAACGCGATCGCTTACATACTTGAAGCTCAACACCTTTTACCTAATTCTGCCTCAAGCAACAAATCCACATCTCTTCTCGACAACAACGTGGGGGTTTTCCGAGCCCCAGATGCGGAAATTTTGTTTGTTAACGTAGCCGCCGAGATGCAAATGCGCCTCGTCAGAAAAGATGATTTTTCGCCCAAAATCGTTGTTCAATTCAAGCTGCTCTATGGCTCAAACTGCGAAGCGATAACGAAGCGGATAGTCGCGCGCCTTCAATTGCTGAGTCAATTGGACATTGTAAGTGAATAATCCGAGATCTTTGTGTAGAATTCTCCTCAGACTCTTGCGTGAAACGTTGAGCTGTTGAGATCAATGGCGAGTTGATGTTCGTGAATTGAGTCTCAGACTCTCGGCCACAGAAGTCACATCCTCATCTGTGCGCACCGTACGACGATGGGGACCATGAGTGTTGTCCACTAGCACACAAGTCTCATGAACTTTTTGCACAAACTTGAGTTTTCAATATTCCCCAACGTTGTTCAAGCGTAAAGCTACTCATTTCGTTCCGGGGAGGTATGATACTGACTTTCTGTCAAGATTTCGAGCGGGAAACAACTTCAGTGTCAAAATAACCTATGATTTAAAAAAAAAATCACTAGATGGCCCTCCCTTTATATAAAATTGACCAGAGTATTTACAGAAATCCTTGCTGGCATCGCTCCAGGTTGAAACAAGTTAACAAACTCCGCCAACTAGTCACAACTCCTGCTTTCTGCTGCGCAAAATTTGCGCAAAGTCCCCCATTGTTGCCCAAGACTCCTTGTTAAAAGAACTATCAAGTGGTCTTGACCTGATTGGAATAACCTATACACAGCCAAAATACATTATTTGAGATTTTGTTTGGCCAAAAATAATTCGCTTCACATTCAGATGTCCATTAGATCTGAAACTAATTCCGCCAAAAGCTAGATGATGGATGACTGAAGGTGAAAAGGACATGTCGTCATAAGCATGTCACATATGAACTGGATACATTAATATTCCACAACTTCGGTTCCTTTGGTCACTGTCCCTTTATGTGATCTTCATTAGCATTCATTCGTTGAGATATCCTCCCATTAAGAGTCAAATCATAAATCCTCACGAAGAAAGGACACGAAAACGAAACATGGAGAGGCATGACGCAACTTACGATAGCATCATCATCTCCAAAAGCATCAAACATATGGTTTGGATTTTTAATTTGCAAATTGGAACCTCTTAAGGGCATTAATTCTCACCCACTCACCTACCGCTGAATATATGCATGTCTTTGACACTGCCGCCGAAGTTACTAGCTCTGTCCCTCGTTCGAGTACAAGAACATATTCGTTTTATACTCATGCAATAAGCATACAAATATTTTCTTCCCCAAAAACATGAATAAACCGGCACGAAGTTGGGTAAACATTTTGTATCTCCTTCGTGTGCTCTTTTTCAGGTCGAACTTTTCATGGATACATCATTAATATAATAAAGTATTCGGGACTTATGGCAAAAGTATAAAAGCGGGAAGAAAACTTGTAATTAATTTTATGCGCCCCTGAATTTTTGCAGAAATTTCTTTGAGTCGTGATGGCACAGAGGATTGGAACACAGGGCTGTCTGGGGCGTTGGAATGCGGAACGAAGTGCATCCAATATAAATTTTCGCTGATCGACTTCAATTACCTTCGCAATTGCAAAAAAAAGATGAAGAAAGTATGCTGAAGATTGGGTAGTGCTTATTAATTTAAAATTTGTACTCCATGCAGACGGAGGAGATTGGGTTTACCTTAAAATATTTGTATTTGATCGTAGGATAGTGGCGCGTGCAGGATGTGATGTAACGAAATGAGTGAAGGCTTTAATTACTTGTATATGCTGAGTTTTATTTCTCAGTTCTCCATTTTATTTTGACTTTGTTTCGCCATTTTTTTGTGCAACCATACCGAATTTACCTCAGACATACTGTTGACGTCTTAATTACAAGCATTACAAGAACCCTTCCATGCTTTCGAGGATTATCGATAAATAAATGCAAAAACTCTACGAGCTCTATTACACATGGATGTTTTCCGGATGACAACAATTCGTCACATGCACTGTCTTGGTTGTCGTGAATATTTGAACTGTAATATTCCATAGAAGTCGTACCCAACTTTTGTAATAGAGACCAAGTGCAAGAAGTCAAATTAAATCATAGGTCATTTTGACACTGACAGCTGTTCACCGCTTGAAATATTGACAAAAAGTCAGTCAGTTTACGCTTGAACAACGTTGGAAAATATTAAAAACTTATTTCCAAAGGGAGTGCTGTGTAGCCCAAACAGTGCGTTTTTCGAAAAGAAGTTTTGCCCGAAATGAAGCACCCACCGCGACTGATGTACCCAAGTTTGTGCAAAAAGTTCATGAGACTGGTATGCTAGCAGATAACACTCATGGTCCCCATCGTCGCACGGTGCTCACAAATGAGAATGTGTCTTCTGTGGCCAAGAGTGTGAGACTCCATCCACGAACATCAACTCGCCATAGATCACTTAGTAGGACTAAATATAGAATCCAATCCAATACAATTAACTACGGTTCATGTAAAAAACAAACATTATTCATTTAACGTCTCGTCAATTTACTGCCCTCCGCGTAGTATAATTGATCAAAACGAGCTTGAAAGTATTTTCCACACTCTTGGCCCAAATTTCGTAATTGGTGGAGATTTTAACGCGAAGCACACTTTTTGGGGGTCAAGATGTATCTCACAAAAAGGCAGAAAATTGTACAGAGCTGGTATGAATCTAAGTTGTGAATTTTTCTCGACAGGAAAACCGACCTAGTGGCCTTCGGATATTACAAAAATACCTGACGTTGTTGATTTCTTTGTCATAAAAGGCATATCTCGAAGCTACTTAAGAGTTGAAGAAAGCTTTGATCTTAGTTCAGATCATTCTCCCATTGTACTATCTATGAATGATAACACCGTAAGAAAGGAAATACCACCTACGTTAACTAACCAACGAACGAATTGGCAAGCATTCAAAAATTACTTACAAGACAATATCGAACTTACGGTACCGCTGAGAACCCGATATGATTTAGAAATATAAGTCGATAAATTTATAGATGTAATACAGTGCGCTGCGTGGAGCAATACACCCCTCGTTAGAAAAACGACAATGAAAAGTGTATTGCGATATCCACCGGAAATACGAGAATTAGTAAGAGAAAAACGTAAAGCTCGTAAGAAATGGCAACAGTCCAGTGCGCCAGAATATAAAACGTGTCTTAATCAATTCTGTAATTTGCTAAAGGCGAAAATTAAGTCGTTTAAAAATAATAACCTAAGTACCTACTTAAGAGGCTTGTCCGCGAAAAAGGATACCAACTACTCACTCTGTAAAGCAGCTACAGGTTTTAAAAAACCCGAACCACATACGGCCCCAATTCAAAAAAATCAATTCGAGTGGTCAAAAGAAGATAAAGAGAAAGCGGATCTCTTCGCAGATCACTTGGAAGCGACGTTTAAATCGCACAGTGGACAAACACTTCCTGTAAACTCCTACGGTTCGGACATACACTTTGACAATTATTCTATAAGAAATGCTACTCTGACAGAGCTTAAAGAAGAATTACACAAGCTCAAACCCAAAAAAGCTCCTGGTTATGACCTAATCACAGGAGAAGTTCTAAAAGAATTACCTAAAAAAGTGCTTCTGAAGTTTCTCCGCCTTTAGATTAGAACATGTCCCTAGTTAGTGGAAAGTGGCGGAAGTAATAATGGTACTCAAGCCGGGTAAACCCCCAACAGAAAAAAAGTCTTACAGACCGATTTAACTACTTCCGATAATGTCTAAGGTGTTTGAAAGAATTTTACTTAGGCGTTTAAGCCCGCTTGTGGAAGAAAGACGACTTATTCCTAATCACCAATTTGGTTTTAGAAATAAGCATTCGACTATTGACCAAATACATCGAATAACTGATGTTATAGAAAAATCGTTTGAACAAAAGCAAGTCTGCTCAGCTGTATTTCTCGATGTTTCGCAGGCCTTTGACAAGGTTTGGCACGAAGGTTTGAAACACAAACTGAGACAGTTCTTCCTGGGAAAACTTTACGTAATATTATCAAATTACCTTTCTGACAGAATCTTCCGTGTAAAATATGGAAAAGAATACTCGGTATTTAAATCTATAGAAGCTGGAGTACCCCAAGGAAGTGTTCTTGGTCCTCTGCTCTACTTACTTTTTAGTAGCGATATGCTACAAAATGTTGGCACTGTACTAGGCACATTTGCTGACGACACTGCCATTTTGGTAACTGCCAAAACGTTCGAAGAGTCAACTAGAAAACTACAACGTGCTTTAGATCGGGTACACGAATGAACACTTGGAGAATTGAACTCAATGAAGCCAAATCCGTTCATATTAATTTCACATATAACAACGTGAATAATTTGCCCATGTTTATAAATGGTGTTCAGATACCCTTTGGAAATGAAGCGAAATACCTCGGGATGACTCTCGATGTAAAGCTCAAGTGGAAAGAACACGTCAAAAAGAAACGTGAAGAGCTCCAAATAAAATATAAAGACATGTACTGGCTTATTGGAAAATATTCCAAACTAAGTACTGAAAACAAATTGCTTATATACAAGCAACTGCTAAAACCCGTCTGGACATATGGTATACAACTATGGGATTGTACCAAAGAAAGTAACAAAAATATACTACAAACTTTTCAAAATAAAGTACTAAGAACCATCGTCAACGCACCGTGGTACATACGGAACGACGATATCCACTGAGATCTCGGAATTGCATCAATCCAGGATGAAACGAAGAACATTGCTCGTAAGCATAAGCGTCGTCTGGAAGAGCACATAAACCCAGCTGTCCTACCAATTCTTGACGAAAGTAATCTATTGCGCCGTCTTCAAAGGACTAAACCCCTTGATCTAGCACGGTGAAGTCATCCCGCACTTAGTTGCGCTATTAGCAGGAACTCTCAGTGGAGAATCTCTTGTAAAACGCGTCAAAACCAAGAAAATAAAACTGCTGGATAAGTGTCAAACTTAGTTGTAGTATAAATATATTTTATTTTATTTGAAGGGAGGTGTTTTTACTGGGTAAAAATCCCTTTCGCTATGAGGGAACGGTCCCAATAGTGTCTTTTGAAGATTTTCACCTACCCTCGCTAAAAAAAAAAAAAAAAACTCGCCATCGATCTCAACAGCTCAACATTTCACGCATTAGCCTGTAGAGTGAGAGAATTCTGCATAAAGATCTGGGATTATTCGCGTAAAAGGAGGTCTAATTGACTCAGCAATTGAAGGCGCGCGACCATCCACTTCGCAGTTTAAGCCTTAAAGCAGCTTGAATTGGACAACTATTTTAGGCGAAAATTCATCTTTTCTGACGAGGCGCATTTTCATCTCGGCAGATACGTTAACGTTGCAGGCACATGCAGCAAAGCAAGAAGCCTACAAGGCAACGCTGCATCGAACCACGAGAGCTGTTCGTTCAGAGAAGAAGGGAAGAGAACCGGCTTCTCAGGAAGAAAAAGAAAGAGCACGAGAAGCGCGCGATCGAGGAGATAGAGAGGTGTTATTGCAGGAATGATGTCCGAAAGTTTTACCCTTTGGTAAAATAAATTATCAAATGGGTATAAAGTTCGGACAGATGCCTGCCGGGACGAGAATGTACAACTAGTAATAGATTCGCATTCGATACTGAGAATTTGGAAAAATCATTTCTGCGGACTGTTGAACGGCGATGAGGACACAAATACCGCTGTCAGGCAGAATGTTCTATTCAACACAACGTACGATGATAGAAGAGAATACCGTCGCCCCGATCTAGACGAAGACAAGATACCGATATCGAGACTGAAGTCTAATAAAGCTGCTGGTGCAGATAGTCTGCCCGCTGAAGTGTTTAAAGCAGCTGGAGATGATCTGGTAGGGCGCATGCACCAGCTCATCTGTAATATATGGTCGGAGGAAAGCATGCCCGATGAGTGGAATCTCAGTATCGTTTGCCCGATCCACAAGAAAGGAGACCCCTTTGACTGCGCCAACTATCGGCGGATAAGTCTCCTTAACATTACAAACAACATCAGTATCGAGATCAAACGCAGAATAACTCTTGCCAACCGTTGTTTTTTTGGGCTCAAAAAGCAAATGAGTAGTAGAGCCCTCTCAGAAGACCAAGCAGACTCTATACAAGACCTTGATCATCCCAGTCCTTCTTTACGGCGCAGAGGCATGGACAATATCCCAAGCGGATGAACAGTGTCTTGGTCTTTTCGAGAGAAAAGTTCTCCGCGCGATCTTTAGTCCTGTTTGCGTTGATGGCTTTTGGGGGAGAAGGTTCATCTACGAACTGTATGGGCTGTACAGCGACATGAGTCTAGCCAGGCGTCTATGGATCCAGCGCCTAAGATGGCTAGGCCATGTAGAGCATATGGACAACTTAGCTCCGGCCCGAAGAGTTTTCGACTCTGATCCCGTGAGACAACGCAACAGAGGACGTCCACGAACAAGGTGGAGCACACAAGTCGAGGGGGACCTCGACCGGCTTGGTGTGCGAAACTGTAGACAGCTGGCGAAAGATCGTGCTGGCTGGAGAGGCATGTTGAGTGAGGCCCAGGTCCATCTCGAACTGTAGCGCCCTAAGGAGAAGAAGAAGAAGAAGAATAGTCTGACGGGTACTAATGTGGAGTCGCAGTATGATAGAAAGCTTTTCATAAAACTGTCACCTGCAACCTTGTAAACGATGCGCCAAGGTCAGCTTGTGTCAGTGGAGCGTTAAAATCAGCCCATCTACTGCACTGAAGATAATTCTCTGCATTCCAATACAAATCTAGGCAAGACTGAACTGTAAGCATTAGTTTTTCCAGATCAGAATGAACAGACCAGCACTTGGGCTCGGTGTTTTTACAGGAAAGTGCGCTTTTGATAAACATGCCTCTATTTTAGATCTCCCTACAACGGGTTCTACAGAAGTTGCAGGGACAAGGCGGATATGGAGACACACCCCCTTTAGAACTTACTTCCTCGACGACTTGAATGTACTAAGCAACGTTAGCATCAGTCAAACGCAGTTTTATGGGTAGGAAATACCCGATCCACGTGGTCCCACAATGAAGCTAGTTTTCCTAAGTAAAACTGTTGTCGGTATTCAGCTACTTGAATATAGCCGAACCTAACTATGATTTCAGTTTATTAGATAAGATTCAGTTAGCCTTTCTAAATGTGCGTCAATAATAAAAAGCAATTATTGTTTTAATATCCTGACAATAAAACCACCTCCTATAGTGATTCTGCCCCAGACTGTCAAGTCGTAACGAAAGTGTGTATAAGACACCCGATTATGTCCCGATTAACTGTCACTGTATTTTAAAAGCCAACCCCTTGAAACTGAATTAATCCATTCGCCCTCCTATCAGGACTCATCTTCTGGCTTCTGCGAGCCATCCAATCAAGTACAATCCGTTTCCGTCGACTAGAGCCAGACAATATTTGGTTTTGACATAGCGACTCCCTCCTGCCTGCCTTCCTATCCAGTCTATCACACTCTGCGAAATGAACTACAATCCCATTCAGCCATACAAGTAGCTATGTGCGAGCAGTTTGGTCCTTTTTGAAAAGCTTCAGTTTCCTGGAAAATTGTTCGACCTCAAATCAGTTTAGCAATTTTCATTTAATAAAGGCGATTAGTCAATGGTTGATTGGTTCCCATTTGCGGGATGACGGGATAATTTACCGTTGCAGAAGTCGATTGCACGAAAATGCCAGTTTCTGGGACAGAGTCTCATCTGCCGAACACCACCCACGGCCCCCGGGCATGGATGGAAGTGAAATAAAAAGACACGAGTAGAAGAAAAAAAAAATAACAGAAAAGAAAATATAATTCAACCGACATTTTCCAATTACACAGTTGACCTCGCTTTGCAATTATTTCCCTTTGATCCTTGTAATGGGAAAAAATAATTCATCTCAAAAGGACGAAAGCAGCGCCAAAGATAAACCTTAAATGGCACAAGAGATGCGATTTTTTCCGGACTCCTCTCAGTGGGTTTTTTTTTGCGCTTTTGATTTATTTTGCCATTTTGTTGATTCTAATCAATCGTCGTTATCAGTTCGCAAGGGATGTCCTATACGTGGAGCCCCAGTTGGGTAAGGGGACTGCAATAACTCAAGAAGGAGTTGATGTGGAACTGCAGTAGTTATGAGTGTCATTTTTCAGCTCCCCAACGGTCATTCTGCCACTCCACATGGGTCTATGGAAATTCATGTTTATTTGCAATAATTCAAGGACGAGACAGTGACTTATGGTGTTGGGCACATGCTTACAGCAACAGAGGGTTCGAGTGGACAAATCCTCGGGCTGATCCCTTTGATGAGATTAAAATGGCATAAATTGTTCTCCGTCAAATGATCACGTATTATCTGCGTATTATAACAATAAGGTCCCGGCATCTTCTTTCAAAAACGACAATGGAATAGGATTTCTCTTAGAATCATCATCATCGTCTTATAATACGACGTCTCTGCCGTTGTCGTTGTCGTCCTCGTCACATGATGTCGGTTAATTCGATTCTTGTGCTGCCAGCCGATTGGCCTTCGTTAGTGAATGTGTTTCTCTTATTCCGTCCCGTCGTCCTCCCATTTATTCTACATAGTATATAGTACGGCGATTTTTTTTCCACACAAAATTGAAGACAATTGGATTTTTTATTCTTTTTTTTTGCCCTTCCAATACATGAACGTGACAGGAGTACGAAGTTAGTTCTTGAACAGTCAAAGAAGCAATGGTTAAGCAAGCGACCGGCGCAGTTGGGTGGAGTTACAAGAGGTTTTCATCTCTCTTCTTTGTTGAGTTGAATGAGATTAAATCGAGATTCGTTTGTTTGTTCGTTTGGAAACTGTTTCCAAATGGTGTGGCGATGCTTTTGATGTCATTAGTGATCTGCCGGCGTTTTTCAGTTCTTTTCCCTGTATTATTATTTACGTGCGACTGTTTTTAGTCTAATGGAGGTTGTTGATTGATTATATTTTTCTTTTAAATTTTTTGCTGTATTCTTGGTCCTTGTCACATTATTTAGTTTGGCATTTACTCGTGTTGGCATTTGCTGCTCAATGCGAACGGCGGTTTTTGATGTATCTTCCCTTGGCTTGCCCGACCGAATTCAATGTACGCACTTTTATAACCTGAATCTGCATCCCATTGCCAAGAACTGTTCCTTTGAACTTTCTTGTCAATCAAAATCAAAGGAAATAAAATTCGGTTACAAAATCCTTAAATGCCTCTGACGATTTGGAAATTTACCTATATTTTAACCTCAGCGTTTGAGAGTCACAAAATCACGCTAGAGTCCCGTGACATGTTGTCCTTCCGTGAGTTGGACCTATAAATTCAGTTCTTGCTTGGTCTTGATCAAACACTCTGGTTTGATAATAAATGCGTGGTCACATCTCATTATCGTGTCACACTTCTTAAGGTAGAAGAAAGGGATTTAGATTAGTGCTGATTAGGTCGGAAAATTTACTGCTCAACACGGGGGAATATTTTAATACTTGATGAACAAATGAACTATAGCAGAGCGGCAAAACGACTGGATGGCACAGTAGGTTAAGTGCCTACCCCAAGTTAGAGGGGTCCCAGGTTCGAATCCCAGTGAAATCGAATCTGGTCCAGTCACCATTTGCCGTTGGGATCAAATTAACGGCAGTGGAGTAGGTTGCTACCTGGCAGTACAATGGAGTTTTGAGTCTCAGTGCTCCAGTAGTGTTTCAAAAATCCTTTGAAAAAAAATAGCGGCAAAAACTGTGGTCAACCACGGAAGGATTCGAAAATGTGGAAAAACGCCTCCCAGAAAAACATTGAAGTGGTTAATAGCGCTATCCACGAAACAGATAAAAATCACCAGTAGCAATAGATCTACTGGTGATTTGATGTATTATCTCATTGAACAATAGAATTAGTCCGTACATTGTTTTGGTAAAAGTAAGATCATTGCACTCGATATTTCTAAAGCATTTGACCGAGTTTGGCATCAATATCTGATAACGGAAATGAACGCGTTCGGTCTAGATACGTCTCTTTTGCAGTGGATAGAAAGCAAACCGTCCAATTTAGTTGATTCTTGATGGAGTTAAATCTGACATCCATGAAATAAGTGCGGGTGTGCCCCAGGGTTCCCTTATTCTTCTACTCTCTTCCTCATTTCAAGTTGTTTTGCAGAGGACAGCACCCTCAGTTTTTCATATTTATTCACAAATAAACGTGCTCATCCTTTAGATGTGGAACATTAACGACAACGTTTGATTAACTCATTAAATTCAGATCTCGATAATATCGTACAATGGGGAATTAAAAATCGTGTGGAATTTAAATCTTGCAAAGCTCAATGCTGCCTTTTGTCATGCAAACGAAACCTGCCTCAGTTGTCACTTTCCATGATCATGGCGGTTTTTTAGAAGAAACTGAACAGCTTTCTATTCTCAGTATGCGCGTCACTAACCATCTGCAATAGAGTGACCACATATTGGATGTCGCCAAAAATGCAGAAAGTTGCAGAAAGATTTTCTCCCCAGCTGATCTGGCTGTAATTGATAAAGCCTACATATGCTCAAAACTTAAGTACAACTCACATATCTGGACTGGGTGCCTCTAACTGAATTGCGACTTTTAGATGTTATGTAGAAAAGAGCCTTCAAAACGATAAGAGACAGATCCACCATTGAAACAATTCCATCTCTTGAACACCGTCATAATGTTGCTTGTCTCTCTTAATATGCTCTACTGGAATAGCCAGTTGTATCCCTCCTCTTAAACAATCCAACCGGAACGGATCAGATGTACTCGCACGGGTAAGGTTCCGTCGCATAATATTGATGAATGATTTCTGAATATCAATCGACGTTTCCAAACTATTTCAGTTGAATTTTTTTCTAACTTCATCCCAAATCAACTATTCATTCATTCATTCATACATCCGAACAAATATTTCTCCATACATATACCTATACCTCTATCAAAGTTTATCCTACACAGAAAATCCCTTCCATCATACGCATACCCAATCACTGCTCATGCCTGCGGTGTGTGTGTGTTCATTTCTGTTGGGCATTTAGGGGTGAGATCGAAAAGATAACGCTCATCAACGAATAGAGTGGTCGAACACAGTATGAAATTTATGTGTGAAAATGAAAATTGTGATCATTTTAAATCTTAGATATCTCAAAATTTCAACATAAATCGATATTTTGAAATTTATCATTTCTTAATGCTTACGCTGAGGTCTTCAAAACTGCGTTTTCAGATCTTCAAAATTCGCATGTCGATGATTGACCGTTTTTGGCCAATATCTCCAAAACTATTAGGGCCAGAATGCTCGCAATGGTTTTAAATGAAAGTACTCAATGAAGCGAAGTTGTTGTGATTTTTTCAGATTTTTAAACACTTTGGTTTAGAAATGGCAGGGGGGACGCATTAAAAAAACTTTGGGGCTCCATATTTTCCAAACGGTACTTTGGATCAAAAACTGTTGAAGCAAACATCTATCTCATTTCAAAAGATCTGTCGATTGATATATAAGTCGATGGGGTACGACAATGTTTCAAAATTAATGGCAACTTCACCTTTTAGCTCCAGTAAAGGAGCCAAATGGCCCAATTTTTAAATTTGGGTGCATGGGCAATGACATCTAGGCCTGAAGTACCTAATTCCAAACTATAAACTTTGGAGATAAGAAAGTGTGACAGACACGACGGACGGACGGGCGGTCGGACACACCGAAATTATAAAGGTTTTTGTAGACGGAACCTTAAAAAATGGGAACTTCAGCTATAGTCTGAAAAATATATTGCCTCTTGAAGATGATACGTGTAGACAATGTCTGGAGGAAGAAGAAACTAAGACACACTAACTGTACCAACGCATCGCCCGGTATTGGCCAGCAGAAGAAAGAAGATTTTGATTCATTACGTTACGCCAGATCTCTACGAGAAATCAAAATAAGACAAGATCTGTAGAGATTCCCAGTGAGTCTCACTGACTAAAAGGAATCATTGTAACATCTCTTAAAACTTTATATTTAATGTCATGCAAAAGCTCCACTATATGTTGTACCGTAAAATTAAAATTTAGGTTGAACACTCTACAGCCTGTTTACTAACGAATTGTTACATTTAAAAAAATCCTTTGATGTTAGATGTATATACTCGTAAATCCTTTTTTTTTTTTTTTTGGGTGCTTCCAAGGATGTGGCAATCTTCGAAAGATACTGATAGCCCGGGCTATCAACATGCACGATTCGCAAACCCGAGTACTCGATTTCGGGAATACGCCTACGTACTAACCCACACCCTGTACACTTCAACCACTCTCCCCGCGGAACTGCCGTTCAGTATTACTTCGCGGGGCTGGTTAGCATGTCACACTATGTGCTCCATATTATCCAATTCGGATTTTCTTTCTCTTTCGAGCCTTCTTAGCGCGTTCTGAACGCTCATTATAAAGGAGCAAATGTATATAAATCCTGTAACAAGAGATTTGATAACCTTCATTTTTGATGTCACGATCATCGGTCGGTAATCAGCTGGAAAAAGTCTCAAATTGTGTACATTCATACGCATGCATACAACTTCCAAAAACATGTAACATGAAAATGAAGAATATATAATCGAGCAGAAGACGTTAGCATATTCACCTTCTCCCAGAAATAAAATATGAAGAAATCGGCATAGACGATTATTTGGCATACGCATACGCAACACCAATTCTCACATTAGCTCATGATGCAATATACGGATAAGTTTAATTCTTCTTCTTGCGACGCTACAATGCGGGTGGACCTGGGTCTCAACCAATACAGCTAGCCAGCTGATACGATTTTTTGCTAGCTGTAACCAACTGTGCACGCTATGTTGGTTGAGGTCTCTCTCGACTTAGGTGCGTCATCTTATACGTGAACGTCATCTGTTGCGTTGTTCCACTTAATCTAATATTCTTCTTCAACCTGTCAATGCACTCTACCTGGCCTAGCCATCCTAAGCGCTCGATCCGTAGACACCTGGCCAGACATTGTGATTGAGTCTCTTCTCCAGACCAAAGACAGAACGCAGAACTTTTCTCTTCAAAAAAAAAAAAAAACAGGAGCTTCTTTATCCGCTTTCAATATTGTATATGCCTCTGCGCCGTAGACCAGGTCTGGGATGACCAATGACTTATAGAAAGTGAGTCTGGTCTTTCCAGAGAGCGTTCTCCATTTCCTCTTTCGCCCAAAGAAACAGCGATCATCAAAAGTAATTTTGCTCTAGATATCAGAACTGATGTTGTACGTAGGGTTTACCGCGGAGCCAAAATAGACGAGACTACCTTGAAATTATGCGACGAACATACAAAGTCGACTTTCCCTGCACTCAGGACTAGCTCTGGCCAGAATCTGAGCCAGGAAAGGAATGCAGTCGAATCTTCACAGACGGCTCCAAGATCAACCTCGTTAAATCGGTAAATTAGCGTCGATTTTCCAAGCGGAAACCTATGCGATCCTAATGGCCACGAACTATATTGTGGAAATAGGTGGAAGGGGTGAAGTATTTGCGTCTGTAGCGACAGCCAAGCTCTACTTATGGCCCTGCTTAACCGCTTAACCACTTCCAGGACAGTTCAGGAATGCAAGTCTTCTCTGAATTTGATAGGTAGCTTAAATTCGCTAAGACTTGTCTGAGTCCCGGGGCACCACGGGATCACAGGAAATGAGACCGCCGATGAACTTGCCAAACGAGGATCAAATGAGGTATTCTCAGGACCTGAACCCACGCTGGGACTGCCCGCGTCCTTGGTTAGGGCTTCAATCGATGGTTGGACTTCTCGAGAGCACAACCGCAGGTGGCATGACTCTCCAGGATGTAGACGAATCCGCGGTTTTCTTGTTATCTCTTAACAGAAAAGATTGCAGACAACTCACCGGCGTACTAACGGGCGACTACACCTTCGCCAAACACCTAAGTGTGGAGAAGACGATGACGACGCCTGTGGAGAAGACGATGACACGGCAGAGCACTTCCTCTGCCAGGTGTTTATTCGGCAGTTATTCGGTGCTGATGAGGTGAGAGCTGATGATGTAAACTCCTCATCACAGAAGCGCCTGCTGGTCTTCCTTTGGAAGACCATGAAATTTTAGCAAAAGTAGGTTGCTGCCTGGTACAATGGATCAGTTTCGCTGCGTTCGGTCACGTCAACGTCATCCTTCTATGCTTCCAGCTGTAGAGACCTTTTGAAGATCGTACCCTTAGTAGCATGAAATTCACATGATACACGTCCTTAAAATCTGTTCCGACATTGAAAGTCTCGGTGAGTTCGTTATCAACCTTGAAGGAGCAGCTAGAGCTCCCCATCATCATCTTGCTCAACATGGCGACTTTGGCAGGAATATCAAAACTGGATATGAGGCTGTATAGTTCGTCTCTGCACGCTGTTGTAAGCGGCCTCGAAATCGATCAAATAGATGCTGTGTCTCGATCTGCATTAATAGAGTCTCTCTAAGGATCTACTGTAGTGTCAAAATCTGGTATTTTGTAGAATTCCCTGGACAAGGGCCAGGCAGATTTCTGACGAAAGATATCAGGCGTTCACACAAAACGACAGAGAAGATCTTACAGGCGATGTTAACGAGTGTTAAATGGTCTTCTTACCCATCGTGGAGTATTGTTAAGATTTCACTCACCGGCCATGCTCTCCTCCAACCATGTCACATCGCTAAGCTCGTGCATGCAGTCAACCAGATCTTCTTCTTCTTCTTAAGGCGCTAGGAAGTACGATCTTTCGCCAGCTGTCTCCAGTTTCACACACCAAGATCCCCCTCTCTGCGTTGTTTCGTTGTCCCACAGGCTCAGAGCCAAAGATAATTTTTAACTTTTTTAAGTATTGCAGATAGTCCAGGAGCTTTGTTTAGCTTTGTTATACTCAATATTGCCAGCTGGACTTCGTCTAGGTCAGAGGAATGGAATTCTCGTCTATCAACGTCCAAGTTGAGTGAAACATTCTGTCTGATGGCTGTCTTGTCATGGGCCTCCCTGCACTTGTTGTCAACCCAGAGGTTTCTCTTGGTGGTTTCGCAAAACGCAGTAAATCAGTACTACTACTGACTACTGCTATTACTACACTGACGGCTTTCTGAATGTTCCCATTCTTCTTCTATTGCTTGTGCAGACGGCATCGAGCTTCCAGAAAGTTTCAGGAGGGCTAGATGCACAAATTCGGTTCTAACGTCCAGCAATGGAGTTCTCTTCAACTCTCTTGTTAACTTGACATCCGTGCTCTTACCTTGAGTTTATGGCAAAAGAAAGCGCACGGGTGAGATATTTGGGACGACTAGCACATTAGAATAGCAGACCGTGTTTTTGCCTCGAGCATTTTAACCGCTTCTGCTTCCAGCTTAGTTTAAAGCCTTCTCAAGGGTCAAGCTTGACATGGGGCAACCCCTTGGAATCGTAGTCAGAAGCAGACTATACATACATTCCGGTGGCTCATATCTAAAAAAATTACGTCATCCCTACCGTTGTCACATAATGCCATTTAATCCCCCCACAATGGAATCAGATGTCTCAAAAATATTCCTAGGGCTTTTCGCAGAAAATCAACGAACACTGTATCCTTTTTTTAATGGCTTTTTAAACAGTTCCTTTGATGTCAAAGCAAAAAAAATAAAAATAATTCTTCAAAGTAATCCCACCCTCCTCATCAAATTGAAGCGATTTCTTCTTTGGCATCCTTTCATTCCATCCCGCCCCCCGCCCCACCAGTGTCACTTCACCAGCAAACACAGTGGAAAAGGAAAAATTAGCGAAAAAATGCCTAGGGTGACAGAAAATAAAAAAGCGGGCGTTTACGGTGGGCGTGGAGTGGAATGGCGAAAATCTCTAGCGTTGTCGAATATGTTGATTTCTCCCGTTCCGATTAAAGGACACGAAAGATGATAGCAGATGGACATCATCGCAGTATAATGTTAATCCCTTGTTTCCTCTTTTTTTCTCCTCTTCCCCACTTGTGCCTTTCTTTGTCGAAGTTTTCTTCTCCTTCGTCCGCATCCCCATCGCCTTTAATTATTCATTTGAAATTTAAAATTGCTTGATATTGCGAATATTTAATACTAAAATGTCTACCTCTGGACGGTCCGAGGCGGCGACGCCACCATCCGTTGCACCCTCCAGCAGATACACTCAACTTAAGTGCTGCCTGTAAGGAAGTTTCCCTTTGAAAATTTTATGTTCACAAAAAAAAGAGCAAAAATAAATAAGAATTGCTAAAAACTTTTTTCTGGGTCTCTGCTCCCCAGACTCTTACGCAGAAAAGAAACGGAAATTATGAGAACCAAGAGCCTGGGTGGAGGCGGTGGCGGTTTTCTCCTTTGGCCCAGGGTTGTACTTAACATCGTGCCACACACAGATTATGATCATTTTCATGAAAAATTTAAATATTCTTACCTTTCGCCGAGAAGGAACAACCGAAATTGGCGTTTCGAAATGCTGCTCATTCGAACAAGTCAAGCAGGTAGTGGTAAGGATATTAGCAAACCAAGAATGCTGAACTTAAACGGATGAGAGGATTTCTTGGTTCGTTTTCTGACAAATTGGGCCACTCCCACAGTTGCAAATGCATAATGGAACAGTGAGATGCTCCTTTTTCTTTTTTTTTCATTTTCTTCTGCGGCCCTGGACTTGTTAATTGTGTTCAAAGTAGGTGGGCCAAGGATGGCGGTTGATTCGCCAAGATACTAGTGAATAAAACCCGTATTTATATTTCAAAGCTGTCCTTCGGACACAGAACAAGTCTTGCTGAGGTTTGCTTTGAATATTCACAGTTCAATTAGAGGGACGGGGATCAAATTTTCGCCGTAAGAACGTTGGGTATCAACTTGAATTTCCGTGTACACCCCACTCAATGAGTGGTGTTTATTATTATTACCTTTTTTGTGTTAACCTCTCTTTCTAAGGCATCCTTTTGCATTTCGTTTGGTAAGATGAAATGCCCTTTTATGATAAAGATTGTACCCGATTATAAGATTATAATTGGGAAGTTAAGTTTATCTTTCTATGCATGCAATGCAATGCAATGTATGTATGCGATACATCCAGGCCACTTGATCCTCCGCCATCGGCCTTCTGATCTACCAAGCTGTTTCGAAATTTACCCAGCTTGGCCAATCCTACAGGAAAGCTCAGCACTATCCTTCCCATCACTCGTGAAGAAAGACCCCGACATACTTATACTTCAACTGCTTCAATGGGACTCCACTGACATGTAGAGTACATTGGACATTAGTAATCAACCCAATTGTTTTGTTAAACTTTAAACTCTTACTTCGGAATTAAGGCTTTGTATTGATTTTCAGTGAGATGTCACCGGTTAATCAACTGGAATGGAATGATTATTTCAGCGCGGCTCTTACCCAAGTTAGAACCAACAAGTGCACGTTGTTGCTTTGTTGCAACCAGGAGTGGTCTAAAGAATGCATTTTGAAAAACGTCTTGCAACAAAAAATTTAGTTCGTTTTTTCGAATCTGCTAGCACAATTAGAGACGTACATGAAAACAGCAAATTTGAGTTGAAATAAATAATTATCCCACTACTTCTTAATAATTATCCCACTACTTCTTTCTATGGCCCTACACTTCAGATGGGCCTGGGACCCAATCCAAAATGTATTCCGTTCTCTACGGAGTTTTACTCGACAGCATATACTTTGCCATTTTCTTATTTACTCTAGGACCAGCTTATTTCGCCTATTCCTAAATCGGCGTGAGTGGAGGAACGCGTTACTATGTCGATGTCATCTGCGTGTTCACACCTGCCACCGCTGAAGTCACACGACAGCGCATCTCCTTGCCAAAATCCACTGTAGGTTTTACACGGCTTGGAAGTCCTAAAACCGTAGTGCACTTTTAGCGTAGTGCGACACAACCGGATCATTTTTTCCGGGATCCTGAATGCGGCCGTGTCGAACAGTTCCTTGTCATGAATGCTGTCGTATGCAGCTTTATAATCGATGATGTGGTACATATTGGTTTGAAACTCGCTGGTCTTTTCCAGGATTTGGCAGAGTGTGAAGATTTGGTCCGGACCGGAAGCCTCGCTGGTCGTTGCCATTAATGCGGTACAAAAAGGCTTAAGAGTCTCACCCAGTACGCTTGATGGGATTTTATAGGCGATATTGGGCAGGGATATACCTCTACAGTTGTTACATGAGGTAGGATCGCCCTTTTTTGTGGATGAGGCATATGGAGCTAGTATTTCAGTAGTCTGGCATGGTTTCGTTTTCCCAAATTCCACAAGAGGTCCGTATTTTCTATTTATCCCTAAACTCGATACTCCTGAGCTGGGAGAGCTTTGTCATACTACGGGTTTCTTGTCGCCGGTGGGAGGTAGCCTAAAGGGTTTTTGTCGACTTCCTGCATGGTATTCTTCTTTCCAATTTTTGAATTGAAATCCTCGTACTCGGACAGGCTTCGTAGGCACCGTAGTCATAGTAAGTCATAGTCTTGTTTTGTTTATTTGTCTGTTTGTTTATTTGTTTAATCTACAAGTTACTACGTACTAACAGATTTTTGTAAGAATGGAATAAGATCTTATGTTAAATGTACAGTATTTATACAACAAAAAAAAGAAACATATTAATAGGTAAAACGGCTTAATAAGCCCGCACACAAAGCCGCTAAATTTACTAGCCAAGACCAGTTTTTTTTTTTTTTGCGGTGGATTTTTGAAGCACTACTGGAGCACTCAGTCTCAAAACTGAGTCCATTGTACTCCCAGGTAGCAAACTACTCCAGTGCCGTTAATTTGATTCCAACGGCAAATAGTGACTGGACCAGATTCGATTTCACTATGATTCGAACCTGAGACCCCTCTAACTCGGGGCAGGCACTTAACCAACTGCGCGATCCAGACTATGTTTCTCAATAACATAAGGAGAGATGTTCTCCTAAGTCAGATTAGCCTTAAAATCTCTGGGTAAATCTGAGGCATCGTATGTATTTTCATGGAGATAGATTTCTATATCGTAATGTGATGGTTGCACAAGGAAATGGGACTTGTTATAGTGATTATGCGTTTTAGTACTGCCTTGATGTTAATAAAGTTGACATTTTAGGGGTTTAAAATTAAAACTATGAGGGGGTCTATAGCCTACGACTGATTCTTGATCAATCCTAACATAGTGTAAACAACTCATAACGAAATGTACAATAGTAGAACTAGTAGAAATTTATCGCATACCTACAATCAAACAATCATTTATCAAAATACCTATATAAATGTAAAAATATTAATTCGAATTTGTACTTCGCTAAGTCCCCTCTGGTGGGCATGTCCCCTTCTTTTTCCATGTGATCTAATTCTTCCCCGTGTTCTTTACATGTGTGCAAAATTTCATAAATTTCTCCGTCGAATGCTGAGAGATGCGAGTTTCTGTTTTCCTATAGCCTATGACTGATCCCTTATCGATCGGTGCTAATAGTGTCAAAAATTGTATAAGGATCGGTGCAATTGTTTAGAAATTTATTCCATACAAACAAACGAATTTTCAATGTTTTATCTACAGATACAAATGGTAAAATAATAATTAAAAATTGTGGTTGGATCACGTCGTCTCTTATAACTTGCACATTCGTGACTTCAGGTGAATGGGGGTCGACTACTTTCGCTTAGGCATGATGAGTATAAAACTTTGAATAATGGCATAGGTTGCATAGCTCGAATTCTTATAAACCCAAAACGCATAACAAAGCCCAAGTCACTCTTGACAACCTCCTCTTCATTCCTGCAAAGTTTCGCTGCAATCGGTCCAGTCGTTTCGGGGATTAGCCCGAACAATCACATAGACTACGATTTTATTAACATAGATTTGCATACACACTATATAGGTCATTATTGCCTCAATCATTCAATTATTCGCTTACCAAAAGCAATGAAACAACAACACCTACCGGCAAGCGCGAATAAAATGTGCACACGTAAGTTTATGTTTAAACGATAAAAGAATTAAGCTAATTGTTTGATGGTGTTTAGCTGCCAGTTTGAAAAAAAAAAGAACAGATTTAGGCGAGTTAGATGAAAAAGAACCTTAACATGATCACTCACTGACAGCTGTCAACGTGTATGCGTGTATGCGATATAACGTGTATTTGCGGTGTGTATGACATCAGCACACAGAATACTCACGCTCATAGGCAGATGTTGACATTAAAAGTCATAACTCGCGAACGCGTCGATCAATTTCATGCAACACGAAAGATAAACCATCTACACGACCATATGAACAAACCCTAAAAGTTTTATCGAATACGGTTTGACCGTTCGAGAGTTATAAAGTCACAACGCACTTGCCACAATTTTTTATATATATAGATTTTTCTGTTGGACTGTAGTAACTAATATAATCCAAACTCGACCGCACTCCTTCGAGTCCGTCGCGTGAGTGCCAGTAGTAAACTGCAGGGTGATCCTGCATGTCCACACACAGGATCAAATGATAGTGTGTGGTCATTCCTTTGTGCGCTGTGCGAACAGGCTTTCGTTTTGTATATACTCGTAGAATATTGAAAACTGTGCCGTAAATGGTCGTCTTCTAATTGTTGGTCCCTAGACACATCTGATTTATGAGCTGTATTAAAACTTCTGGTTCAGTATCGAAAATTTCAAATGATTTGGTTAAGCCCAGATTGCAATTAAAACTACGTAGTTTACTCCAATTCAACTTGTAATTGTGATCACCGAATGAATTATCTTCCATCACAATTATGCACTCATCCATTTTATGCAACCCTTCTAAGAGTTATCCACTCTAGACCGTCAAGACATTTTAGTTGATTTTCATTGCGCACTCCATTAGAATGCGACATTTCTAATCTGTCTCATAGAGCCTTTCAAGAATTCGGTGATGCACATCGTTATGTGCTTAAGGACCTGATATACGAGTATCCTGAGGAAATTTTACCTACAAGCACTTGATTTCATGCGAAACGCTAAGAACCGCATCATTAAAATGCAATTAAACCTTCTTGCGAAGGCCACCCATTTAAGAAAAACACTAACAACAACATTAACAGGAACACCAAAAATGAGCTAAAACACTTATCCTTGCTTAAGTGGTCGCACTTTTTTTTGTTTTTGTCTTTTTTCTCTGCACAATCCCCATTCAGTTGTGTTTCATTTGGTGTTTCTGTAGACGTCGTCGACGACAACGACGAAAACGACAACGACGAGAACGTCAAGAATGAATTTTGTATTAAAATTAATTTCAGGACATACCGCAGGTAGGGGAGTTTTAAGTCCCCCACTGCAAGGGATATAAGGGTAACCTTTGCTGGGGAGTTGATGCTCACGAAAGGACGACAAAGACCAAAAAACGGAACTAAAATCAAGAAGAACAGAATAAAAAGGACCAAGAAAAACCGACAAATTCCGGAAATCTAATTTAGGGCTAAGAGCCTTTCTACCATAATTTTAGTTTCTCCTTGGTAATGGTTTTGAACTTAATGCCTGATGTCGGTTCACAGGCGTCAATGGGCGAGAGTAAGCCAGCAGGGGGGCAGAAAAAAAATTCAAAGGTTCATTAGTGAATTCTTTATGATGCAGAATTTTTCAAGGTGGATTTGAGCTCGTACTGCAGAGGAGCATTAACGGGTTAAGCGAACGAGGGTGACTTGGTCTAGAATGTATGAAAAGCGTTGACAATGGCAACTGTGCATTTCCATCGGTTAAGGTAAAGTATCTCAGGGTTACATACGAAGTCACCTCGGGGTATTTCTGTGTTTGTCATACATTCTTCTCCTGTGCTTCTCGAATGCAAGCAATTGAAGAGTGGGACTAGACTTTCTGAACAATGCATGGGCAAGAGGTGTGTATGACGTATATCCTCAGACTCAACAATTTTAGAACTATCCTAGGAGTATCCAACAATTTAACCACAGGCTGTGCTTTGATCTTGTGTTTTTTGAGTAGACATGCAGCTTGTACTTTATATATTGACGCGTCTAAATCTGCTGACTTTGAAAGATATGAGTATCCTATTCATTTTTTCGAGAAAAAGGAGAATTCCGGGGTTCACATGCCCGTATATCAACGGGGTGGATTTCAAACTCTCAAGGACAAGTAAGTATCTACGTATCACACTGGATTCCGAACCAACCTGGAAGGAAAAAAAGCGCATTAAAAAAGCGTGTGTAGCTTTCTACACATGCCAGGGAGTTTTCGGCAACACCTGGGGTCGTAAAGCGCGTGAGGTATACTGGCCATACACAGCAGTAGTAAGTTAACTTACGGATCAACAGCCTGGTGGCAAGCACTGGAGAAGAAATATATTCTTTCTAGCTTGACGAAAGTCCAAAGATCGACCTGCTTAGGAGTCACGAGTGCACTAAGGACAACGCCGAGGGCGGTGGTGGAAGTTCATATTATATTTTACCCCTCTTGACATCTTCTACAGTAACAGAACGACTTCAACCGCAATGAGACTCAGGGAAAAAAAGATATGGGTAGAGAGTCCATGTGGGCACGTGTTCATCCTCTCAACATGGACAGAAATATAACGTCGGACTAGCTGCCACAGGCCCTGACTACCACAAGGAAGTTTCCTACCCGAATTCCGGACAGGAGAGGTTAGGAAGAGCTGTGGATGTGTGGATGGTGGCGAAAATATCTCCATAGACACTGATGACTCGAAAACAGGTGCAGAAATAGGGGCAGGGGTCTCCTGCGATGTTTTCGAAAGATCCCTAAATCTAAGTGATGAATGCAGAGTTTTCCAAGCGGAGGTGGCACCATTAAATGAGGCGGCACATACGCTAAATGAACTTAAATTTACAGTAAAATCGAAAATAGTCAGGCTTTGTAGACAAATTCTCAAAGAAATCTCCAGTGTAGGCAAGGTGACACTCTGTTGGGTACCGGGACACACAGGAGTGCAAGGAATCGAAAAGGCGGACGTGCGGGCAAAGCAATGATCTGGATAAATCTTTGGTACTATCTTATGTCAGCACATCGTTAAGTTTTCTAAAGATAGAAATAGAAGACCAAGCCGCACAGAAGATAAATGATCGATGGCTGAATCTGGACATTGAATCAGCGACGAGACCCCTATAACCGGTGCTGAACAGGAATAAATCATAATCAGTGGTTAGCATCGGTCGCAACGATATTCGCATGGTGGGGGAAGTACTCACCGAACCAACGCCAGGAGGCTAGATATCCCCCACAGCGACTGTTGTAAAAGGTAAAGGGATGAGGAGGAAAGAGAGCTTGTCCATCCCCTGCTCTGCAATTGTCCAGCTCCAAGGAGAAGGAGACTACTAATAGTGGGCAGTATTCATTATTATGGTAGGGTAAACAGTACAAACAACATCAGTACCGAGATCAAACGCAGAATAACTTTTACCAACCGCTGTTTTTTTGGGGCTCAAAAAGCAATTGAGTAGTAGAGCCCTCTCTAGGAAGACCAAGCTGACTTTATACAAGACCTTGATCATCCCAGTCCTGCTGTACGGCGCAGGGGCATGGACAATATCCCAAGCGGATGAACAGTCTCTTGGTCTTTTCGAGAGAAAAGTTCTGCGCGCGATCTTTGGTCATGTTTGCGTTGATGGCATTTGGAGGAGAAAGTTCAACCACGAACTGTATGGGCTGTACAGCGACATGAGTATGGCCAGGCGTCTACGGATCCAACGCCTAAGATGACTAGGCCATGTAGAGCGTATGGACAACTTAGCTCCGGCCCGAAGAGTCTTCGACTCTGAGCCTGTGGGACAACGCAACAGAGGACGTCCACGAACAAGGTGGAACACACTAGTCGAGGGGACCTCGGCCGGCTTGGTGTGCGAAACTGTAGACAGCTGTCGAAGAATTGTGCTGGCTGGAGAGGCATGTTGAGTGAGGCCCAGGTCCACCTCGGACTGTGGCGCGAAGAAGAAGAAGAACGTGATCAGAAAGTGTTTTTTTGACATACATATATCTGAGTGCCCAGCAACAAAAGGGGTGACTTCATACAACATTCAACATATATCTTTGTGTCCTTGATTGAACACATCCTGTTGGGTCAGTTTTAAACCCAACAACAGTTAAGATATCGCTTCGGGACAACACACCCCGAAACAGGCACCTTTCATCCTACCAGCCATCCTATTCATTTGGAAATACGATTGAAGTGACACGGATCCGCCAGGAAATCACAAGTCAGTTTCCATAAAGTATTATCAAGATATTTTCGACAGTGCTGTATGCAGGTATTTTTGATTAGGGTGAGTAACTGAAATACATCATCAAACAAAAAACCGATTACATAAACAAAAAACCCGAAAGCTTTGTCGCCTATATTCATACAGTCTATAGTTTTATTTCTTAACTGATTCAGATCTTAATCCAACATCAAATGTGTAAAATAAAGAACATTGCCCATCTGAATTGAAGGCAGAGCTAATTAATTGCTGTATCGCGATACAAAGATACAAGCAGCATTACACATTTTAGTCCCATTATGGGAAATTTCGTTAATTCTAAAGAACCTGGTTGGTGTAGCGACCAGTACAAGGATTTGTTTAACTGGTAGTACATTCTGTCCAAATATAGATTTCATTGCCGGGACACGGAAACGGTGATAATTATTGATTTAGGTAGTCTCCTTCATGTCTGCTAAGTCCACAGACTTGGGGGATGAAATGTAGATCTTGAAGAAGCTTTCGATTTCTCTTAATGAATATAAAGGGTCTCTCTTTAAGCGCTTCCTATCTTTCAATTTAAATAAAACAAAGTATGTGTGAGATATCATCGACATTTCTTAATCATTTGAAAGGCCTATTAATATCTGTACAGGATTACAAAAACGAAATTAGGCTTAAACAAACAAAACCCAATTTTTGTAAAGAGGCGAAGATGAGGACGACGATGCCCATAGAAAATTCCTCCAACGATGAATTAAACCTGTGTTTCAAGAAACAATCAATTTATTTACCAAATAGTAAATAGAGTTACCAAATAGATGTGCGCTTTGCTGTGGTCGAGATCCAAATGGCAGAGAAATCAGTTGATCGAGAACTCTACCAAAAGAACCGCTTGCACTTGTTGCGATATGCAATTACAATGTATATTAAAATTACATACGAGTGATAGAGATATAATTAAAATTGGAGATAAGATTGACATAGGGAGAAACATACATGCACAATGTTAGGCAACGTTAAACAAATTATATAACATGAAAGATGATTAAAGTTAACTTGAAAAATAGAACTGATAAATAATAGAAAATAGAACATATTTCCACGACTTTACAAATATACAGATGATATTCTTAAACAATACCATTATAATAATAATAATGGCGGCTTAGTCCGAGGTGGACCTGGGCCTAGCTTCTCAGCAACCACTCGTGTTGTGCGTGCTATTGTTCTCTCACGAGTGGAGAGGACCAACAGTCCAGTCTAATGCCGACTCCGAACGGCGAGATTGAGAAGCTTTTTCTAGACATTTATACTCTTTGAGCATTGTCAGTGACTCGAAAGAGGTGCTACCCACTACGCCATAGCGCCCACATTGATACCATTATGTATGGAATATAAAGTCGTTCAAATGTGTGCCACGGCTTCTCTTGGTGGCGCGCATTCGAAATGTCCAATTTTCCATGACTTTGACGCATAAATCAGCCTGAATTTGACCGATGGTATGGGTAATGTTGGCATTTAGGGCAGCTGTGATTTGTGGCTTGTTCGCATAGACCCGCGACTGTAGAAAACCCCACAAGGTCGCACGAGCTTGGTGGCCAGTTCACATTACCTCCACTTGAGATGCCATGACCATGCCCTCGAATCGCTCGTGCAGAATTTCCAATGTGGCGTTAGCTGTGTGGCAAAGGTAATACGCTTTAATCCAATTTTTCAAATCTGGATAAGGCAGGAACTTAACCAACTGCGCCATCCAGTCATCTTTAATATACGACCGCTATCAACTGTCAAAGTTCTGAAATCACTCATATCTCTCAACATAAGTGCTGTTAATCTATGTTGATGACTGGAAAACGTCTTTCATATTTTTACGGCTCCACCTCTTTCGAGTCTTTGACAATCTCTTTATTTTCGTTTGCTATTCCGTGATCAAGGATTGTTTTCTTTAGCAAGGCACATTCTTGTGACGTTTTACACAGTCTTGTTGAAACTACCTCTCTTCCAGCCTTCCTCAATCGCTCTACTGTTCTTCTTATCTTAGGATTATGACTTTTTATTATTAGCTTCACTGAAAATCTATGAAATGTTCCTTGTCGATGTGGTCACTAGTTTCATTGAAGTTTAATGGCTTGACAATATTTTGTTGTAATTATGATGACCAATATTTCTTGGATATGCGACGTACACTGTGCTCAACCAGCTTTAGTCAGAATTCTCACCGCTCAATGAACAAGTTGCTAGAACAAGTCTTGCAAGAACAACAAGAATGTATTTTGTTTACACTGTACATTGAAACATTTGTCTGTGAATCGATGCTCATTCGATTATTATTTTTCCAAAAGAACGTGAACATTTATCAACTGATAACTCACGTCCCAACCAAGCTGTCCAACGTCATACATCCTAACAACTCTCCGACATAGAAAAGTCGTTTCGTCGAACAGAACTCCCCGACTTTATACTTCACGTGCTTGCAAACACGTCTTGTGAACAAGTTAATGCTTAAAACTTCTGCACAATTTGAAAAGAACTTCACCGTCACTATGCTGGTTGTTGTCCTACAAGCCCCATCGAAACCCCCTCGCACTCAATCACTCGTTCACTCGATCAAGTGCTTTTTCGACTTTTGTCGATTCAAATAAATAGTTCCCCTCATTTTTAAGTCACAAAACTGATGATGTGTGCTTCAAGAGAAAAACCCTCCTAAGTGGCCAAACAAAATATACACTCTGCAAACTTTCGGATGAAATGTTCGTTTCTACACCATCTGGAAACAGGAAGCTGACATCCAGCCATCAGCACAGTATCCGCAGCATTAAATGCAGCAACCCTGAAAGGAAATCCATAAACACTTCCACCTGCATTAGCTGGGCTCCAGTAATATAGCACAAGCCCCTGTAAGCACCCAACGCCACACCATCCCAACCACAGCAACGGATGCCTTTTAACTGCTTTTCTCATTGCGATTCCCGTCATAGGGTTGCAATTGGAATGCAGCTAAGAAGAAGTCCCGAAAGAAATGTGGACTCCCACCAGGAAAAAGAAACACTCCTTTGGATTTCCAACGACACATTGAGGCGCACCGGTCCCGGGGGAGAAAACCAAAAGAAAGCCCGTTCCCGTGAAATTAAAAAAAAATTGAAACGAAGGAATATATATTCTTTTCTTAACTGAGGAAAATTTATAGCTTATTAGGTATAAAAGAATTTTCCCGTGTACTGCTGTACGTCTTCCTCCCCATCCCTGCGACCTGATCCGTCTGCGTTGCGATGAAGGTTGAATGAAAAATTAAAGGAAATTGAAAATTCGTGTAATAAACTTTGTTGTTGGGGCTGAGTTCACAAAATAAAAAAAGAAACAACGAAAGAGAGATGAAAGTCACGATTAACCGAAATAAGCGTATAAACGTATAAGACGACTGTCAATTGATGAATTGCTTTGAGCCCTTGTATCCTTCCTGGAACCGAGACATGTTCACTGTTCACGCATCCCCCGCTTGAATCGGACAGCAGTTGGTTGGGTTTAAGGAATTGTGGGTAAGTATTTGTGTAACTGATTAATGCGACAGACTCGTGTGACAAGGTTACTGAAAGAGGTAACGTCCATTTTAAGATCAGAAGAGAACATCCTTAAAAAAATTTAGTGAAGAAACTGATTTCTTGAAAACTGATGATTCAGTACCCTCAACTGCAATTTGAAGAGCTTGAGAAGTAAATGGTGACCAGGAAGTAATGACTTTAAAATTTTTGTGTTTCAGCAGCTGTCAATGAAATCGGGACACCAATGACATCCAGCTGTCAAAATATTCAGTTAGGTTTGCCGTTTCATTATGAATCGTTTCACACTTTCCGAACTTATAGAAATTATTAAACATAACCTCTCTGCACCTACTAGATAGAATACAACAGCGAGCGGTAAAACTCATAGGTGACAACAATATTTCGAAGTCGATCGACTCTCTCGAACATCGCCGTAATGTCTCCTCCTTATCACTGTTTTATCGCTATTTCAACCAACTTTTCTCAAGCGAGCTAGCCAATTGCATTCCTCCCCTTCAAGAATTCACCCGCAATACCCGTCTTACTAGGAATGCCCATCAATATACCCTTAAGCCCTCCTTCGAACGTACAGTAAAGTTTAGAGACTCGTTCTTTAGCCGCACCACACGAATATGGAATGCTCTTCCCAGCCAAATATTTCCCACACATTATAATCCACAGGCATTTAAAGCCAATGTGCACAGGTATCTCCTCCCCCTTTCTCCCTCTATACCTTCGGCCCGTGCTGTGTCTTGAACCCAGACACTTAAGGGTATTCACAATCCCTTTTGCACGCGCAAAATATATAACAAAAAAAAATACTCTCGTTATCCAAATTCCGGCTTAATTGTTCGAGTACATACGCAACGTGAATTTCGTCGTGAGGTCGGTCGACATCATGACTTCAGTGTGCAGGCAATTCTTCGCAAAGTGGAAAAGTTTGAGCATGAGCACACTCTTTTGAACCTTAAGCAACCAACCGAGAAAACGAAATGAAGAAAACATAACCGCCGTAGCGGCCGGTATCGAAGATGAACCAGAAATATCGATTCAGCCCCGATCAGCTGAATTGGTCATCGTCAGAAGGTTTACCCGGCTTATTTTGCGGTTGAATATGTGCCTACATCCGTAGAAGATGAAGAGAAATAAAGCCGGACGACCATAGATACCGCTGTGAGTTCGGAAATTGGGCGCTGAAATCTTAGCCGGAGATCCGCATTAATTCTTAAAAATCATCTTTTCGGACTTGGCCCATTTTTGGCTCAACACCTATGTCAACAAGCAAAATTGCCATTGTTGGAGTCAACACGATCCACAAGTGTTCGATCAAGTATCTAATGCATCCACAACGATTGGCTGTTTGGTGCGGTTTTTGGCAAGGCGGTATCATCGGGCCTTATTTTTTTCGAAGTTAGGAAGGAGACACCGTTACCGTTATCGTCAATGGTCTTAGGTATAGAGCGATTTTAAGCGATTTTCAGTAACCAAAACTCAACAACATCGATATATATAAGCTGTGGTTCCAACAAGACGGCACTACATACCATACAAGCAACGCAAACGCTTGAAATTGTGAAGGAGAAATTTGGCCGCCGCGATCATGAGACTTGACACCACTTGATTATTTTCTGTGGGGCTGTTTCAAGTGCTGAGTCTACAATAACAAGCCAACCCCAGTGAACGCGTTCGAGGCCAACATTCAAGGTACCATTGCCCGAATAACACCGCACATATTCCACCGAGTCATCGAAAATGGGACCAAACCCTTAAAGCACTGCCAGAGAAGTCGAGGGGGGCATTTGAATGATGAGCTACTCATAGGGTTCAAATCCCAGTTCAGACAAGCAATTCTTCAAAAAATTGTTCACGGCTCCATCTATTTCGAGTCACTGACAATGCTCAGAGTTTAACTGTCTAGAAAAAGCTTCTCAAAATCGCCGTTCGGAGTCTTCATAAAACTGTAGGTCCCCTCCAGACACGAGAGAACAATAGCACGCACATCACGAGTGGTTGCTGAAGTAGCTATGCCCATACTCATATCTGCAGCGCCACTATTAACGATACCAAGACGTACAAAAATTCAAGGAACCGAAAGGTCGGACATACAGAAGAAGACGTAATGCTGTAGAAGACCCTACCTGTACCTTATGTAAATAAGCAGCTACGTTTTCTAAGAAAGATTTTCGAAAATGAAACCAGTGAGGTGAATGCAAATGAACGTCATCGAGTCAGCGACGCGAGCCCTATGGCAGGCGGTGAACCCCAAAAGATCATTGTCAGTAATTGGCTATTGAAGCAAGGATGTTGTAGTGGTCTTCACCGGACCTAGTGCAATTGGCACTCACGTTCTCACTTTCACTTTCACAGCACTACGTCTCTCTGGAAACTGGCAACGCCCACAACTGTGAAAGAGGAACGTCGGTAATGTGCCTTATTCCGCGAAAACTATGTATTCACTTCTGGACTGTTTAATTGACAGTCACCCTCTTGAACAGAGCTGCTAGCTGCTAGGTTCATCCTTTATTTTAGGTGTGGTCTTAGATCCTCTTAATCTTCCTTCAAAGTTGCCTCGGTGACCTTTACCAAATTCCGTCATCTTTTTAGGAGAAATATGCAAGTCCTTCCCACTGTCGCATTACTAAGTCTGATTGAAAACGCTAATACATTCACTTCCCCCCTCCAGCATTCAACAATTGCCATTCATAAGCAGGTTGAGTGCTTCAGTCTGGTCTGGATTCAATAACGCTAATTAGCATCCTAATTGAAGCACCCTGAAGAGAGTAAATATAACTCATCCGTACCCAGACTCAGGAAACCCAGTACCCAGTTCAAAGAAACGTTGTTTTAACAAAAACACCAATCAACCAACAGCACATCACGTAGATCAGCCTTGTCCTTGTAAAAATGTTCGATAACTTTTACGGTGTACTTGGCTGCATTTGCATTTTCACTTTATTGGTGACTGAGTTTCACGTCGCAACTGCGACGTGATGGGTAACGAAACTTCTTTACTACTTCGAAAGGCCCTAATGCTCCCAAGGACATTAGCTATAGCAACACCAACAACGAAGAAAGTACTAAAACTAACTTTTGCATTTTGGCAATAAAAAATTGTTACGATAAGTACCCAGCGCCAGCAACAATAATAACAACAACAGTGGTTATGATTTTCAAAGTCGGGCAGACAGAGGACGCAGGACACCGCTTGAATGCTGGTCCTCTAGGTGCCATCGTCCCTTTGGTGGAACGGTCAGGAAGGGAGCGACTGGAGGGCGATCAGGAAGAGCGCTCTTCCCCCCTGATAACATTTTGAGAATTTTTATTTCTTCAACCGGATGCACCGAACAGATCCTCACATCCGTGCTCCCGGCTATACCGTCGATGATGCTGCTTTTGTTGTTCCAGCTACTATCACTGCTGCTGCTGCTTCTGTTGCGACTGATTCCCGGCGTCTTTGCAGGCATCTGTGAGGGATATCACATAAATTACAATACCGAGAATGTTATCATTGTGTCGATGCTACGCTAAGGTCATGAATTTTCTGAATTTCCAGGCGTTGAATGCAAGTTACGAGGTTTTCCATTTTTTTGCTGCTTGCTTCCTCTCATTTTGTGTGCGCTCCGCTCCGGTGTCCTGGTGAGGTATTGCACAGAGTAGATATTTGCTTGAAAGGAAATCCATTGTGCGCTTTTAATGTCTGTGCTCAGAGGGAGTTTTTACGGCTATATTCAAGTGATAAAGGGCAGCAAGATAGCCGTACTGTGAATATATGGTACCGTTGGTGACGACAACAAGGAAGATACTGAATCGGGGTTTCTTATAATCAATGTTCGCAGACTTTGTTGTTCAGACGCATTGCAAGTGGTTTCAGTTTTTTTCATGTTGACTGCGCCGATGTTACGTTTGTTTGGTGTGTCATTTTAAATCTTTCTCGGGCAAGACTTGGACAGACGGTCAGTATGTGTTCCATAGTTTCTTTGGCCTGTCCACATCGCCTACAGATTTCTGGGCTGTATGACTATCTAAGGAGTTCTCGAGGTTCACCTCTGATAAAGGGGTTATGCAAGGTTTTCGAGCCCTTAGAAGAATTATATTCTTTTCTTATTTGAATCGCCCTCAGAAAGGCTTTATGAGAACAGATATAAGCAAAAAAGTCATTTTTTACCACAGTGCAAGTAGTGGACATTTTTCCCTCGATATTACTCATAGGAGATCGTAGATAGTGCTCTGTGCTCTCCTCTGTGCCTAATTGGCCCAATAAGGAACTGGACTTTATATAACCTTTATAAAAGTAATCTCTTCTTTTTAAATACACGGTCTTCTTCTCTTTCTTCTTTGGTACCGCTACAGTCTCAGGTTGGTTTGGTTCTGGCTCCTCATACTGCGGGCGCTCTCGAATGGAAGGACTAGTTTTATACCGAGTCCGGACTGTTGAACTTGAGAAGCTTTTCTTAATCGGAGCATTGCCAATGATTCAAGAGAGATGGTGCCCAAAAAATGAAAGTTGGCGTGTTACTTGGAATTCGATCCGTGGACCTTCGGTGAAGGAGGCGACGCTCTTACTCACCACGCCTCGGAGAACAGTTTAAAAATGTCAGATTGCCCATAACTCCGGTTGCTTTGAGGCTCTTTTAAGAGTACCATTGTGCAAACGTGGTAAGTAAAACAAAGAAAGGGCGGTATCACAGATTTATCTCGTTCTCTGTCGACTACTTATTTTCCAAGCGCTTTGTGAAGTGTCATATTTTTAAGTGAAAAACTTTGTCTCGAACAAAGGGTGTTCGACTGATAGCCAAACTGCTGTCAAAAATACTGTCTCGACCGTTATTCGCTCGAAGCTAGTAAGGAAGTGCCATAGTAAGCTAGGTGGAAGTTTATGGTTCATGTGTTTCAGAACATGGCAGTGTACCTGGTAACGAAAAAGCTGATGAACTGGCAAGTCAGGTATCTGCTGTTCTGCTGTGTGAAAGGTGTTGTTTTCGCTTGGTTTAGACTAGCCAAAATAACCTTGAGTGGAGTACGTTCATACGTTCAACACCTAGAACCAAACAATCAGCTTACAGCAAAACAAGAACAAAAGATCTTATAAAAACCTTCTAGAGATATCACAAGAATAATAGCGTTAAGTACGGACACTAGTTCATTTTTTAGGAGGTAACAGTGATTTTTTTCCAAAACCAGTTGAATTAAGTCAAGGAATGTACAGGATGACCAAATAAGAGCGACAGGAAAAGAAAGTAAAAGAACAATGGTGTGAGATATACAACTTTAATTTGAAGCTACATTTATGCCATTTTATGTGGAACAGCACATCATTCAGTTGGCTGCTTCGGCTTTATTGATAGTGCTTCAAGGGGTCGGTCCCATTTTCGATAACTCGGTTGAATATGTGCGGTGTTATTCGGGCAATGGCATCTCGAATGTTGGCGTCGAGTACGTTCATTATGGTTGGCTTGTTTTTATAGACTCAGCACTTGACACAGTCCCACAGAAAATAATCAAGTGGTGTCAAGTCGCATGATGTCGGCGGCCAATTGATGAACACTGGCCGTGAAAAGACCCAGTCGCTAAAGTTTTCCTTCACAACTTCGAGCTCTGCGTTGCTTGTATGGTATGTAGTGCCGTCTTGTTGGAACCACAGCTTGTATATATCGATTTTGTTGAGTTTTGATTACAGAAAATCAGTTAGAATCGCTCTATACCTAAGACCATTGACGATAACGGTAACGGTGTCTCTTTCTTAATTTTGAAAAAAAATTAGGTCCGATGATGCCGCCTCGCCAAAAACCGCACCAAACAGTCAATCGTTGTGGATGCATTAGATACTTAATCGAACACTTGTGGATCAGGTTGACTCCAACAATAGCAATTTTGCTTGTTGACATAGGTGTTGAGCCAAAAATGGGCCAAGTCCGAAAAGATGATTTTTAAGAATTAATGCGGATCTCCGGCTAAGATTTCAGCTCCCAAACTCCGAACTTACAGCGGTATCTATGGTCATCCGGCTTTATTTCACTTCATCTTCTACGGATGTAGGCCCATATTCAACCGCAAAATAAGCCGGGTAAATCTTCTGGCGATGATCAATTCAGCTGATCGGGGCTGAATCAATATTTCTGGTTCATCTTCGATACCGGCCGCTACGGCGGTTATGTTTTCTTCATTTCGTTTTCTCGGTTGGTTGCTTAAGGTTCAAAAGAGTGTGCTCATGCTCAAACTTTTCCACTTTGCGAAGAATTGCCTGCACACTGAAGTCATGATGTCGACCGACCTCACGACGAAATTCACGTTGCGTATGTACTCGAACAATTGAGGCGGAATTTCGATAACGGGAGTATTATTTAATAATTTCCGCAAGTTCGGCAAGCGTGAAACGATTCATGATGCAAGCGGCAAACCTTACTGAATATTTCGACAGCTGAATATCGTTGGTAACTTCGGCAACAGTTGAACATAATACAGTAGACGCTCGTGAACTAATAAAAGCCGGGCCTGTTCACTACATCGAGATTGTTCATTGTAACGAGCGTGGACTGCTTGGAGCAAGTTTCATCAAAATGCGTATGTTTTGAAGTAAAACTTATCAAAAATAGAATATAAAAATAAGCCAATATTTATAAGAAAGAATACTGATACGTAGAAAATGTAAAACGCAACAAAATAATTCATTCCACCTACAACAAACTGTGTCCCAGCGTTCTTATTAGTTGGAAAGAGGAGATGGCTGCTGGTAATTATGTCTTAGCAGTATTCTTGGATCTGAAAAGAGCATTCGAGACCATTGACAGAGATATTCTGCTACAGAAGCTTCAACTATATGGTGTTAGAGGTCATGAACTAAACTGGTTTCGGTCTTTTCTAAGTGGTCGGACCCAAAAAACAAGTGTCAATGGAGTAATGTCTAGCAGTGTTGAAACAACTCACGGAGTTCCCCAAGGATCCATACTTGGCGCTCTTTTATTCATTATTTACATCCATGGTATAAAAAACGAGCTAAACAACTCTCAAATTGCATTGTTTGCTGATGATGCTCTACTCTTCATTTCTGGCAACAACTTCGAGGAATGCTCAAGACTCATGCAGGAGGACCTAATACGGGTGAACATATGGCTGAGAGCGAACAAACTCAAGATTAATGTAACTAAATCAAAATGTATGCCTATAAAACATACATTGCAACTAATTCTCAACATAGATAATGAGCCTATTGAACAGGTGTATCAAATTAAGTATCTAGGGTAATAGTAGACTTTAAATTAACGTTTAATATGCAATTAGATTACATTATCAAAAAGTATCGAAGAAGATTGGATTTTTCAACAGAATTAGAAACAAAATATCTCTAGCTTGTGAAATAAATATATTTAATGTAATGATAAAACCTCATTTTGAATATTGTTCCTATGTTGTGATACCTCACTGTTGAAACTGTAGCGTTTACAAACCAAAGCAATGAGAATAATTATTAAATGTAATCGTTGTACCCCTATGAGACTTATGTTAGATATGTTTATGTGGTTAAAGAATTTTTTTAAAAGTGTTGTGTCTAATTTTTAAGCTAAAATATGATATGTTGCCAAAATATCTACAAATATATTTAATATATGTAGGAGATTCGCAACCATATTTATTAAGAAACTGCAGATTTCAGACTTCCACAGTATTTAGATAATGTTACGCAAAATAGTCTAATTTATAAAGGTTGCCAACTGTTTAACTCACTGCCAAGTTCTATAAAAAATTAAACGAGTTTCCAATCGTTCAAAAGAAATGTCACTATGTATGTTAAATGTCACTTACCACATACATAATGAATTTGAGAAATAATATTTATATGTATCCTAGGTTAAGTTCAATCTTGTTCTATTATATTAAAATATGAAATTTAATAGCAGAGTTCTGCTAAGTAAACAAATAAAAAAAAAATATTCAAACGGTTAATTAGCACGATTGTATGAATACTGCCCACTGCATAGGACTCGTGAGTTTCAGACGTGTTTGTGCATGCTGAAAGGTTCAAAGAAAGAAAAAAAACATAGGTTCACTATAATGAGATTTTTTTTTTCACTATTTAGAATACCCTGTATAAAATTGTGTGTATTCACTATATTGGATTGTTCGTTATATCTATGTTCACTATATCGAGCGTCTACTGTAATTGGAAAAACTATAATCTCGATATTAACCTTATTAAGATTTGATGCTTTGACGCGGCATAAAACACAGAACACTCCATTTGCGGGCAATTAAATCCACGTGATTGATGTAGGAGCGAGGCAATGACCACATTTTTGTTATCTGACTTTTGAATAAGTCTCGTGTGGAATAATTACACAAAGCGTCGAGAGTCTATGTTAAAGAGAAAGATGTTAAAAAGAACACAAAGCTGTCAAGCGACTGAAAAGAACAGATAACAGGTATGGCGTATTTCTATTATAATTTTTTTCTTTGTGCCCTTTCTCTTCCGTTCGCTGCTGTAAAAGCAGGCACTCGTACCGTAACGCAACATACTTCACAATCGAACCACCCACAAGTGGATTACTCTGCCACAGATGGGCACATGTGCCACTGAATAAGCATCATCAACTTGAACATCACTCTTCCATCAGTTGCGCGGAGTTTCAAAAGGATCTCCCATAAGTTCTATCCCATTGAGCCGGTCTGTCTCCAAACTCGGACACTGAGAGATGTGTTTCATTCACCTTTACCTTCCTGTGTGTCAGTGGCATCGGCGGCCTCATTACGTAAAACTCCATTAGGCAACTAAAGTCGTACACGATAACAATACGAAAGGCGAGGAAAAAATATGGGAAAACGTACGAACATATGCTTAAGTCACAATCGGGACAGCTTCAATGATATCATCTCACAGCATCACATCCTCTGAATGTCATTGCATGCTGTAGCAACCTCAACAAAGCGCCATCCTTGAAGTGTAATTACGTTTGCTGTTTGCATGCGGCCAAGTCCGGCTCTGGTCTTCCCTTCCATCAGCGATTACCTCGAAATTTCTCAATACAAATCCTCCACTAGAAACAACGGCTTACAAAATGCATTTCACTTTCCTGTCATCCTAGCAGGACTAGTTTACTTTGTTTATAATACCATGAAATTTGTTTTGCCGTTCCATAGCTCTACCATATATGGGCCTGTTCCAGTTTAGAATCTCATTTGATAAACCTCTGTTGCGTGACAACACACGGACTCAGGACTCTGGTGGGGCTGTCTGCTGTTCGTTGTCCCCGTCCATCGGTCCATCGGTCCATTCAGTTCGTTTGCTTAGCACGCTACACTGGAATTGTCGTTTCGCAAATGGACGCCAACGACAACGACAACGACAACGACAGCGAAAACGACTACGACGACGAACTTGGATATAGCCTACACCAGATACAAAACTCTTTAGCTGGCGCTGCTGCAGCCGTTGTTGCTCCTTCTCCTACTTTCATGGCTGGCATTCTTTTTTCAAGGATCTGCTCTGGATTTCTAGGAGCAACAATCAGATGTATAGGGGAATACTTAAACACATCAACACATATACTATATACTCGTACAGTGGGTAGTGGCAGAGCGTGTGTGTGTCCCAAAGAAGGACACACCATGAACGGCGGCAGGAATATTAGACACACTGGATCGTATACACATCAAAGAGCAAGCGAATATTCCTGTTTCGCTTTGCAAATGCATTCTATTTCGAATGGATTTGATTTTGTCTCTGCGCTGAGAACGACGACGGGCGATGAATAAAAACGGATTTCCATACCTTTTACTTGCACATCCTTTCTCGTTTCTCACTCGCATCCTTTTGGATCTTCTGGAGAGGGGATTAATTCAAAAATTGTCCATGCAATGATACTATGTACTTTCACCATTTTTTGTAGCCATACTCTGAAGCTGATGCGGCAGAGCCTTTGATTCCATCAGGAGTTCAGTTACACAAAGCCTTTTGCAAGGTGCGCCGGCGAATGCGGTCGTCGTTGAAATGTCTATCTTTAATTCATTTCCTCCATCGGATTACTTTTTAAAACCGCATTCGTTGTTCCTGTGCTCGCACCGTACCCTGATATGGATTGTAGTTTGATTCCACGATGCTATGCTCTGTAGGGGAAGTGGAGATTAAAAACTTGTTCCTGTAGTTTTTCAGTGCTCCTTTCACATGTGCAGTGCTCTGGGACGATAGAATCTCTCTTAAATCTAATAACACTTGGCGCCTTGTTTAGCGCCGAATGACTGAGTGACCATTGTAAGAATTCAGAAACAAAATCATAAAACTCAGGGTTGTCGAGATGATAGAAACCGACAGATATTGTGATCAAGTGTTATTTGGCTTAGTGGCTGAGCTTTGTCGTGTTCGTGTAGCATGATATTTCCCTCGTTCGGAAGCATAAAATGTTCGCAGAATACGATCGATTCATTCCCTTTTCAGATAGTGTTCAACTCTTAAAAGGTTCTCGTTAAAAACTGTTGATGGGAAAGGGCTTAGATAACACTAGTATTGAGTAACCTTGTTCGAGAATAATTAAGTTGATTTGTTCGACGAGTTTTGTGGTATTGCGCTTTACTAATTTCGGCTGGAATGTTTTTCCTTCGAAACAGTAGTTGTCCGATGATAGCACAATGTGCCGCATGCGAAAAATGAATGTTTGTAGATATGGGGGAATTTACCGATATTCTTGTGAATAGATATTGTGACAGTTCTGCTAAAACACGAGAGATGCGTAAATTGCTGAGTGTAGTCAATCTTTCGATGTCATATCGATTGATATTGTGTTGCAACCGATGAAGAACGGGGCATCATAACCCCTCTGACTTGTATGGAAAGACCTTCTTATAGGAGTTAATTTGGAAAAACGCAAACCATCGATTGTTTACTTTGTTAATTTATTTTCTTGCTTCATCGTCCAACAAGAGGTGTCATATAAAACAATAGAAAAACGAGATTTTTTTTCCCAAGACGAGACGATATTTTTATTTTAGTCTAAAGTGCAGGCTCTGGTATTAGCAATGGAATAAAATTTCTTCACACAAATAGCCAATCTTTGGAAAAATGTTACATCACTTTTTCGCACATTTGGCACCACATTCCACGAATAACAGGTTTTATACTTTCTTTAAGTGCATGAATCAATGGTGAAACATCAGCATAGACTATATCTTTAACACTGCTTCAAAGAAAAAAATCAAATGCTGTCCAATCGCACTATCTCGGCGGCCAATCCATTTCCACTCCGAGAAATCACACGCTAATGAAATTTGTAACACAATAATGTCATTGTTTTACCAGATGTTTTGCATTTGGTGCCATCCTGTTCAATTGGGACAAAAGTTTATCATCGGTGGAGACTTTAATGCGAAAAATACATTTTGGGGATTAAGGCTAACGACAACAAAGGGATGAGAACTCCTTAACGCAGTAAATAAGAAAGGGTATGAAGCCTTATCTACTGGAAGCATACATACCTCCTGGCCGACTGATGCGACAAAAATTCCTGATCTCTTTGATTTTGTATAGCTAAAAATATATCACACATATCACACAAGAAAGTGAAGACTTAAGCTCGGACCATTTACCTATCTTACTGACCCTGAGCGAGAACATTATTCAGAATGTAAGTAACTTAGCTCTCTTTAACAACCGAACGGACTGGATCTTCTTCAAATCAAGTCTTCAAGAGAAGATAGAATAACTTACAACAATACGATTTAAAAAACAACTTGATTCAGAGCTTGAACAATTTATTGAAGATTCAAACATCAGCTCGGAAAAATATGCCAAATATCAAAAAAAGATTAAAGGTTAATTGCTATCCTCTCTTATGGAGTTAATTGGCGAAAACCGTAGAGCGAGAAAGAAGTGGTATCAAACCAGAGCCCCTCAGGATGAAAATAAGTTTAACAATCTGTCACAGCAAGTTAGACGAACGATTAGGGACCCAAAGATTCGGAAATTAATTCCTTAACATTAATAAAAATACGGAGTTTCACTCTGGAAAGCCACTAGGAAATTAAATAGGCCAATCATTCACATTCTTCCAGTAAAAAAATACGATGGAAAGTG